>JAVJGI010000065.1:11410573-11435853 GCA_035590275.1 Ibycter americanus | reverse complement strand
GCAGCCAGGCTGGCTGCTCTGCCTCCTTCCCCCTCCCACTCGTACACAGCAGCCAAAAAGCACCATGTTGATTATTCAAGAGTGGGCTCTTAACAGCTCTAATCAGTTGATAATCCAATAACACACTCAGCTGAGCTGCACTCTCAGCTCTCAGGTCCCTGCCACTGAGAGAGCATTTACAGCTGCGTCGTGTTGATAATAACTGCCCGGCAGTGAGGAGGAAAGCACAGCAAATGACTCCCCGCTCGCTGCTGCCTTGTGCTCCTCAGCCAGGTCAGAGGCAGAGGGATAGTTCCTCCCTACCTCATCCCTGCCTTCCCCTGGCCCCTCTCTGCTCGCAGCGAGAGCAGACTGCTGCCCAGTTGGCTGCTGGTGGGGTCCTGTCTTTTACCTTGCATGCAGCTGTGCAACAGCCTGGCTGCTGGGATCTTCAGGAAAGGAAGTTGCCTGTTCTCTTGAGCTACCCCCTGGCAAAACTGTTTTAAATGCAATAAATAAAAGGGGAAGCATCAAATCCATCATTTTGAGGGCATTTGAAATGCAAGATGCCAGGGACCAGCCAGCACAGCCTCAGGCCCTTTCGGTTCTCCAACACTTCAGCACAAACTGTGAGCGTTCAGCCTGGGTGGCCTGGAGCCAGCGTGCTGGGAGAGACATTGAATGCAGAAATATCCCTTCCCCTGCACCGCCCCAGCTTTCCATCTCCAGCCCCATCCTGAGACAGGCAGAAAACCATTCACACCTGCTTCTCACTGCTTTCACAGCTTGATTTCTCAGATAGAGAGGCTAGCTGAGTCTGCTGGCAAAGTCCTCTCTCTTTGCCTCACCTTCTAGTCATCCATTTTACATTACTCCTCTTGTCCACCCAGGCCACTAGTCTGGGTCTTTGCTGCATGATGGGCTGTGCTCAGCCCCCTCCTGCCCCATACAGGGTGTGCCTGGCCCTGCCTCATTAATCAATGTCCCTCATTAGCCATTTGATTACAGATGACTGTGATTTCTTCCAGGCGTATCATCAGGGTTGCACTAGCAAAAAGGTGTGGAAAGCCATTTCTGGGCCTACATACAGATTTTTCCATTAAGAGATTAAACCAATTTCCACATGCATTGAAAAGAATAGTTGCATGTGCACGCGCTTGCACATGTGCAGGAGTTTGTGTGTTCAGAGCATATCACCCTTTATTTCCTGAAACATTTTAGTTGGTGGATTTACCAGGCAGGCAAAAGGGTGTGAAGAAATCTGTATCTCTACTGTAACCCTTTCTTGGGTACCCGAAGAAAAAAAGGAAAATGAAATAACCCAAAGCAAAGAGTTTCTTCATCACAGGCTCTCACAGTGCCCAAATGCCTCCAAATGGTTATTTTTCATGGGCATCCCTGTGGAGCAGGAAAATGCATTGCTTCTAGTAATATTAAGATGTTAACCTCTAATGGAAGCTAAAATGGAGTTCACTGGGGTGTGTGAAAGGGAGGAGAGTTGGACCTGGACCCCTCCGCAGCCAGCGAACAGTGGGCACCACAGACCCAGGATCCCCATGCACCACACGCGTTTATGCTGCTCTTTTCTCTCCTGGTGCAAAACTTTGCCCCACTCAAACCCATGGTGGGGCATGCTGGCCTGCTCTTCCTCGTCATCCTTCTCCTCTTGGGATGCTGCTGGTTGCCATGGCGATGCTGCCAGCCAACCTCACACCCAGCAGGAACAGGTCCAGTTGCCCATCCTCACCATAGCCTCCTGCAGCCACTCAGGAGCGTTCCCGGGGGATGTGGAGGCAAGAGTCACCCCACACACACAGACCATTGTGCACCTGCCCTCTGCACCCCTTCCACCTCCCCCCAAAAGCCAGCTTGCTCCCCTCTGCCCCTTCTCCTGGCTGGCCCTGTCTTCTCCCCTTTCCTGCAGACCCCAACTAATCTTGGATGTCAGTTCCCTGGACCAGTTTCAGGAATGAACTGTGCACTCCTGTACCTGCCAGGTGGGGCTGGCTGCAGTCTCTCCCCTGTTTTGGCAGGTCTCTCTTCCACCTCCAACCTTTCCTCTCTCTCTGCAAGATCTTTCCCACAACAGGTCGCAACCAGCAGCTCTTTCTCTCCCTGTACGTTTGCTCCCTGCCCTCTTTGTAGTCTGTCTCCTCTGGCACAGATCTCCATGCCAAGCTACCAGTCTCGGGCATGAAGCAGTAGGTATTGCCTCTCACACTTGCAGGGCTGATGCTTACTGCTGCAATATCATCAGCCTTCAGGGCCATGGGAGTGGGATGTGCACATCCTGATGCAATAGGAATGCAGGGACCGAAAGAAAAGCCCATTAAAATCCAGAGCCCAAACTTCCTTCTTGCCTGCACAGCACATGTGGCAGTCAGTTCAGTGTTTCCCCTTGTGCTGCTTATTTTGGGTAGAGTGCAGACCCTAATAGATTGCAAATAGCTCCGATGGGGCTCTTCTGCTCTATTGTGTGTGTAATCCCCTCTTTAAAAAACAGCCCTGCCTGATTATATGCTTAGGCAAGAAGCTAGAAAACCCCCAGGGATGCTGACATTCTCTACAGAAGAATCCGGGAAGAGCTGGAGTTTTGGAACTGAAAACAAAGTGAAGAAGTGCCACTGGCTCTTTTCTTCCCCACCTTGCAAAAATCTTCACAGCAATAATGATGTGTGCAGAGGGGCTGGGGCCACTGCAGACGTGTCTGGGAGACGTGCTGTCTGGTGGAGCAAGGGGGACAGGAGGGGCAAAAAGGAGAGGAGCTTGTACAGCACATCTCCAGGGGAGCTCTTTCCCGCTGGAGGCTCTTCGGGGCTGCAGCATGGTGCTGGCAGCACCCCAGTGCCAAGCCCGCACGAGTGAGCTCAAGCCAGGTGTGACTGCCCCACCGGTGGTTTTGAGGTCCTGGCCATCCACTCCTCTGCAGTTCTTTCCAATTTCCCATTAACTGAGCCAGTGCACAGCAATTTAGCACAATCCCAGTGGGCCATGGAAAGTCCATGTAGATCCTGACCAGCCTCGTTTCACGCTCCAAGCACAGGGATATGCTGAATTGCCTTCACCTCTTCTCTCCCAGGGTCAACCTTTCTGATGCTTCTGGGGTCTGTAGGACCAGGACCTGAAGGAGGGGAAAAGACCCATTCGTGCATCAGGACCAGCCTCTGCCCAGGTGCTTCCCTGTACCGGAGCCTTTGACCCTCTTCTCTGGGGCTTGGGAGGTGTATTTAGGTAGTGTAAGGGGTAAGGATGGGCAGAGGGTGTATGGACAGGACGAGAGCTGGGTATGTGGGCTGATGGGCTGGAGGAAACCATGCATCATGGCACTTAAACATCTCCAGGGCTTCCTCAGCCCCTTCTCCACATTTGGCCCTTGATTTCTGTGCTACTTTCACTCCTCAGCCTTGATGAGGAGGGGCCCAATCAGTGTAAACAGCTTTACAGCAGAAACCACTGGGCTGAGACTCCCAGCTCATTTCACATATCACTGGGCCCTGCAAAGCCACCAGTTTGTAATGGCTTTCTCACGGCACTCGGCACTCGGATGGGAGCCGGTAGCCCTGAGCCAAAGGCTGTGTTGTCTATTACCGTCCCCTGCACCACCCACCCCACCCTGACCACCACTCCTCTGTGCCATGGACATCCCTGCTGGGAAGTGGCAATGGTGCACCGTGGTTTCTTCTGGGGCTTTGCAGAGATCCTCCCCCCACAGAGTGCCCAGCCAGGAGTCGCTGCACTGATTTTCCAGTGTGCTGAGGAATAAAGCCCATCTCTTCACAGCAGTCATTTTGGCTGAGCACTCTTTGGGGTATATTTGATTTGAGCTGTGATAATCAGGTGTACCCCTGGTCCTTGGCAGGCAGCGGCTCTTAATCAAGAGAGTTTCTGCTGCGAATGGTAAAAGGCGCGCAGGCATCTCCCCGGAGGGCTGGCGCTGGCTGCCTCCTGCCGCTGTGCATTGCTGACCGAAGCTGGAGCTGGGGAGGGCAGTGCTGGCAGGGGGACGCTGGCCAGTTTGGGCAGGAAGCATGGAAAAGAGAGCACCAGCAGTCAGAGATCATGCATCAGCATGGAGGGTTTGGGATCGTACCTCAAACCTTTGGGCAGTTCCTGGCACAATGGGGACCTGACCATCCTCAGGGAGCCTTTATGTCCTGTGACAGCAGTGTCCCTGCTGCCATGTCCTGTGCTGGCTGCAGTGAGGAGCCCTGCAGGGACTCCCTGGCTGTCACCTGCCAGGATTGAGCCCATGCCTGGGCTGGGGTTTGGCACAACCTGACCCGCTGGCACCGCTGTGGTCCTCTCCACCACCGCGCATCCAGGGCTCCCAAACTGAGCTCGGCATCGCATCCCCTCGCTGCTGCTCTGCCCCCTCCTTCCTGTCATTCGGTGACATAATGGAATCAAATTAAAGCCCCATTTACCAGTTTTATTGCCTATTATTTATAATACTCCAGCTCCAAAGTGCTGTTTTATAGAGTGCTTAAGCTGCCATTGCTGGATAGAGTTTGCCATAAATGTCTCCACATGCACAGAACATAATGTCCTTGCGTCGTGCAGGAAAAGGGAAGAGATTATTCTCAATTATTTCATATAGTCTGTTTTATTGTCTTATTGTAATAAACTGTCATACCCTACAACACTTTAAAATCAATAGTTTGCATTAAAAGTAATGAAAAGTAGTTATTAATCCCGCTTAGTGCTTCCGCTCTTCCACTCACCGCGAGGCCCTGGAACAGGGAGCGGGTGATAATTATTCATTTCCGATCAATAGGAACATTTCCCAGTGCTCCTGTGTGTATTGCTGCTCTCACAGCTGTGTGAGTTAATGATAATGGAGGGCAGGGGTGGAGGCTGGGGCTTGGCCTTGCCTCGGTTTCCCCCCATTATCTCTGCCTGTGAGACAGAACTGTTTTATCTGAGAAGCAAGCTGGGGTTTAAATGCAAACAAAGCAGGGGGTTTATTTAGTTTTGTTTTGTCTCCCCGAGAGCTGCCAGATTTATGGCATATGAGGGATTTTTGCAAACACAGAAATCAGATATGTGGTATTGGCTCATGGCAGCTTTTTGCACATCACTGGACTAACGCAGCTAACATCAGGCTCTTCTCCTTGACCAAGCTGTGTGTCCCGGCCATTTGACCAGCAGTGACTAAGACATTGCCGGGCATTTCTGAAACACCCATTAGCGTCATCTCACAGGCCCCCAGTTTGAAGGGATGTGTCTGGTTCTCTGGAGCCCTAAAACAGACTCCAGCAACACTGGATGTGTTGTGGTGTCCACTCGTTTACTGTACGTGTTAACAAAATCTGGGTGTGTCGGGGCATGACGGGAACCCATGCTTCGGGCTCTGCGTGCACGCTCACGTATGGTGCCAAAGACCTTGTAAACGTTTAGGGGGAGCCTGGACCCACTTCTCCCTGGAAATGTAGGAAGTGCCAGCCTGAGGCAGACCCAGCTTCTCTCCAGCACAGAGAAGCATCCAAACAGCCACCACCAGCTGTTTCCAAACCTAGGCTTTAGGTCTCCCCAGCACGTCAGCCCCAGTAATCCCCAAAATCTTGGATTTATGCATAGCTCTGAGGCATAGACTTTATCTTCTGCAGGAATGATCCACATCCTCCATCTGTGGTGCAGGCTGGAACTCCGTGCTCCTAAAACAACAGACCTCTAGCATTGCTGTAGGATACGTAGCAGCCAGGGAAGGCAGAGCTGAGCAGAGGCATGATTTTGCTGGTACTCATGGGCAGAGCATGATGAACGTAGAAAAAAGTTCTGGATTCCAGGTTTCTTGGGGATCCTGCAGTGAGGTATGCAAATCTCATACTAGCTGGGCAAGGTGACCCAAATTTGACCTTATTCGTACCATTTCTCTTTGCTTCATGATTCTTCATGCTGTGTGGGACATGTGAGTTCCTCTCCAGGTGTTGTCCAGTGTAGCCACACTGTGACGTGGAAGTCATTGCGCATATTGGTGCTTTGGTAAAGCAAAACAGCCCTTTCCCAAGGGCACGCTTTTATGTTAGCAACTCACTGCAGACATGGTAAAATGCACCAAAATGCAAGTGATTTACATTTTCCAAAACCTGAGTTTTGTTAAACCTAGATGATGGTGTTATATGGGCTGAGCTCTCTGCTACTCCACATTTTCAAGGAGGCAGGAACAGTCATCCCTGTACTCCATCCTGAAGTGTAAAGAGAACTGACTGATTCAGGAGCCAAAGCCAGGAGCGTGAGCCTGGCCACCTTCCCCCGAGGCAGTGTCCTGCTCCAGGCTGGGGCTCCTGCGAGTACACGTGGCATAGCTGGGAATAACTGCTAAGCAGGGCTGAATTTCAGCTGGGGAAGGATGGAGAGAGCAAACAAAGGGATGAAGAGGCATGCAGAGCATCAGGATTGTTCCTTTGGGTTTTATGACTTTTTAATCATATTACCAGTAATAATTTTTTTCAATGGGAAAACCCAGCTGGTAGGTTGGATTGACTCTGTCTCCGATTCAATACGTTTGTAATGAAAAAAGTCCACTAGCACATTAATTGTCATGATAAACATCAAAATCAGGCAGCCACCTGCATGCACACAGCTCCATGGCAGGCCCATTGTATCAATATCAGAGCAGCATTTCTTCATCGCCACCGCAATAACCGAGAAATAGAACAAAATGCTAGTAAAACCCAGAAGGAGTTATCAGTGCCTGATCAGTTCTCAAGAGATTTTTTTTATTTTTAATAAAGTCCATCTCTCACCTTGTTTGTCAGAAGCACTCTGCTTTAAATGTGGTGTGAGCAGAAGCAGGAATTACCTGTGTCTACACTCATTCCGGGAAGAAAACATAACCAAGCACTTCCACTCCTTCCATCCAAAGATCTCAAAGCAGTTAAGAGCATCCTTAGTCTGGCCAAACGGCTCTATTTTTGTAGGCCCCAAAGCATCGACCTGCAAACCCAAAAAGCCACAGCTAACAGGAATGCAAGTCGGAGCATGCTGCTGGAGCTCGGCAGAGCTGACTCTGACCCGACATGCACGTGGGAGAGGATGAGGGTGGAATAACATTAAACCACCAAGGCAGTGAGGTCCAAGAAAGGTAAACCATCCTCTGTGCACGCTGCCTTTCCTTAGCTGTCAAGTACAGACATAGCTGTTTAATTTAGGGGTCTTTTCCATTTGATGATGCCATTCTAAGTGGTTTTAATTTCTTTATGTCTCTGGAAGAGCCAGGAATAAACCCCTCAAATTAATAACCCTTTCTTGCTCCACTCGCATCCCAGGAAGGGGACCGGGGAACAGCCAGGCATGACGGGGAGCAATACCAATGCTGTTTCTACCTTGTTCTTTAATGGTTGACCTGGCCATCCCTCACTTCTCACTGCTTTTCTCATACTCTCCCGTACAGGAACTTCATTTCCCAAGTGTCCATGAAAGACAGTACATCTGTGCCTCCCAGGTCCCCTTCCCTGTCCCTAGACGAAGCACCCTGGCGCCATGCAAGCATCCTGGGCGTCATGCATGGAGAATAGGGGGGCTCTGCTGCCCAGGGACAGGACCTGGGGAGGAGATGGGGAAGGGGGTCCATCCTCCCATGCAGGAGCCTTAGCAGTGTGCCAAGACCCAGGTGTATTCAAAGGGGGAGGAGGGAGGGGTGGCAGTCACTGTCCTGGCAGCTGAATGAGATGGGTGGGAAGGATGGGTCTTTTTTCCTACCTAGATGATAGGGTTTTAATCTGGCTTTGACATTATCTGAAATTAAAATCGAACCTGACACACGGACAGTGGCAGAAATGAATTACACCTCTCCTGCCAGTAGATAATCCCCTTCTAATTCCCCCACTTTATTCAGGTGGGAGATGGTTTAAGGAAAGAGGAGGCAAGAAATGTTTTCCTTCTCCCCCTTTGCAGACAGCAGCTCTTCCAAAGCCTCTCCCTGGCACAGCCCTCCCGGGATGCATCTGCCGGCTGCCAGGACCACACCACGACAGATCACCTAGCAAACTTCTCCCTCCATGTGCAGCAGCCTCGTCACCACCGTGCGCTGGTGCAGCTGATGTCAAGACCAAAGCAGAGGGACTGAGGGTGCAATATGCAAAGGGATAATGCCTCAGTGCAAAAGGGAACAAAGAACCAAACCCCTGAATACTGGAACAAAGGATCGCGGAATGAAGACACAAATGTTAATGCACAACAGCTTTATTTCTTCTTACCTGCCTTTCCCCACCCCTCCGCTGTGGATCTCTCTTGCACAGCAGCACCTCACAATTTCTTCACGTTCTGAATTATTGTGGCTGTGCTGGGTGGGAGAGGGGTGTGTGTCTCTCTCATCCCTCCCTTCCCCATAACTTCTGAACCTGCATGACAGTTTCAACCAGTTTAACAGAGTAGCTAATGCAAAGCTATCATGTTCCTACAGGTTGTATCGGAAATAGGTGGCCAAATAAAGGATAGAGACAGGAGCATTATTAGACATCAGAGAGGCCACAAACAACAAACAGCACCACAGGAAATCTGGCTTCATCTGTCCTGCTGCCTACGCGGTGAATCACTTACTACACCCCTGTGCCATCCAGCAGAGTATTTTTACCCCCATCAAACAGCTGTGAACTCAAGACACCAAAAGACTCAAGGATCTGCGAGGACAGACGGAAGCGCTGACCTTTGCAAGCTGAAGTCCCCGAGCACTGGGATGCCAGCCACCTCTCCACCTCGCGCTCCGCCGATGACGGTCACCTCGTGTAGGCAACACCGCCATGGTGAGGTGTCCCTGTGCTCTTCATGTCATCCCTGATAAACACGCATGAACCATCATGTGTGTCCTCACAGGAGCTGTAGCGAGCAGGTTTTGGCCTTTGAGCCCATTTATGCTCCTCCTGGTGAGAAACTGTTCCTCTCATCCCTTCTTTTCCCTACCTCTGTGAAGCTGTTGCCTTGGAGAGAGGACCTAGAGGTTGATGTTAGCCCTTATTTCTTCGCACCTCCTCCGTGCCCTTGTTCTCCCTCGTCAGACTCCCCCGAGTCGCTCACACCCCAGTGTCCCTACGCCCTACAGCGCCCTGTCAAACGCCCCCTCCTTCCCACCACCGTGTATCTTCCAAGCAGGCAGAGGGTGTGAAGCCTTGTATCCCAAAAAAGCAAAGCTGAGAGACCTGGGAGCATACTCAGAGGAAAGCACAGTGTCGGTGGAGATGCCATTACCCTTTGGCCCATCACTGCAGCTCCAGAAGGACATAGGGACATGGAAGTGAGGAGAGGCAAGATTGATGAGCTGTTTGCTCCTCGGTCACAGGTTCAAACCCATCTCAGAGCAGTATTGACTGAAAGCAGGGGAAAGTCAGTGCTTTTAATGGCTGTACAGCATCTCTCCCTTCCTCAGCCAGCCTGTGGCAGGCAAATACACTTTGAACTCCTCCACCACAAATGACCATTTCAGCGAAGGAGATATGATTGAGGGCGGCAAGACGTCCTCACTGTCCTCACAGCTGAATACCAGCTAGTGGTGCATGCATCAATTCAGTTTGGTTCAATGGGGTGAAGAGTAATTTTTAATCTGGGTTCTTTGTGTGTCTGATGAAAACTTCTGCAGGGGAAGAAACTATTTCCAGAGCCCCTCCTCCCCAGCTGGATCCCCTCCTCCATCCACACTTTCCTCTTCCCCAGGTTTAATGGAATCCCTGATGGCGAGTGAGCATGGGTAAAATCAGTTCGAAATCTGCAGCACAATTCAATTTCAGAGTCATTCCAGCCAATAATGGGTCTAAACAACATGTAATATGTAATTCACATAGTAATATCACCTTAGTTACATTTTTTGGAACAATCTTTTCTCGCTTGGTCTCTCCACCCTCCAGCTCCGATAAGCATACCTAAAACTAGAGAAAAAAAGTCATCCTTCTCTTAAAACATCACAAGGGATGGGAGGGAAATTGCAGGAAGAATAGATTAAAATTGCAAGGAATTTTGTTGTTTTTGGGGAGCAGTGTTCTCGGCATCACCTTCGCATTCTGGGTAATTGATTTTCCATGGAAGTCCTAGAGGTGGGGGTTTTTTCCAATTTAGTTTTTGAATTTTGAATTAATTTCACTTCAGTCAGCCGGACCCGCACATTGAAATCTCTTGTGTTATCCTCGGAATAAGTACAGGAAAGAGACAGCAGGGCTGAGTTCTAATCCACCTGTCCTATAGCCACGCCTGAATCCCACTGTACGCTGTATAAACACTGATGCTTATCCATTCTCATGTATCTGCTCCTAGAAATGGTTAGGCCATGCTACCCTACTTAGCTCTTTGAGATGTGTTCTATTTGTGGAAACACAGATCCTAAGGGCAAAGGGACAACCTAGTCTGACCTCTGGTATAAGAGGCCATGGGATTTTCCTGCATCCATACCTGTTTGGAGTATAAACTTTGGGAAAAAAATAACCCAGTCTTGATGGTCAGGGGTGGAAAAATCAAGGACTGGGGAGTGTTAAGTCTTCTATTCCTGCACCATGGAAAGGAGTCAAACTTTACAACAGGTATCTAATGTAGCTTTGTCACGATGTCTCTCTCAGCAACACTGCTGTATCTGACCAGAGAGCATGGGCACAGCCACATTCAGCCCTTCACAGCAGAGTCTGCTAGGTACTTCATTCCCTCTAGCAGGGTGTGAAATCCAGAGACAAAACTGCAGCTCTGGGTGGAGCACCAACGTATTGCAGACCTCTGCACTGCAAGTCTCCAGCATCTGAGGTAAAAGATGCATCTCCCTTAGCAAAAGCTGTCACAGGTTCAGCAGCAGCTCCGTGTGACCCAGACAGCACAGCGAGGGGGTATGGATTACAAGTGCACCTTCTGTTGAAACAGCTGATCCCATCCATGGCGGTAGGAAAACAGCTCATAACACCTGTTGAGTGAGTGCTGGAAGGAGCAGTATTTGACAGCAGCTGCTACACACGGGTTATTTTCATAACACGGACACAAGTCATAATCTTGACTGAGATTCCCAGCAAGAGGCTAACTGGGAGGCTATAGCTAACAATGCACACAGCTGTGACTTACTAAGTAAGAGCTGAGCCAAGAGCAAGAAGCCATTAGAAGGTAATAGTGTGAAAACACTAATGGCCTAGAGCCAGATTTGAATTAACAGTCCAGGAGAAAAGAAGCCTATCAACACTTTTTAGTTTCCCCTTTGGTTTGTTACAGGACTGCAGTGCTGTCAGAAAGCTGAGAGAAAAAGGTGGCTCACCCTGTCAAGGGTTCTGCCCCAACAGTGCAGTGCATTAATCTCTGCTTGGAAGATCCTCTGCTCACTGGTCATCCAGGCTGGGAGGCTAACGAAGACAGGAAGACCATTAGAGCTTCCCATACGAATTTACAGGCAACTTTAAAGCATATCCCTTTTCCTTTCCAGTACACACCTTTCAGCAAACTCTTTACCCTCTTCTCCGAGACCCCAAAGCCTTCTCCTCCTGTTTTCACACTGGTAGCCCATTCCACACAGCATCAGGGAAGGTAGGGGGCTGGTGAGCCCCACACCGAGAACCCCAATGGTCTAGCTACAGAAGCAAAGCACAGTCAGCATCCTCCTCCTTCCCAAATCCCCAGCACCAACCGCCTGTACATGCTGTCCCTTCACAGCCTGAGCCATGTGCTTTCCACAGCTGCTCTCAGCATCACTTTTGCATGGTCTAACAGGTGCCAGATACATGCCAGGTGCTTTCTAGCTCAGCCTCCTCTGGATGTGACTCTCCAAGGCTACATACTGGCCTGATTCCTTTCCACAGATGGTTTCTCCCCCTCCTTTCCCTCCCCACCCATCCCCACAATAAATATGAGGTTTCTTTGCGATTCTGCATTCTGGTGTGACCGACAGCACTGGGGTGAAACCACTTAGCACAGATGGCAAATTATCTTTCCCAGCTGCTCCTATGTGACGTAGACCTTTTCTAGCTTCATTGCTCTTCAGCCCTGAACTCCTCTTCCTCCATGCTGCCAGTGAACCTCAGTGCCTAGGTGAACTGGGTTCCAGTCCTACGGGGTCCCAGTAACTCCTAGTGATGTCAGTAGGAGCTACATTCAGGCTGAAAGGACAGGTCCCACTGCAAGCTCTCTTTTGGCAAGAGGAAAGGCAGTTTCCATTCTCTAGCCTATGCTTTCATCTTTTAGCTTCTCTCTCTTCTCAGAAGTTCTTCAACTTCTTTCTTCAATGGAGGAAGTTCGTAGAGGTTGTCAGGGAGGACTACAATCTTGTAAATACATGTGACATCTTGTAACTCTTCTTTGAAGAATCTTTTTTTTTTTCCATCAAAACAAGTCAGTAAACCACAGAAAACATCTTCCAGAGATGCCCTCAGGGCCCCCTTATTTTGCTTACTCTGAATGTTTTATCTCTTGCTGATGCTTCGTCTGCCTTTCTCTGTTCTCCATCCACAATCAGTAGTTCCTCAGCTGTGGTCCCAATAGAACAGAACTTTCTGAGAAGACACAAGATGGCCTCAAATGTTTTTATTTGTAGTTAAAACCACCCTTCTTTTTGCACTCCAGCAATGGCGTTCTTGTCATCATTCTACCTGGAGAATGCAGCTAGATCTCAGGCTGAACAGGACTGATGAGAGGACAGATGCTCTCCTTCGTGATGGGATTCATCTGCTGCTTCTGTTCCAGCTAGGCAAGGAAGCCCAACATTTCAAAGTCGCCCAGGAAGGAAAACTCCAGGTAAAGGTGCAGAGGGGCAGCCTCACGTAGACCAAAAGTGAGGTCTGTTTGCACCCGCTGAGGGGGTGGTGCTGAGAGCCCGCCACGGAGAAGTGACCTGATGACCGGCCTGTCTGTATCCATGAAGTGATGCTCCCAGTCACTGCTTTCTGCTCGCTGGTTCCCATAGCCCAGGGGCAAGGTGTAAGCACCCAAAAGAATGTGTCATCCGCATTCAGCTTTTAGCTGTCTCTCCTTTCCCAGTGTTGGATGCATCCCAGGTCCATGCTGGCTATTAGTTCCTCCTTATGAACCTACATCTAACCCTCTGCAACACACAGTGCTGATGGCTCCCTGGTGTGTGTTTATGCCAAGCATGAAATAAGCTGCCCTTTGCTCACATTTCCAGCCTCCCAGATGAGGATGACAATGCCCTTAAGAGTCAGCTTCAAATAACCTTGCAAGACACAGAGTATGTGCCATTCTTCCAGGGAGACTCCACCTCCCATCCCCTATATATTGTGGGTCAAAGCTCCAGTCTACATTTGCTCAGATAAATGCAAACCTTGGGAAAACAATCAAAAATGCCATTCATTACTGAGGGGAAACTGGGGAATAGGTGAAAATTACTGGCAAAATGACTTGAAAGCCCTCCCATTTTCTGAACATTTCTCTTTGGTTTCTTGCAGATTTAAAAGGTCGCTAGGAGCTAATGAACCTCAGATAGCAAAGCTGTCTCTTGTTTGTTTGTCATTTTGAGTTTTTCTGGTTGATTAAGATCCATGCTGGCAGTAAGGTATAAAACAGCAAATTTCTGTATATATAGTGAGGTCACGTTTCCTACCCTGAAAAACTGCTGAACTTACCAGGAAAAACAGTTAGTTCCAGAGACTAACAAGCCAGTTCTCAGCAGAGGATGTTTCTGTGTGGTTCTGTTAGTCGCATCTACTTTTGTAATTCCTGATTCCACAGGCTTTCAACAGCATCCATCAATACAGTGGTGCACCAGATAATCTGCACCCCAATACAGGCTCGTTCTAGGGCTACCATATATTTAGGAATGTTAAGATGTGTCTTCTTTCTCCACCTTAGAATTTGATCTGGGGTGAATGTGAGGACTTTCTTTGTTTTCCTGTCTAGTCACTCACTTGGAGTAGTGACAACAGAAGTCCAAATGCAGAGATCACCTCCACAGCACAGGTGCAGTGAGTCCTGCACCTCTGGACATGTCACCCCTTTCAGATCTGTGCTGTCCAGATGCTTGGTGCAATGCAGTGTGGCCTCTGCTTCCACATAGCGACAGCCCGATTGTAAGTGCCTGTCACACCAAGCTGAAAGGCGATGGAACCTGCAAAAATACCTATTGATTGTAACAGAATTAGCTCTGTGAAAAAGTCCTGCCTGGTGAGCCAAATATATACAGGACATACTGGTCTGTACATACCCTGCACATGAGCAGGAAACGTGCCACAGCAGAGCTACTGAGTTAGGCGTACTAGTGATGAACGGGAGCACAGGAGGCTTGATGACTCCTGGATTTGTCAGATTCGTTCTAGTTTGCATTCATGCTAGCAAATGCTAGTCAAAAGTATGTTAATATTCCTATTCACTACTATGGCTGATGACTCATCTGCGTCCTGTCCCACTGGAGAGTCCTTGAAGGCCCATTCTCTTGCTTTTTTCAGTAGAATCATGACTCTCCTCTTAGAGCTCCAGCTCTGGACCCAAGTGATTATGGCAAAAACAAATTTAAAAAAAAATACCAAATTCCATTTACCTGCTTCTGCTCCCATCCTACTCAGAATTAAAGGACAAACCCATTGTTCTCCTTCCTTTGATCTCCCTGTTTAGGAGAGCTCAGCATGGTGCTGAGCAACACCCATTGTTTCTGCTGAAACTGCTGGGGAAGCTGAAGGTGCCTCAGCATTTGCTGAACACCAGACCCCTCCCAAGAGCTGTTGACTGAAGTGGGAACTTGCTGTTTCCACTCATACGACAAGTGAAATAACCCTGGGGAAAGAAATCTTTCTTGATGGAAGCTTTTCTGACTGTTTTTACACCAACTGCACCATTTTTACTGGCACTTCAGGTGATCCTTCAGACATCCCGGAGGGCGCTCATTGCTTTGTCTGTCAGAGACAGTGCCCACTGCAGAGCAGAGAGAAGCCTAAAGCAAGTGAAAAGTAACTTAACAGACCCAGCTCAAAATGTTTTAAGGGTTAAAGGCCCTGTTTTCACCAAACAACTCAGCCTTCTCAGCCTCAGAGCTTGATATGGTCCACACCTACCTCCTTCTTGTTGGGGGAACGATTTCGGACCCCTGCACAAGGCCTTGTGCTCATTTCCCACCAGTGCCGCCCTGAGTGGACAGCACACCTCCGAGTGCGCCTACAGCGCCGATGTAACCAGGAATTGCTAACCACCCACAGGGTGACAGAGCTTCACCATCGAAACACAGGAGAGGCTTGGACCAGAGCCCAGCCGATGTCTGGGCCAGCAAACCATCACCAGCTTGGATATATCTACATTATACTGCAAAGTCCTGACTTTAATGGGCAGGGATGGGTATCTTGAAGAGAAACACCATGAGCAGTCTGAGTTCCCCTGTTGACCTCAGCGTCTGTTTCGCACATCATGGGAAGCCACCACCGTTGGGCGACTTCACAGCCCACTCTGCACCCCAGCATGAAGATTCCCCTTCTCTTCCCAGAGAGCAGTAACTAACCTGGGGGTGTGTTTGCTGTCCAGTCCAGGCATGACAGAGGCTGCCAAGGAGCCACGTGTCAGGCCCACAAAATGTGGAGCTTCTATTGGAACTCTTGCCTAGCTCAACACAAAACTGTCTTGAACTTCCAAAGCAGTCAGTGCCATGGAAAAATAAATCCTTTTCCAGCTACTCCATCAACTATGGCCTCAACGCTCTTGCCTTTCCCTGCTGTGAGCAGACCTCTATCGAGTGGCATTACCTCACCAGCCCTGACCCTTCCACTGAAATGCATCCCTGCTCCCGCAGGGAACGGGGAGCAGATGTTTAATCACACATCGCAGCACACCAAAGTGGTGCAGGCCAGGGAGCGAAGGTGGATGCCACACTCCAGTGAAGCTGCAGGATGGATTTTGGTAGACTGAATGCAATTATCCAAATCATAATTTACTCAAGACATAAATCTTTTGAAATAGTAACAACATTTAGCACATATAAAGCATTATACATGTTCAAAGCACAAATGGTAATGTTTATGCTGAAAATGCTTCAACTTCCAATAATTAATAACAAGCTAGGAAATTGCATAGCTGGGAGGGTTTTTCCAGCTTTAATTCACAGGAGAAGAAGATTTTTTTTTCAGGAAAACTTTGCTCAGGTTTCTCCCTGTCTTCTGCCGATTCCAGCTGTCCTCCCAAAGCTGTGTCAAGAAATAATAATAATAATAAAATAAAATATATCCCCACTGATAAAAAAGACTGCTGAATCTTAGAAAAACATAGCACGTGAAATTAAGATGTGACTCTCTAAGTGGAGCAGTTTTTAAAACTAAGTGGATATAAATAAATTAGACACATACATACCCACTTACACCCCACTTACACATGTATTTTATATATACATATAAACATATATATATATATATGTATAAAAACCACAAAAGCTCACACTTTGGATGTGAACCTTTGGTCCAGTCCAGCTCCACCCAGCTCAGATAATGGTACTTAGCTGACAGTGATGTTTCCTGCTTCCCAAGATGTGGGATCCAAAAAGGAACAGGTTACATCACCCCGTAAGTTAGAAGAACCCATAGAGATGGCTATAACATGTACGGGTTGGTAAGCTTTCCCTTCTGCCTCCTGCTACCACCTCTGCTTTCAGAAAAGTGTTGGTGTCCTTTGAGAAGCATGTATGGGATTAAATCTTATACTTGTGGGGAGTGGAAGAGCCCCAGGTCTCCATCAGCTGCTCAAAATGGACACACTCCTCAGGATACCATGAGATTTAACCCGTCTCTGCACAGCTTGTCTGCAAATCTACACCCTTCATCTGCAAAATTTGGTAAAGGTAATTTGTTTGCAAAAGAGTTTGCTTCATAGCCAAACACATGCGATGAGCCCTGGTTTTCTGAGCCTGACTGGGATGGGGCTGCACAGCCGGCTCTCACTGGAGCAGCTGGGGGAGTCTGGGATGTTTTTTCATGAGAACAGTAGGCATTGTATTAAAAAAAAAACAGAAACAAAACCGAAGCCATGTCTCTGGACAACTCTTGGAGCCAGAATTCATTTCTCTCACTCTGTTCTCCTAGAGCGTCAACAATGGCCAACGTTTTGAGCACTAGTGGCACATTGGCGAACTCACCAGAGCTCCAGGGCCTGTTTCTCATTTGTATATTTACATAAATTTCCATATGGCATGGAAAACCAATAAATAGAGGTGGAAATGTAATTTTGTAATTTTCCATGTATTTGAGGTTTTTTTCTGCGAGTGGCCGAGCACTCGCCTCGCTGCCTGATTCAGCGCAAGGGCCTCAGCTTTAAATTAAGCATGTGCTCAAGTGTCTGGGGCTGGAGCGCTGAGCCTTCTGCGCTCTCGGAGAAGCAGCCCAGGGTGACGGCAAGAGCACAGGCATTTTTTAACAGCTGGATACACCATCTTATAGATGCAACAGGGATAGGAACCTTGGAAACAGGCTGGGATGGAGAGAGAAACTGCTAGAGGAATAGTCTGGGCCATGGTGCAGAAGCAGGTAGATGTCTTGTTGAAATGCAGTTCATGCCTGCGCGCTGGACGTGCATAATAAGGCGGCTGCAACCTTGCCTGGAGCTGGCAGGGAGTACAGCCATGTGCATACACAGAGACACCACGTACACTCAGCACACACATCAGGCTCGTTCCCTGGGTTGTCCTCTTCCCTCAGCCGGTTTTTATTAACAGGGAAGCATGAAGGAAAACCTGCAGTATCCCAAGCCCACCTTCCAGACTGGGACAGGTTGGCCCTCAACCTCCCCCAGGCAGAGCTGCAGAACAAGAAAAAGCAACGTGAGGCCTCCTGGATGTGGGGAGGAAAGGGAGATGCAGTAAGTATCCTGAATTTTATTTTTTTTTAAATTAAAATCCAAGGAAACAAACAAAATTTCCACCCAACCAAGACACTATCAAAGCAGCAACATCGGTTTAAATACCTTTCCTAGGCACAATTAAACTGAGCAGGCTGCTTGAACTTTCCCCGCAGCAGGATCCCGGTGGGGTTAAGGCTCTCTGAACTCCGATGCCCAGCTCTCTCCCTGTCTCCTGCTCAGAGCTAGAGGGGAGACTGACTCATTTGGTTAAAAATAAAAACACTGCTATCTAAACTTTAATGGCTTTGTTTCTCATTGCTGCAGGCAGTGGTTCATATGCATTCCAAACAGCACTTTGACTGCAAATGTACCGTTTTGGAAGCTATTCCACCTGAAAAACAGTATCTTCATCTCTCTGCCTTGCACTATTGGGGGCTGGGAGCACACCCGTCCTGGCTCCAGCAGGCACTGGGGAGCTGGTGGGGTGGAAAAGAGAAAATCTGGTGGTGCCACAAGGACGACCCTCGCTGCAGCCTGGCTCTGCCGTCACTGGAGAACCCGAAGGCAGCCTGCAGAAGGGCTGGGGGTGGAGAGCGGTGTGCTGCTGCGCTGGAAGTGCTGATGAGTAGGGCTTCAGTCTGCGCTGGAAGAGAAAGTATTTGACGTGTTGAGGTGCAGGGTGATGCTAAACCCAGGGTGATGCACCCAGGACTTACCGAGGGGCCAGCCCAGCTCTGTCAGAGACACTGTGGCCCCTGCAGACCTCCCAGCCGTGGACTTTCGCTGCCCAGAGGCTTCTTTACACACCCAGAGCAAAGTTTTGACTGGGGCATGCACAAGTCCCGTTGAACCTTCCTAGCCCAGGGATCAATGGCACGGAAGAGGGGACAGCTGGAGCTGGAGGTTGCTCTGCGAACCAGTACACACACGCTGCACCAGCACCGGCTGCACGCTGTGGTAGCCCCTGTTGAAGCCTTTTCCGTGATGACTTCACTGCTATCGTCACTTTTGTCAGGACGGTTGTGTTAGGCCATGTGTGCTATCGCCTGCCCAAATGCTACAGCTTCACGTTGCTGCAGAGACATAGCGGTCTGCAAATGCACACCTGGACGCAGCTGAGCCAGCCTGTAGGGCTCATAAATGCAGATATATTCCCCTTGCTTACACAACTCCCACACAGACCACGAGTTTATGCAAGGGAATGGCCATGGCAAGGTCTGCAATAGGCACTTTGTGCAATCGTCATCGCTGCAGCTCTGTGCTTTAAAAAGCAGCGTGGTTTTGATGGTGGCCCCACTTCTAATGTTGAGTTGCTCAATTCATTAGGGTCTTTTTATCTAACCTTTGAATAACAGTTCCCTGTACCACTCCAGCTTCCACGGAAATCAGTGATGAGCCTCTCACTAGTTTTTATGTCATGGGATTTGGTTTAGAAGGGACAGACAAAGGAATCTGAGTTGGGGGTCACAAAGGGATGGTCAAATAACCAGTCGTGCAAGGGGGTAACGTATTTGTCTCATGCATATAATGACTTTGCGGTGTTACCCTAGCAACTAAAGCTCAGAGATGATGCAATCAAATTTGGGAACGATGTGATTAGAAATGACAGGCAAAGGGAAACAAAAGGAAGCAAAGTTGCTGTGGCAGCTGGGATGCAGCACTCAGCATGTAATGCATGTATCGGGGCTGCGAGACATCATTCCGAGCAATTACACCAAATATCATATTCTATTTGCCAGTTAATTACAGAATATCATTCAGCGCCTGCCGTCCAGCTCGTTCCTGCTCTCCCCACTTTGGTGAGGCCTGGGGAATGGTACTCTCATTAACCCGGTTGTGTTTGATCTGCTCTTACATTTTCACTTGGCACCTGCCCAGCAAAAACGACTATTTGTTTTTTCCCCATCTTTGCATATTCCCTTCCCCACATCAGGGTCCCCTCCCATCCAGGGACCGGCTGCTCTCCCTGGGCAGTTACACAGCCCTGTCTTTGCAAGGATCCATCCAAGGGAGAAGTGCTGATGAGCACCATAAAGGGGAGTGCTTCGCTTTGGGCTGCCTGTTCCTGGCTGTAAGTGCTCAGCCAGCCTTTAACCCCATATGCAACAGACCCAGTAGGTCTATGCACCACCTGAGGTCTAATAACTCCATAATATAAAGCTTAAATATCATTTAGGCTTGCACTGTTTGAGCACAGCTGCCCAGATGTTCTGCTGGCTTCACACACCCGCATGACTTGATGTAGGATGCGTTGCTAAGTCATGAGCATACACCTTCACTGCCCAGCATGGGGGGACACCCTGCCCACCCCTCAAGAGACACCCTGTTTGCTGTCACCCACCTTGTTTGGAGGCGGTGGCAGGGCCAGCGGTGCAAGATGTCCCTGAGCTCTGTCAGACCTGCATTTGGGGTTTGGTTTGTTTAACTGCTGTGGGGATGCACTCAGGGCTCTGCTCCTCTGCTCCTGGAAATAATTGCCCTGGAAAGGAGAAAGAAACAACTAGAAATACAGGGAATAGGGACTTGCACTGTAAATACTACTGATGATTCATAATCCCTTTTTCTCAGAATTTCAGGTTTCTTAACTATTATCCCTCTCACAGGAAGCCCTGGCTGTTCTTTTGACAGGTTTATGTGACCCAGCAGGCACTTTTCATTCATTTTCCCTGTAAAAACAACAGGCTCAATTCTCTGTTGCTCAGTACCTGGCGGTGTCATTAGCCCAATGCTGAGGATGAGGAGGGGGAATGAGAAGAAAGAAGAATCACTACTGCTCTAATGTGACACGTCTTTACAGCTATCCATGCTGTCCTCAGCCATCATACGTATCTGACAGCAAGTGAGAGTCACTTCAAGGGTGCAGAAACCAAACGTTTCCAAAGAAGCACTGAGAAGAACACAAAACTGATGCCATTTCTCTCCCAGACCCTCTGGCCTTGTCTTCACTGCCAGAGAAAGATAGGGTGATTTGAAATATGCATTATCTGACATGTTTTAAGATCCTTGTGGTGACAGGATACCTTGGTGGATGGTCAAGATGAACCCTCATGTTGTCTCTTATTAGCAAATGTGTTCAGAATAGAGCAGGCTGTTCCTAAGTTAGGATTATAACATGGGAGTTAGCCACTTGGTAAACATGATAAACTGCATTTTTTCCTGCTGTGTTTTTGTCCCTTTGTTTTGGCATCCCAAAAGGCTCCCTCCCCCTCCTCCCCAACAATGTCCCCCCCAGGCGGGAGCTGAGGGCAGAGAGGGGAAGGAGTTTCTGACTCACCTTATTTGTCATGTTTTCATTCTACAAAGCTAAAGAGAAGGCTCCCGCTTCCATCACCCTGTAAGGGCGCTGTGACGCCGTGCTGGCCGGGAGAATGGCTAGACCTCCCCGTAGCCTGCCACGCTCCCAAAGCCCTCGGGCTTCCCTTTCCTTCTGTCTTAATCCAGGTGATACCATCAATGAGGTGCCAGAGGAGACAGTGAGGGTGGCAGCCAAGGTCTGGGCTTCAGCTCCCATCTCAGGGACACCTCTCCAGTCCCACACCTACATCTTCCTCATTATCCCCAAGCGGGTGCCCAGCCTGGCTTTCTTGGGCTGATGGCGTGGGCACCACTCCAGTGCCGCCCATCAGCGGGGAACCACAGCCACACCGCTTTCTGCTGCTCCCACTAAGCAGCACTTTAATACCAGCCTCCTTCCCCCCGCTGGCCCTCATCCCACTAGTGTCCATCTTGCATCCAAGAGCAAGTTGTTTGAAATGACTGGGGCTGGGCTGCAGTGAGCCCCAGCAGGTGTCTGCCCAGCACCGTGGGGCTGCAAAATCCCGACAGATCAAACCACCGTAGGATGTGAGAAAGGGACAACAGCTGAGAAGGCAGCAAACATAAACGGGGGAGCTGCTATTGCCAGATGGGGCACGGGGAGCCGAACTTAATTTGAATTGCTTGCAGGCTTAGCAGCCAGGCAGAAAGAAATCATTGCAAATCCATCTAATGCAAACTAATGCTGGTCATTAGAAGCAGGCTAGGAGAGTGCTGCCTGCATCGGGGAAAAGACATTAGGAAGAAAGTTTCTGAGCAGGTTTCTGAGCCAAAATAGATCATCTCTGAACGATTTACTCGTCATCCACTGTTGTTCTCCAACCTGGGGAAGGGAAGGTTGGTATTTTTTTTTTCCCTCCAGAGAAAAATTACCCTAGAATGATCTTGCTTGTACTGTGGCCTGCTTTTTAGCAATGTTGGGCAGAAGGCAATGTTTGTGGCTTCAGCAAAAGGCCCAGTCGCTCAGCACCACTTAAAAGCAGAGTAGCCCTTCCCTCCACACATACATCAAGGGTAATATCTGTAATTGGGTTTATGCAATTCTGGAATGGGAAACAGAACAGTCCTGTCCGTGACTGGCACTGACCACAGCCCCCGTCTCAAACACCGCAGCCACAGCGGTGGTTTAACAAGAAACAAATGCTTTTTGATGATCATTTGTAAAAAAATAAACAAATCAATAATTCCCTCTCAGCTGCAGACCTTGGATGAGTTCTCCTAACTCTCCTGGCTGCTAACGGAAGGCAGCAGCATGGCTGAAGAGACACCGTGCCATGAAAAAGTTATCTTTCAGAAATAACCTGTCTTTCTCCAAAACAACCTTTTCGATTATTCAAAATGGTTTCAGCATCAAGGCTGTTTCCAAACATTTTTCTACACTTGCTGCCTTGTTCTTCCTTTCACTCCACAGGACAATTTCTTACCACTTTGTATTGGGCATCAGTTGCCGTATAACTTGTCTTACCAAAGACTGACAAGGGAAAGAAACTGAGTCATAGGAAATGGCCGGCTCCCAGCCTAACCCCTGCCCAGGGTGGGGGCAGGAATGGCTGGGGAGGCTGGACACACCACCCTCCACTCAAGTCTGGTATCAAAAAGGTGGTTGGGAGCCTTGAGGGGAAAAAAAATTAAAAATCAATCGAAAATGCTGATGGAAAATTGCAAAACTTCTACTAAAACACAGACCATCCTTTGACGGAAACTCCCAAATTCCTTCAGCGGTCACCTTGAGGGCCTCCAGAGACAACTTCACAGGGTGGCTCATCCACAATTAGGATATCTGAAGTCCTCCTGTGGGTCACAGGGGACAGGAGCTCCAGTTCAAGGGCACTCGGGCCAACTCACAGAGGGCCATCCTTTTGAGAAAGAAAAACTAAAAAAAAATTATTTTCTGGCTGAAATTACTCAGCATGAATTTTTTGCTTTCCTGAATCAGGGTGAAAACTTTCTGTAAGTCTCTAAGTATCAGCCCACTGCAGGAGCCTGCGAGTGACACGCAGAGCATCTCTTCTCTCCTCACGCTTCAGCTGCACACGTCTAATGAAGCCAGACAATGTCTCATTACTGCAGCTGAACTGAAATGGCTTTTGGGGAAATGACCTCTTGTTTTGAGGTCTCTTCAGGAGGAGGAAGGCTCAGGGGAAAGAGGCTACAGGATGGGAGGTCTTGGGACCAAAAGCCTTTGAGAAATCTATAATTCTCCTTGGGACTGTCAGAAAAATCACCCCCTGCTGTTGCTCTCTATGGGCTTTAGAATGAGATTTCAATAAACTCTGTTAATTTTCTATAAAACCCCATCAACTGCATTTACATTAAATCTTATAGCACTTCTGCAGACTGCTCCAGGGAATGATAACCTGAACTTTTGCCAAACAAAGGAACTCAGCAAGTGAGACTTTCCACTAGAGTTGGTTCACAGACCGCCAAGCTGGACCAGACGGTCTCTTCCCCTGCCCAGGCCCCCCAACATTCTCAGATCAAGACATTCATCCTTTTTCTCTACCCGGGCTCACCTGGCTTCTCACCAGCTAGCATGCTATTGCAGGTCTATTAGACCAGTACAGAGAGGTCTTGCTTTAAACTGGGTGAGCACTTCCTCACTGCTGGCTCAGCAGACAAGACACTCGCCCATTCGCCTCCCAAGGAAGGAGGAATCTGTGTGGCGCCGACAGACCTTCTCTTCCTACATTAAACCCCGACACCTTCATGGAGCAGCAGGCTCTCAGCAGTTGTCGTCTGCCTGATATTCAGTCTCTGGAGTCAAGAGCAACCAGCTAACCAGGGGAAAGTGACCATGGAGAAGCCCACTCAGTGCCATCGGTCCAGCACTGGTCTCTACTGCAGCCCAGAGGAGGGACGACAGCTGCTGTGGATTGATCTGGGCTAGTTTTAAACCATCCAGCTGGGGCATCGATGCTGCTGGAGCAGGAGGAGTTTCAGCAGGGGCTGTGGAAGCCAGTGAGGAAGTCTACGAGAAGATGACTAACTTTTGCTGAGGACCAAAGTGCTGAAGGTGGCAGAAGCATCATCTTTTGCTGTGTTTCAGTGCAAAGTGTCACGAGTCCACCGAAGCAAATGCAGCGCCAGCCGCACGCATGTTAGCAAACCCTGACCCACACACCAGCAGGCCCTGTCCAGGTTCTCGGTGCGGAAAGAGTTAACATGTTTGTCTTGCAAAAGCAAGACTGAAGCCAGACTGGGCTCAGCTGGAGAGAATCACTTTATCAGGAGAGGTTACAAGAAAATAAACTCTTAAAAGACTCTGTAGCAGAGCGTAGAGCTGGTGGGGAGTTGTGTTGTTTGGACCTGGGAGCAGGTGCTTGCTGTGAAAGCCTCTGTTGATCTCTTTTAGGGGCAGATTTCCGTGCCCGGTGGTCACCATTAAAGCTGGGTTTTTGGAGGTGATGGCAGGCAGGGCCAGAGTGGCACAGAGAAAGGACTTTGCAGTCGTGCAGAACTTTTGATGTTGTTCTGATTGGGAGCAGCTGAAAACTTCCATGTTCTTCACACAACAGTATTCCCAAATCAAAAGCAATTATTTTTTGTAATTATTTGATTAAAATGTAAACATTTTTCAAAGAGTTAATTAAATGTTTGTGTTACGGGTCAATCTGCAGGTTTAGTTTCAAATCAATGAAAAAAGGAAACAACTGAGTCATGTAAATACTGGTTTACTTTTATTTCTTAAACTTTCCCTTTCTTTCTGGTGTGATATATGCATGAGCAGTAGTTTTGCTAAGCAGAGGGTTCTTTTTCTTTTCTAATATAGAAAAATTAGAAGTTTAAATATAGGTTAAGATAATCACTTCTTGGAGTTGAGAGAGTCCCATTGAGCAAGACCTAGGCTGCAGGCAGTGCAGCCCAGAACACCAGCCTGCTCAGAACATCCAGATGGAAAACCGTGGAGGTCCCAACACACCCTGTCACTTCCCAGGGCGAGCACTAGTCCGTGAACTTTCTGCCAGGAAAGCCCTAACCCTACTTGCAGTCCATGGTCCTTCCTTGCAGCTGCTATTTAGTCACCCCAAAATGAGTCTGTCTTCTCTCTTGTCAGATGACACGGTGGTCCCAGCGTTTGAAGGCTGTCACCAATCACCATCTTCAAACCTCAACCTTTACGTGTAGGATCAGGCTCACATGCACTAGCATTTTGGCTGGGTTTTGGCTTAATTTTGTGACTGTTATTTTGTGACTGGTTTGCCATGGCTATTCGCCTCCCCCCTCCACCTTTTTCCTGACATGCCAAAAAAAAAAAAAAAAAAAAAAAAAAAAGAAAG
>JAVJGI010000065.1:11348810-11406916 GCA_035590275.1 Ibycter americanus | reverse complement strand
CACGCAGCGGGCACGTACATGGCCCTGGCACACACACACGGCCCGGGCACACGCAGTGGGCACGTACATGGCCCTGGCACACGCAGGTCGTACGCGCACAGCCCGGGCACATACATGGCCAGGGCACATGCAGCATATGCAGCCCCGACATGCACACGGCCTGGGTGTGCACACTGCCCAAATGTGCACACGGCCCTGGCACATGCAGCCCACATGCACACGGCCTGGGTGTGCACACGGCCCAAATGTGCACACGGCCCTGGCACATGCAGCCCACATGCACACGGCCCGGATGTGCACACGGCCCAAATGTGCACACGGCCCAGGCACATGCAGCCCACATGCACATGGCCCAGGTGTGCACACGGCCCAGACACGCACACGGCCCTGGCACATGCAGCCCACATGCACACGGCTCAGGTGTGCACACGGCTCAGGTGTGCACACGGCCCTGGCACATGCAGCCCACATGCACACGGCTCAGGTGTGCACACGGCTCAGGTGTGCACACGGCCCGGCCGCAGCCGCCAGCCAGCAGGTGGGTGGCCAGCAGGAAGTGGGTTCATCCTCTCCCAACCGAGGCAGGAAACTTTGTTTCTGTGTCGCATCCTTCCCGGGCCGCGGGCGGGGACCTGCTGCTGAAAGGTATGCTCAGCGGCCCTTCTCCAGCTGGGTGTCTCCGTTTCTGTATTTCCTGTGCCTCGGTTTGTTTTTTCTCTCTTGCGTTGAAGACCAGGAGGACGTTTCTCCCCCTACCACCCAGTTACATTACTATAAAATTACCCAGCAAAGCGCAGTGGTGGCAGGAAATGACAAATGTAACTTTGCCACCAGTGCATTATGAATTGCTGTGCATCCCCTTTCCTGAAAAAGCATCCTGCCCTTTCCTTAACCTTGGATACAACTGATGCTTTGCGGTATTCCCCCCCTGCCCCCCCTCCCCTTTAATTCTTCTAGTGTTACGCTGGCGAATGGTGCAGCCTATCATTGACTTTATTCTTGTACAATGAGGTCTCTCTAAGGTATGTATCTTGATTTAGTCAGCAGCCATGTGTTCTGTACAATAGCTGCTCCACGAGCAGCGTAGCCTGCTTTAAGTGCAATTCAGGGAACGAAGGCAGTTAGCTTCCGAGCTAATTTAGATGAGCTCTGTCTATGTGTGAGCAGATATATATAGAGGAGAGAGAAGGAAAGAGGCAGACAAATTTTCACCACTGCTCTTACCCGGTAGTGGCTTACATAAGAACAGTTTACTATGCACTTCTCATAAATGGCTTTAATGGATGCTGTTTAACGGGTGTCTGCAGTGCTACGAGGTGCTTGGTTTCGGTGGGTGGCAGAAAGGGTGCTTGTGCATCCACGTTGCCTGTGTCCCGCCGTGGCACCTGCGTGTGGCTGATGATTATCCTCCACTTCTTGAAGCTGTACAGCTCCTCCATCTCCTCAGCAGTTCGGCGCCACTTCTTTTATCATCTTTCTTAACTTTTCCTGAAGCCATCTTGTAACTCAAACTTCTCTTTAGGGTAAGAATGCATTAAAATAAGGGACAGCGCTTGAGCAGGGGTTTACCACCCATGCTTTTGTCAGCAGCTCCCATTTCTGCAGAGTGTGGTGGAGAGGCTGGAGGGTTACCTGGGGAGCGTGGTTGCGACTGGTGCCTTTTGATGCTGCTGTTTGGAAACACCATTTACTGCTTTGAGTTGGCCCGTGAGGTGCAGCAGCACCAGGCAAGTAGCAGAGAGAGCCTGTGACCAGCGTGAGACTCCACTCGTCAGGGGCACGGCATCTAAAAACTGGGTTGTCTCTGCAGAGAGAAGCCAACGAGCAAAGTTTGCTTTCAACACCTCCCTTTGCTGTTAACTGCCTGCTGGTAGGCTTGAAGAGCTGCACCGCATATCTGGCCAGAGGTCGGGTGAATCAAGTGTTGATATTTTTTTTTATTTTGTTTATTTTTCTTTTTCTGGCTCTTGCCAAGGTTTAAAGTGTCAAATCTCCTACCAGGCAAGTGGATGGAGCCAAAAAGCCTCAGCGAGGCTGTACAGTGAAGATAAGATGTGTCAATGGGCTTCTTGGGATGGGGACTGGGGGGGAGGTAGACCTGAGAGCGAGGACTGCTTCCCTTCCTCTTCATGCCCACTCACAGCTGTGTGTGACCATGGGGTCTGGGCCAGGTCCCCAGTGGCTGGGCTGCCTGGGGAAGGTGTAGGAAAGGGGAAAACCTTCTGGTAGCAATTTCCTCCCCTCCTTGTATGAAGCTACGTGATTACTTAACCTTTCCAAGCTGTTGGATTCTTGTAGTTGGAGGGGGAAGGAAGGAGGGCCTGGCTCGGTGTGGGCTTATACCAGTGATGTGGGTCCTGAACTCGAGCTCTGCCTGCTGGGGCTGCAGGAGAGGCAAGCTCTGTAACACCCTGAAAGGCTGTAGGCACAAAATGCCCATGAAAATGGGTCTGTCCTGAGATGACTGCTTCCCTCCCCAAAGGCAAGGTTGAGTGTGGCTGGTCCAGCACGGTGGGGTGTGGACTTGCAGGGATTTTGCTTCATCTCAGGTATTTTCTGGGGTGAGAATCCCAGTTAAAACTGGGAGTCTGTAACTGAGTGGCAGGCTGTACTCGGGGAGCTGCTGCTTTCCAAGAGTACCCGTGTTGACCAGCTAGTGGCAACAGAAGATTAACTATAGAGAGAGGAGCCGGTTTACTGCAGCTGAACTGTCGGGCTGGAGTAGCGGGGGGAGGCCGATGGCTGGGGGTGTCCTCTGCTCCCCCCTTCCTCCCATGTGATGGCAGTGGCTTCTCCATGATGTCCGTGTGCCAGAGACCTTTATTGTTCTTCTGCTGGAAGAAAAAAAATGTGCTTTTCTTCAGAATTAGGTGGGGCGCTTGCATTTCTCAGTGGGAGCTGGGGAGTTGAGTGACCTCCGAGTGCCACCACACAGATAGGCGTTACCTCCAAAACTCGCTGCCTTTTCCTTTCTAAGCCCTCAAAGTGTGAACCCTGGCTGTGTGATGGACCAGCCCTCGTGCTGCCTCAGTGACACGGTGCTGATGTGCGGCATTGGCTGGCTGTGAATTGGGCTGAGCCCTTGGGCTTTCCTGGTGTAACAGGGGTTCAGACGCGGGACTGGCTGAGACAGGAGGAGAATAGATTGATGTCACTTGTGAGAACATTGAGGTATCGATCTTATGCTGCCTCGACATGTATGTTAGCAATTGCAGGTGGCTTTAAGAAACACCTACCATCACACCAAACTGCCTTGCAATGTGTGGGGGTAGGCTGGGGTTGGAGGCTGAAAGGAGAAGTGAAGAAAATAGAAGTGTCTTGATTGAAGCCTTTCATCGTCTGTAGTGCCCTCAGTACAGCTCGTATCGGGAGTGTCCTCCTCCGGCTGCAACCAGCTGAAACGGGGAATGATGAGCCTCGGCCAGCCTTCCCTTGTGGCTCCCCAGTCCTGCCCTGTCGCTACCTGTGCGGTGGGTGACGGCATTGAGCAGAGATGATTCTTGTGCATAACCAGCTTAAGAAATGGTGCCACTTAAAAGAATTGAATGCTTGTGCTGCTGCTCGGGTCTCAGCTAATGTGGTTAAGGTTTCCAGTGTCCAGACAGTATGGAGACACTTAATGGTATTGAAGAAGCAGAATGGCATGCGGAGGGGACGAGCAGTGATCTTGACTGCCTGCATCTGCACTGGGTGGGTGAGGCTTTCTGGTTGTCTCCTGGGAACGAGGCAGGTGGCGGAAAAAAAAATCATAGAGCAAATGATTTTGGCCCATTGATCCCTTTGGGCATCTTTCCTGTATGCCATGCAAGAAACACTGCTCTTGAATGCATCCAGTGTGCTTATCCCGCTGCAGTCTGGTCCAAGGAGGAATGAGGGATTCCTTGAGGGAGGAGGTTGTGCTGTGACTGCCTGTGAGAAGATGGGGCAGATAAGATTTGGAGCCAGGGCTCTGTCTGTGGGAGCAGAGGCGGCTGGTGAGGAGGTAGACAGAAGTATGAGTTCTCTGTTTCTCATTATCTGTTCCCCACCAGTCTTGCACCCCTCCCTCTGTACTTCCATTTCTCCCATCTCCATGCAAGACAAAGTCTGTATGAAACTGCTTTTTGCTTTGAAAGCAGCAGCGAAAGGGGAGAAATTTTCCATTAGCAGCATCAGCAGTAAAAGAGATTTTTTCCCAGTCACCTGGTAACTGCTGTATTTAGGAAGATTACTGAGCTGATGGTGTTGCTCCCAGGCATATGCATGGGAGTGATCCTGTTAGAGGGAGAGGCAAGGGCCAGTGTGCATAGCTGCACGCATGGAGGTGAGCTGGGAAAGGTTAGCTGTGCATCGCTCTGCAGGGAGAGGAGAGCTGCTGTGCTGGAGAGGGGGACCCGCTGGGCCTCGCATCTTGCATGCATCGTCATCTGCTCTTCCAGTGCATGAGAATGAAACAGAGATTGCATTGCCAGCTGCACTAATGAGCTGCAGCAGAGGGGGAGCAGAGCATGGCTCCCCGGGGCTGGGTGCTTGCCCATCCTTGAGCGGCGGAGGGAATGCCTGGCTCCAGCCTGCCTTTGGGGACAGGCTGGTTATTTTGGTGCCTGCTACCTTTCTTTCTCTGGTATGAGATACGCCTACGGAGGGGTGCTGCCCTGGCTGCAAAGACCCCACGGACTAACTGGGGATGTGAACCCACCCTCCCAAAAGCTCATGGCCCCAGGACTGCATAATGGGGTGCAGGCTCTGGGGACCCCAGGTTTGCTCCCAGCCCTGCTGCTGGCTGTGAACATGTTCACAAGAGCTCAGCTGTGCTCATACCTTTGAAGCTTTGGTTCTTTTTCATTTTTCTGCTCCCTTATATCTCTATGTGGGGCAGCACGGTGGCCTCACCTGTGGCTGGAGTCCTGCCCTGGCTCTGCTGTGTGAGCTGGGCTCCCTGGCCAGCCCCGAGGGCTGCTGACTGCCAAGGCACTCACCTAACACGAGCTGGCGTTGCAGAGTGTGCCTGCGGCTGCCGCAGTCACAGCTGTGTTGGTCCCAAGGCCGTTCACAGCCCATATCCTTGCCTTGTTGCTCTTTCTGGTTCTCAAGCGGTTGGCGTTCCAGGGAGTGCAGCGCATCCCTAAAATATGGGATCAAGTGACAGAAAATAGGAGTTGGCAACAGCGTAGAAATTTTTTTTTTTTTGCCTCTAGCCAACTGCTCAGTAACATCAGCTTCTTGATGCACCGCTGCGGTATCAGCAGCACGCCGCGATGGCAAACACAGGACAGTTTGTGTACGGGAGCAGAGAGGAGGGCTGGAGCAGAGCATGTTTTCTGCAGCCCAGGACCAGGACCTGCTGCTTGTCTGCCCTGGCCAGAGAGCACCAGCTCTGTGTGCTGAGGCTGAAAAGCCTCTACCTCTGTTCATGCTTACTGTTCTATTGCTCTTGCTACCTGGAGATCTGATGGGAGCTGGAGTAAAAGTTGATACCACTGACCTAATTAATTACTCATGCAGTATGCACAGAGTGAGGTCTGCTCTCTCGGGAAGTTTCCCACTCAGATGGGCTTCCTGGGGTGAAGGGGCTCATATGGCAGATGCTGCCAGTTGTTCTCACCTCAGTCTCAGTTACTCAGTGCTGCCTTGCACAGGCTGCTCTGTGAGGGTGGAGGGAAATGGAGAACCCTTCACCTTGGTTTGCAGGGTCTGAGCAGTCACCTGTGTGGTGGGTTCAGCATGGGTGGTGGCCCTGGAGAGCTCTGGGGCTTGTTGGGACAGCCTAATATGTCCCTTTTCCTTCTACCCCCATCACACTTCTTTCTTGTCCTTTGTACCTGTCATCTGTTTAAATTAGAGGGGTTTAAACACTTTTTCCTGCCCTGTAACATGCCCAGGGAATTCCTCCCAGCCTTCTCTGAAAGCGTTCTTGTTGGCATCATGTTCCTTGTTCATCTACCTCTAATGTCTTGGGAAACCAGGACAGAGAGAAGTTTCCAGGAGGAGCGAGGTGATGGGAAGGTGACCCAAAGGGTGGATACACATTCCCCTCCCTCTCTTCCATGCCATCCAAACTGGGCAGCCCATGCTTAACCTGTGCCCACAGACACATTTGTAGCATTTCAAGCATCAATTAGGCTTCAAAAAAAAGTAGGAACCATTTCCTGCCCTCCCTCCCAGGAAGCGACAGGAGTTTTCAAGAGAGGCAGCCTGAGCCAAAGCAGTGTGCTGGGGTTTATCTCCATGTGCCTGGGGCTTCTGCTGGTTCAGGCTCCAGTGTGGCCTGGGATTCCCCAGCCTGAGGGCCACCCGCTGGCAAACATCTCCCATCATCTCCTGGCTGGAGGAAGTGCTTCAGGTGGGCAGCTCAGGGTCTCTCATGGGATGCCAGTGCTGGGTACCACTTGATTAAGGTAGGCTCAACTCACAGGAGCCTCCTGGATCTTACCAGGGATGACCCTTGGGACAGGAGGCTGTGTGATGGGTCCAGCTGAAGAAGAGGGATACTGTAGAGGAGCTGAGCACAGCAGTGGCATTTTGGGGACCTGCAGGCATGTTTGGGAGTTAGATGGGTTGCAGGCTGAAGGCACATCCAGCAGCGATGACATTGACCTTAGTTGTGCTGACACGTTCTTGCCTGCTGTTGCTGGGAGGGTGCTGCCTGCTCCCTCTACCACGTTCACATTGGGGACTTCAGCACTTTTCATCCCCTGCAGAGCGGAGGGAGGGCTGTAGGGGTGCATTTGTCACCTGAAGAGCCCCTGGGCTTTGGCTGAACTTTGTGTTCTAGCAATAAAACCGTGCTAGGAAATGTGTGCTGTAACAAAGCCCATGGATATAATACATCCGTATCATACTGTACCTTTCATCTTGAAGGATTCCCAAGGAGCTTTACAAACTCGGTGTGCTGCAGCCTGCCAGGGTGACTGAATGTTATCAGTAAAGGCTGCAGTCTAATCTCTGCGGTAGCATGTGTCCCCCCCGCCCGCTCCCCATCGCAGAGGGAACTTTATGAAGTGTGATCTCGGACTAGCGCTGCACCGGGTGTTTTTGTCTAAGCCTGAGTTTCTCAGGAGAAAAAGGAAAAGCATGTAACTGTTTGTTATGCAAAACCAGCGAAGAAGTATTCTTCCTGGGGCAGTAGGAGTGGGTGGGAATTACTTTCACACAGCTTCAACAGCTTTGGATCTCGGCAGAAAAAGCGTTCGCAGGGGAACGTGCCCTCCGTGCAGACCCAAGAAAGGGGATAATAAAGTTTGAGCGCTTGAGAAATTGCTTCTGGGCATAAGCAGGGTGGCCGGGTTCAGCTGCTGGGCATGGGGGCTGCTGCCAGCGCAGCTCTTGGGAGGCAGACTGTTAATGTCTGCCTGAAATACTTGGTGTGCAAGTCTTTTGTCACCCAATGTCCCCTTCTGTCCCTGCAGAGACAGTCCTTGAGCCAGCTGATGGCGCGTCTGTGTCCTGCAGCCTTTGGCAACATCTAGGCTGCTGCTGCTTCCCACCGCCCGCAGAGTGGGAGCAGGGAAGGGCGATGCAGGGAAGGATGCCTTGGTCATCCTTGCTGGTCTCCAGCTCCCGTTGGGTTTATTTGCATCTGCTCTTGGCGTACCTGGACCTGTGAGGGCCGTGGGAGGCATCTGAACCTGCTGTCGGTGGCGGCAGAGCCTAAAAATCAAACCTGAAAGTGGGATAAGGGGCACTAAACGAAGCTGTCATCAGAGGCATATGCTTGAAAAGTGGAGGTTAGCTTGAGTCTATTTTTGTTTGGAGTGGTACACACTTAGCCTGTTTTGTTTAGCAGTTTGTTTATGGGATGTATTTTCCCATCCTGTGTAGCTCCTCAACTGTATGCTATAAACAAACTGTAAAATCGAAAGCAGCCTTTACGTGTTCCCATTAAATGCATCCTGGTGCACAGGAGATCCAGGGTGTGTGGTGCTGGCAGGGCTGAGGTGCCTGCTGGCCTGAGGTCCTCAATTAAGGAGGGGACAACAGAGCAGCGAGGGAGGTTTTTTGTCACATTTGAATATGGGAATTACTGTGAGCACCCCTGGGATGGAGCAGGGACACCTAAAAAGCATGCCAGCCTTTTCATCCATTTGCTCTTGCTTTGGAGGCTCCAAGCCTTCTCATGCTCATTCCTGAGGAGCGCAGGTGTGGTGTTGCCACCTGCAGCTCCTTTAGCTTTGCCTCCTTCCCTGGACCCCATTGAGTTGGTTCCTCAGCCCACCAGTAACGTGGTGTGTGGCGTTTCCAGTGTGGTTCATGGATACTGGACACTAAGAGCCTTCAATATCAATTGACTTTCAAAAAGATGATGAAGGTTTGTGGTTGCTCTTACTGCAGTTGTTGCAGTTGCATGCCTCATACTGAATCAAGAGCCATGTGTTTCTTGCTTTAATCTTTCTAAGTGCGATCAGAGGGGCTAGAAGTGTGTTTAATTAAATAGCAACAGCCTTGCCTTTTAACGCAATTCAAGAAACTGGAGCTGCTTGAAGACACAAACTCCATTATATTGCTTTACATCTTATCACATCCCAGCGCCTGCTGTTTCTTCCTCTTCTGCTCTTTGCTCTCCCAGACAAGCAGCACAGTTGTCCTTACTGTGTTCCTGGCTTCTGCTGTGTCGGAGGAGAAAATCCGTTATCCGGTGGCATGGCAGCTGGGAGGGAGGTCGGGGACGCTGCCTGTAGGGGCTGCTCGTAGCCAGCTTGGGGTCTTGCCGGAGCAGCAGTTTGCACAACAGACACGCTGCTCCTCATTGTACTCAATTTTATTCTGCTTTTGTAGCAGCTGCCTTTGCCGCTTAGCTGACAAGCTGTTTCTTAACATGCTATGGCCCAGCGGCGTGCGGGAACAGGGACAAGAGCGGGGATTTGAGCAGGGTGCAAGCTCCGTGAGCTTGCGATGCAGGGATGCTGCTGGCTTCTGCTCCCCGGGAGTGCGTGCACTGCCCAAAATCACGTGTGCTGCCCAAAACTGTGCACGCTGGGGGAGGTTTTCTCTGCTGCCTGGGCTTGCTTTAAAGACTGTTGTAAAACCTTTTCCCTCCTTGCCGATGAAGGGTTTTACAGCGTGTTGCAATGAGCCACTTAAACGCAAAACAGGAGGAAAAAATCCTGTTAGCAGCACTCCTCCCAGCTGAGCCGGCGTGGCAGCCCGGGGCCTGCGCTGGGGTGAGATACAGGGTGTTTGTAGGGGATGCTGAAGAAAAGCTAAGCCTCACGAGAGCCTACCCTTTGCAGAGCAGCCCGCTGGTGTTTCTCCTGTGGCATGTCCCAGCTGCATTGCCTCCCCAAAACCATGTTCCCCACAGCTTGGCAGACTTCTCTGCTAGTTTTGGGTGTGCCCCAAGTCACATAAACCCAACATTTAGTAGACCTTGGTCTCCAAAGCCTCTCTCCAGCAGGAATGGTGCAAATTTGTCCATGGTTTCCTGACCCGCAGCTGAAGCAGCTCCCTGTGAAGGGTGTCCCAAATTGTGCCATGTCCCACGACGTCTCTGCAGCTCCCTGGGCCTGCTAGCGGCGGGAGGTTGGGCTGGGAAGAAAGGTGATGCTTTTGCTGTGGCTCAAAAGGCAAGGGTTTTCTGTGAATGTGGGGCTGTGGTTTTTAACCACTGCTTGTTCTGATCATCACTCTACAAAACTGTTTGAAGGCACCTAAGGGCAAACCAGAAGGTGTTAATATTCTTCTACTGCTGTTGGGTGGGGAAAGAATTCAGATTCAAGAAAATCTGTTATTTATAATGGTGCTTCTCACCTTGGCTGTGGCAGCTGGAGGACGGGTGAGACCTTGGTGCTCTGGACCTGGCTGGAACAACCTGCAGCTGTAATTTGGCTGGTAATGGCTGTGCAGCGTTTCCCCAGTCTTCTCCATGCCCTCGTTCTTCCAACTCCATGCAAATATTTCTGCAGTTAGGGAGCTGTTCAGGGAGGATTTTATTCCTGGCATGAACTGAGTTAGAGGGAAAGGTTGGGCCAGTAGAATGGTCTCATGGTGGGCGCCAAGATCCACCTTGTCTGTCAGCTTGGTTGCGCATAGCCACAACAAGCATCTATACATCCTGACCGAGCTGAAAGGGTCCCACAGCAGCTTCTGAGGGGCTCCTGCATCTCCATAACATTGGCCTCTGGGAAGTACCTCTGTTGATGGGGATGCTGAATTGTGTCATGCACAGACGGGCTGCAGTGAGGGAAGGGGGAGGTTTTTCTTTGAGGTCTCATGGACACACTGAGTGCTGACCAGGAGCTGGTGCAGAGGAAGAGATGCTTCTGTTAATTAGCACTAGATAAAAGGAAAACTTGTCTTTATTCAAAGAGTGGCTTGTTCCAGTTTCATTGCAGCCCCTCAGTTCTGAGCTTTAAAGTTTGGTGTATGTGTGAACAATAAGTTTAGAAAGATGTTTTGAAGCCAGAATTGCAGCATTGTTATGAAAATGCTGAAGGGGAGTTGTGACACTGTTTTGAAGATGAAAGTATTTTTACAATCTTAAACTGACACATTAAAAAAAAAAAGAAAAGAAAAATAAAGTTTGCATGAAAGACAGTTCTCAACAAGACTTTCGCTGGCCAGAACCAAACGTGACCATCCCCAAAGATCAGTGAAGGGACTTTGAAGTGCTGATGGCTTTGGCTGTCACATAAGTGACCCTGCATCCATTGTGGTAAAGTGCGTGGTTCCTGTTGGTGTTACTGGTACATGTTGGGCAGGGTGAGCTCTGCACAGCCCCGGCAGAAGGACCGGTGGGTGCCCCCTGCCCCGCTGGGTGCTTGCTTTCCTCCAGGCAGCTGATGGATCAGTGGGACAGCAGGAGGAGGGTGTGAGGTGAGGAGATGTTGATGGAGCATGGACACGTGCCGGTCCTATTCTTGCTGCCCAAGAGATGCCCTCAACACTTCTGACCCCAGCAGTGCTTACTGCAGTTGGAGTTGGTCTGTGAAAACAAATTTTTCACAGCTGTTTAGCAAGCATCTGCATAAATGATTACCCAAACGGCATTCTCTCAGTGAGGACTGAAGAGGGAGGCTGGAGCTGGCTGGCTCTAGTGCTGACTCTGGGCTGCCCCTGCTCCTCGGCCATGCCCCAGGGCTCGTTGGTTCACACTGTTTCAGCTCACTCACAGGCACCGGGGAAGCTGGACTGGGGGTAGAGGCTGGCCATGAACACCGTTATCAGGAGGGGGAATGGCCTGGTGGGTCTGGGGACTTGCAGCAGCTTGGGCTCCATCACAGCCTCTTCAGTGTCTGGCTCCTCATCTCCATCCCAGTGTTGCAGCTCCCCAGTTCAAGCTGTGGTTGCTTGGCCCAGCCCAGGTGCTCATTCGTTGCCTCCTGCACAGAGCAGCCTCTTGCACTCCATGAAGATGTAGCGTACAAGAAGGTGTCCAGGGTGCCAGATGAAGCAGTGCTAAACACACCTCTCCTTTGCTGTCTGCCTGCATCTCCTCTCAGCTGGGATGGCAAGCAGCATCCTTGGTCACTCACTGATCACCTTTTCTTGGGATTTTCTCTTCCGTGACCATCTGAATGCACCAGCTTGTGCTGATGTTTTGGTGTGTTTTTTTTTTTTTTTTTTAATTCCCATTAAGGTCTAGTTTCCATTGCGCTCTCTGATACCCAGGGGCCTCTGAGCGGGTGCCTTATAATTAAAAGCAATCTATTGCGATGTCTGAGGGGGCTGTGTGAGTTCCAGGGCCATAAGCCCTGGTCTGCTGCAGAAGAGCTGTCAGGCAGTTCCTTCGTTAGAAAATAGACACCAAAAATTCCTCTTCCGCCCCCAGCTTTGTCTTCCTGCCAGTCCTGGATTCCAGATTTATTTAAGGGTCTTTTCTTTTGGGCTCGGGTAGGTGCGGAGCGTGTATTTTTTGCCATGTGAGTCTGACAGGCCCTTGGGGAGGATGAGTGGGTGTCTTGAAGCGTTAGGGAGAAACTTGGCAAGTGCTTCAGCTCCAGGGATCTCTTTGCATTTTTGGCTGCATCTGCTTTTTTATCTTGCTGCTCTTAAACTTTTCTGAACCAGCAAAGTCACGCCCCAGGAGCGCTGCCATCCAGGAATAACGCAGCTCCCATTCCTCAAAGGCCTGGCTGCAGAGACTGGATGTTTTTTGTGGTTTCTCCCAAGGGTGCCAGCCACTGGATGGGACAGTCCTGGGTTTCGTCTGCTCAGCACTCCCAGATCAGTGTGTTATCTGTGGATATGGATGGTCGTACCTTCTTTGCATTGTGGAGGAGGGTCCGGCGCTCTTGGAGGTGGGCAGGAGGTGCTCAGAGTGGGCTGCCGTGGATGGGACATAAGTGCCATGCTTGGATGTTTCCCAAAAGAAGGAGAATCTCTCCTGAGCCTCTTCGAGGTGGTGCATCTCTTGTTGTGTATTGTTCCACACTCCCAGCTTGGTTCCTGGCCTTGTATATGGGATTTGGGATCCTGTTTCAGGTGAAAGCAGTCTCTTAGCTGTGGTGGAGGTTAGGGGGAACAGCTTCCCGCCATGACCTTTACTGCACTGCAGTTAGAGGAAGCATACATGAGTGTGCAGATTCATCTGGTGGAAAATACAGGGGTTTGAGTCATTCTGGGATTCTCTTCGTGGCTTTGCTATTTACTCATGAAATGACCTTGACCGAGTGATCACACCTCCCTATACCTCTTCCTTACCCACTGTTTGCAAGAGCCTGCAGGGCTCCCTGTTCGCTTTACCAAGGTGGTGTAAAATTCCTGTGTGGAGGTGGGAGAGAGGGACAGGCCCTTCTGGCTCCTTTCTCAATATGCTTCCTGCAGGCTGATGGTGGGGAGCGGGCGAGGAAAGGAGACCAGTGGAAGTGCAAAGCCAGAGGTAGAAGAAATGGGTGGGTGGAGGAGTGGGAAGCAGACTCGACAGACCAGGATCTGCTGCTTCTCTGAGCTGGGGTAGCTGCTGCCCTGTGCATTTCTCTAGCCAACAGCTCTCCCCACAGCTCAGCAAGCAGCTGGGCAGCGGGAGAGCAGGATGCTGCTGTCGGGTCTGATGGCTGTAACATGCTGTCCTGTTAGGAGCTGGGTTTTTTTTCTCTGCTTTAGTGTGCTAAAAATGATCTGCATGGTTGAAAGTTCCCCTCCTCTCCCCCACGTGCACACACGTCTTCCTGATCTCTGCAAGAGAGTGACAGCTTCTCTAATTAGGCAGCCGAGGAGGTAACCTTAGCAACTCCACGCTGGTGCTAGGGATATCTCCAACTACCCTTGGAGATCGCGTGTCTGGTGTTGCAATGGCCTCTCATGAGGACAGGAGAGCTCGGACTGCCTGCACACCCGTCCTCCCTCCCTGACACCGTTTTGCGTGTCTGGTGGTGTCTGCCATGCAAAGCAAGAGCCGGTGTGGGAAGAGGGCACCTATGTCCCATCGCTGCTTGCTCTGTTCTTGCTGATGCACAGGCTGAGTGCGCAACCTGCCGCAGCTCTGGGGCGAAGTGCTGTGGTGTCTGTGGGTGGTACTGGAAGGGAACTGGTGCAGAAGGAGGTGCTGAGCCTGCTTCTGCACCAGTGATGCTTGCGCTGCAGTGAGTGGGGACTTGGTGCTGCATCAGGGGAAGCTCTGGAGATTCAGGAGAGCAGGAACCTGCCCTCCAGGAGCACAGTGTGGGCCTGTACTTGGCTTGTCCATCTCCTTAGGTTGCAGGCAGTGGGAGCCGATAGTCTGGCAGCAAAGCAGCACTATCTGGGGCTTGGAGGGTGGTTGTGAGCACAGCAGGGTCCCTGTTTGCTGCAAAAGGACCGGTGGTGTCCTGTGCCCTGGGAGCTGAGAGCCTGCCTGCACAGCAGCATCCCTGTCCCTTCGTTCTCCCTGTCCCAGCTGACGTGGCAGCTGCAGCACTGAGCACTCCCTTAAAATCTGTATGTGCCTCTTGCCCTGTGGGCTGTAAGGGGCCTTGGCTACTCGAAATAGTGCTCGGAAATACTTTTTTATAGCAGCTGGGAGTGAGCCAGGGCAAAAATGAGCTGAGGCCGCTGAAGGGAGATAAGCCGAGACGTAAACTGTGATTTTCTGCCCTGTGAGCCCTATGCATGGATTTCATCTTTTAATGGAAGTGCAGTAAATAAAAGCCATTTTCACAATAAGCTGAGCAACAGGTCATAAGCATCTGAGCCACTGAAATTGATAGAAGCGAGCTAAGCGTAACAAATCTCCCAAAATTGCACCAGACTCCACTTGTATCTAGTCCCTTCCTGCATCTCACCAATTATAGCAAACGGCAATTATTTCTGAGCCAGAGCTTTCTCTGAATAAAACCTCAGTCAAACTGCAAATGCTTTATCTTCTTTTCAAATAGATTTGTACCGGAGGAAAAACCCCCAGTGGGGAGAAATCCCATTTGAAGGGGCTTTCCCTTGCAGCGTTTGCTGAGACAGTGGATGCCGGACATGCATGGAGGCATAAATTTGACCGACCATAGTTTGCTGGCTCTGGCAGTGAGGGGGATTCAGGGAGATGTCAAGCATGTTGCCTTTCGAATGTCACTTGTGCTTTTGTTGGGATGAAGCATGGGCTGGGGATGTGCTGGCATCAGCTGTCATGGTGTGACCCGCTTGCTGCTGTGGTGCTCCTGTTGAAGGGGCCCCTGTGGAGCACTGACTTTTTCTCCCTCTTCCAGTTAGATCCACTAAGTGACTGTCTCTTCCCAGTCCCCACCACAGGGTTCCGTGCTGGTACCCAGTGATGCTTCTCAGCTATAAAGCAGACTGTCAAGTCCATGCTCAGACTAAATGCTAGCACTTTTGTCCCATATAACCTCTATGCTTTGTATAGAAGCATCTCTGCTGTGGAGCCTTGGGGATGCGCCTGCAGTGAGGATAGCGTGTGGGGTGAAATTTCCTTGTCTCTGCAACAGTTTGTCTGATTTGAGGGGATTCCCTGGGAATTTATTTGCCAGCACTTTTAAAGAGGTTCTTGTTTTATACATGGAGATGTGGCACCACTAGTTTTACCTGCTCGGTCTCCAGTCTGAAGTCAAGTAGCTTGGTTTTCACCATTGCTTCTGGCCTCATGGTGTTTGTGCAAGATGCCCCTGGTGCTGTACAGACCATAGGGCTCGTGAAGGAGGGTTGTGCAGGTGGCTGTCAGCATGTGTATGGTTGCTTCTTGGCTGAATGGCTGTGCCGAGGCATGAGGCATCTCAGCCCTTATGTTTTTCTGTACGTAGGAATGAAGTGCCTGGCTTGGGATTTGTTGCAAGCGTGCTCCTACTGTTAGATGCTGCTAGAGATGCTGATGAAGAAGTGCCACAAGATAATGGGTGTGTGAAGCTCAACTGGCTTTCTGATTGATGTCATTAGTACTCCCTACTGAAAAATCCCTGGGAAGCTGGACACTTTCTGTCGCTGGATGTCTCCAGCAGTTTTAGCTGAACAGCTTCTCGTTAGGTGCGTAGAAGCTGCTAATGTGGCACCCTCCTGGGTCCCTGAAAAAAAAAAAGTCAAGGTCTTGAATTGCCAAGGACTGATTTGTCTCTCATGGTGTTGTTAGCGAAGTGCATCACTTGGGGTATTTTGCAGTGTCTGGAAGCCTGTGGGATGGGATGGGGAGGCTGCATCACCTGCCACAGCCCCGGGGCTGCTGCTCAGTAAGGTTTTCCTAGCACGGGTGAGATGAGAAATCACCAATGGGGAGCGATGAGCGTTGTTCAATGATGCGTCCTCCCCTGTCATGGGGGAGCAGAGTTTGATTGATTTACTCTGTGTTAGCTTCGCATGAAGAAAACTGTTGGTTACATTTTTTTTCTCTTTACCATAGACTTGGGAATTGCATTTCTCTCCCCAACCCCACCCCCCCACCCCCGCCCTTGAAGGGTTGTTAATGAAAAGCACTGAACCAGCTTCTCTTGAATTTTCTGTGCTTGCATCAGCTGGCAGCCCCCTCCAAACACCTCTCAGACTTGTATCATGGAACGGTTTGCATTGAAAGGGACCTTAAAGATCATCTAGCTCCAACTCCCCTGCCATGGGCAGGGACATCTTCCACTAGACCAGGCTGCTCCAAGCCCCATCCAACCTGGCCTTGAACATGGGATGCCAGGGATGGGGAACCCACAGCTGCTCTGGGCAACCTGTGCCAGTGTCTCGCCACTCTCACCATCAACAAATTCTTCCTAATATCAACTCCAAATCTATCCTCTTTAAGTTTAAAACTGCTACCCCTTGCCCTATCACTACACTGCTTGATAAGGGTCCCTCCCCATCTTTCCTGTAGGCTGCCTTTAGGTGCTCTTCTCTATATTAGCCAGCTACAGATAGCTGGCCATCTGCCACCCAGGCGCATCGCCATTGCTTTTGCCAAAATGTTCCCAGGCCCAGCAGTGTCAGATGATCAGCAGCACAGCGGTACAGCAAGCAGCGAAAGCAAAAAGCAGCCACTAACGAGTGCTAGACTCCTAATATACAGTGAGGCAAGCAAGCCCTGTGGCGAGCACAGGAGCCTGTCGATTAAATCTAAACAGCTATAACAGCTATCAATTCGATCTAGTACATTCCAGCCAAACCTGTCATTATCTCAAACCCTTCTACAGTACAGAAAAGTTTTGATTAGAGACGAAGCATGTGCGGTGTCCTTGTGGGCAGCTCCCGGGGGAGGATCTGGCGAAAGCAGCCCTTGGAGTCAGCATGAGCCCTATTTCTCTACTGAGGCAGCAGGTAGAGGGGAGAAGCATTGAAAAGCTGTGAAATCCCGTATTTCAGACCTCTCCTGGGCTTTCCTGGTGCGCAGAGGGGAGGACTGGCTGGTGGCAGGTCTTGGGATGATGAGGAGGGCTGATGTGGCAGATCTCCAGCTGGGAGAGGGAGGTGGAGGGTTTGGGTAGGCAGGATTTTGGGGTGTGAGCTCCTGTTTTGCTAAATTCAGAAAACAATACGAGGTCTATGCCTTTCTGTGCCCTCATGCCTTTCTCTGGAGAGGTGTTGCAGATTTTTAATTAAATTTCAGGTGTTCCCCAAGTAGCTTTTTCGTTCCTGCATGCATGTGGGCAGCCCTACCACCATGATCTCCGCTGCCATGGGACAGTGCAGTCACTGTGTTTGGAGCTGGTAAAAGGCATCCCTACTCCCTGCGGGTACCACCGTGCTGCTTATCAGTTATCAGAAGCAGGGACATGATCGGGCTTCACAGTCTCCTTTGCCATGTGTCTGCCAGCTGGGGGACATCTGGCTCTTCTCTGCCAGTCCAGTGGCAGCCAGGGCTCTCGATGCATCCTGCCACAGGGGTGCAACTTTGTTGTCCACCTTTGGAGTCTCCTCTGTTGGCAGTATCAGAGGCAAATCAACTAAAATATAGGATCAACGTGGTTATTCAGTACATCCACCTTCCTCTGGTGAGCAGTTTGGCATGCAGAACATGTTCATTTACTTGCCTAAACAGAATTTCATTGTCCACCTCCCACAGTGTGTAACAAATTCAGCCAGAGATGCTCAGCCCCTATAGCCACAGCAAACTGAAGCCGCCCAAGATCCTCCACAAACTGCAACTTGCTCTCTGCTTCTTGCAGCATTTCTCTACTGCAGTTGCCCCTGCGAACCTGTTTTCAATTTGGGAAGCACTGTCTTTGTTTCCTTTTGCCTAGCCAGCTGTAATCCCTGCCTAGCTGTGCCCCTTACTGGGTAGCCATTTATTTCCCTTAATCTTTTATGAAGCACTTTTATCATAAGCTCTCTGAAAATCTGCTGAAATTAGACCCTCTAAATCACCTTCATCTATTTTAAAGGCTTTCTTTTGCAGATAATACTGCCAGGTTGCTTAGCATGACTCTTTTCCACCATCTCTTGAAGAAGTTGCGTTGCCTTGACCTGTTCAGATTACACTTTGCTGGCTTCTTTATTGGCTGACCCCTAATTAGACTCTGAGTGAAGTTCCTGCTCTCCTGCGGTTTGGTATTTAGTTCTGCAGTCCTGGAGCCATGGTCTTCTGCTTTTTAAAAATATAATAATAATAATAATAATAATAATGATAAAAAAAAAATCACTGCAGCTGTTTTACTGCTTGCACAGCTCTTAGGAAAAGCATCCAGGGCTCGGTGGATATTGGGGGAATTGTATTAGTGTTTGGTACAACTCTGTACCTGAGCTAAGAAGCCTTTTCAGATCTGAAGGACGTGAAATTAGCTTGGCAGCCAGGATGCACAAGTTTTGCTAAGTAGCTACAACTTCTGAGAAACCACACCCTACACCTCTGATGTAGTTTTTCTGATAGTTTATGCCTTGTTTGACTTGGAGGGGTATTTTTTCCTGGAGCTGCTGACAGCTGTAAGACAGGGAGAGCTGTGGATGAACTGGCTGCCTGCAGACAGCAGTCTTAGGTCAGTCCTCCTGTGCTCAGGGAGGAGGGAAGCTGGTACACAGCACAGCACTGCACTAGGGCGTTATTGTTTTCTTTCTTGTATGGTAAAAGAAACCCATTCTTGAAGTACATGGCTGTGGCCTTTCCCTGGTGTGAAAGCTTGGGGAAAAATAACATTGGTTGACCAGCTCTCTGTGTTTTGGAAAATAAGGCTTTTCAGAGCAAAGCCCCCCACCTTGCAGGCTCAGGCATAACGGCATCCAGCAGCTGGAAGCTGCAATTAGATAAATTCAGGCTGAAAATGAAGCACAAAGCCCCAAATGAAATTAGCTGGCCACTGTCGGGCAGGGGGTCGTGCTGCGTGATTGCTGTGATCTCTCCTGCCTGCCTGCGTCTTTGGGAACAGCTGGTTTCTCTGTCCCGTACTCCAACTGCTGGAAGGCTACAACAGGCTGTAATACTGCTCTTTTTTTCTGCTTCCTACAAATAAAACAAGCTTCTTCCCAGACTTCTTAGGAAGGGTAGGACATGGGAGGGATGTCTTTGAATAGAAACATCCATCCTCCCCTGCATCCCTCCTCCTTCTCCCCCATCCTCTCACTCCTTTCTGCAAGGTTAAATGCCACAGCAGAGACGGAAATTGAGTTTTGGTGTCTGCTCCCAAAGGCTGTTCTCAGCTGGGGAAATGCATCATCCCTCTGAGCTCTTGTGCTAATCCCTCCTGGGATTGCTTGCCGGCTGGGAGGCAATGACACAGACCAAAGGGGTTGCAGCCGGTGCCCCCAGTGTCCTTGGGTCAATGGGATGCTGGTCTCATCATGCACTTATAATGGAGAGGGTATCTCTAGAAGCAAGGATTTATTCACAGTGTCTGGCCTGGCAGGGGTAATTTGGGATTGCAAGGAATGAGTACTCAGACTTCCATTTTTTGAGGGCAATGCCAAGTAAAAATGGCTGAGTCTAAGGGGTTTTTTTTTTAGTGTTTAGAGGAAAAGAAACCTTGCACCCTGCACAGTGAGATGGGCTCTATATTAAAAATAGAGGTTAAAGCCTAGGAGCAGAGCTACAGGAGCCTTGTAAGAAAGAATCCAGGACATTTCTCCCAGTAATCTCAGGGTGGAAGAGCTATTGAAGCCGGGATGGGCTTGTAGAGAAGGGAAAATCATGTTGTCCCCCATCCTCTTAACCCCACTCTCCTTTCCTGTAGGGCTCAGTGAATTTTTCTTCTCTGATCGTACAGGTTGCCATCAGCTGATGGGAGGCTTTACCTTCTGCATCCATTTGGCAGGGTGTGGATCAGGCTACTCAGGAGACAGCCCCCTCCTGAAGTGGTATGTCTTGTGCTGTACTAACAAAGACAGATACTGCAAAGGTCTCAGTTTTCAGAGGAGGGGAAATTGAGACCTTGTTGCCCATCAACACACGTGTGTGTATGTATGTATATGTATGTGTAGATAGAAAAGCATATTTAAACATGTTGGCTAATACATTAAAAATAATTGTTATTGGTTATACAAATTGCTAGCAATATTGCTATGGCTGTATTACAGCCTAAATTTTCACTTGATTGCTACCACATAATTTTCAGCAAATAACCAAAGCATTCTAACTTAAATATTGTCACAGTATCCTTTTAATAGGCAAATGAGGTAATTATAATCTTCTTGGATAATAGGACAGCTTCTACCTACCAACATGCATGTAATGCATTTTGCTGTTTTAAACCAGGCTTCAGAGATCTGCATTTTCTTTAGTGGTAGTTCTGCAAAGCTCGAAAAACCCCTTTAGCTGGGTCAACGGGGAGGTCTGCAAATTAGCAGGTGAATATGCGTGTCCTGGTGCCATCCTTCCTGCTGAGGCTTTTACAGGGTTGCTTTTGTCTTGGAAGAGTTTGTCCATGGGCAGGGGATAAACTCTGTAATGTGCACATCGGTGGCTCAATTTTGATGAGTGGCTGAGTGAAGCTTGTGGCAAAGGAAGTGTTTCTGGCATGATGCTGGCTTTTGAAAATGAACTCCAGTCTCTTGCATCCCCCACAAATGAAATCTTGTTGGGGTTGCTTTCTGGCTCTGCAAATTGAGTTTTATACATGAGCGGCAGTGGGCAACCCCAACCTGCTGGTGCTGCTGGGGTCCCAGGGGCTGCAAGCAGCTGATGCTGGGAACGGACTGGGGTTGGCATTACAATTGGCTTGATGCCCACCAGCTTTGCAGCATCTGCTTCATCGCCTTCCCTTCTGACCACACCCTGTGAGTTTTCACATGAATAGCGGGGCATATGGGGAAGGGCACGGGCTGGAGGGGCTTTTGTTTCTAGCTTGTCTGCATTAAAGATTTCTTGGCTCAGTCTGAGGTTTGCAATGAGGTGTCAAACGTGGCTTTCAGTGGCTTGGATGTTGAATTGGTACAGCAAAAGCTGGCAGCTCCGCATTCCTTTAAAATGAAGTGATGGGTGCTGGGCTTGCCTGTGGGAGCCGTTGCTGTTGTGTGCATGTAGGGAAGGGAGGCTGGGCTAAAATTTTACAAGTTACCTGCATCCAGGGAAAGGAGTTGGGATGCAGAAGGTGCCTGGGATGGAAGTGCTGCCGGTGTGTGGGATGGATGGCTGCCTTCACACTGCCTGTGGACATTTGCAGCTCAGAGGGATGTGATGCACGCGTGTGCACGCAGGGGGCTGACGAGAACAAGTGCTCACAAAATGTGCATCGCAAATTCATTCCTTGCAGCATCCCCTACTCCTCCAGTCTTGGAGGTCTGTGGCTTGGCAGGTCTCAGAGGCATCCAGCATTTGCCAGAGCAGCATTTTGCAAACCAGCATCTCCTCTGCCCCCCTGGTCTCCCTGATGCTCCCTGCCTCCTGCGATGGGTGCTGATGGGGAAGGAAATCACAGTGGTGGAATGAGTGGCACTGCTGTACCTTCCCATCACTTAAGCTATACTTTTTTCCTGTTCTCACTCGCACCCTGCCTCCGATGATTGTAGCACAGAGAACGCCTTGATTGCTGACAGCTTCTCAGGAGTTGCGGCACAATTGAATCAGTTCCCTTTCAGTGCATAGAAGCCCTTCAAATTGTAATCATGGGCCATTCTCCATCTCCGCATTGTGTTCGACAGGCAGCTGCGAGCCAGCACTGTTCTCCTCCTCCTCTCCAGAGCCCCCTGGGTCATGCTGGCACTGATCCCCTCGCTCTCACCACCAGCAGGGCTGCTCCTTGGTGGGTGTTTGCATGCCCCATGCAAATAAGACTTGTGATGGAGTGGATTGGGATGGCATGGCGAAGCCAGCGGGGGTGGGTGAGGTGGCTTCTGGGGACAGCCAGTACCAGCCGGGCCAGGGGCTGCAGGCTGTGGGTGCTGTGCTTGTGCATCTGCATCCTTCTCCCAAGTGGAGGTGTGGAAAGTCTCAGGCTGAAGGCAAAATGAGGGAGCTACCAGGCTCCTATCCTGCCTGCCTTGCAGCCTGAGGCAGATGGACATAGTGCTCGGAGCGGTAATGCTGGCTTCGAGGTGGGTCTTCTCCTAGGAGCAATGCACTTTTTTTTTTTTTTTTTTTTTTTTGAGAAACCGCAGGCATGAGCTGGGGGCAACCACCTCCCTCTGCCCAGCCTGTCTGACTGAGTAGAAACCAGAGGAGAAAGCAGAAATGAGCCTCCGCAGTCCTGGGAGCCAAGCCATCTGCATCTTCTCTGCTTCTCTTCTGGATATCCCAGCAGGGCAGTGAGAAAGTGACCCGGAGCCAGGCAGGGTCTGGTGACACTTGGAGTCCGGAGAGGTCACCCGGGGCGAGGCAATGCCAGCCCTGCTGGTGCCTGTCCTGGTGCCGTGTGCCTGTTTGTCACTGCATGCTGGCGTCACATTTCCTACCCCATCAGCCAAATTTCTGCTAGTTTTGCTCTCTTCTTTCTCTTCCCCTGACCCTTTGCACTGCATCATTTTCACTTTCCTTTGTCTTTCCTTTTGTTCACCTTCTCCCTCTCTGTGTCATTCTGCTCCCTTCAGAAACGTCCCAGCCTTCTCTCTCCTGCAGGGCCGTGTCCATGCAGATGCCGGCAGGACCAGGAGGATGCCTCTCCTGCCCCTCAACTCCCGTTTCATGTGGGTAGTTGACCGAGCGCTGCCTGCTGCCTGCCCGGAGCTAGCAAATGCAGCAGAGGGTCAACGTGTCAATGGAAAATTGAGTGCGGAGAGAATTAGGGCAGCGAGGCATAATAATAAAACCTCTTGCTGTTGAAATCAAGCCAGGAGAAGCTGTAAAGGGAAGGCTGGGTGCCAAGTCTAGGGGGAAAAAGTATGATGCAGCATGGCCCTAAGCCTATCTGTCTGGAGGTTAGAATAGGGCTAGGGTGAGCTTTTGGGCATGGGGACAGCAGGGAGCTGATGCTGGCTGTGGCAGAGCCCTGGGACCACCTCTGAGAGCTTTGCTCCTGTGCCTGCAGTCCTCAGTGCCCGCCCGTGGTGCTTGCTGGTCTGGCTTCAGTCTGGCTGCTGTTAGTTGTTCCTTTCCTTCCCTGTAGGGCTGGGGAGGTAAATCAGAAAAGAAATAAAATATTTAGTGGGAAAGTATAGCTTGAAAGTGGTTCTGTGCTTTGGGGGGGCAGGGGGCAGGTTTTGTCCTTCTGCTTGTGCTCACATCGCATGCTTTTCTGCAAGGGGAAAATGTAAAACTTTGTAAAACTTGAAAGGCCTGAAGTCCCGAGTGTGCAGGGTGGCCCCAGGGGTAATTGCTGTCGTGTCCTGTAAGTGCAGGGCAAGTATTTGTGTGAATTTTTTCTGGGAACATCAGTCCAGATTCAGCATCGCAGCTCAGGCATGTGCTTTGCTTTCAGCACCGGTGTTGCGGAGGCTTCAAGCCAGTGCTTTGCTGAAAAGGATCCGATAGGCTCAAGACGCTGTTTGCTTTGTTGTGATTTTTTTTTTTTTTTTCATGTTGGGAAGAGGAACTATCTCAAGGTGGCAGTCAATTAAAAAAACAAAACTCATAACCTGGCTGCTGTGATCTGTGGTTCTCCCCCCCACTAAGCCCCATCAGTTCCTTCTGAATACAGAAGTAATGTTAGCAATGCTAACAACATCGTTATCACAGACAGTGTCTTTACGGCAGCCTGGTTTGTCTCTGAGGCTTTCAAACTTTCTTTTGTCCCAAGAAGTCAAAGTAAATTGCAGGCAGCCAGCTAGAACATGCATTCCTGGGGGATCCGCTTTCCTTGGCAGATAAGCAGGATTTTTGTTACGCATTGAGGTCTCGGCGTGTTTCTGAGCCCCCTGACTGTACAACTGTCATCATTATGTACTTCATAACGGCACGATGGGATGTACTGGGAAACCAGGTCAATGGGCAGGGAAGCGCAAGCGTCCCTGGTGCATGCCGCAGCATCTTTGCTTGACATTGCACAGCACAAGGCATAGCGTCTCCAGGCCTTGGTGCCTAATAGGAGCACCCAGGCTTGAAACACAGGGAGAGGGGACCCTTTGCCATAGGACAGCTTGATCTCCAGTTTCACACATGGCTTGGTGCTGGCAGGACCCTGGGCTTCACCAGGAAGGTGGCCAAGCCTCCTGATTAACTCAGTCCTGGAACTCGGGAGAGGAAGGACCAACCCTCTTCCCATGCCAAAGCCAGGAAACAAATGGCCCTGACTTCAGCTTAAAGATTGCATCCTCACATCGGCTGGGGTAGAGCAGCTCATATATTCTTGTTTCCCTAAATGAAGGATGCACTCAAGCAATTGAAAACAACTTCTGGGACAATCTCGTTCCATTATGTCTAATGGAACCGGCTGTATGTGGCGCGTCGCGCGTGCTGATATCTTAGAGAAACAAAGAGGGATTTTCCCATTATTCAGAGAATGGATGAGACGTGAAATGAACTCCTCAGAGGCGTTTCAGTTTGTCACAATAGAGCAAAGTGAGTCACGTTTGGAGGATTTGGGAACAAAATGTGTGCAATTTCTTGTATTCTTCTGTTTGTGTGCTTCCTCCCTCTTCTGTCCCCCCTCTTCCTTTCCTGTCAAAATTTGTCAACAAAACCCCAAACTCCAGGCACACTTGCTTATGCTCTTAGAGTCATCAGTGGAGGTTTGACTGCGGCCCCTCGCCTCCCTGGATGGGGTTGCAGGAGAGGACCTTGTTGACTCAGGCATCAGCACATGCTCCTGAAATAGGATTTTATTTGTCATTTTGTTTGTGAGACCAGAGGATGCATTTTCTTGTGTCTTAAGCTGGCAACGACCATGAGAAGTAGCTAATCCAGTGAGCCAAGTCAAGAACATCTCGGCTCTTTCAAATGTGGTAGTTGGAGCAGTAAGAAATAACCAAATATCCTGTGAACTGGAATAATTAATCTCATATTGATAAGTAAGCTAATGGATTCAATGGACTATGGGATGTTGTATTTGCAGCCCTGGGGCTACTTGATGCTTCTCACCCAGAGAGGAGCATCCAAAACTTTTCTCATGGTTTTCCCTTCAGAACATACAATCTCACTGAAGAAGGGAGGGGGGCAAGGAGGGAACACTCAATTTGTAGCCTTCAGTTGTCTGAATTAGAATTAAAACCGCCATTTTATTTTGAAATATTATTTTTTTATGGCTGAATTGGAGGTTTAGGATTCAGCTGGGCAGGTGTCCTGCTTCCAGCTCTGCACTGTCATAAATGAGGGATGGGGGAGGCTGGTTTGGCACTGGTTTTGGCATACACCCAGTGAAGGCATGCAGTGCTTGCTCATGAGCATTGCCTGTTTGAGCGCCTTTTGTTTTGGCGGCATTGAAATGTTTCCAGATGGTGGCACCCAGAAGGTCTGTCCCAGCACAGGCAGGGGTAGGTGCGACCTTAACGCCCGGGAGGAGCGTCACAGAGGAGCAATGACCAGCTACCTTACCTGCATCAGCACTTGCTGGGCACCCCCACATTTTTGGTTATTTATGCTTTCGAAGTCGAGGGTTTTTTCTAAAGCAAGGCAACGAGCCAATGTAGGAATGGTGATGCAGATGCCGATGTGGGCAGCAGCTTTCCTCGGTCAGGTTGTGCAGATTTTGGAAGGGGTGTGGAGTTTCTTTTCTGGCCGGCATGAAATACTGCAGTTTGTTTCTCCCTAAACAGTGTAATTTAATTTACTCCTGCAAAAATGCTGTCCAAAAATAAATCCTTTACAGGAGAAACTTAATTAGTGTTGGACATAAATCTTTTGTAGGGCTCTTTGAGCCTCCTGGGTCCTGTCCCAGCTGGAGGGGTTCCTGCCAGGCAAGGAAGGGAGCATCCTGCTTTCAAGACCTTCCCCTGGAGTCGGGTTTCTGCCTCTTGTTGAGCTTCTCTTTGCTGCACCTGTGTTGCTGATTAAGAATTGCCTTCAAAAGCATCTTCAAACTCTTAAAGGACTGTTTCCCGACTTAACAAATCAATGCATTATAATCTATAAATATTTAATCACTGTTTGCCCTCCAGCAAGGCTAGCCTTGCGTCTCTTCCCTTCTTTGCTCCCCCCTCCACCAGTAAGACCCTACTCTGCAATGCCCAGATAATCCATTTACTAATCACCAGTGCATGACCGTGCCCCTTCTTCTCTGGTAGCACAAGGTCCATAGAAGAACCAGTCCCCAAAGAGCATGGAAAAACCCTGGCTGGGTTTTCTGCTACAAGCAAACCAGCAAGTACAATGGCAGGATGCCCCATACAGCTTGTAAGGGTGTGTGATTTTTATTTCTAAACATGCTCCCATCTCCATGAAGCATCTGTCAGTGGTCTGTCTTGTGTGTGAAGATTTGAAACTGCTCCTTCACTATGTCCAGGGTAAGCAGGAGGGGTGTGTGTGTGGCATAGGGAAGTGAGGGTCCAGCAGGTAGCTGAGAAAGTGAGATATTTGCCCCAGTTACGCAGTGGCTGGTTGCGATGCCAGACCTCCCGTGCTGTACCAGCAGGATGCTCATGGGTGACCAACTGCCCGGCCGTACGCCTTTTTCTGTGCAAGATATGGCCCTGAATTGCAAAACCACAAACCAACCCCCAAGCAAACTCTGAAATTCTCTAGAAGAGACACAAAAAATGTGGCTTATGAAAGAGATTCTTTATCACTCTGAACATTTTTTATTTTATTTTTTCCCCCCACTGCAATTACATTCAAGGTCTTGTATCATCTGCTGTGATCATTCCCAGGAGAAGCCGTGGATGTGACAGCAGGAGAGTGTTGGGAGGAGGGAGCCAGGCTGCATCCTGAGCTGGGAGAGAGCAGCCTGCCCTGAGTGCTGAGCCCAGACCCCTCTGGGGGAGGCTAATGGGGGGCTCTGGGATGAGCTGGGGTGTCCTGCCTGAGCTGGGCTGATGCACAGGGAGCGGAGATGCTGGTGTGGGGCTCTGCAGGTGTGGGAAGCCCAATTTCCCAGCAGGACGGGTGAGGCTAACATTTCAATGTCCATGCTAGCTGGGGTTTTGCTGTGCAAAACTTTTGTGAGAGTGGGAACAGGGCAAGTTTCACTGGAAAACAAGCATTTAGGCAAAAGCTGATAGCAAGTTTTATAGCAGAGAAGGAGCAAAACCTCCCAACCCAAGCTGCAGGTTGTTGCTTGCAAGAGCCTTCCCTCTCCTCTCCCCCTGCTTGTGAGCTTGATGGCTTCTTGCTGCACTGTTGCATGCCTGTGGCGCTTGTGTTTTCCACGTTACTTGTTTGGGAGATTTCTGGGGCTGTTGGCCTGAGTTATGGAAACAGGCAGGCGTTGGAGCAGCTGTGCTGGTGGCGATACCAGGGCTCAGCCAAGCTGGGCACAGGCTGCTGCTTTCCTTCGCTTGCTGCCTGCGCTTCCCAGGGAATTGCATTCTCCCAGCTCTCTTCTCAATGCTCAGCAATTGATTAGCCTTTGCCCATCTCCAGAGGTTTGGCTGTCTTTGCTTCTTCTCCTGAAAAGGTGACATTTGAGGGGCTTGAAGCTGTTGAAGCAAAGGTTTAAAATAAGCAGGAATGAGGAGATGGGTGCTGGTCGCTCTCCAGGCTGTTCCCAGGAGATGCTCCTGCAGAGCAGCAGCCCTGTGCACGGGGGTTTGTGTAGGGAGAGCCAAGCCCAGCCTCATGGCGACCAGAACTGGATGTTCCTGGCTCTGTGCTTGTGTGCTGTAATTTTGAGAAGTCCCAGAGATGTGGATTGGCTTTTCTGTGTGTTTGGGGCTAGATGTGTGCCCTGAGATGCAGTGCTGGATGCCTGTGAGTGCTGGCTATCAGTGCTACCTATCCCACTGGTCCAGGGAGTGGCTGGATGATGGTTTCCTCTGTAGGAACCTCAACAGGGAGCCCCCTTGTCCCGTGCTGTAAGTGGCTCCATCTGGAATCCACTTTATTTTTATTTCTGAAAGTGAAAATGAGAGAGAACCAAATGTGTGGGGCTGGCTGGCTCCTTTTCGGAGGCTTTTGCGGAGCGCTCCAGCCGGGGCCTGCGGGGAGCCCAGGGAAGCTGGAGGCGGCAGTAGGAGCCATCCTATTTCGAAAACAATGAAATGCAAAATGTCTTGATTTCTCCCACCCTCCTCCCCTGAAATGGGAAGGAAATTCCAAAAAACCTCATCATGACAACTCTGACACTTCTGTTCCCATTTGCTCCAAAATTATCTTTTAAATATAGTTCAGTTCTCTCCAGCAGAACACCTGTCAGAGAGAGACTCTTCCAGGACAGCTGAGGAAGAGAGAAAAGACTGAAGCAGCATCCATCCCTACTATCTCTAAGGGAACTAAACATGGCACATTTCAGCTCCAGATGCCTGTGCTGTGCTCTCTTCTCCTGCAGCATGAATCCCAAAGGGAGACAATGTTCTGAGTATTATAATTTGATGATAATAATTCAGCATTTACAGAATCTTCTATCTCTGAATAACAAAGCACGTCAGGAAAAAAATACTAACCCTGGTGACAGGTGGGGGGATGAGAGGTAAAGTCGATTGAGTTGAGCTGAAGATCTGGGTGTGACACCTTAGGTTTCTGACTTCTGAGTTGGAGGGTTTTACTTTCCTGATGCTCTCCCTGTACCCTAGCTGCCTCACAGGGCCTGTCACCCAGAGGATGCTGGTGGGATGCTCTGGCTCTGGAGGTACTGGCGAGTTTGCAGCCCTGTGTGCAGTTTGCTGGTGCTTCTCTGTGGTGGGCTCTGCTAAAACCAAGATGCCAGCAGTGAGGGGAGGGTATCCTAGAGCTTTGGAAATGATGGACATAAAATGTTTTGTTTGTAAAGTAAACAAATGCAAGCTTCCAGAAAGGATCCTGATGCCATTTCTGATGCCGTAAGAAATGCAAATCTTCATAGAGCTGGCTGGTTTTACAGTCCTGCCCTTGAAGTGGTATTCAGACATCTGTATGAAAGAGATGTCGGTATTATCATTATACCTAATTGTTCAAACTCCTCCTTATCTGCATGACTTCACTTCTGAAATGACCGAATGAGAGGATGGGGGAGAGAAGGGAGGGGGGGTCTGCAGTAGTGAGTCAAAACCAGGGATTAGAACAGAAATTGTCTTATAATTAAAGTTATGGAGCTGCTGCCGCAGCAGTGTAATTACTAATGGGGACCAGTGAAGCACAGATGAGGAAACGTAAGATACCTGGCTTTTGGTGAGCATCTGAGCAGGGGTGAGGAGGCAAAATGATGCTGTTTGGGAGGACAGCTGGGGATGAAGTTAGGGAATGAGCAGAATGAAAGGAAGGGGATAGGGGAGTGATCCTGTACTGCCACAGCTGCTGGAGGTATTTCAAGCTGGATGCATGGTATGAGATACTCTTTAACCAGGTTTGCGTGTGCACCATCAGGTATGGTGAAGCACCTTGCAGTCCCTCCTGCTTGCTGCTGGAGGGGCCACCGGCACGTGCATGCATTTTGCTCCAAGAGCAGCTGACTTGTTGTTTGTGTGAAGGGAACCTTTTATTTGGTGAGCATTGGCCTCTGCTTCTTCATTTCATGCTTGGTGCTCGGAGATCAAGGGCTGTTTCTTTCTAAGACCTTTAAGTGCCTCTGAGTTACTGGAGCTGTTTAGTTAGCACTGGGAGGGAGGATGGGGAGGTGTTTTTTTTCTAGTTCAATACTCGTGGCTGTTTTCTTGCATTCCTCTGCCCCTTACAAGCACATGCTGCCTGGTTTTTATTTATTAATATTGGCCAAATGTTGGTTTTTGGGAGGGCTCTCGGTGGTAACACAATTAGAGCTCTGCATCCGTAAGCACTCTGAAATGAGCAGTTATCCATGTCTGCTCCCAGCAGAGGCCGTGGAGTCGCTGGCCGCTGAAACGAGCTTTGGTGACCCCAGTTTGGATCTTGTGCTCACGGTCAGAAGGAGTTGTTTTTATTTTCACCTCCTGTGCGACCGATACAATCTCTTCTCATTTGGATGCTCTTCCCACTGGTCTCTCTGCACAGCTGCTGCCTGGAGGGTGGCGTGCAGCTGGATGTGGCTGTGGTACTGAAAGGTACCAACAGCCTCAGCATCCTCCACCCAGGGCAGGAGCGTGCGATATGCTTCTCCCCTAGCAGAAGTTAAACTGGTGAGAGCAAAGACTGTTTCCTGTGTTTTACTTGGGGGTTAAGGTGGAAAAGTAGTTCCTGCTGGCATGTCCTCTGCACCCGGTGGGGACCGAAGAGGACTGGGACGAGGGGAGTGCCAGGCTGCAGTAACTAGTGCTAACGCACTTCCCTGCAATATGCAAAATGCTTAGAGGAGCAATGGGAATTTCTGCCTGACCTCAGCTGGTGTGATCAACTGATGCCCTGAAGCATGAAAATAAATAGCTCTGACTCATAAGAACAAGTGGTGCAATTACTTTAGCTAGGATAAAATATTTGTAAGTATCTAATCCTTCTCTGTACCGTATGCAGAAGCGAGTACTTATCTCCCTACTTCTCCCTCTTCCCTGCAGCAGCAGCTCAGCTCCATGCAAACAAGGAGCCTCTTAAACTTCTTGTGTTTTCCTACATCTGTTCCCACAGCCCTTGCTCCGAGCTGAGGGGGTGGGAGGGAGGCACAACCCCGGGTCTTCCTGTGAGTGGAAGTTGTATCTCTTAGTTCAGGGTTGTTTTGTGGCTTTGCCTTAATAAAGCAGGGCAGGAGAGAATGCCTGGAGGTCTGTTAGCAAAAGGAAAGCTCGGAAGGAGCAGGAGGCGGTGAGGTGAAGCCTGAGGAGGGTTCCCTGGCTCCTGGCCGGCTGTGTGGGGTTGTGAACACAGCCACCAGCAGCTTTACCGGTTCTCCTGCAGTCACTGGTGTGAAGGGGCTCATTCTGGCTCAAAACGGGGTGTTTGGCTCGGTCGAGGAGCTGGCTGGCAGCAGTGAGGGCTGTCTGCTGGGCTCTGGGGCTGGCCAGCTTGCCTTGCCTGTTCAGCCTGGGGATGGCGGAGGGCAGGGGTGGCAGCGGTGAGCCCCATTAGAGAGCACATAGAGGGTGCATTCAGATGTCAACTTTTTATTTTTCCTCTTAATATTATCCACCAGCTGTGTCTCTTCTCTGGATTTGCTAGGCACCGATTTGTGTTTTAATTTTGATTACTAATCACCACAGCTGATCTTTTGCTTAGCAGCAGGGAGCCCCCCGTGTCCCCTCGTCCCCATGCGCGGGCATGCACCCAATCCCTCCTGGCCCATGGGTGACGGGAGCTTTGTACCAATGTTAAACAACCAAGTCCTTGTGTGCATCAACTCGGAAAATAAACTGCTTAATAGGTGGGATGCTGGAAGCATGACAGGGCTGCTGTGTGTGGCTGGTGCTGGCCACTAGCAGCTCACTTTGCCCAGATCTTGGTGTGTAAATGCTGCCTGATCAATGCCGACATGGGGCATACGGAGGCAGTGTGGCAGGCAAAAGAGTGCCGGTGAGATGCGGGTTGTGCTCCAGAAAGGGCAAGGGCAGTGCCATTCGTTCCACCAGCCGATTTTGGGTGGGTTTCTATCTTGTTCTCCTTTGCAGTGCCCCAGGGTCATTCCCAGGGTCAAGCCCGATCCCAATGCAGAGCCAGGATTTTTCTGACTCAAGCATTTTCTTTTTTTTTTTTTTAAATAGGTTTGACCCAAGAGTGATTTAATGATCTTTTTCTAAAATTCAGGTTTTTTTGGCTTTGTTTCAAGCATTAGCTATTTCAGAACTAATTGTCAAATGGAACATTAAGTTCACGGGAAAACATTTTAAGGTTTTTTTCCTTAATGCTTTCAGCAAACAGAGAAATGGCTTAATCTCATGGCTGTGCCCTGATGTCCAATCTGCCTTTGGTAGTGCTATATCTGGACAAATGTACATGGCAATACATTCCTTTTTTTTTTCTTTTTCCCTCACCAATTTCACAGTCAGCAGGAAAATAGTACTGACTTCAGCTGCACTCTTGCAGCATTAGCATCTTGCAAAGACCTGACCCGAGCAGCTGGAGATGTGCAGGTCACTGCTGTGGACTGCCCGTGTACTCGCTGGTGGCTGCATCTGAGGGTTTCTTGTGGTTTCCAAGGCTTCCTGCGTGACCAGGAGAAAGGACTTGCTGTTGAAGGAAGGCTCCATAGCACTGGACCACTGTGTTCAAACCACTCAGAAGCAGCCTGAGTCTAGCTTGGAGCAGAGCTAAAACTGAAAGTAAGGATCTGGTGGTCCAGCACTGCCCTCACTGATGTTCCCCACCCTTCTCTGAGCCCTGGTGCTGCTGGGGGGCTGTGGGTTTTCCCTCCCCCCCATGTCTCCAGCTATCATGTGCCGGAGGAGGTGGTGGTGGTACCTTGGACCAAGTGAGCTCTGCCTTGAGGGGGGCAGGATGAAGCACACTCAGAATAATAGGGTTTGTTTTACAGAGACTAAAATAAGCTATGTCTCATAGCTACTCCTCCCTGGAAGGTGCTTGCCCATGGGAAAAAAAACACCAGCCTGGAGTGCGGTGCTTTTTAGATAGCGAATAATTGGTGGGACAAGGCCAGTTCTCAAGAGGTTGAGGTCAGCATTGTACCTGCTCAGCACCCACCATCAGGACGAGGTGTCTCTAGAGCACTCGCTGCCCAGCAGCTTGAGTATTCCTGCCAGGTTGCCCGAGCAGGGCTTGAAAACGAAAATGCCTTCAATGCACACAAACTAATTACCGTTGCCTGCCCCTGGAGAGTGCGTGTGATTTGAGCTGCGAGTCCTGTATCTTGATTGTTCCCTGGGAAAGAAACAAAACCAGGCTTGTACCCGTGGTCCCCATGGACTTGGAAAGATGTGTGACTCAGGCTTGATTGTATTTCTTGGTCTGCCACCACGATATTGAAAACACTTAATAAACATATGTGGAGTGCAGATTGACATGTCTGCACTGGGCTCGCTTTGGGAGCCAGATGCTGAAGTTCACTGGGAAAAGTTGTTTCACACCCCAGCGTTGTCTGGTCCTGGCTGTGAGCTGGATTGACACTGGGAGTCGCCAGTTTCCCAAGGGAGTAATTTCCTGGACCTTAATGCTAAGGCTGGCCAGGAGATCGGACTGTCCTGTGGCAAACCTCCAGGCTTCAGTGCTTCTGAACCTGTAGGACAATATATTTATTTATTTAACTATTCATTTATTTATTTTCCCCTTCAGAATGGGGCTGCGTTGATCTACCTATCTCGTGCATCACAAAGCTTGTATTTTTCAATTTATTTAGTTTCTTTTTTTCACTGTCTTTCTGATCAGAAGTGACAAAAGCCTCCCCGTGGCACCCGACAACCTTCCCACTGAAATGCAAATACCTGGGAAGGTCTTGGCTTGAGCAAAACACTCCCTTCTGATGGAAACCCATTAGCTGCTGCTTTTTCTTTCCTCCCTCCTCTCTTCCTTGCTAGTATAAAGTGGTTTGCATCATTTTCCCCCTTGTTTCAGCCAACAAACATGTTAGTTTCTCCTTAATTACCTGGGTGTCAATGGGGTGCTTCATCACTGTCTCTCCTCAGCCGGTTCCTTTTCATTTCAATATGTAGCAGATAATCAGAAGCCTCAATTGCAAACCCTGAAAAATCCTCCAGATTTGAAACTGGAAAATAACCCAAAATGACCTTGAGATGACTTTCTGTGTCCATGGAAATTAAAATTAACTGGACTAATTTGACTGGCCTGAGGGGAAGAAGGTATTTAAAAAAAAAAAATAAATAAAAAAATCTGACAAATGAGGCAGGAAAGTTTCGAGTGTCTCAGGTGAACGGGAATATTATAATATGTATTAGTTATAAATGCTCTAGTGCAGGGTGCCTGAAATTGTTATAGGAAAATAATCTGTGTGTATGCATGAGGAATGCATGTGAGATGTGCACGGCTGCGGCAGGAACGTAACCCTGGGAGCTGGTAATCCTCCAGCTGGAAGACAGCACAAGCCAAGTGGTCTGTGCTTGCTTGCTGGGGAGCTCGGGCGAGTTAGCTCGCTCTCATGCACTTTGCTGTCTATATGAAGATTTATTTCGGTGGTGCTGGCAGCTCTGCCCAGGCTCGACCCTCACTTTTGCTGTGTACTGCAGAAACGCAGAGAACTGCAGGGGTCTGCAGCCGGCAGAGCACAGGGATGTGGTATATGAACATCTGTATTCTGGTAGCTGTGAAACACAAAATGGCTCACACAAGGTCACGTAGGCTGGCCCTTGTGGAGGTCAAGCTTCAATCCAGGTCCCTTGAGGTGCTGCCGCTGTATCTCACCCATGAGACATCTTTCATATGGACAAACAAGCTGACAGGCATGGGATGGAAGGTGGCTGGACATATGCACGGGGCTGATTCTCTTGGGATTTCCCAGGCCCTGGGCTTTTGCTTCAAGCAGCCACTTTCCCAGGGAAGTCGTGCACTGCTGTGACACTGTGAAATGTCAGCCTTGCCCTCAAGTCAAGGGGACGCATGTCCCGTGACAGCCCAATGGAATAGCTGTCACCTTCTATCTACTGGTTGAGTGTGCTCCTTGTCTTAGCTGATACCTGGGGAGGTGAAAACAGACTGGACGAGGGCAGAGCGGCCAAAAGCATGGTGTCCAGAGGCGGGAAGGTGTTGGGTGTGCTGACTTGAAGGAACATACCAGCATCTCATTGACTGTGAAGGTACATTGGGGTTACGTGGCAGCCCCATTCCCCATACTCCCTGCACTGCTCAGGGGGAGGAGATAGAAGAGTTGGCAATGAAGGAGTGCGAGAGTGGCTTGGTGGACATATGGCAGCCAGCCAAGCTTAACCCACCACGGAAGGCAAGAAACATGGGTGCAAGTATGAATTCACCCAGCCCTGGGCAGGGTGCCTGTGTTGAAGTCCTTCGGGTTGCATGTTGGAGGCTGGTCCCAGGCTGGAGCTGCTGGAGAAGGGATTCCCTTGTGCTGCAGTATGAAGGGTCTGCGTTCTGTGATGGTCCAGCCCGTTGTTTGGTCTCCACGACTGCTTTGTGTTTGCCTATAGACTCGTTTGTCATTTGTGAGGTTGGGCAGCAGCATTATCTTGACAAGAGAGAGAGATTTAGAGCTCTGTAATCCATGCTTGTCCATCCTAATTACTTCCTTTATCAGCCTTCAGGAGAGTAACTTTACAGTGGTAATTAGTCTCTTCAATCCCACCCTATCTTAATAATTAACACAGAGCTAGCATGGAAGGGGAGGATCTCTGTTTTGGGCTGAGAAGGTCCTTCTGGGGGGAAGGCGGAATGGATTTCTTAAGCCATGAAATGCAGCCTGGAGAGGACAGCCTTGGGGATGACTCGGGGAGGCTGTGTGCTGAGGACCTGCGGGACGATGACAACAAGTAGCAAGCAATGCAAGCCAAAATTGTGTTTATATAGTGTGAGTTCGGATGTTTTATTAATGGAAGTGCTTGGCAGGCACTAGTGATGCGGTATCGGAGTGGTGAGCATCTGCGGTTTGCCTGGGCTTCACCTGGAGCTGTGAGCATCTAGCTCTGCTGAAAATGAGCCCATTCATCATCTCTAGTGTTCGAGACACAGCACAAAAAGGGCAGTTTGACCTAATACTGCCCTATAGCAGCTGCAATTACTGGAGTATAATTCATTTCAAATGGATCCAGAGATTTCTTTCCATTAACATCCAGAGTGAAAAAAAGAGCTAGTGGGCAGGATTTACAAGCCAGGTAGTGATCAGCCCAACAGTCATCGCAGGCAGGGGATAAGTTGCATTTTGTGGAGGCAAAGGGCAGGATAGGACCTAGCTGAGCTCCTGCGTGCTTCTCTGGGAAGACACTGGTTTTTGTTTCTGGTGTTTAATGATGGTCTGAACCTTGAGTAGAGGTAGCAATACAGTGTGTGATGTGATGTGATGTGATGATCAAAGGCAGCCACGGTGGCAAATCTCTTGCAGGAAAACTTGATTCTTGGCTTTTCCTGAGTAGATAGGTTTTAGTTCATAAAACTTGAGTCTCTTTGGCGTAGTATGTTGGTTTTGGTATGTCCTTTTTCAGAAGGAGGCCCACAGAAGACGTTTGCAGGTGAGGGAACAGTGGGGCCCTGAAAACTGTTCCATTCTCATCAATTTTAGGCTGTATTGCTGGGTCAGGACGCTTAGACACTGTTAGTTTGAACGCTCAGTGCTGCCTCAACTTGAAGATCTGGCTGTGTGTATCAAATTTGGTGTTTCTTTGAAATCTGTTTCTTTTGAATTCTTGGAATGATGCTGTTAATCAGCAAGGTGGGTCTGAGAAGCAGAAAGTGCCTTTGCATGCTCTGCCGGTTCTGCGGATGAATGCAGCTGGGGCACCACTGCTCTGGGGCTGACCTCTGTCTCCGAGGAGCTTGCGAGTAAATGTACGCAAAGGGAGGGATGGAATTGAAATCTTTTTTTAGGCTGCTGCTTTAATTTTCAGACATCTTCCATCTAACCTCGCTCTGGGAAAAAAACATCTTGGTTTTTATTACAAGCCCCAAAGGCTCATACTAATAGGTTGGTTTAGAGCTGGCAGTAATACCTTCCAGAAAGTGTCTGCAAAACTATCTGAAGGCTAGACTCTGCCACCACCTTCTCAGTATCTCTGTCCTTGCTGGCTTTTTCCATCCCTACCCCCAGTCTGTTCCCTTGTGCTGGAGCTCCAGACAAGACCTGCTTCTGCCAGGTCAGCCTGTCCAGGTTAACTGTCGGACATGGCCAAGAGGCACTCAGGTCCTTGATCAGCCCAGGGTTTCAAGTAGCGGTGCAGGGATATGGAGGGGGTCACCTGTCTGAAGAGCTTCCCTCCCTTCTCAGGCCATTGCCGTGGAAGATGTATTTCCCTTGGCTTCTTCCAAGATGAATTTTATCCCCACAGTGCGAGTGGTGCTGGGCGGGTGTCAGGCTCTGATGGATGGACAGGGACACTAAGCTGTTGGTTAAGGATACCACTTGGTTGTGCCCCTTGGCTCCTTGTCCTGCTCCCATGCTGGGGACACGGCCCTTCTGTGGTCCACATTTCCGTCCCATCATCGTTGTGCTAAACTGAAGAGACAGCTCTGTTCAATAATTCATAACCTCACATAGTCTTTGTAATATTTAAAGAAGGGGGAAAACCCCTTTCGTTTGTCCTTCCTCCAGGCTGGAGGTAGAGGAGCAGAGGTGATGGAGGCTGTTGGGTTCTTAGGGCAATGCTGTTTGACTGGATGCAGTGGCGGATACAAATGTCTTCTTGCGGCCAGATGCAGAAGACCTTCAGAGCGGTAGGGACATAGGGCAGGCAAAGAGCCCTCTGAAGGTATGAATGTTGTGTGGGAGAAGGCTTTGTGAGTGACCTGTGCAAGGGCCAGAGCGAAAGTGCTGGCTGAGATTTTACTTTTTTGTTTGGTTTTGAGTGTGTTTAAATGATTCTCATGCTAAAGTATGGCTTTCAAATGGGATTTGATCATTCAGAAACTGGGGTGTTATGGCAAACCAGCCAAACTGGCTCTTAAGCAACTTTGTGATGAGTTTTGAACAGCTCCCTTCCCATCCATGTAACTTGGCCTCATGTGGTAACTGTAGAAACTATTCTGCTTCCTTTGGCTATCAGGTGAGATGCTGGATTTATCCACCACCTATCCAGGCTTATTTTCATTCTTGTACACTTTTCTAAAATCTGAGTAGAGGGTGCTGTGCAAGTCCAAAGTGTTTGATTGTTTAGAAGTCACTGGAGTATCTTGTGTTCATTATTTTAACAATTGGAGAGAGGGGTTTATTTTCTCCAGAATCATAAACACAATCTTCAGTGTGTTTTATGAAAACAATAAAGCTAAACTCTAATAACCACACATTTTCCTTGCTTTATGTGCACACATCCTTGGGGAACAGGGCCTCAAGGACTCATCTTGCTCTGCTTTTAACAGAGTTTTAATACGCTCAAGTTGGTAAGTGGTGGAGAGCTAGATTATGAATTTGCTTTGGTACCTAAAGGAATTTTCTTTGCCTTTAAAAATGCTCAAGGTGAGCAAAAAAGGCACCTCTGGAAGAGAAAACCAGTGACGCAACGCGAAATTTTTAGCACTGCGATCCAAAAATCAGGCTTCATTTAAATGCTGTCTATTGCAAACTCCTCTGTACAAGGACTAATTAGCTTTCTTGCATCTCTTTCCCATCCTGTGAATAATACTGTTTTCTTTTAGAAGAGATCTGAGGCTCTCAGAGGCAATTTATAAAGGAGGATGCTCTGTTACAGACGGAGAACCAAAGCAGGGAGATGAAGGGAAGCTGTTCCTAAAGTATTTAGCCACCTAATGGATTTTTCATTTTTGAGTGCAGAAGTAGGTTAGGGCCTCAGCTCCGTCTGTGGTAGTGATGTTTTGATTGAGAACTCACTTAACAACATAGTTTTCGTCAAGAAGTGTTCAGAAATCCAAAATACCATGGAGAAGCTCTGGTTTTGAATGTTTCTGGGGGAAGGAGGGGGGAAAAATCCCATCTTTTGGCATTTCTTCAAAGAAGAGCATGTGACTGGGTAGGTGTCCACATGTTATAGTCACCCTGGGACAGTGAATGGCCGTGGTCTTGGCTGGGCTGTGTCTGGTGCTTGTCTTTCACCCTTTCATTGCACTGCTTCTGGGAGGGATAGATGGAGAGGTTATTTTCCCTTCTTTCTCATGGGGAAACTTCCAAGTGGTCTTTTTTGCCTACCACAGACCAGGATAAGGTTCAAAACCTCAGGAGAACCTCTTGGATCTCCACGGGAGCAGCTGTTATGTTTGTTTGTTTTCAGTGTGGTGCGAGTTGGACATGCAGGCTGCATCTCTGCCTTCCAGAAGCCCCGACAGGGCCAAGCAGATCCATAAATATCTGAATTTGTGAATGTCTCTGGAGTGAGTAACAGAGCCAAAGGTTGAATGGAGGGATTCTCAGTTTCTGCCCAGTGTGGTAGAGGTGGGCACCATGAAGGATCTCCAGGCTGCATTTATGGCTCACCCTTGCAAGCACCATGTGCCAGGAGCAGGAACTCCAGCGTGTGGGACATCAGGAGAGACGATCTATGTCTGTAGATCCCAAAGCCTCAACACCAAAGGGCTGGAGCCCTGAAGGAAGACAGACCTGTATGGCCAGTGCACAAATGATCTTGGGTGGTGGAAAGCTGGCAGGGAGTGAGGAGGAGGAGGAGGAGATGAAAGGTGTTGCTGCTGCTGACAGGCAGAAGATGGTGTGGAAAGGCAGGAAAGTGCCTCTCTTCATGGGAGGGGAGAGCTTTGAGCCAGCACTGTGTATGGACAGGCTATAGGCCCCTATGCTTACAGTCCTGGGCAGCAGGAGTTAATTAGCATGGGCTTTCATGCAGCGGGGCTGCTCGACACCGTCGCCTTTTCAAGTTAATGTGGACTTCTCACGTCCAAAGTCCTTTGATGCTTGTCTGAGAGTATCAGGGCTCTCTGGTTTCCAAAAGGAGCTCTCCGCAGAAGAGTGATAAATGTGTTTAATTTTTGCAGAGCTTGTAGCCTGGTTTTATCCCAGGATCCGTCTCTTGGGGTTTTATTAGCTGATGGTGTCTGTAGGAAAAAGTCAAAGCGACTAGACAGGAACAGCCGTGGAATTGATGTAGGAAGCAAGAGCATGTTTTGGAGATAATGTTTCTCATTCTTGCCGTTGCTACGTGCTGAGTTTAGGCAGCTCATTTCCAGTTTTGCCATAGCTTTACAGCTGCTGCCTGCCAAAAAATCCTCCGACTGGCCTCCCGCTTAGGCAGGGTGTGAGTTGCATGCTCTGGTCGTGATGGGTCCTCCGTGCTGGTCCACGGGAGAGGCCCTGCTGGGCTGGAGCACAGGGACAAGATGGGTGGCAATGTTCTTCTCCCCTGCGCATGGCTCTGATAAATCCGGCGCAGAGGAAAGCTTGGCTTGGCTTGCTGAAAGCTCCAGGTGGCAGGAGGGGCCCGTCTGCTCTGGGCGTGCTGGTGTGGGGAGATGATCACCCTACCTTTGAATCTGGGAGAGAGACAATTTGCAAACATGTGTTGATGTGTTCCTGTAGGAAGCCAGGCACTAAATCATCACCTTGCAGCTTGCATGCAGATTCATCCAGGGAACCTATTTAATTAGGGGATAAATTTAGAAATCAATTATTATTTGCAGAAACAGTTTCTTTCCCTCTAATGAGGCTGCAAGGATTCATCCCCCTCTGCCTCTTTCCCATGACCTTTGTGTATGCAGATCAAGGGTGGAAATGCTTCATGTCTCTTTTTATCTGTGTAGATGGCCCGGTTTTGGGCAGCTGCTGCACAGCTTTCCCCAGAACTCTGTTAGGACAGCAAATGGGGATACAACCATGAAACCATGCTGCTTTTGGATCTAATGATGGGACACCAGGTCCGCTGTTACTGGGGACATGGATTAGCCTTTCCTGGTGGAGTAGGGGATGGCAAGACAGTTGAACTTGATGGAAAGGGGAAAATAAGGATGAAGGGGTGGAATGGGGTGATAGGCCTGTTGTTAGTGATGGGAGGGAAGGATGGGGGACAGGAAGAGCCTCATGAAGCATTTCCAGTGGTGGGGAATGCTAGGCAACCTGGCTGGGGAAGGAGTGGGACCGTATGGGGTGGTGTGTGTTGATGGTGAGTTGGCAAAGGTTCTGCAAAGCTGGGTTAGGGCTGCAGTGACAGCAAAGCTGGCCCTGCTCTGCCTGTTTGGTGACATGTGGCACCGGTGGGCTCGAGCTACCTCCAGAGCTGGAGGAACTTCTGGGCAAGTGCAGTGGCTGGAGAACTCCCTGTGCCGGCTCAGGTGGCATCCATGCGCCATTGCACCCTGGCACCATCACAGGCATTTCCCTGACTCTCGGAAAGGGCTGGCACCCCCCCATGGTGACGGGGATGTTGTGATGGCCTGGCTACCCCCAGCAGTGCAGCAGGGCTTTCTAGTGGCCCAGGATTGTTTTCTTATTACAGCAGACGAAGCATTTGTTGCAAGGCATGGCTGGGACACCTGGTCGAGTGAGAAAGGGACCCTGCTTGTGCCAGGCTTGGGGGGTGATCATGTTTGTGAGGACATGCTGCTTCAGGCTTTGGTCTCTGCCACTTCATCACTTCTAATCTCTGACAAATTGCTTAGCTTCTCTTTTGCCTTACTCACTTTTAAATGAGGAAAAATTATTTTGCCCACAGGCTCTGAGAAGCCTCAATAAATTTGGTTACTTTTATTATTTTGGATTTTAATGTCTCCTCATCTTACGATGCCACTTTCTGAGCCCTCCAGCGACTTCTCTGTGCTCTTAGATCAGCTGCTTTAAGTCCAGTTCATTTCAGTGTGAGTCAGTCCAGACAGAGGTGAGGATTTTCACAGCTCTGTCTCAGTAAACCCTTTAGCTTTTGGCAGTCTGATGGCTTGCAGCCTCCCACTGCAGCCCTTCACTCCAGGGCTGAGGCAGCTCAGGTGGTGTGTCCTGCTCGGGGGGGGGGGGGGTCTGGCACCCTGGGATGGCATCCTTGGGGAGCAGCAGGCTGCTCTTGCATAGATAGCCCTTGCTGTGCCTCTCTCCTGCAGAAACCTGGTGGTGCTTGGGCAATGGGAGCCTGTCAGTGTGTCCTGGGCTGATGGCATCCCTCTGGGTGCTGGGGTAGATAAATATGCAAGGTTGCTCCTGGGTTAAGGTGTAATACCCTCAGAGAGAAGTGTTTTCTGTGAGGTTGCAAGAATTCATTTCTATAAGCAAGAGCTGAGTTTGGGGTTTGTGAGTAGCCACGGCAGAAGCTGGGTACTTGTGTGGTACCTGGGAGTCTCTGGGCAACTGGAGGCTTTCCAGGGAGCAAGCACTCAAAAGCCTCTCCCAGAGAAGAGGTGAGATCCTTAATCCTTTTTAACCACCGTGGATGTCTGCCTTGACAGCAAGGGAAGGGACCCTGCTAGTGTGGGAGCCCTGTCATGATGCACACAGGGGGGCTCCAGCAAATGCTCATTCCTGGTAGTTAATATCTTTGCCTTTCTGGGCAAGGCTGTGCCCAGAACTTTTGCGCTACTTGGCTTTTGATGCACCTACCTGGTGTTTCAGGTGACACATGGGCTGAAGAGCCCAAGTTATCCACTACCTGGGTTTTGCCTGAATATGCCCAGCCAGCAGTCAGCAGCCAGCTCCTCTCCTTTGCACTGCTAGCATTTTTCCTTGGAAAAGGACGTCCATCTCTCAGCAGGTGGAACTATCCTAGTGGATGTCTATCAAGAAAGCAGCAAGATCTGCTCCCCCCTTCTTCTCCTCTTCTGCCCATCCCACCTTGGTACATGGGGAGTTTCTGCTGGGACCCCCCAGTGCTCAAGAGCTTATTGGGAGGGGAGGTCTGTGGAGGAACCATTCTAAAAACATTACTTTGCTTCACAGTTTGAGCAGTGCCCTGAGCTATCAAACTACCTTATAATTTTAAGAAGTATGTTTCCCAAAGAGAGACATTTAAAAATGCATAGAGGTTATAAAGCACTTGGCTAGTTTTAATCAAGCTCTGAGCGATGCTCACCCCTCGAGGCCAGCACTGTTCACTCACTCCCTGGCATACGCTGTGCAGAGCAGCAGATGCTGTAAAATGAACATAGTGCTCTGCTTTGTTGTGAAGTCTGCCTGCCTTTGCAATGCTCTTCAAGTCACCTGAATAGGTCATGTTGCCCTTCTGCTGCAGCTTGCAGGGAAAAGAAGCACGGTCCCCGCTGCCTGGCCTGTCCCTTCACCTGTGTGACAGTGCTCCCCTGCCCCTCAGTGCCCACCCCGCTGTGCTGGGCAGCCCTCTGCCCTGCTCCACTCCCAGCCCTCGACTCCTGCTGAAACTCAAGAGTTAAAGAAAAAGTCACAGTTGCCACTGCTACCTGCACAGGGAAGAGTCTGTAGGGGTAGTTTTCAAAAAATTGAATGTTTTCTCTTTGCACAAGCCTTATCTAGTGCCGTAATGACTCCTGGGGTTGCTCTGCTGCCAGGGTGTCTGTGTTTGAGGTGCTGCTGGCTGTCCTGGAAAAAAGCATCAACACCCCAGACTCACTGGCGAGTGCCTGTGTCAAGGAAAAGAAAGCAGGAGGGGCACAGGTGGATTGGGGCTGACTGAGCACCTTCTCTCTTTTGCTATGGAACTTGGGTTAAAATATTGGCAGAACCCACCCGGCCCCATCTCCATGTGCCAGCATTTGCTGCCTACTTGGGAACCGCGTGCTGCCGCTGCAGGCGGTGGCAGTGCCGTGCCCGTGCCTTGCCTGTGCTTTGCCCGTGCCTTGCCTGCCTGCACGGCTGCCTCCCTCGCACTGTCTCAGCTGCTGTGAAAAATCAAGTGAGTGGTTATCGCACACAGCAGCTCTTGCTCGGTAGCCTCTGGTTGTGTCATTAGACACTTCAGATCCATTCAGGCTCCAAGCAAAGCTCTGGTGTCACTGTGCAGGCAGTGATCTGCAGTGGTGGGTGACGGCACTCCAAGCACTGGCATCTCACCTTAGCTGTGCTGTGCCTGGGCTTGAGGATTAAATAGGTTTTTTTTTTTTCTTGCCCAAGTGCCTAGTGAAGGCTTTCAAAGGTGATTCCCCTGGATGTGAGGTGGGAATAGGCTCTCTAAGGCTTTCTGTGGTCCTGCAGGAGCCAAGCTGGGCTTTTCAGACATGCTGGAGTCACGTGTGGGGCTGGGGCAGTGATGGAGAGATGTCCTGTGTGGCAGTGGGTGCAGGCTGGCACCTGGAGCGGGGCAGACCTGGTCTCTGCAGGGCTCAGGGCTGAGTAGAGCTACCTGCCCTGATGCAGCTGATCTGCTGATCCACTGCTCATCGCTGAATTTTCTTAGGCAGGACATCCTTACTGTCTTCATGAAAACCTGTCACATTTAATCCATTCTTAAAACAGCGATGGGCCAGGGCCAGCAGTGTTGTGTGCCTATTGCCGGCAGAAAAGCTTCCTCATCAAAGACGTTGATGTCTTTAACAGGGATTAATAGTTGGACCATCAAAAACTGGTGCTGTGCCTTTGAGATAGACTTTTTTCCCTCCATTTATCAGGTCTATCTCTTGTTGGTTTTGAGGATCTGGAGTAAGTGGGGAACAGAAAACTTTTGAAGCTTTCCTCACGCATCTCTACAGTAGCAGCTTTCATGGACCAGCAGCTCTTTCTCCTGTGACAAGAGGAAAGACTCAGCTCTTACTTCTTCCTCACACCTTCAGGTGCTCTTTCACAAGTGAACCCTGTGTCTCTCTTGAGTGAGCCAGGAGGCTCCAGAGAAGTGGCAAAGCTTGAGCTTTTCATTAAAACCCCAAAGCACCTCCAAAGCAAACTCCCGTGCCTTGCTTCAGGGGTGAGGATTAGGGTAGAAGGAGGGCTGCTAAACAAAATCTGTGCATCAAGGCACCATGTTCACACCCATCCCTCTTGCAAACCACCTCTGCAGGATATGCAAAAGGGGCTCTGATGTTTAAAGTTGCTTTCCTTTGCCTTTTTTTAAAAAATTATGGCTGCATCAGGTAAGTGGATGGCACTGTCAAGGGACTGCGGCTGCGCACCCCCGGTGCTGCTCCAAGCCTGCCTGTCTCATCTCTCTGAGAAAGCTGCACCCAGGAGTGCTCTGCCACCTGCTTTTCCAGACCCAGCGTTTCTCATTCAAACTGAGATGACCTGTTGTGTTGAGCTGCGTGTGAGTAATTTCTATAGGGTTGGCTTAACATGCAGTAGTGCTGTCTGCCTGCGTGCAGTTGGCTTCCATCGCTGGTCAATGGGAGTCTCTGCTGACAAATAAAAATGGAATTGAATGGAAGGGAATTGAAAGTCAAAAGGGCCCTGTAATAATTTTAGAGTGCCTGAGGCGCCACACTGAAGCCCTGGCATTAGAAATAAGGGTAATGTACTAGAGACTGAATTGCAATCAAAGCAGCTGTAAGAATGTGGAGCGTGTGCTGAGCTTCTTTAGGGTGCGTGAAGCCAGATTATGATCTGTAAGCAGCGCAGGCAAATCGATATCTGCTCACTGACGTATACAGGGACCCTAAAGCCTGTGATTAGAAGGGCCGAAGGGATGTGGAGAATGGTGCAGAGGGCTCCAGAGCCAGGAGTAGGAGCTGTATTGGAGCAGCCCAATCCTCTGGTTGTCTCAAAGTGTTTCCAGGGGCTGAACCTTGGAAGGGGCTGATGCTGTCCACTGTGCTCACCCTGTCTCATCTCCTGGACCATCTCTGTGATGATGCAGTCTGCTGACCTCTTGCTGCATTTCACAATAATTACATCTATCTAAAATACTCCCTTTAAAAAAACCCACAAATCCCATGTTTATGAATAAGGTTGGTGGGAGTACGGGAAGAATCCAAATGTCCTGGCTGAGTTCACTGTTCCTGACATTCACTGGAGTAAATCCAGTACCATTACTGGGCCCATGAGTGTAACACTAGCTCATGGCGAATTGCACCAGCTCATGGCAAATGGCTGCCCTAGAATTGCTGGAGTCATCGGAAAGTCAAGCAGGGAAATGTAAGGGTTGGCGCTGGTGCCTGCTGAAGCTGGGCAGATGCTATGGGCCACCCTTAAGACAGCCGGTACAATGGCATGACTCAATAGCTCGATGGTGAAATGTGATGGCACCAAGGAAAGCCATTCTTGAGTTGGGACTCGCTGTCTGATTTCATGTGCCAGTGGCTGAATTTACCAGCTCAATGCATATATTCCCTTACATCCCTCTCAACCACCATGGGCTGTGTGTGTCCTGCTTTGTGCCTTGTGCAAAACGACAATCCCTTTTTCTGCAAAGGTGAATGGGTTTGGGAAGAGCACCAGGTGAAGGCATGCCATGTACCTCCACGTTGTCTGTGCAGATGTACCCACAAACCTTGCTCCCACCAAACTGCAGCCTGTGGGGAGAGTTTTACCAGTAAATGGGTGTAAATCTTCAAGCTCACAAGCTGAGATGTACATGGTAGGCTTCCAGCTCTTCAAGAAACCAGCAGTGCTGGTGTTTGTGGGGGAAGAGTTGTGGAGGTGCTTTGTGGCTCATTGCTGTTTCTTGGCATTTTCTGAAAAGTCTCTGGGAAGGGTTGTTGGCCAGGGCACCGTGACGGTAGGAACAACACCTGGTCACAGCTTTCTGTACTCGTGATGCCATACCAGCAGCGTGGGACAGGGCTGTGTGCTAGCTGCATCTGAAGGTCGGATGTCCTGAGGCTGCATGGAGGCACGTCATCTGCTCGAAGCAGTGACAGGTCAGGCACTGGTGCTGGTGTTGTGTCTGTCACCTGCCTTTGGCAGCGTGGATGATCTGTGAGGTGGTGCTGGCTGTGCTGTCCCTGGCAAGCGCCGGTTCTCCTGGAAGCACGGGGGGGATGCTTTGCCCCAAGGCTGCTTGGTGGCTGCCCTCGCCCCTGTGCCTCTCCAGCCTGGCCTTGGGGAGAGGCAGGCTCTCCATCAGAACTGAGGAGGCTTTCTCATCTTTTGGGTTCTTGTTGAGCTTGGGATCTGCCCTCACCTTCAGTCATGTTGCTCTGATTGTCAGGGACCCTTCGATGGTACCTCAACTCTTACCACATTTACATAGTCTTTTAGGTGGTGGGTCCCAGGAGCATGCCCAAAGTCTGGCTTCTTGTTCTTCTCCTTCCAGGTAGTTTGAGCAAAGCCTAAAAACAGCCAGACCTGCTTTACTATAAATCCCTTTTTTCCCATCCAACATCAGATACACGATGCTGCTGGCAGAGCAAATGAGATGCAGAGAGAGAGCCCCAGCCTGCCCACAGTGTTGGTGGGATGCCCCCCGGACCACCCCAAGACTGAAGCTCCCTGAGCCCTCCTCCATGCAGCACCATCCCCAGACACGCACCGTGTCCCAGCAGATGTGCACAGCGCTGAAGCCACCCCTGAAATGCCCTGCAGGTGCAGCACTGTGTTCCTCACAGACAGGGGCTTTGAAAAAAGATGATCTGATCAGAGGGAGCTTGTAATCTTTTTTTCCCCCTTCTTAAACTTCTGAGCCTCTCTTACTTTTTACGATCTGCAGCTGCGTTTGTGTGTTGCCCTGGGGAGTACTGCCAGAGGAGCAAGGGAGTAGATGTAGAAGGCAAGGAACATGTTAAAAAAATGAGCAGAGGGGAAGGGGAAAAAAAAAAAACGAAAAAGAACTGAGCTAATGATTGGGATAAAAAAACCCCCACCACATTGCTACCAAAAGACCCAAACCCTTAGAACTGTTAGGGCCTGTTTGACTGCAGAATAGTCCCCTGGGGAGCATGGGGGAAGCCCCATTACTAGAGTCATTTTGGAGCTAGTCTGCACAGAGCGCGATAATCTATTCCGCAGGGAGCAATCCTGTGCTGGCAAGGGCACTGGGGAGAGCTCTCTGTTTATGACTTTCTGCATAAATTTGGTTTATTAGCATAAGTGGTAGCTAGCACCGAAGAATCTATAAACTAACACTTCACGGAGGTTGGTGCCTCTGGAGAACATTAACTCAGAAGAGCCCCTGGACTAATAGCGGGAGAAATGGGGTTGCAGGCTTAAGGGTGACGCATGGGCAAGAAGAGGACGATGCAGTTAGCAGCGCTGGCTTTTTATGCAAGACGACGGGATTGTGTTTCTGAGTCTGCTCTAAAAGGAAATATAATCGCTAAACAGATCTCCAGCTTTTCCTCTGCCAACAGATTAAGACGATGGGTTGTGCAGGTGAGCTGATGAAGTCTGGCTGCAGGGTGCAGGTCCTGCTGGGATGAAGCAGGTGGGGAGGAAAAAGGCAGGAGGAACCTGGATCCATGCACTGGAAATTACTCACAGGCTTCTCACCTGTCACGCCAAGGATTTGGTCCTGATAGTAGAGGTGTCCAGCAGGTCCCAGGGTCTGAGCAGCACTGGGGAGCAGAGAGGAGGGGAAGCGCAAGTAGGATTTGGTTATCCGGGGGTGTGGAACCGTGTAGGGATGAACTGCCGCAAGCAAAATGGCTTATTTTAATAATGACCTTCAAGAATTAAATAAAAATATAATAATCATGGTAGATTAGCAAGAACAAGCCAATTAAATACAAAACAGGCTTTGTAAAACGCCATGACAGATAAGGCAGGGCTGCAACCTCCCGCATAACTGATGAATGTTGAAGCATTGCATAAGGTCGGGGGGGGCAGGGGGGAGCCTAGTGAATATTTCAAGCCTGGCAGCCTGCCTTGGAGAAGGCAGAGGTGAAAAGGCTATCTCTGCCAGCTCTGCTGTCAGTAAAACGGAGTGGGAGGGAGCAGAGAAGAAGGAGGAGGTGGGTAGGGTGGCCAGGAGCCCGAAGGCATGGAGTAACAATCCTCCAACTTTAATATCTGCTGTTTCATTTTATATTCATCATGTCAGCATAATCTGCTTTTATGGGAATCGTCTTGGTTCCCAACCAAATGCATTTAGGCCCTTTTGCTTTTAAGTTTGATTGTAATACGAGTTGAAGACTTCAATGAAATGTTTATATGTAAGGATTGTAGCAACAGGGAAGGGAAAAATGGAATTAGATAATCAGTCTGAAGGGATCTTGCTGTGTTCGCTGCTGTCCCCTGCCCCCCCGGCCTTCTCCTGAGCAGATGACCTTCAAATGGGCATGAGCCCAGGTCAGAGTCTGAGCCCCAGGAAGGGTTTTGTTTGGATTGTGTGTTTGATTTCCAAGGAAAACATGGAAATTGTAGTTTTATGAGACCCAGAGCCTGAGGAAGGGCAGAAAAGGATAAAGTGCTCTGTATGCCCTTTCTTAAATGCAGACCATCACCAGGTGATGTTGAGGGCTGGTGGGCGGGCGGTGCTGCCCTTGGGCTCAGCTGAGCTGCGTGATGGGAGATGAAGAGCAGGTGTGAGGAGCTGGGCACCCACAGCCAGGTGAGGCTGCAGGGGAGACATTTCTGCTCGTGTCGCAGGGGGAACAGGCTCCTCAGGTCCTCTGCTCTGCTGTGGGATGGAGAAGTGGGATTGCCTGTGGGCTTGGCAGGGGGGAGAAGGGGTCTGGCTGGCTGCTGCAGGCATGGAGGACCCTCATCATCCCTTCTCTGCTGTTCTCTGTTGGGTGCGGTGAGCAGGTAGGAAGATGGCGTGGCAGATGTTTTGTGGTCTGTTTGGCTGGTTTACTCAGTGTTTTACCCATGAAGCTGTGTTTGAGCCCCAGTGGAGAATTCCCCATCTGCTAGATGCCAAGATTTTAAATAGCTATAGGCTACAAGTGCTTTTCCATTGCTGCCCATTTAAAACCTTGACTGTATCTCATTCTGTTTAGGTGCAGAAATGCCCTTGATTTGTTCCAAAAGTATTTGAAAGCTCTGATAACAGGCAATCTTGCTGCGGACTATTGCATCCTTTCTGATGGACGGGCTATTGCTGCTCTAACTGCTGTGTAGACAGTAGAGTGACAATGCGGGTCCAGTGCAACACAGGCAGTGTAATATTCATGTCAAGTACATGAGGCCAAGAAACTTCCCTGTGTTTGGATATCGAAGGGTTCAGCAGCTAACAGGGCTTGAAAAGGGTGGTTTTTTTTTTTTTGTTTTTCTTGTTTTGTGAGCAGCAAATCTGATTGAAGGCTCATGATGTCCCAGCAGTGCTGGGAGTAGTAATGGTCAGGTATCCCGCAACACGGGCTGCAGGGGTGAAGAGCATACAGGTGTTCATAAATGTGTGGTAAATGATATCCAGGCTTGGCAAGTCAACTTTCATCAGAAATTGCCTTGCTGCTGCGTTCGCTTAAAATTGTGAAATGAATGTTAAATTGAAGTTTCTACTTTTGGAAGAGACCTTTTGAAAATGAAACAGGCTTATCTTCAGTCTAGGCTAAAATCCAAAAAATTGCCTATATCTTAGAACTCCTCAGAAATGTTTTCCGTGATCCTTTTAAACATCCCATGCAAAAATGTGTGCGCAAGGGAAAAAATTTGGAGAAAGTTTGACTCTGAAGGTTTTTTCCCTGCTTCCGTAATGTGAGGTACCCTTTGGGAACCATAGCAGTGGGGTCCTGGCAGCACCCACATCAGGCCTGTGCTGTGGTCTAGGTGATATAACCTCCCTTTCCTGAGCCCTTTTGGAAAGGTTTGCTGCAGGGTTGTGTGTGTGATGAGTGTGTAATACTGTAAATCATCCTCTCCTACGGGTGACGGTCCCTCTGAGCAGAATTAAGATGGCTTTGTGCAGCCAGAGTCCTGTGTCTCAATGCTTCTGTGCTCTCCCATGGCCTGTTTGCCTCTTTGGAAGAGCTTGTGAGATCTATCCCAAAGCTGAGTTAGTGCTTTTGCTCCTAAAAGTAGCATTTGCTGCAATTTTAATTAGACGAGGAGATGCTTTTCAGTACAGACCCTTGAAGTATTGCTAGGAGGATGACTGCAATTAAACAGCCCTGATATTCCTCCCATTTTGTTCTTCCTTTTACCACTTTAAGAAGCTGCCTGCTTTAGCCTCTTTGTTGATGAGAGACACAAGACTAATTTCATTAGATTCCCAGGTCTTGCACAGGCTGCTGTCCTGCAGCGTGAGCCACAGGGATGGCTTGATTTACAGGGTAAGGAGTGCAAGCAACACTTCTTGCCACTGATTTGCTCCAGCAAATGGCTATTTATATTAAAGGAGGGAAGGGATTATTAGGAGCGATCTCATTGCAATGACAGGGATGTGAGAGGGAGTTCACGTGTTCCCTCTGAAGTGCAAGCATGGGCTCTTCATGGATCCCATGCATGGTCAGGAGCTGTTTAGGTTTTCTTCTTTGACTGCTCAGATGTGCATAGAGATATGGGTAATGACCGGCACTGTGCTTGGGAGGGCAGAGATAATGAGCACAGCCCTCCAATTAGCTTCAGGTGACAGGGCAGCTGGCTCAGGTGTGTCAGTAGTGTAATTAGTGAGGTGCTGAATCAGGGAGCTGACTGGGGTAACCTTGTCTCTGCTATCAGCAGGGCTGTGCAGCGAGGGGGGATCCTGCAGGACCAGGGGTGTGATGGGGACTTCTCTGTGAGCAGGGGGTGCTTGGCTCCCTTTTAATCCATGGTGGAAAGCCAGGAGCTTGCTGCTGGAAAATGTATTGATTTTGGGAGTAAGAAAAATTGTCCCTGAAGGATTGGCAGGTATTTTTGTTGGGTTGAGATGTGGGTCTGTGGAAGTGCCTGGTCTTGTAGCCTGCATGGCTGCTTGGGAGCCAGCATCCAAGTGTCTTGAAGCATCTTATCCTGAAAACTGTGGGTGACTCCTCAGGACAGCCTCAGCTGGGCTTTGTCTCCACTGGAAGCTGGAACTGGATGTGCTTTTGCTCAGCTGGGTTCCGGAAAATAAAATGCACAATGTCACTGCTGTTCCCTGGCTGCTTTGCCCGCAGGGGAGCAAGCCCTCTCCTCCCCACTGATCCTCTGTGGCCAGGGTGTGAAGGAGGACCTTGTCACTGTTCCCACCATGGTGCCAGGGAAACTCAAACTCATGCTGTCAGCCTTTCTGGAGCAGACACACCATGCAAACTGCAGTTCATGCTCCGTTATAGCCGGTTGCTTTTCCCAAATAGGAGGGAATTGAATTTGGGTCTCCCACTAAGCAAATGATTGCCGAAGCTGTGGGCCCAGTGACTAAGAGGACCTGACTTTCTTCCCATTGCTTATATTTCAAATGGAAAAACAAACACACAAAAAAGAGGTGGTGGAAGGAGAAATATTTTGGCTCATTTTATGCTAGTATTTTTTTTTCGGTTTTGATTCGGCTGCCAAACTGCCAAATCCATACTTTGCAGAGATCCGTTTAAAACTTGATGGGCAGCTGTGGAGCTGTCAGCACTCCTGCCTGTGTCTGCTGCTGCCTGGCCAAGGCACGAGCTGCAGCTGAGGCTTGGAGCTGCTGGCTCTGGCTGTGCTGGAGGCTGCAGATCTCGGCTGGCTTGCGGTTACAGGGTGCCTGGATTGTCCAAGCCCCTAATTAGTCAAATGTGGTGCCCTAAGTCAGGGGAAGCTGCCACAGTGGATGTTTGTGCTGGGATGCTGTAATCGGGGCTCCCAGGGTGCGTGTGCTGTAAATCAGGACTGGGTGGGATGTAAAACTAACAGAAGGCTGCAGAAGACCACTGACAGGCGTGTGACCCCAAGGTCAATAGGAATTTGTCAAGCCCGGTGGTCATTTCTTCTTGCTAGTGCTCATTAGCCTGTGCTGGGAATGTCCCTGTTAAGCACAGCCATAGTGCTACCTCACAACCTGGGCGAAGTTTTCAGTTGTAAATGCCAGCAGAGTATGTACCAATGTCTGCGTTTTGGCTTGCTTGGCACCAAGTGTCCTTCCTCCACCCTGTGCCGAGCAGCAAACCTCCCTTGGGCTTGGCTACAGATCTGTAGGAGCTTCTTCCAGCCTTTTTGCTGGGAGAGCTATAGGAGGTTAAAGGCACCTTGTGCAACATGTTATTTTTACTGTTGTTGCCTTTCTAGTTTAGAAATCCCAAGGCACCTTGTAGCCCCTTGCTTTTTATTAAGGAAGGTAACTATTACTGTTCGTATATGGGGGAAATAGCAGAGAGAGGCCAAAAAACCAGTGCTCAAGCTCATCCTGTAAGATCAGAAGCAGTCCTAGGGGTAAGACTCAAAAGTCCTGATTTCCAGGACTGCTAAGAATACTGCCTTTTAGCATCGTGGAGAAAACTGATCCTCAAGTTGTGTGTTTTGTCCCTGCAGAGATGTCTGGGACCGTGGCTGACATTTCCCTGGTGCACTGGAAGCAGCAGTGGCTGGAGAATGGTACCCTGTACTTCCACGTCTCCATGAGCAGCGCCGAGCAGCTCTCCCGAGCCACCCCCCCCACCCTCCAAGAGCCTTCAGAGATAGTGGAGGAGCAGATGCATATTCTTCACATCTCAGTCATGGTGAGTTAAAGCTGCCAATGGCATCAGAGGGCACAGAAGACCCTCTGGGAGGGGACAGCAGCTGGCAGCCAGGTCATGGTGAGAGGGTGGTAACAAGGGACAGTGTGGTGAGCCTGGTTTCCAAATGTCTGTGTCCCTTCTCAATTGGGCCTCCAGAGGGGGAGAAATGTGCTCGAATGGGCCAGGAAAAAAGAAAAAAATGGTTGGTCTTTTAAGAAAAAGAAACGAAATAAAACAACAGACTGGAGGGGGGAAGCTGTTGGGAGGGTGGCAAGGAAGCTTGTGGTTCCTCCTGCATGTGCTGGCTACTGGTGAGGTGTGTTAGCACAGTATTGCTCCTTGGTCTTGCCTTTAGGCATGTGCAAAGGCAAGATTTTGGGCACGGTCATGGTCATTTCTTTCTGAAGCTTTCTGAAACTGGATTTTACCTATTGAGTGAATATGGGCTGATCCTTCTTTTGCATGTAGCGTGATCCTTCTTTTGCAAAGGATAAGCCTGATGTAAAAGTAAAAAGATGTTCCACGTGCTTTGAATATCTCCATCCCGGGTGTTCAAGTGACCTTTCGTTAACAGATCATGTATGTGCTCTGTTGCCTTTTAAGTGCTTGAGTGCCTTATTGAGGCGGTTGCCTATGTATTTGGATCTGGTCCATCATTCCTCTGTGCTTCAGAGCCCTATCAGTAAAATGGGACTAAATGTATTGTCCTTTAACTCCCTCATTGGGATAAGCTATTCCGTCAATAAAAGAAAAAGCTAGGTTTGTAGAGCCTGTGTATATGCACGTCATCTATTTGCCCAAGGAAAATCTTTTATAGGATTGGGGATCTCACTGCAGCAACCCTCTGCAAAAGGTGGATTTGTTCATCTCCTGGAACCAGTGCATCATCTCCACAGGTTCTGTCCTTTGTTTTGGAAGGAGGAGCAGAGATGAATGGCTGCAGAAAGCCTTTATTTCTTCCATTTGAACAAGTGGCTATTTGGCTTTTACAACTTAAACCTGTTTTTTTGAATGTCTCAGCCCTTGTCAGTGCAGCTTTAGATTGGGCAGTGGGTGCAAGTGAGCACAGAGAAAGGCTTTGCATTAAGGTGGTTGGGCAAGATAAGATGCAGGATGATAGCAGGATGGCAGAAGGGAAACAAACTGGGAACTGCAGCTTACTGGGTTGGATAGGGAATGTTTTTATGTCCTGCTAAAAATGTCAGTGTGATGGAATACTGGGGCCTGTGTCGAGAACGTAAAACTGGTGCACTTAGAAAATGAACCTGAAAAAATAAATGAGAGACAGAGCAAAGAATGAAGACAGCAGAACCCAGGTCTGGGGTGTGAAAAGCTTGATCCCTAGTTTGAGTGTGGGATTGCTTGGCTATTGTGGGCAAACCTGAGCCATAAAGCAGTGGCCCGTGGCTGCAGGGCAACACTGGCTCTGGAGCCTGGTGATTACTGCAATTGCTTGAAAAGCAGGTGGTCTTTAGTGGGGAGAGATTCACTCTTGGTCCTCAGACCTTGCTGAAGCTGGTCTAAAAAAAAGTGATGATTGTAATGGATTGCATCAGAGAGAGAAAGTTTCTTTGAGAAATTCCTGCCCCCAGCCTTCATTTGCTGCACCTTAGAGCGTGGGAGCAGCGATGCCGGTGCGGTAGAGCTGAAGGTGTCACTCTGCGTATCACAGCAGAAATGTTCCTGCACTCCAATGCTGGGTTAAGTGGTTAAGATATGTTTTGCTACATCTTACTGAAGCTGATAGCATGGGAGCGTCTGTGGCTTTGTTGTGAGGGTTGACTCATGCCCTGAACCTCTCCTGCCCTTCTGCAAAAGCAAGATGACAGAAGAGAAACAAATGTTCCTCCTGCACAGAACAAACCGTAATTCCACTTTCTTTATCAACCCTGATACTACTTGCAAGAGCAGAGAGGAGGAGAGATTCCAGACAGGGATGTTGGGTTCAGGATGGGGTCTGGGCTGCACTCGTGTCCCTGGAGAGGAGAAGCCCTGCGTGTTTCTTCCCTAGGTCAGGATTGCAGTGCAAACTTGAAACTTTGCCCAGTTTTTTTAGAAGATTCATTAACTTTTTGAGTGAACCTCAGCCAAGTTTTGAGTTACTAGCAGAAGATAAATGTGTGTTTTATTGCGTTTTTTTCCCCTTCAAGACCACATGGAGTTCTGTAGCTAAAGTAAAATGGGGCAAAAATCTTTGTTTCTTGGGTGAAATATTTCATCTGAGTCCCCAGGCTCTGTTCAGGCTGCTTTCCCATGCCTTTACTTTCCACCCTGGCTCCAGCTAGATCGCATCCCAGGAGCCCCTATCACTCGAGCCCTCCTGCCTCCCCAGCAGCGGGGTTCCCTGGCTGTGCCCTGCTTGGCAGCTGCCGGATCGCAGCGTGGGGGGCTGTGTGGTACCCCCTTGCTGTCCTCCCCTGTGCTTGCTCTGTCCGTATCCCTTCTCCTGCCTTGAGATGCAGCTGGACATCCCCGTGTCCTCCTTTCCAGCTTCTCAAACACTTTTCCTTCCGCATCCTACTATAAAGCCCAATGTCTCCTGCGTGCTGTCTATAGGCTGAAACACCATTCCCGCTACGCAGGAGGAGTTTCAACCCTCCCCAGCGCTGCCTTGGCATTCAGGGTCTGTGTGCCCCGTTCATCATCAGCCAGCATCTCGCTACGGGGGACAGGAGGAGACACGGGAAAGTGCTTCCTTCCATCTCCTTTAAGTGGCTGTAACACTTACTTTTACCTGTTTCCTCATCCTCCAGCTGAGTTATAGAAAGCCGAGGAAGGTTTGCCTGGGGGATCTCACTAATCCCCTGCTTAGGGAGTACTCTGGCAAAGCTTTATCGGGCAGCAAGACCTCTTCAAGCTGAGCTCCCTGTGACGGGAACATTGTTTTGGATTTCTGTAAATGTTTATGACTTGACTGGTAGCTCCTGCTCTGCCTCTAAAGCCAGGACCCCCTCTGCGCTGCGTGGGGGCTCCACTGGGTGTAAATCCTGGCTTTACTCCTCCTCCTCACAGTGATTTTGGCTGTCAGCGCATGGCTTTCTGGTTTGTAGTGAGTTTGCTTCCAGTGCAGCAGGAAAGGGCCCATCCGTGTCTGTGGTGCTGGGGCAACCATCTGCCCCTGCCAAAGCACTGGGTGACCATAACCCTCTTCACACCTCCCTTCCTAAGCTCGAGGGCATCTTTGACAGCAAAATATTACTTTATTTTCATTTCTTTTTTTTCCTTTCCTCACTGTTTTTTCTTAATCTCTCCCCAATGAGACATAACATTAATTACTGCAGTTAAAGGGAATTCGGTTTCCGTTACTCTCTGCCACCCCTTTCCTCTTGGCCTGAGCATCTGAAATTTGTCTCCCAAATGAAAAGAAGGGAGAAAGGGAAAAAACAAATATGCAAATGCTAGATTTTATTAATTTACCTTTTTTTTTGCGCAGTGTCAAGTAGAAAGGAATCAATATTTTTGTCATTAAGCCTGTTGTGTTTTCTCCCCATATCTTAGCTGTCATTTGGGTTTAATTGTGTTGTTTCCTCTTGTGTGGAAGTAAATCTTATCTGTTTTGGATTAAAATTCAATGAAGGTCACAGCAGCTCGAAAACTTACCAGGCTGCAGCAATTAATGTTCATTTGGCTTTGATAAATTGGAATGTTCCCCACAATAGGACTGGAGTGGATTTCAGAAGCAATAATTCTTCCATTAACTCAATGATTCCCCGCGTGACGGAGCGTCTTGTCACTGCTCTGTTTGTCATCTGTCACTTCAAGGATCTGGGCATATGCCTGATATGATTTATCATGATTATTGGGGCTGCTTGTGTCAAAACATTTTAAACCACTAATTATTCCAGTCTTGTAAATTGCTGAATTTAACAAAACGTAAGAGATATTTATTCTTTTGTTGTTCCTCACCATCTTGTGTCCCTGTTCAATTATTGCTCCATGTCATGGTGAATTCAGACCTGGGACCATGTCCAGCAGCATTCACTGTAGATGGGGACTTATCTGCTGGGCTCTGGGGAGGTGAAGGGGTGGGTATGGGTCGGACAGTCATGTTTTATTTCTGCATTGACCTACCTCATGGGCCTTTGGTAGGTCCATCGCAGCCAGCAGCTCCTCCTGGCCCTGCAAGTGCCAGGGATGCAGGTTTGGGAAGAGGATGCAAAGCCGCATCTCATTCTGCTGGTGAGGGGATGGGTCTTTCTCCTTTAAGCCTGTGTGAGTGATGCTGGTAAAAGCCCTGGCTGTGGGATATCAGAGCCAGGACCGTGCAGGTGTGTAAATGAGCTACACGCTGCCTCTGCTCCATCTCCAGCAGAAATAAGGTGGGCTTTTTGGAGAATGGTAGCAAACAGAAGCCTTGTTTCATGTTGTACCATCACCCTGCAAAGGACCATATCAGTTTCTGGCATAAACAGTGACCAGACCTCATCAGGCTGCTTTTTTTTATATTATTATTTTTTACTTTTAATGCCTACTTTCTGCTGGCTGTTACTGGCAGTAGACAAGCTAGCTGTTGGTTTCTAGGTCTCCCAGAGGAATTTTTTAGCTCTTATTTATAAGTTTCCTTTTTTTCTTCTTGTTCTTATGCATCCTGATGTTTCCCTAATGATCAGCCATTGGTGCTGCGCTCCATCAGCCTCTGAGCTGGGTATAAAGTGTGCTCTTAAACGCTTCACTCTGATTTAGCATCCTGTCTGAAGTGGAGCCGGGGAGGGGTCCTGTGGGTCTGATGCACTGTGCAGGTGGGTCCCGGTGAGCACCGTTTCTCGTGGCTGCCTTGGGCTGGGGCAGCTCTCTAGTTTCTTAAGCACTGCTGGAACAGAATATCCAAGAGCAAGTGAGGTTTTAGGAGCTGTTGCTGTCTCCTTCCTGAAGCTGCCATCACCCAGCAAGAGAGATGACAAATGCATTCATCTTTCTCCCCGCCCCTTTTTCCCATCATCTGTGACCCATATCACAACTCTCCCTCCCCCTATGCTCTGCAGCCTGTGTTTCCTTGGGGAGCCTGTGTCACATTAGGCTCTTGGCTTTCAGCTTGGCTGTGCAAAGCATTGTCTGTGGGTGACATCGTGCTTGTCCTGAGTGACGTTGGGGTGTGATGGCAGCTGTACCTGGTGGAACGAGCCCCTTGGTGCCTTGGCTGCCTCGAACACAGCATCCAGCCAGCATGTTGGACAGGATGGTGAGGTCTTCTCCAAACAGCTGTGCAAGCCCAATTGCCTTTCTGACTGCCTGTGCTGGCAGGGGTTACTCTCCTTCCCCTAGATGGGTATAACGTTATACCAGAGCAATCGGGCTTATCCTGGCGTGTATGGGAGAGGAGAGGAGACTGAAACTCTTTGCAGAGCTGGGACAGTTCCCATCCTTCCCAGCAAACAGCTCTCTGAGGGACCACCCCAGATCCCATGGGCTTCAGACACATCCATGTGCAGGCTCGGTCGTCTTCGGCATTTCCCTCTGCTTGACCATCATGAATGGTGTCCCGTTTCCCTACCCAACAGTATTTTGTCCTCCCTGATGCAAAACCTCCCGATTGGTTTTACTTCCCTCCTGACCATGGGCTTGCAGCTTGCATGACAGCACGTCCTGCAGGATAGCTGGCTACTCCAGTGGAGCTGGGTGCTCTGGTGGATGCAGAATGTTGCTTGAGCCTTACTCTGGTTCCTTGCACTGTGTCTTGCTGATCGCAGCATTGGAGCTTCTGTCAGCCAGCTCAATT
>JAVJGI010000065.1:11153941-11348800 GCA_035590275.1 Ibycter americanus | reverse complement strand
CCCCCCCCCCCCCCCCCCCCCCCCCCCCCCCCCCCCCCCCCCCCCCAAACTGATGGACATGAGTAATGATGTAGTGAAGAAGGCACAACATCTGTGTCATCATTTCTGCACCAGGAGGTCAACCAGATTCATAAAACATGCCCTTCCAGCTTGTGATATGTTTAGGAATTAATTAAGGTAGGGAGAGAATTGCAGCTGCAGCAGATTTCCTTATCTGAAAGGTATTAAAAAGCTAAATTGATCTCCAATGAGCTGTTTTTATTAAAAAACAAAGCAAAAAGCAAAGCCCTGAAACGTCCAGAGCTGGGTTCAGTACGTTGCTGTTTGAGAGTCGCATCACCACTCCTCATATGTGGGGAGAGGAAAAGGAGATGCCCACCTCCATGTGCAAATGGACCAAGCATCCCCAAATCCCTGGGAGGCGGATGGGAGACGCAGGCTCTGTGCTGATGACAGACTGAGCTGGTAGCCCCTTGTCAGGAGGAGTTTCCCATCAGCAGTCCTCCCCAGTCTGCTGAAGGTGGCCCTAAGCTCTTCCCTGAGCTGTTTTGGGGTGGCCAAAGGGGCTGGTGGGACCTTTGCTGTGTCTGGTGACCCAAGGCAGTGGGGCTGAGCGGTTGCAGACTGTCAATTTGGGGACTGGAGCTCGGCACAGCTGGAAGCTGAACTTCACCATAACAACCTTTACCTGCCCTGTGCTGTCTGGAGCACCTTGGAGACAGCAATGAAATAATGCATGTGCACTTGAACCAGTGCAGGAGGGCTTGCTGGTGGGCTAGAAGAAAGCTCCCTAGTCCTCTTGCCCCCAGACACTGTTGGTGGTGTCTGCCCTTTCCCAGGGTGGGGACATTCTTTGGCTTCAAGTTTCATTACCGTAACAAGCCATTAACAAACTTCTTGTAGCCTGGGAGAAGCAGCCTCTTTCATTCACCATCCTCCTCTTCTCCACTCTCCTCCTTTGCAGAGACGATACGAAACAGGGACTAAATGTAGTTAACAGTGTGCTCTTGTATTTAGGGAATTCATTTGGGAGGGATTTGTCTTTAAAGTGTCACTTTTGTGACAGTGACACCTGTTATGTTAATAATTTTTCACTAATCTCTCTGTTTTCTACCTTAGCTACTGTGAATACATTAGACGCTTTATAGCTTTCTATCTAGCAGATTTTTTTTCCCCCCACTGTGTTAAAATATGTAACTGGAGTGCTTGATTTGCATCTCTGATAAAGCAAGGCTGAATAAATACTCCTAGTTCATTCGAACTCATCAGCAAACCAACTTTCTTGTGTCATCCCCAGAGCAATCAAAGTTGGTACTGGGGGAAAAGCAGCCATAGGAAGTGTTTGGGAGGGGTTTGCTTTTTGCAGATGGCATTTAACGTGTGGGGGGGATCTGCACCCTTAGAAAATTCCCAACCTCGACATGCTGAGAAAAGAGGATGGAGGGGAAAAAGAAGAACTCACATTGGACAGGTGGCTGGTATAGTTAGGGGGTGCTAGAGCTGGAAGGAGGATGCTGGAGTGGGGACGAAATGGAGAAAAAACATGGAAGGTTTTGGAGATAGGATGAGGAACATCGAAGCAGCATTAGCTTGTGGCTCAGGGTGGGACATGCAGCAAGGCGTTGTGTGCATCTGCCGTCGCCCCCGTGACGGGTCCCTCCATGGTGCTGGCGACAGCAAGCCGTGTATTTTTATCACACGGTGCGCTGGGCTGCACAGGGAGTTTGCCGATTTCAGATTCTTGTCTTGAACTTGTTCCTTTTCTTCCTCCTCCTCATTCTTCCCCTTCCCACCATCTGTCTGGGAAAAATACTTGTGCATCTACAGCGCCGCGGGGCGTAGCTGGTAGCTTGACCTTTTCTCAGTGCTTTTTCTCTCAGCATGGGTGAAGCAGATGGAAAAGCCAGGCTTTGGTGGGGTAGCTCTGCCTTGGCTCCTGGCTTCAGAGTGGTCAGAGAGGAAGGAGCTTCCCTGTCCTGCACAGGTCAGGTCTCACCGAGCTGCTGGGCTCCTGAAGAAAGCAATTCCATGCGGGAGCCCCGTGCTAATCCTGTGTGTAAAGTGCCGAGAGTATTTGATCGGTACCTTTGAAACATTGACGTAAACACCGAAATGCTTTGCAGCTACCAGCCTAGATGTAATCGCTTTAAACTGCCAGGCTCAAAACTACATATGGCGTTAAAACTATTACAAAATGTTAATGCAGGAAAAGTCTTGTGGCTGCTGACACCGCTCTGGGTGGCGCAGTGGTGGCTGGGAGTGGATGACCAGGGCTCCAAGGTAATTGCTTATGATGGAGAGTGTTTTCTCAGGCTGCAGACCTCGCCCTGCCTGCCCCGGGGTGCTCCTCGGCTGGGTGGCAGGGTGCAGGGTGCTGTCCCCATGTTGGGAAGGCTGTGATGTGCTGGGGCATGGCGGGGGATGCTTGGCATGCTTTTTACCTCCCTACAGGAGCAGCAGCATCTCCAGCTTTCTGTTGGTACAATGTGGGCTCTGACCCTAGGCATGCAGGGAGTTGGGTGATGCTCCTGGTCCTGGGGTTTGCTGCTTGATGCAGCTGCGAGGGAGAGCCTGTGGGCTTGAAGGCTGGATCAGCCTTCAGACAAGGAGTGAAACATCTTACTTTTTCCTTCAAACCTTGTGTTATCTGCAGATCTTGCTTTTCTCGTAGTTATTCTTGTTTGCATGCAAGTTAGAAAGGTTTGCATCAGTTAAAGCATTGTTGGTGTCGGGCATTGGCTTGTGTACAGGTGAACTGTGATGAACCTGATACAGAATAGCTTAAAAGTGGTTGTGAAATATATTTATGTTATACAGCACTACCAAAGACTGAATTTTTGTTTGGTTGACAAACCCCAAAGATGGGAGTAAGTGTTAAAGACAGGATGAAATGCAATATCATATTTGTCCCCAGAAATATGATGTTCGCTTTCAGTTTGGGCTTTTTTTTCCCCATTTAAAAATAAATTGGACTTAGTTTCACAAGGCAACGTTATACTGTGAAAAGGCAGAGCGCTTTTTGTTCAGGGAAGTGTCAGAATGAAATGTTTCTATTCTTCAACACTTTCCATATCCTCCCTAAAACCACTTACGCTTTAGTTTCAGCTGATGCGAAACTGTCTAAGCAGATAAACCATGCCTTGAAAAACCTTGCCAAGCTCTTCATGGAGTAACTGTGCCTAAACCAGAGGAGATGCAGTGCTGTGGGGGAAGGCGGTGTGGGCTGGATGATCACCCACCAAGTGTCTCCAGCCTCTGCAGTGCCCGGCCCTGGTGGAGGGGATGCTCAGATAGCCACCAGTATGAAATAGAGGGGAGAAGCTCATGCAGATGTGATTTTCTCTCATCATCATAAAGCTGTTAATATAGCAGAGGACTCTTTTTATGTGTGTCTGGATCTTACTGCTGTAGGAAGTTGGGCAAAATTCCCACCAGCTTAATTGGGAGCAACATCGGGCCAAGCGTGGTTATTTTTACCTGTCACCGCTCCCACTCCGCCTCCTCCCTCCCACCTCCATCCCCCCGGACAAGAGGGAGCGAACTCTGTTTCAGCCTTCAAAAGGTCTCTGCCAGCTCCGAGCAGCAGCCTTGTGTTCACGATGTGCAGCAAAGGAAAAGGGTAGGGGGGGGAGTAATCGTGCTTATTTTTAAAATCCAATTATCTACAACTGCAGGAAAATAATTATTTTTGAATGGAGCTGTTTGGACTGGCTGGGCTTTGCCCTGGGTGGGAGCTCCCTGGGGCTGGGCTGGATTCATTATGGCAGTGGCTGGAGAGGGAGTGAGCGAGAGCATCAGCCCCAGCTCTGCTAGGAAATGCTCAGCTTTTGGGCGCTTGGCTCTTTATTTGTTGTGTTGCTCTTTATCCAACAGGGAAACTGGTTGGTTTTGCTTCTAGCTGTTGTCTTTCTGCTCCTCAGGGCAGAGGAGTCCACCTTTTGGGGTTTTTTTTGTGTTTGTTTTTTAGTGGGAGGATGGAGGGGCAAGACACCTGGCTGCAGGAGAATGGCATCAAAGTCAGCTGATGCTTTAGCAATGTCAGGTACCTCAGTTTCCCTTCCCAGAGGCATATCTGGTTATGAACTCATCACCAGCCACCACTTAGGAAAGCCTGAGCTCTCCTGCTGTCCTGGGCTTGGCTTTCCTCATTGCACTAAACTCAAGCTCAGGGTGAAGCCGAGGTGGTGATGGCAGCAATTGCCGGGGGAGCAGAGAGCAGCCCTGGTGTCGAATTTGCTGCTGCTTTGGCAAACATTAGAGCATTTTGGGAGCATTGCTCTGAAGAGGTCTGTGTTGTGGGGTGGGTTCGGTAAGGCAGAAGTAAAGGGACGGGCAGCCCTGCGTGGGTGCTGTGAGCTGCAGCGGCACAGCAGCCATCAGCAGCGTGAAATTGCAGTGAGGGGGAATGACTGGTTGGAGGGTGCTGGTTAATGCCCCAAAGGGAGTCTCTCGCTACGATTAAGCTGCAGGTTTTGCTTGGCCTCTCCCGGAGATAGATCCATCATTATTCACGCCAGTACTGGGCCTGTCAGACTCCCTCTGCCACAGAAATTAATGATTTGAACTTGCCAACCAGCTCATGTGTCAGGATGCAGCTTGGCAAGGCAGGCGAGGGCTCTGCAGGGTGCCAGCAAAGTGGGGTACTGGGGACCTGATCCCACACTGTATCCTTGGGACGGCAAGGGCAGGGCAGCTGCTTCTCCCACCACCCTTCCTTGTGGCTGGAGCTTGGGATACATAGCTGTTTAGCCACTGTCCCCCACACCCTTTCAGGACTCTGCAGGTTCAGGCACATCTGCAACCCCCTTGGAAAATGGTCCTTCAGCTGTCTGCAGCCTCATGCAGTCGGGAGATGACGGGGGATGAATATTGGGGTGCCAGTTTGGGAGAGCGCTGTGGGGATAGAAAGATGTGCTGCCAGCCATCCGCGGTGCGGGATTAGGTAAGGAAGAGGCTCATTTGCAAACTGCAAACAAAAGCAATGGTTGTGACAAGGTTCGTAGAAACTAACAGGAATGGGACAACAGCTCCAGGTACATTGACCTATCGCTTGAATTAGTGCCAAGGATTCCTCTCACCCCGCAGCATCCAGCTAACAAGCTGTGGGATGCTGTGGATGCCACAGCACACAAGCTGTGTGGCTGAGGATCCAGTTATCAAGTAAGGCTTGTGCCCTTAGGCTGAGGTTACGGGAGGGGATGTGGATGTGGCCATGCCTTCCCTGGTTGGGGAAGAGTGTAAGTTGTTAGCAAAAGCTTTTCTGTCCACCTTGTGTGCCCTGCGAGGAAGGGCTGGGGCTGCACTGCCTGCAGCTCCCAGTGCCTGCAGTGACACGGCCAGCTCATCACTGGTCCTGTTTTGCACCAAAAATCTGGAGAATCAGTTGCCTGGGCATGCTGATTGGGCTGACAGATCTCAGCTCCTTCTTTGATGACTACCTTGACCTAGTCTCAAGGCATCCTCAGTACTGGTTTGGGGCCACCCTTTCCCAGATCCACCTGGGATGCTCATGGCTTGTGCTGGGATGAATGCTGCAGCAGTAGCTGTAGTGTGGAGCTGTTTTCAATTCTCCTCTCCCTCTCCGTGTACTTGAACTGCCTCTGCCATGCAGCGCGGCTCATCCTCCAGCTGTCTGGGGGCCAAGGGGAGGAGGAGGAGTCAGCCAGGTTGTTCTGGTAGCTGTTGCTTAGTCCTGGGAATTGGGGAATAACCTTGCCAAACTAGAGGAGTGAAGTGACCTGATTCTTTTCCCCCCTCAACCCTTGGAAGGGAGGAGTGAGCTGGGCTGTTTGCTGGGCTGTTTGCTGGGCTGTTTCCACTGCCCCCCGCCTACAGCAGGGAGGTGGGGGTTTGCATGAGCATCTCGACAGCCTGCATGTAGTCTGTGGGGACTGCTGAGGCTGGGGTTAGGCAGAGATACAGACACAAACAGATTTCTCAACCAGTCTGCTCCTGCCTTAGGATACTGACTGCTTTGGACTTGGCTACCACAGTCCCTGTATACCTCACCCTGGACCTCGTACCCCTCCTTAGCTGCCAGCCCCAGCATCCCACACCATTGCCGGGCAGAGCCTTCCCCGAGGGGGCCTGAGGGTGAGCTGTTCCTGGTGGAGTGCCGAGATGCATTGGGGTAAAACACGGACCTTGGTAGCTGCAGACTCTTGAAGGGTTTGTGTCCCTGCCTGTGTACACCCAGGCTGGCCTTGGCCGCATGGCTGGTGTGACGTGACAGGAGGTAGTCCTGGGTGGAGATGACCTACGTTGGCTTTGGGCTGCGTGTGCTCCACAGGCCACTGTAATACCAAGATCCTGGCCTTGCTAACCAAGCAGATCTCGAAGCACTGTGTATACATGAGCAGGCTGCTCTGCTCCCAAGGCTAGCTGGAGCTTTCCAGGCATTGCATGGGGTAGCTAACCTGTGAAGTACATGGTGCTCAGCTTGGCAAAGTGATGCACAACGATGTGAAGAGTGGCTTCAATGATAAAATGATGTGCTGCATATCTCTTTGTCAAGTACTTTTTTAAAGTGCTCACTCCTTACCTGACCACCCTATTGTCTGGGTGTCTCTGCTGACATAAGACCTCTTCACCATACTCCCTTGCCATGCTGGGGTGCTTTCCCATCGCCCGTTCTGCTGCAGCGGCTGCGTGGGGACTATACATCCCTCCTTGGGTAAACCCTGTTTAGTAGCAGATGCTGCCCTTCAGCTGGGGGCAAAGCTGTCACCTAGATGGGGCTGGGGGTGGGTGTCTGTGTGCATGTGCCGCTCTTGGGTTGCTTCTGGGCTGGACAGCTGGGGTTGTCCCCTTGCTCTCAGGATTAGTCTTCTTCCTTTCTTCTCCCTTGAAAAAAACAGCCGATTAAACATTGGACTCATCCTGTCCTTCCCTGAGAAGCTGCTGCTCCCGTCTACGATGCTCCAGCCGCAGAGGGTTTCGCCCTTTGTACCCTCTGGGTGCTGGCGAGCTTCTTCCTTCTGCAGTGCTCTCAGCAGAGTGATCACCTCCATGGGGGCTACCCTGTGTACCAGGGAGGAGAGAGGAGGCTGCCTGCTGCCCTGCCCTTTTGGGTTGTGACATTTTGGGGTAAAATCCCTCTACTTCACCCCTATGCACTCAAGCCTGTTGGCAGAGCGGTGTACCCAGCAGCGCTTACCTCTGTGGGCTCGCTGGGGTGAGGGCACCGGGGTGGGTGTGATACCTCCTCAGAGAGGTCCTGCTTTTGGCGACTCTCCATACAGCAGTGCGGGGCTGAGCAAAATGCAGCCGCTGCCTTCTGCCTGTGAAGGAGGCAGTGGGAGCCCAGCTTCTGCTGTGCTGGCTGGAGGGTGATGGCTTTGCCCTAGTTGCTGAGCAAAGTGATGGCCCCAGGTTGCATCTGCTCACCTCCTGCCACAGCGCCATGCCCTCACCTCGGCCGTGTTTCCCTTAGCAAAATGAGTAGTGTGGGTTTTTTCCTTTCCTTTTTAAATGGCCACTTTTCACTTATTTTTTCATGTTCTTCCTCCTTGGCATGCAGGTCGGAGGGGAGAGGGAGCCTTCAGCCAAGCTCTCCATCACATGTCCCTTGTTTTCTGTGTGTTATTTTTTCCCCACTGCTGCCCTTGCCAAGGGAAGGACATTGTATAGCCACTGAGACTGGCAGGGGCTGTAGTAGTGCCTGCCAATAGCCTCGATGTCTGAAAAGGCTTAGGAAATCCAAGCTCTAATTTAGCTCCCAAATCTTCTTCTTCCCTTTCTCCAGTTAGAGCTCCCCGCAGAGCAAGCCCGAGCTCCACTTTTGTTGCTGGGCTCCCCGGCGGGCGGCTGGCTTTGCAGTGGTGCTGGGGGGGCTTTGCCTGGAGAGCGCAGTGTGACTGTCCCATGGGGATACTGCGCAGATCCTCGGCACGACATGGCTCAAGGCAAGCTGGAGCATCCTGAGGAGAGGTGGGGGGCAAATTTCTGGCATCCCTCCTCCCAACCTTTGCCACCCCAGCCTCTGGCTCAGCTCCCTCCCCATATAACATCTTTGCAGCCCTTGCTTGACAAGTGTGTTGGGGTTCTCAGCTGTGGTGCTGGAGAGAGTGGGAGGGGAAGCACAGAGCTGATGGATGGCAGCCGAAAGCCTCCTGGGGAGGTGGGAGACCCAGCCTGTGCTTGCCCCAAGGATGCTGCCGAGAGCGGCCAAGGTCATGGCGTTACTGGCAGCACATGCAGCCGGGACATCTGGGGCCAGATGGAGGGGGGAGCAGAAGGCGTGCTGGCTGCGTATCTGTTAGTGAAGGGGACAACCTGTGCCATGTCCAGGTGTTCCCCCCCAGTACCTCATTTCTGCCCTTGCCAGGTCAGTTGGAGGAGGCAGCAGCAGCTTCTGCTGTGCTGTGAGACCGTAGCAGGCAGCAGCGCTGTGTCCCAGCGTTCTGCGTTAGCAGAACATCTGCAGGGCAAATTTTTTCCCAGGGCCCTTGGTGAGAGGTGATTTTGCGGCAGCTGAACCCGGGGAGCAGCTTTGCTCGGCAGTGCTGCTGTGTTTCAGCATGGCTGTGTTGTGGGGCTTCGTCTTTTACTTCTGCTTTCTTGTCTCAAGAGAGAGAAATGGAAAAGGCTCAGCTTTGCTGTCTCTCCTGGAAATTCAGGCTTCAGCTCTGTAAATGCCGGGTGGTTCAGCACCCCCACTGGCACGCCAGCTTTCACCGCTGAATACAAATTGTTCTTTAAATGTCTCCAACAACTGTCTGTAGGTAGTTTTTTGTGTTCAGGTACTGCAAACAGAGCGCAGGCATCACGCCTGAAATGCTCTCCTAACCCCAAACCATCCCAGAAAGGGCTCCTGTGCCTTGTGCTTTGGGGCTGTTGGCATCCTGCCTGGCTCTGTGTGAGGGTGAGGAAGGTCATCCTTCCTTGGAGGACTGAGCATCACCAAGGCATGTTGCTGTGGCTCAGCGAGGGAGGCAGCAAGGCTGGGCTGCTGCCGTGAGCATCGCTTCTTCTCTGGGCCCTCCGAGGTGGCACGTGTGTGGGAGAGTGTGAGCTCTGCAGAGCAGCCTCGGGCGTTGAAGTCTGCCTGCTTCATCCTAGTGGTGGGTACCTTGGGAAATAGCAGAGGAAAATTCCACTTCTAGAGGCATGTAACTTGGTTCTTATATATATATATATATATATATTTTTTTTAAAGGCTCTATCAAGCTCATGCTCTCTCTCCCCCTCCCTGTGCTATGCAGCCAGCTCTGAAGCAGAAGTGATATTTTCTGCCAATGCAATGATTAGCTTTTCCGCTAATGACCCAAGAACAGTGTCCAAAATAAATGAGCCCAACCTGCTCATCTTATTAGCCAAATGATTGCAAAGAAAGAGGAAGTATCTGCAAAAACCGCTCAGGCATCTGGAATTCAGAAGTGTGGTGGAGTCACTGCTTGAAGTATGGAGAAGAGCCATATGTCTTCAAAAAGCTGGTCCTCTCCCGGGGCGGGGAGAGCCCCTGTGTTATTGGGGTTCTGCTCACCCCCTGCTCCCCCTTTTGTGAGGTGACCCTGAGGGGCTGGAGCTGTGACTGTCCCCAAACTCTGCTGGTTCCTAGGGCTGAGAAGCTGGGGACAGGCAGATACTTCTTTTATTTTCCTTGTCTGGTTTGTGGTTTCCCATGTCCTTTAGATGACAGGCAGCAGCACTGGGATGTTGGTCAGGAGAGCAGCTGATACGGTTACTGGCACTAAGTCATTCTTCAGGAGTTGTTCTGATGTCCTTCAGGCTCTTCCCAATGCACTTGGCAAGGTTGTGGAACATCCTTGTTTAACAGAATTGCAGAACAGTCAGGGTTGGAAGGGACCTGTGGAGATCATTCACTCCAACGCCCTGCTAAAGCAGGTTTTCCTTGAGCAGGTTGCACAGAGTCACGTCCAGGTGGGTTTTGAATGTATGCAGAGAAGGAGACTCCACAGCCTCTCTGGGCAGCCTGTCCCAGTGCTCGGTCACCCTCACAAAGTTCTTCCTCATATTCAGATGGAACCTCCTGTGTGGCAGTTTGTGCCCGTTGCCCCTTGTCCTGTCGCTGGGCACCACTGCAAAGGATCTGGCCCCGTCCTCCTGACACTCACCCTTAAGACAATTTGTAAGCATTGATAAGATCCCCCCTCAGCCTTCTCTTCTCCAGGCTAAACAGGCGCAGCGCTCTCAGCCTTTCCCCATATGGGAGATGTTCCAGTCCCTGCATCATCCTCGTAGCCTCCGCTGGACTCGCTCCAGTATTTCCCTGTCTGTCCTGAACTGGGGAGTCCAGAACCGGACACAGCACTCTATGTTCATGTGGGAAAGCGTGAGGAGCAAAAAAAAGAAGAGGTATAGAAGCATGGGGGGGGGGTTCTGCAGAGAAGGGAGGTGAAAGGGGGCTCTTGTGGTCCCCCTCCTAGATCATGGTGATGCTCAAGTAAAACAAGAGCTCACCTTGGGAAGGGATTTCAAGCTTTGTGTAAATGTGGGGGAGAAACGGGGCTGGGAGCAGGAGAGGGGATATATCATGGGGAGGGATGAATATGTGGAGAAGCTGGAGGGCTGGGTGTGACAACCTGTCTAATTTTGGAAACAGCTTGACCTTCTCTGGGACGAACTCATCTTGAGAGGTGGGCTGTCTTCCTAGTTGCTGCTCCTGCATCTCAGTAGGTCTCTCACCAGCTAAAAGGCCTGACCCTGTGTGAGGCTGACAGTGGTGTGGCAGTCCTGGAGAACGGCTCTGGGGACTGAGGATCGAGGCTGAGATAAGCCCTGAATGAATAACCATGTAGCCTTGAAGCTGTAGTGGATCAGGGGATGCGTGCCAATCTCATGTATTGTTAGATAGCAGAGAAAACCACCTTTGTTCTTCTTGTCCCCTCGAGCGAGGGCAGCTGGAGACCTGGCTTGCAATGTGTCAGACCCTAAAAATTGCTGGGGAGGAGGAGGTCATCCTTCTTCCAGCACCGGGCGTGCACACCATGTGCTTCCCTGACCTTCTCCATAGCACAGCCATTGCGAGCTCCTGCATGCCTGCTCACTTATTCAGCATTGCAGCTCGTGGGCCAGTGCCGTGGGCTGCTTGTGGGGTCCCGTCAGCCCCTCAGCATCACAGCCTGTGTGTCCCACCGGGACACTTCAGCAGGCAAATAGGCAGAGCTGATGTATGAGCAAAAGCACTTCATGCATATTGCATGTCTCTCTCTGTGTGTATATATATATAAGAAATATAAACTTCACATAGATATGTGTATATATATTTTTTTACTGAGCTGGGATCGGAAGGGTGTAATGTACAGAAATAGGAACCACGACTTCTTTATTTTTTAACTACATTCATGTATAGCTAGTTCTTTGCTCTCTTCTGTTTTATACAGCCCTAAATTGTGCCTTGAACTTCTTTCTTCCTTTCCTAATTGGTGGGGGAATTGCTAATTGTATGTTTTTGTTCTGAGACATTTCAGTTTTAAATGATTATCTGTGCTGGAAAGCATCCTGACAGTGCAAATATTGGAAACTCGAACATGAAGTGGATAAGCAAATGACCCTTGCTATCTTTGCACCCGTCAATGTCTTCCATTACACTGACCCTCCCTGGAAAGCTGCTTTCAGTCTCTGGGGTTTGGAGGTTGGTGAGACATGGGTGTGAATGGAAGTTTCACCTGCACGCCCCAGGCTGAACAAGTGTAGCTGTGCTAATTTTTTACTGTCATTTCCTTAAGCAAGTTTTTCAGGTTAATGCTGATGCAGTTTGGCTTTGGAAGGTGTGGTGTTTCGAGACTGCAGTGTGGTTTTTGTTTTGTTTGTTTTTTTGAGTGAGGGAGTTGCTTTTTCAGTACCCCAAACTTTCCATGCGTGTCTACCCTGTCAATGGCACTGGCAGTAGTTAGGATACTCCAGGGAGTACTGACTTTCTCCAGGGTTTTGCAGGATGAGGATTACTTTTCCATAGGATCTCTGGAGTGGAAGGGATTTGGAGAGGTCGTTAAATCCATCTCTTTGCCCTCGGGCAGGATCAATAACCCTTTGTCACTGGTGATGGATGTTTCTCTATCCTGTTCTGCAAGACTTCCCTGTAAGCTGTTGTTCTAGCCTGTGCCGTCTGACACAGATTTGGGCTTGGACTGCGGCTGACCCAGGGAGGAGCAGCCTTACAAACCCCACCAAACACACTTCCCTTCCAGCACACTGCCTTCAGCCCAGCCTTGCAACAGCCTAGTATTTCAAATAACTTTTTCAATGTTTGGACTGATTTAAATAAGCAGGTGGTTGGAAGTGATTGATGGAAATCCTTTTCCTGTAAATGTTTTGCTCTGAGGATTTAGCTTCAAGTATCTTGCTCCCAGGATGGAGCAGGAATGCAGGCTGGCATCCTCCCACTGCCCTGGTGTTGCCTGCGGCTCCTCGGTCAGAGGTTACAGACACATGTGCATGCAGAGGACTGCCGCCGCTGCTGCTTTTTAATAGGAGAGGTCTAAGCACTTTTATTTTTCTTTTCAAGTTGTCCATTGAAAAATGGGACGTGCCCATGCTCCACATAACCACATCCATTCCTATTGCTCCAGAGGCCGGTCCCTGCAGGGGCCAGGACAGTTGGTGCCTGGGGCAGGGGTGCTGGGAGCTGCAGTGATCTGGGCTTTCATTCCCTGGGACTCCTTTTATGTCTCTGCAAGACACATTCAGTGTCTGGTTTTAAAACAGACCCTCCTGTCCGGGTTGTGCAAGGGCACCTTAGATAAGTAACTGAGCTGCTCTTCTGCAGTTCCCAGCACATCCTACTGAATTTCTCCCTGGATTTATGGATTTATTCTCATCCCACTCCCACAAAACAGGGGCAAGGCTGTTCCTGAGTTGCCAAAAGGACACTGGGGTGCAGAACTTGCATGATTTTTGGGCCAGATACAGCTGTGGCAGGAGCTGGGAACTCAGCTCAGCATCTCCACAGCTGGGCAGCGCCTTGACCCCCCTGGCTGCCATCCCTGTGCCTGGGTGAGCAGGAAGCCATGAGCTTTGGAAGTGTGTTGGGCACGGGGTGACTGCAGGCAGCCTCCCAGGTGTGCTGTTACTCTTCTCTGCACAGGCTGTCTGGTGCATAGGAAGGTCCTTGTGTTGGATGGCTTGGTGCCACGGTGCCAAGCAGCCCTGGCCAGGAATAAGGGCTCTTTTGAGGTTGTTTGAGAAGCTACTGTCCCTTCTGCCCTAAGCTGGCAGCCATGGGTGGTGGCAGGTCACTGTAAAGCGGGGAGAACTGCTGTGTGCAGGGCAATGATATGGTGCAATGAAGCATCTGGGTTACTGAGCTCTGCAATTTCAATGGGCAGAGCTGATGCTCGGTGTCATTCTGCTGTTGCATGGGTCACCTCGCCTTGGGGGAAACTCACAAAGCATTCCCAGCACGGCAGGGTGATCACCAAGCAGAAGAGTGGAAAGCTGAAGCCTGGAGCAGGTTCTTGACCCTCTTGTGGGGCTGTAGGACTTTGTTTTCATCCTGCAAGTTTGCAGCTTGCAAGTGTTGCGGGGTCGCTTGGTCCCTACTAGTGCACATGTCCCCTCTCTGGTGTAAGGGTGGAAACTGCTCTGTGGTACAGGGTAACTGTTGATGGCAGAAGTCAGTGCAGAGTTGTGTTGTCTGTGGAGATTCTTTGGGCTCAGTTGCACTGTTAAAGAGCATCACAGAGGTGTGTGAGGAGGAGGTGGAAAACATGGGTGGAAATGAGTTGTGAGAAACCTTCAGATCCCCTAAACCTCGAGACCTCACTCTGGCAAGACCCACCTGTGGTGGACACACGGTGCTGCAGATTTGAGCCCTGCTGCAAATCTCCCCAGAACAGCCCTGCCCGCTGCTGACCCCCCCAGCCCTCCTTGGAGCTACACCTATGATTTAAATACCCACTTTGAGGTATTTAGCCCCTGCTTTGCAGATTAACCTTATCCCACAGTGAGCATTTATGGGCCAGGCAGGGACACAGTTGCTGAGTGTGTAACTTTACTCACCTGGTGCTCTCGGGATGGACTTTTCCTTGCCTGGTGCTATCTGGGTCTATCATATTAAATTGCCTGCTGCAATTGCTTGGCCATCACATAGATTTTTATCTCAAGTGTCCTTTGGAAAGGGAGCCCTGAGCTGTTGCTGGGAACGTTAAAATGATAAATGTGTTTTGCACCTGGCAATAGGAAGGAGCAGCTTTGGGGCTTGTGACAGTCTGCAGCCTCTGCTGCCTGTGCTGGCTGTGTGTGGGCAGCTCTGCCTCTTCTCTGGAGGAATGAGCATCCCAGGGGGATGGGAAGGGACCAGCATGCCTGCGCTCGAATGGCCAGGGCCTGCTGGAGGTAGCTCAGGTCCTCAGCTGTGCGCTGGGATGAGTTAGGGAGAGGGGCTGTGGTGGAAGCAGCGCTTGGTAGCGCAGAGGGAAGAGTGTGCTGCTGCTTTAAATGGGGATGCAGGAGACTGAGCAGAGCCCCAAGCTCTGGGCTTTGTTTTCTTAATTTTTTTCTTGCATGTAGTGACTCTGGCCCCATTTGGGCTCCTGAGGTCCTTTGCTTGGTGGAGCCTGTTCCAGCCCTCAGCTGAGGCTGCCAGGAGAGAAGAGCTTGTTTTGAAAGGTTGTTGATGGAAAACATTTGCCTGCCTTGGAGGGAGGGTTTCCTTTGTTCAGCTGGGCAGTGCTGGCTGTCCCCTCATCCTGAACTTGGGTGTGTGGGCTGGCCCTGCCACCCCTGGATGATCCCCACCAGTGTGGAAAGCCTGGCCATGAAACCACAAGGGTGGCTGGGATGGGGTTGAAGGACCATGCCTCCTTGGCTGCAAGCGAAGCTCTTGGTGAACAGCATCCTGTTCGGGTGGCGTTGCTTGGGGTGGTGGCTAGCAAAGAGCTGAGGAGCTTCCTTGTCCCCTCGGGTACTGCTCTGCTGCAGTGGCATGTGATTTCACTGGGTCTCCCATCCAGCTGGTCTCCAGCCATGGACTGGAAGGTTGCCTTCACCTTGCTGTTTTGCACATTGACTGTGTGTCCTGGGCTCCCTGAGTTGGGGGCTTGCCCAAGGACCATGCAGATGTGGACCAAAAAGTTTGAACCAAGTTTCCAGCACTCTGTCTATACAGCATACCAGGGACTCTGTTCTTCTTTTGCCTTTCTCTGTCATGTGTGAAATTACTTCTTTGTGACGAAAGCCTGAAAGGAGGTCGGATGCTGAGGAGGATGTCAGCGGAGCGCCTGGGGATCAAGAGGTTCTTCTTGTTTGGAGTGAGAGGAGGGTTTGAAAGATGGAGGAGCCCATGCAGACCTGTGCTGCCTCTCGAATGAATGCTTCTCTCTACGCGGGAGCTCTCCCCTCTCCTCCCCGCCCACCTTCATCTTGCCACCCTTGCAAGCTTCTCTGGGAACATACGGCTATATCTTCATCTCCCATTCCTGCTTTCCCGTCAGGCAAAGCTCTTTCTTCTGCAGGAGGCCAGGCCTCCTCTGAAGATGGGAGCGTTGCATGAGCTGGGCTTAATTTAGATTAGATGTGCATTTGTGAACTCAGCCCAGCCGGCAGGACAGGCACTGCGTCAGGGTGAGCTGCGATGGAGCTGAAGGTGGGTGGGAGGCGGTTTTCCTGGCTCCTGCGAGCTAAAAACAAACTGTTGAGGGGTGTTTGTGCACGGTGGGGGGAAGCAGACCAAAGCTTAATACCCACTGCCTGCACCAGGAGCAGCAAATCAGGAGCGGAGAGGTGCTTTGTGAGCCCAAAGGTGTGGGTAGAAGGGCTTTATTAGCTCCATTTGAAATATTTTGTCTTGATTCCCATTTAGCTACGGAATCTAACTTTATTTTAGCTTTAAATTTAGATTTTCAAAACAGGCCTGTCAAATTAGTAAAAGGAAATTTGATTAGAAAATGGCAGTGGGATTGAGATCTTTGTTTTTCTCTGTGCGCAGCTTGGCTTGGAGATCGCTTGTAACCAAAAATACCCCATTAGTTTTTTAGCTAATCAGCACTTTCCAACTGGATGGGGGGAGGGAAAAGAAGAGAGAGCAGAGCTGGAGAATTCCTGCCACCGGCTCCCCAGCCAGCAGCTCCCTTTCAGCAGGGACCTGAAGGGTCGGGCTGTGGTAGTGGTGGGGATGACTTGGGGAAGGGAGGGAACAAGGAACGCAGAAGGGGGTGGCATGGCTTTGTGCCTTTCCCTCTCCTCTCCTGCTCACTGCCATCCCTGTGTCGGGGTTCAGCTGTTTGAAGTCCCTGACACACGGGTGGCTGAGCCTTGGCACGGCTCCAGGAGCTGTCTGTCCCATGCCCGGGTTAGTGGGGGGTGCTTAACCTGGGGGGTGGTAAGGCTGTTTTGGGGCGGAGGTGCACAGCTCTCCCCTGCCCGCTGACCCCAGCACCTTGGTGTGTTTGACATCTGTCCCCAGACCAGGCTAGGTGGGAGTGGGTGGGAGCCCACCCCAGATGGTAGGAGTCAAGGGGGAAGGATGAGGAAATTAATTAAACAGTGAAATTAAACACCAGCTAATAACAGCCATAGGAGGAGGGAAGGGCTGGAGAACTGGGAACTGCCATGCCCAGTGCCCAGGGCTTCCCTACAGAGCCTTCCTTGGGGGCATGAAGGAGGTTTTGCGGATTGTGGGGGCAGCTTTCCTTACACAGAGCTCTATTTGAAGCCTGTTTGCATTAATGAATTACTGCTCACCAGCTGAACACCCAGCCTGTATGGCTGTTGTCAGCCTTAACAAGCCCCTGCTGGTGTTCCTCAGTGGGCAAGCAGAGATGGGATGCCACGGAGCTCATGCCACGATTGGTGCTGCTGTGGGTGGCAGAGGGCTGGGCACAGGTAACTGGGTGTCAGGCTGACTCCAAAGTGGCCATCCTTGCCCCCAGTCCCTGCCTGCTGCTGGGGATGGTGCTGCCTGCCATCGGTGGCTGAATTCACTCCACGATTATTCACAGATGCTGCAATTATGCTGGCAACACCGTGTCAAATACCTCACAGTGGCATTGGTGTGCATGCAGGGACAGGAGGGGGTTATTAGCCTGTTATTATCCATTTACCCAGATATCCTGGCTAATCAGCTTTCAGATGGGGAGAATTAATTGGTTTCGTTTGGAGCACCAGGCATGTTTAATTGAAATGAATTCTTTCCCATTTCCAAATGGGCACTTTCTCAGCCGCTGTTGGGTGGGGAGGGGGGGGGCTGCAGCTTTCCCGTCATGGACCAGTGTGGCATGGTGCAGCTGGGCTGCAGTGAACCGGTTGTAATAGCAGTGCCCTCCAATCCTCCCTCCCTCTGGGAAGGAGCTCTTGTTTCTCCATGCATGCACCCCGCTGGAACACACTTCAGATCCTCTGCTTACAGCTTGGCTGGGGAGTGCAAGTCCAAGATTGTCTTGGTCCCTTGTAGTGTGTAGAGTGGTGCCTACCAGGGAGCTTGGCAGGGCATCGGGCATCTTGGTGGCACCTGGGTGGCATCTGTGATGCTTGCTGCTTTCTGTGGGTAAGGGCTGCAGCTGGGGGTTGGAGTCAGGAGATGAAGGTCCCCAGGGCTGAGTGGGCATGTCTGGTCTGTGTGCAGGATGCTCAGGGTTGTGGGAGTTGTGTGCCTGAATAAAACCATGCTGTACTCCTGCTTACCTTGCTCCCAGTCTCTCCTGGGCTTTGTGGCAGCACCAGGCAGGCTATACAGGAGATGTCCACGCTGGGTGGCCCTAGATTTGGGTGACTGAGCAGCACCCTACAGCCCTAGCAGAGGTGGGAGGGGTGGCAGCTGGTGACATATCATGTAAGGGATGACATCAGTCCTGCCTGTGAGGATGCAAGGAGAGAAAATCCAGCACCTTTGTGTGTGTGGCACTGAGTGAGCCCACCAGATCCTCCAAACCCTGCCCAGCCCTCTGGGCCATTGCTGCTGCCTGCTGGCCTCTTCCTGCTCTGGTGCCAGCTTCTCTTAATTACAGGTCTGTCTCCTCTTTGCAAGAATGCGGCTGTAATTAGAGCTGGGTGTAAGGACTGCTTCTCATTTTGTGAGAGCACAAGTGAAAACTCATGGCTCTGCAAAGGTCCCTGTGGATAGCAGGGATGGAGCTCTGAGCCCTGCCCTGGAGGGGGATGCATTGGGTGGTCCCCAGGGAGTCCCTTCAGGTCCCCTCTTCCCAAGTCCTGCTCTCGCAAAGGTGCGGGTTATCTTGGTGGGGGGCTCAGAAATAGTCATAGGCTTTCAAATCGTGGTGCTTTAAATGCAAACTGTTGAGGATGGGAGGGCAGGACTGGACTGCCCCAAATCACTGGTCCTTCCTCAAAATGCACAGGTAACTGTCCTTTTGGAAGTGCCAGCATCTTAGTACCTGTTCAGTGCCTCCCTCCTGCAGCATCTTGTAGCAGAAAGATGGAGGTAGGAGCCCTGGTTCCTTCTGCCTCCTCTGCTATGCTCCTGTTGTTTTTGATGTGCTGTATCCATACAGAAAAAAGAGGGACTTGAATTGCAGGTGCCTCGAGCTGCGTGTGTTTTGAGGCGAGGACTGTCCCCTGGGTGTGCAGAGCTCTCCAGAGCTGAAGCTGCTCTGGCTGCACCCCAGGGGTGCAAAAGGCCCCTTGGCAGATGCAAATTCGGCTTTTCCCCTCCCAGCCTGGCAGTGCGATGCCTGCACTCCCCGCTTGCGGCTCTGCCTACCAGCAAGGAGATTGCTGGCCTCATGCCCTTCAAAGCACACTTGAAAACAAGTGAGCAAAACAAAGCTGGTGTGTTCCCATCCTTTTACATTCTCGGCTTTTGATCAATACAGCAGGAGGGCTGGGTGAATGAGTTCCAGGGTTTTGGCGAGCCAGCTTAGTGTGGTCCGACATGCTGTGGAACAAAAAGGTTTCTGTGGACCCACGGGTGCGTAAGCAATGAGTGTGGGATGTGTACGGCAGGACGTGGGTTTGCTTTTCACTGTGCCGAGCCCCAAGGTTGTGTGGAGGCATCAGACCAAGGGCTGGGTAACAGGAACTCTGCGTTCTTGGGTGGGAAGATGAAAAAGCCCTGAAACACCTGATAAATTTTGTCTCTGTGCAAAGTCCCAGTGAAGTTAATGGGAGTTAAGTGTATGGTTAAGTGCTGTACGTAACTGGGCTCTTAATAATCTGGTGGGAATAGCTGTGGTGTTTTGGGAGAGGTTTCTGGGCTGGCTGAGCTCTTTGATCTTTTCTTTAAAACTAAGTCTCAGATTTGCCTGCTCTGTGATGCATGGGGGCAGCAGTGTATTTCTCAAACTGTGTATGAGCAAATTGATACAACTTTTTGTTTTGTTTTGATTTGGTTTTTCATTTTTTCCTCTGGTGTGCAATGCCCCAGGTACCAGTGGAGGCTCCTCTCCAGAGTAGGGGGAGCTGCGGCGTGTAATTCCTGTAGTGTGAGTTACGATGCCAGAATTGCAAAGTACCTTAAGATGCCAAACACTACATAGACACGTGCATGGAGCTTTTGTCCCTGTTGTGTTTGAATACCCTCCCTCTCCCCCTGGAAAGCAGTGGTTTGTGCTGCTGCTTTTCAGAAAGATGTTCATTATGCTGAAATATTTGCACTTTAAATATGGTAAGGCTGTTTTGGTTTTTTTTACACAATAGGCTGGATCATTCCCAGAGCAGCTGCCAGCTCTGGGCTCAGTAATAAACCTTTAGAAAAAAACCCCACCACCAACAAAAAGAGCTCTTTTCCTCCATTCCTGTGTGCACAATAGCACCTTCCCATCAGCTCCTCACTCCATAAATTGTTTTGAGATGTCCGTAAATAAACTCTAAACCCCTTTTCCAGTCTCTGTCCTGTCTTTGCTCCACCCTGCGTAGAGCAGCAGCACACACCAATGCAGAGGAGACCTGGTCCATCAACGGGGCTTGGAAGTGTTGGGCTTCTTCAAGAATTACTCCTTAATTATTCCTTAATGCTGCAGTGGATTTTTGTCCATGCTTTGCCAATTTTTCTGGACAACTGTCCAAGATCTGGCAGGCCCCAGAAGCTGGCTGGTTAATTGAGCAGAAAGGATGCTGTACCGTGTCACTCACCAGCACTTGGAAGCTGGAGGCACAATGTGAATTGTGTTCGTGTTCCCTCATCCGGAGATGTGCATCTCTTATTAGATTAATTTTTTTTTAATATATGCAGAATATACAGTGGGAACAGCATTAATTCGCACTAATGGTTGTGAGATCCACTGAGAATTAACTGCATTTTTTGTAAATTAGTGAGGAAGCGAATAAACACAATTATTAAAAAAACAAGAAAGGTACTTTTGCAACAGCAGTACATGTTACTCATTTATCTGACAAGTGTTCTTTACTTTTAATTATATTTCATCACTTGCTAGCAAATGCTCTGCTGGTAGATTTTGTAATAATCCTAGTAATTTGAGACCCCGCTTCAGCGTTTGTTAAACCTGGTTTTGGAGGGGGTGAGAAGCAGCTGGGTAGTTCAGGTATCCTGCAGTGGCTGTGATTTTGGGGGGCCCCACGATATTTGCCACTCAAGACTGTGGTGGCTGCCAGAGGCCCCAGCTGCTGCCTGGGTGCCACAGAGATAAGCTGTGTACACATGCTCTGGGAGATGCTCTTGTGCACTCGCTGTCCAAACAAAGCGGGTAAACATGGGGCGGGAGTGAAGGTAGGACCCGCACTGCGTTTGGTGTGGGGGGGGCACAGGGTGGTGGAGGTGCTGAGGTGTGTGGGTGGGCACTCAGGGATCTGAAATCAGCCTAAGACAAAGGCTCTGAAAGGATGTGCAGCTGACCTGAGTTTTATCCCTTTTTTAGATTAGCGAGTTTAGCTGCATCCCTCCTTCATTGTGCCACTTTCACACCCCTTTTGCTGTGACTAATACTGTGCTGCTCTGTCTGTCAGGGCCATCTGACCAGCAGGTTGGCTTCTCCATCGGATGCTAAAATGAATATTCTGCATTTTTTCCTGGCAGTAGCTCTGGAGGTGTTTGTGGCCTCTACTGGGCAGTGGGTGAGCATGAACGTGATAAAAGTGGGTCCAGAAAAACACAGAGTGGTGTGGCTTGGCTGGCGCAGCCAAGGGCATTGTGCGGGATGCTCTGCCATGCCAGATGCTCTGCTGATGGATGGAGTACCTGCATGGGCAGAGCTTAGTCCACAGCTCAGGGCAGGAAAGTCTGGGAAAAACTCCAGAGATGTTCCTGTAGGCAGCACTGCCAGCCCCCAAAGCAGGAGTGGCATGCTGGGTGAGGCAGGTTGGGCTTCCCATGGGACTGGCTGTCCCTGCCGAGGGGTGCACTAGTACAAAGTGCAGATCTGCAGGTCTGTTGAAGGGGTCTCGTTAAGAGGAACCCCCAGCTGACCATCTCTGCTGTAAGACGGGAAGCTCTGGAGGGAGGAGAGGTGTGGTAGGGTTGTGTTCCCCACTAGCATCAAGCAGAGCTGGCATGGTCAAGCTGCTGTTACTGGTGATTTCAGTGAAACCAAGCTGAAACTGAGCCTTGGAGGACCTCATTGCTCTTCTCTTTCGTTTTGGAAGGTATTAGGGTCACACAGTCTCTTTGGTGGCCCTCCTTAATGTTGGGTGGATTCCCATTTGCCCTTCCCCTGTCAGAGGCTGCCTTTGCTGGGATGCAACCACAGGGCAGTTTGACTGGATGTTGGGATGCTCCTCACCTGAGCCGGGTCCTCGTGGGTGGTGGGCATTGGGGGTCTGGTCTGAAGATGGTGCAGAGAGGGACACTGTGTGGGTGGTGGCTCTGCACTTGCTGGTTCTGAGGGACTTGCCTTTAGCCCCATGTTTAATTACAAGGTGCTTTGTGTGTTGGGACAATGCTGGGCACTCTCACCCTGTGATGGGACCGTGCCTGTGAGACCTTGTCTGCACTGGGAGAGATAGGCTGTGGATGCGGTGACATTTTTGATTTAAAAGCAAGGTTTGTTGTTCATAAGTGAAGTTTTCCTCCCCTTTGGAATACAGTTAAAATGCAATTCAGCAACTGGGTGTAAATGAGCTGAGCAGGATGAACATGTGCAGGGGTGTCTAGCGGGCTCAGTAACTGAAACTTCTCAGGAAAAAAAAAAAGCTTTTGTTTTTGTCTCAGCTTTGCGGTCAGCCAGACTGCCCACATTAGGGAAACATGAGCACGAGCGCATGAGACCTTATGCATTTTAAAATCTTCCCTCTCTGAGGGCAAGCTCTGGGTTAGCGGGTCAGCCGATTTAGGTGAACCGTTTAGTGTGCATTAAAATCACAATTTATGCAATCTGTGCTCTGGCTTTAAAAAGAGCTAGCAATCAGGTGCTTAATAAAATCACCTCCAGCCCTTCTCTTTCAGTTCACTGCAAATAAATGCCTCTTTTTTTTTTTTTTTTTTTTTTTTTAACATCATAAAAATGGATTAGGAGTCATTTTGAATTGTTATCCTAGCAAGATGTGCAGCTCGGGATATGTAGGCATGTTCAGTGTGATTGAGGGTTGTGTATTTTGGTGCTTGCATACAGCCAGTGCCTGGAAGACCATTCAAATAAACATTTACTGGAACATCACATTGCATGTCTGAACGATGAGGAAAGGCTGATTGGCAGGTTCGCTCCTTCTTTTTGTTTCTGTTCTTGGATGAAACAGCAAAACAAAATTCAGTGTGCCTTAAAAAAAAAAAAAAAATATATATATATATATAGAAATGTGACTTTTTGTCTGACTTGTTATATTTTTTTAACGTGGAAGAGTCAGAGATTTTAAAGTTATGGTTCCCACAGCAACTGTAACTCTCATCTCGTTGCGTGTGTTATACTTTGCAGGACTGTATATGCTATTAAACTGATGCCCCATGCGTGTACGTACAGCAGAGTGTATGATGGATCTGCATGGGCCTGATGGAGCGATCCTGCGGGAACCCTTCCTTTTAAACCCCTGGGCCAGATCCTGCACTCTCTTGCACCAGTATAAGCCCGTTCAGAGAGGGTGGTACGTAGGTGCTGTCAGCTCTGGGCAGCGTTAGGTGACACGCTTGTGATAAGAACAACTGCAGAAGACAGTACCCCATCATCGCTGGAGCTCAGCAATGTTGTAAGAGCTGTGGAAAGAGGAGAAAAAAGATGTAATACAGTTCTCTTCAGGCCACAATTCAAGCAGCCATCCCTGCTCAGCAAAGCGCTGAGGCGTGTGCTATAGTCTCATGGACTGTAATGGGAATTAAACACATATTTAAAGTTAAGCGTGTGGTTAAGCACCTTGGTGAAGCAGTGCTCGAACGGGGATTTGAAGCGTACAGGGAGAAAATGCTGTATTTTTTAGTAGATCTGCCCTGTGTCATTGCTGTCTTTTATGGAGAGGTGGAGTTGAGTGGTTTTGAGATCAGGACTGGATCCAGATCTCTTTGGAGGTTTTTTTTTGGCGTGGTTTTTTTTTTTGTGTGTGTGTGTGTTGGTTTTTTTGTTTTGTTTTTTATTTTATTCCTGGTGTTCATATCTTCCTCACTAGCCTACATGCTGGCTTGCTGTCTGTCCTTAGTCTGCCTCAGTTGCCCTGCCTGATGCTCACCTACCCATGGGCTCATTTACTGAGCCTTGCAGCACATAGGGGTGTGTGCCATCAGAGGGTGGTTGAGATTGCTGGACAGGGGTGGGCCATACGTTCTCCAGATAAAAGCTGCCTGCTCTCAGGAGGGGCAGTTGGCAGGACCCCGGCATCCCTGAGGCATGCCAGCACTGCTCCACATTTTGGGCAGGTGACATCCAGTGACTGAGATGTCTTGGCTTTTCTGGGAGCATCGTGCTTTTTACTATTATGCTTCTTCTTGAATGATCCTTACTGTAAGTCAAAGCTCCTAACTTGTCATGCCATCCATGCAGGAAGACAGCAAGCATGTTTCCATCCCTGGCTTATGTTGTCACATCCCATCTGCTGACAGAGGCTGTGTGAGGATCGAGCAGGCTTGGTCGGGTCTGTGCCCACAGGAGCATCTCCTGAGACAGGACCCAGCGCCTTCCAGAGCTCTAGGTGCTACTGCTCTATTTCTGTCCATGAGCCCTGATTTCCTCTTGTAGATGTTACTGCTTCTTGCAAAGCCTGTTTCCCAAAGCCCTGTTTCTTTCCTGTCCTCTCCCTCCTTGCATGCATTCGGTTGGCTCCCATAACTCCTCCCTGTCCTTGTGTGCCATGTGCATTAGTGGACGGGGTGATCCAGGGTCTCTTTCCTTTGCCTCCCTTCTCTTATCAGGCTGAAGGGATGCTGGTATTTCTGGGGCTTCATCTACCTTTTTAGACTTGGATGCAATGGGCCAGTGTGTATGGACATGGAGAGGCAGACAGAGGTGCTGTGGGTGCAGAAACCTTGATTTTTGCAGGAAATAGCCAAAACTCTCTTGTTATGGGGAAGACAGCTGGAGGCTGGTGTTATCACTGCTCTGGGGAAGTGCACACCGTAACATCCTTTCCACAGCCTTGCTTTTTGTTTTAAAACTGGAGGGATTGTGTGCCATCTGTGGTTATGTCTTGTCCTCCAGGAGGGCGAGGAAGCGGCAGGGTGCAGAGGAGGTCATGATAAACGGCCGTGCGCAGGAGAGCGAAGACTCCAAGAGATGTCTGCAGAGATGAGCCTTATTTTTCATCGTTAATGATCTGAAAGAAGGTGCAAACAGCATGTTAATTAAGATTTGCAGAAGAAATGTTTAAATCGAGAGGTGCAGCAAAGAGCATTAATAAGGCAAAGGAGTCCTAGGGAGAAGCTGATGTGGTGCAGAGGTTTGATTTGGGAAGGGAAGAAGCAGACCCCATACAACCCAGTATGTTAAATGTGGTATTTTTCTTCCAAAGTCATCCTGAGCGCAGCTCGGTTGGGGTGTGGGTGCGGGAGTCATGGCACAGGGTCTGGCATGGCAAAGGGACCTACCGGCAGAGCTGGGAGGGAGAGGATGGACAGACCTGGGGCTGCCCACTGGCCAGCTTGGGCACCAGTGGGTGTCTTCTCCGAGTTTGGCTGCAACAGAGGGTTCAGCTGAGGGAACTGATTGCTAATTAACAGACACTGCTCTAACGGCTAATGCGGATGATCCCACCTCTGCTTCTGGTTGCGGTTTGCACTGGGATGTGGCTGTGGAGGGTGTGTGCTTCAAGCCTCTGCCTGGCGAAACGGCATTTATAGGGTCTCTGTGCCGCTGTTGGCCATCGCTTTTAGTTAAATTAATTAGAAATCTGTTAGCTCAAATTACAGCATGGCTAAAACCTAATGTAAATGTTTGCTACACCTGCTTATTGAGCGCTGCCTTATTATAGCCCTTGGCAATGGCAGGAACGAGCCAGGAGAGGTTTGTGTACTGAGCTGTGGAGGTCTGAGGTTTGGTCTGTGCTGGTGGCACCTTCCCCTCTGGTGTGGCGTTAGGTGGATGTGGCTTACCTGCTCACTTGTGTCCAGGGTTTGGTGACACTTTTTGTGCCTGGGTTGACCTGGAAGGGGATGAAATGCTTGAAAGAGAGGTAGGATGCTATAGAGCTGAAATGTGGGTAAGAAAAAATTGGGAGAGTGGAACACCAGAAGGGACTGCGGGATCATCTGCTCTTCCCTTCAGTGCTCAAGTGCCCTCCCAGGGCACAAGGACCCCCTGAAGCCTTTATTTCTCACTTGAAATAAAACATAACTTTTCTAAAAGCGTCCAGGCTTGATTTAAAAATAAAAATGACAGTGATGGATAATCCACTACAACCCTTGGTAAATTGTTCTAGTGTTTAATTACCTTCACGGCCAAAAATGAAAGAAAAGAAAAAGTACACAATGTGAAGAGCTCCAAGGATTGCGTGGTTATTGCTGATACCTGTTTGCTTACTGTGGTTTGCCCGCTGGGACGATGTAGGGCAGTGTGAGTTCCCAGCATCAGGGCCCTGCTCACCGCAGCTCTCTGAATGTACAGGGTGCGATGGGGGGGTCTTTGTGCAGGGTTTGTGTGGGGCAGAGCTCGGCTGTCCCGGGGACTGTCCTTGGACCGGTGGCCCTGGGCTGTGGGAGCCCCGTTTGGCCCAGCAGCAGGAAGGTAGTGATGGGGCTGGTTGTCAGCACAATGTGGGACAATAATTGGTTTTGGGTGTTATATGGGAACAATAGTGTCTTCAAAGTTGGAAAAGAAATGGGGATATTTTTTTACCCCAGGGCAAAACCTAGTGTCAGCCTTCAGAGGAAGCAGCAGAAGTGGTTCAGGTCAGCACCGGACTGAATGCTGGGCTCTTTTGCACTGCTTTTGCTTTGACCTGCAGAAGGGATGCTTTAGCGTACAGGTCTGCCCAGCCCAAACCGTGTTCCCCTCCAGCCTGGGACCCCTGTGACTTCAGCCCACTCTGGCGTGCTGGCTGGCAGACCATCAGGACTTGCCTTCATAATGGCTGGGCTGCATCGCTGCAGTTGCGTTGTTTGACTGTAAAGCTGCAGGGCTGAAGGCTCCTATGGGGAGCCACACCATGCCCACCCCACTACGGGGACCAGAGCTGGCCAGGCAGAGTCTGTTGAGACTCTGAGACCAGGCTGGAGCCTGTTGCAGGGAAGTTCGTCCAGACCCCAGAGGAGCAGCAGCGGTCCCTTGTCTTTCATCGCTTTGATAGGGAAGGGGGGGTGGCTTGCATTTGAAGAAGCACATGCATCCTCTTGCTGCTCAGAAATTGCTCAGCATCTCAGACAGATGCCCAAACGGTGATCGCCCTCCAGGTCGGCAGCTTGGCAGCTGTCCTAATTTATATGAGCATCCAATCTCTTGGGCTTCAAGGTGGCTTCTTCCAGCAGTTTTCCCTCTGCGCTTCAAATAAGTCCCAGCTTTGCTGCTCTCCAGCTTCAGCTGAGGTTTGCTCCAGTGCTACGAGCCCTGCAGTTCTGCACACACATGGGTTGTCCCTACCAGCCCTCTTCTCCCCCCACCCCCTCCTTCTCCTCCTCCCGCCATGTCCCCTGCTCTCCTGTGGGTCTCAGCAACCCCCCTGTGCCCGGCAGCTCCCGCTTGGCCAGCGCAGGGCACGCGGGAGCACGGCGGGAAGGACATTACGTGGGAGAATATGCATGTTCACAGCTCAGAGGATTAAAGGCCCGTGTTCTTATCACTGCAGAACAGAGTATTATAAATCCAGCCTTAGAATACCAAATCCCCGCGCGGCTCGGCCATTGTTTGGGAATATTAAAAAGCTCGGAGACAGAAATAATCAGTTTCCGAATGACACGTTGTCAAATAAAACATTTCTCATATTATCCCTTCCTTCCCCTTTCTCTCTCCCGCTCCCTCAGTTGGATAATTTAACATGAAAAATAGATTAAAATGAGGCTGGCTTGAATGCCTCCTAAGTTTGACTCTTCCTTCCCCCCCCTTTTTTTTTTTCCTTCCCTTTTCCCCAGGAAGCTCTCCGGGCGTGTGCGGCGTGGTTAAACAAGCAGCTGCCAGCACGGGGTCAAGGACGAAAGGAGCATGTCAAAACTGAGCTGGCTGCTATGGGCCCATGAGTGCTCACCTGGGGGGCTGGCACAGGCACCCCCAGCCTTTCCCAGGCAGAACAGGCCGTTGCCTCCATGGCTGGCAGAGCAGCGCTTTCTGGCTCATCCCCAAAGGATGTGGAAGCCACGGCTGAGCTGGGCTGGGAGCCCTCAGCTTTCTGGAGGGCTGTTGTTCCCGAGCTCGGGGGAAAAATGGCACACTAATAACATCTGTGCCTTTATGCCTTTTGGTAATTTTTCCCAAGTAGAGAGATCTTTAATTTAATACGCTAACAGGTTTATCTGCTCCGAGCTGTTTCCCAGGGGCTGATGCAAGGTGAGCCAGCCAGGCAGATGCACAGCCCCAGCACTGCCGCAGGTGCCCGAAACCTTTCCCTGGGTCCAGCTGGCAAAGCTGCTCCTTGGACAAGGCTTTATTGGTCACCCTGACTGTTTCTGAGCATCTGGGTTGTCTCCTGTATTTTTCCAGGAAGGACAAGTGCCTGTGGGTGCAGAGCATTCTGCCCTGCTCTGCCCTGCAGCCACTTTGCAGTTGCAGGGAGCACCCATACAGAAGTAACGTCCAGCCAGGCAGCTTGGGGGCTTGATGGTGAAGCCTTGGAGAAGGCTTTTCCCAGTAGTCCTGTCCACCAGTGTTGTTTTGAAACCCTTCTGTAACGTGAAAGCCCTCACTTTGCTGGCTGGAAAGATGCCGGCACACAAGCTGCACCAGCTTGTGCAGTGTGGTTTGTCGCGTTGAAGTTTGTGGCCCTGCTGTATCCTTGTCACTGGGCCTCCCTTTTGCAGGGTCTGGTGTGCTGTGGTTTTTCTCCTGCAAACTGGGTTTCCAAGGAAGTATCCCCAGTTTGATGCCAGGGAGCGTGTGTGGCTCATGCCGGGCAGCTCCTGTGATGCTCTGGGGTCTCTGCGAATCAGGTGCTGTGCAGACCTGAGGAGATGCCTGCCTGCTCTTCCAGGTTGGGGTGTCTGTGCTGTTAATTGCTTGTGAGCACAGAAGGCTGTGCAGGGTCCTCATCCCACTGGACCAATCCTTTAAGTGCTCTGGTACTGCAGGGCATGAACCCAGTCTGCTCACCAAGCCCTGCCCTTCTCCCTCACGGAGATCCCTGAGCATCTCCTGGACACTACGCCACCTTTCCTGCATGTTACCTAAATTGGGGAAATCAAGCTGAGCAATGTCCTACTGAATCCCCAAGCCCTGCTCCTGTTTGTAGCAATTAGTGGAGAGAGGAGGTAGTCCTGATGTGGGAGATGCTGGACTGGGCTCCTGTCTGCAGGAGGTCGTGGTGCCGGGGTGAAGCATCCAGGGAAGCGTCTCTCCTCCTCCTGAGGCTTTTCCTCTATCTAACTCGTCCTGTGAGCTGCAGTTTTTGATGCCACCTCTTTACAGCTGATGCTGTTTACGTTTCAGACCCATGCTCTGGGTACAGCAGGGTGCTTTGTATCAAATGTGAAGGAAATATTTGCATGTCTCCACTTCGCTTTTGCATGCTCTGTAAAGTTTTGGGCTGTGGCATCCCCTGTGCCAGAGAAACGCCTGCCCTGCCCTGGCTGTTCCACGTCACACTGCAAAGCCCCGATTGCTCATGCTGCTCCTGATTTACATGCCCTGCTTTTCTTGTCTGCCATGGGATAAAATTGCTCCGATGCTGTGGAGATTAAGAGGCTGGTAACTGGCACGTGCACAGCTCCTGCCTGCATGGAGCTGAGCAACTGGCAGAATTTAACCTCCAGAGCAGCCGGAGGCAGGGCTGGCACCCTTTGGAACTTCCTAGCCTGGCTCCTGTGGGAGGAGAGGCTACTTCCATGGGTGTAGAGCTATTTAGGAAGTTTATTATTTTGGTAAAAAAAAAAAAATATTTTTAATGGAAAGGTAGTTGGGAGTTGTATTGAATAAAATTTGGAGGTGGGGAAGAGGAGAACTTTGCAGAGAGGGTCTTGGTCTGGAATAGGCTGTGCTGTGGCCCCAGATCTGCAGCTGAAGTCTTGCTGAAACCACAGGCAAATCACAACCAGAAATGATGGAGCTGGGCTAACCGTGCCCAGGGGAGCAGCGGATGCGCGATGCCATTTGTTGCACCATCGTTTGTGTGAAATGTTGTGTGTCTCTGCTGAGGCTTTACTGCTCCCATGTCAGTGGCTGGGTTGTTTTAATGAGGTTTTTTCTCTTAAGTGATGGGATGTGATTGCCGCCTCTGCCATCTCCCTGTGCAGGGTGAGAGGGGGTGCTTGCCCACCTCAGGCCCCTCTGCATGTGGGTGAGCCTGGCTAGGGGGACCCAAGGGATGAGTGGTAAGAACAAAGTCCCTGGGAGAGTGGGCAGAGCTGAGCTGGGGGTCACTGTGCCGGCCCCAGCTAGAGGCCACCTCTGATACCTTGCTCCACCTGCCTGTGATGTCTTGTTCCGGAGGTGGCTTCTTCGTGTATCCACCTGTGTGCGTGCATGGGGTGTTGATGAAAGGGTGGTCTGGGGGTGGAAGAGGAGAGGGTCCATGGACACTGGCTGCAGCATCTCCTGACCCATCCCTGCACCTTCTGCATCTCCTGACCCATCCCTGTGCCCTGTACATCTCCTGACCCGTGCCCTTTGCTCTCCTCTGCAGGGCGGGCTGATCGCACTGCTCCTGCTTCTCTTGGTCTTCATGGTGGCTCTGTACGCCCAACGGCGCTGGCACAAGCGTCGCCGCATTCCACAGAAGAGTGCCAGCACGGAGGCCACCCACGAGATCCACTATATCCCCTCAGTACTACTGGGCCCCCAGGCCCGTGAGAGCTTCCGCAACTCGCGCCTCCAGGCCCACAACTCAGTCATCGGGGTGCCCATCCGTGAGACCCCCATCCTGGATGACTATGAGGATGAGGAGGAGGAGGAGACACCGCGACGGGCAGAACCCAGCACCAGGGAAGATGAGTTTGGCAGCCAGGTGACGCGGACGCTGGAGAGCCTGGGCCGGGGCGGGGAGGAGAAGCCCGACTACGAAAAGAAAGGTTTGTGGCTTTTCTCACTCCTCTTTTCCTTTCCGCATCTCCTGCCAGGATGTCTGTCCTGTGTGGTGTCACCTAGAGAGGATGGCTTATCCATATGTAGCCCCTGTGGCTGGTGCTTGGCTCTCCAGGCTTTGGTCCTCAGCTGTCTACAAGGTTCTTTGCAGACCTTGTCCTGGAGCTGCCCTTCCCGAGAGTGGAGTCACCTCTGGATGGTTGGGGAAACTGAGGCACAGTAGCTGTGAGCTCTCAGCTGTCATTGCCAGCTCCGAGGACCAGGTCCCCATGTCTCGCAGCACTCACTGCCTGTGCTTTGCTGGTGGTTTGGGTGCCATAGAAGCACGAGCTGTGTGCTTGGGAGCTGCACAGAGATGGGGATGCACAGGATTTGACCCGTCTCCTTTGTGAAAGTCCTCTTCCAAAACCAGTCTCCTGTTCCCAGCATGAGCCTGCCTGGTGTGACGAGATGGGAAGGTGATGGCTCTGCTTTCAAGCTTGGTGGTGTATCTGGTCCTAGCAATGGCAGAGACCACCGTGAAACCCCCGGTGCATCAGGGGATGCCTGGCTGAGGGAGCAGAGCTGGCATTTCCCCGGGAAGGCGAGTTGCTTTATTGCCATGGGCTTGTGTAGCACAGTGCGTGGGGCAGCATGGAGGAGGCATTCCTGCTGCTGTAGCAGTGCTGGAACTCCTCTCTCCTCAACAGGATGGGAATGCTAGGATTTATCCCAACTTCTTGCCGTGGGTGAGTGCTAGCACATGGGTATCAATCAGGCTAGTCTTTACTTTCTAGGTGGCAGAAATGTTCATTGCCTCGCTGTTGAGTAGGGCATCAGTTCTAGCGAGGCAATGTGTCGGTGTGCTGGGGCTCTGCCAGCCTGCTGAGCCTTGATGCTCCTCAGAGAGCTGCTCCATAAAGCTGTGTTTTCCACTAGCAGCAAAACATCCCCTGTGCTTTATTCTCTGAGCAATCAGACAAACGATCTTGTAGTCACCCGCAAACAAAGTCATCAGGACTGTAGATTTCAGACAAGCACATAGAAGCCCCGTGTGGAGCTGGAAACGGCAAAGCAGAAAATTGTCATTGCGGGAAGAAGCGCAGAGCTGAATCCATGTGGATCCGACGGATGGACACAGATGTCAGATGTGAACCTTTTCTCACCCATAGTGTTTGGTATGGCAGGTAGAGTGCTATATAGCATCTGTAGGTCAGATTAGAAAGAAGCCTGTACAATTCCATAAGTGTGGGTTTTGGCTGCTTATGAAGTGTAGTATTGGTTAACACCGCTCTTCTAAGGTATAAATCCTCTGTTGGTAGCTGCAGGGAGCAGGGCGGTGAGAGCTGGGCTGGGGTGCCCATTCCTGAGTAGGCAAGGTGCTGCAGATGCTTTGTGCCTTCCTTGAGGGTGCTGGGCTGGGATTTGGAGGAGCTCTGGTCCTTTTGGGGTTCTTCCTCCCCAGAGCTCTGCCCAGCTCAGAAAGAAAGTAGTAGTGGGGTCTCTCTGGGTAAAGCATTTCAAAATCAGCACAGCGAGTAGCCAAAGGTTGGATGCAGTAGGACAGACAGGCAGGTCCTTTGCAGTCACGGTGTATGTGATGGCACCGTCGCTGGCTGTACCAGGCATGCGGGAGCAGAGAGTGTGCGTATGGACAGGGCTCGGCAGGGCTCCTGCAGGCTGAGCAGCTGGGGAGGCATGTTACCTGCTGTCAGCCTGTATGGCTTCTGCTGGGAGAGGAGGAGAGACAAAACCATGGGTGACAGATTCTCATGGTGTCTCTTAATGCACTACTGGAAGGCACTCAGGAGCTCTAGGAGGTGGCCAGTGCGAGAGCCTATATAAAGCAGTCCAGATTGGCTGCTCTTTATTTAGTTGTTCTCTGAACTGCAAATAAAACTCGTACTGCCAAACTGTGTTGTACTGCACCTGGAGAACTGTGACTGAGGGGGCCAGGCAGGGTCTGTGCATGGGGATGGAGGGACTGCAGGCTGCATGGGTACAACTGCGTGACTCGGCGGGATGTTTCCCCTGCATGGAGAAGAGCAGTGCTTTCCCCAGCGCGTTTTGGCTAATGCACACTTGATTGCTTGCATTTTTAGTCTGTCTCTCAGAAGCTGCAACACCCACCTCTGCTTATTGAGCTGTTGTTAGAAGCCATTTAATGTTGTTCACCTGCAATGAACAGTAAAATACATTTGAATAAACAAAAGCAAAGTAAGTTAGTGCTAATTGCTGAGTGACTCTGGAAGGAGTGAGGAAGGAATGCGCCGGCTCACTCTGTGCAGGGAAGGGGCTCTTGGGGTGACCTGGACCATCCCTCCCTTCTTCCCATGAGACAGGCTTCCCGTAAAGACTGAGTGGTCCCTGCTGGAGCACCCGTGGTGGCAGAGCTGGAGGACAGGGATGGGGACGGAGACTCTCCTTGGCTCTGCAGAGGAGACTGCGGCTCTGAGTAACGGAGCCAGGGAGAGCACAGATGATGTGTTGTCTCTAGAAAGCAGGTCCCTGCACTTGCGATGGTCATAAGTGGTGGCTGAGGTGGTGTTTCTTCCATCCTTAAAATGCTTTTTACTCTTTCTTCTTTTAAATAAGGTTATTATGATGGTGATGGTTATCATTGCTAACAAACACAGAGGTGCCCAGGGGTCAATCTGCCATCCTTGAGTGCTGATCTGAGCATCCCTGTTGGCATTCCCCTTTGTGTATGGCTGGCTGTTACCAGCCTGTGGTGTTAAGAGATTTTTCCCCAAGCCTCTGCTCGGTGAGAATGAACAAATGAAAGCCTTCATATATCATAACTGAGCTACCTTTTTTATTCTTTCATGTTCTCTTCTTTGTTTTGTTTTTCTATAAATTATTTAGAGTTGTGTGAGTGGGGGAGACAGCAGTAACTGCATTTCAGTCCTCTTCAAAACATAATAGTAAACAAGATCTAGGGCAGAATATTAAACTATCCAAGGGCTTCAGGAGTTGGCAATAAAGAACTACTTTTACTGACTGAGAAATCCCCCCAAGCCAGGGCTGCAAGCTGCCTGCAGGGCCAGGGCTACTCTAGGCTGTGAGATGTGTTCACAAATGTTCCTACCAGTTCAGCTCGTGATGCCGCCGGGCTTTGCAGCTTGGATCGAGGCAGGTTTGTGCCTTGCCTGGTCTGATCCTTCCAAACCATGCTAGTTCACCGTGTGTTTCCTCCCAGACGGGCTTTGCTCGAGGAGTCGAGCTACGGTATGTACTAGTTACTCCTCTGCTGAAGCTGGTCAGAGCCTGGATTGCCAAGGATGAGTTCAGATCTAGGATTTCTAGACTAGAAAGATAATATACATGCTGTGGGCTTTGCACCCTGACCCTGTTTGCACATCCATGGGAAATGCGGTGTTTCGGGAGGTGTTGGATGTGCTGTGCACACAGGCGCTTTGACCTGCCCACGAGCGGCAGATGCAGCCGGGATTCCCCTGGGGCTGCAGCAGGTGGGGTGGAGAAACTCTGCAGCTGGTGTGAGCAGACACTGCCTACCTGGAGATCCCCAGGGGCTGGAAATCAGTTCTGCTTGGGCATGGGTTTAGAGGTGCATTGAGGATGGATGCAACGAGGGGAACCCAGCTGGAGCTTGGCCCTAGCTCAAGGACAGGATCAGCCTTTCCCCTGGTGTCTGGCTGTGTGGCTGGAGCCACCAGGTTTCGGTGTGAACACCAGGGCTGGGCGAGGAGCTGTGCCCACATCCTGGGGAGTCCATCAGCGCCCAAAGGAGAAGCTCTCCTTACTGCTCTTGCAGCGTAGCATTGTGATAAGACATCAACTGGGACTTGTCAGCAGGCTCCAAACAGTATCATCACTGGGGCTGTCACTAGAGGCTCTTTCAAGTGTCACTTCCCAACATTAATTACCAGGGATGGCAAATCCAAGTAAGATGGAGCATTTCGGCTCACCCTCGCGCCTGCACTGCTTGCTTTCCCCCACGTGCCGGGCAGTGATTGATTTGCAGGTGCTGGGTCATGCCGGCGGCGGGTGCTTTCTGTCACTGGGGATTTGTGCGCCCTGCACTGTGTGGCTGTTGGGCTCGATTGCCCTATCCGTGAGGAAGAGTGCTGTTTTTTTTATTCCCCAAGTGGAGCTTCTGGATGTATCAGCTCAGGCAGGGAATTGCAGTGGATGACTCTGCTACATACAGCTCTGCAAAATGGGAGAGAAGTCCCTGCCCGGGTGGTCGAGCAGCACAAATGTTTTGCAAATGACAGGCAGAGCACAGAACAGCGAGCCAAACTTTCCTCCCAAGTCTCAGGCAGTGCTCTGCAGCGATGAAGATGAGAGGGCTGCTCCCGCACAGTGCCGGAGCATCTGAAGTGAAGCCCAGCACAAAGAAAACATGGGAGTAATGTGCTGAATAATGACATCTAGCAACAAGCGCGTCTGAGTGATAAAGTTAATGAAATTACAGGTTCTGACCTGATACCAGGCTCTGCTGTGGGTAGATAAACAGCAGGGCAAAGATGAGATGTTTATTTCTCCCTAGCTGCAGTTGTAATCTGGATGCGCTGTGCAGGGCCATTAACATTATTACTGTTATGCAAAATCATTTTTGACTTGGGGGAAAAAAAGAAAGAGCGAAAGAAAAATCCCCCAACTCCCTAGAAAATGGAAAGCTGACAAAATTAGAATTGCAGCAGGAGCACAAACTGACCTGGTGACATTGCACAGAGCCCAGATGAATTTAGACAGAAGAAAAATCTGAGGCAGCTTAAGAAGAAAAGTAGTCCTTTTTTATTATTAATATAATAAAATGAAATCGAGCAAGGAAGGAGGCAATAGCCAGACAGTCCTAATTAGCCCAAAGGATCCCTTTGTGCTGATGTGGAAAGGGGCTGTGCTGTCTCCTCGCAGTTTGGGTTCTCTCTGGCAATTAGAAGGTCTCCAGGGTTTTTGTGCCACGTATGTGTGTGTGGTGCTAAGTGGAGTCTGCTGGTGTGGGCTGCAGTTTCTGGGGTCTTGGGCTTTGCCAGGAGACCCCAGTGTCCGAACCCTGTCCCCGTGTGTACACAACATTCTGCATTTAAAGGAATTTGGGTAAATTTGGGTGTTGTCACTGTCCTCACTGCCTCTGTCCTCACTTCTCTGGGTGGTTTCCAGTCCATACTCCTGATGATTTCTGCTCTCCTGCCTTTCCCGAGCAGGTGGCCTCGAGCTCCAGCCCTTGAGGAATTCCTGACTTGCTTTTGTCTTTTAATATACCTGGCTCTCATCTTTACTGACAGTTCCATCCTACAGTGGTGGGAGCCCTTTGCTTCTGTCCATCAAGTGCTGCTTGAGGGGGTCTGGCCCCCAGTCTATCACAGACTGCACCGCTGCATCCCCAGATGGGATGGGTTGGAGGCATGGAGGTGGAGTCAGTAAATGACAGCAGAGAGAAGTCCAGCAAGCCTGTATATGGGGTTACCCCCAAGTTCCCCAATGAGAAAATTTTGCCAAACCAAATCTGCTATGGATTGGTGAGAAGCAGAACTTCTGCCTGGTGAAAACTGAGGAGAAAATAGGTGTCAGACTTGAAAATCGAGTATCTGCAATTCCAGTCCTGCAACAAAGGACCGATCTTTATTTTCTCAATTTCTTTCATGTTCAAAAAAAGACTTTTCAAGCGAGCCTTTGTGCTGGCTTCACAGACTCTGCAGTCTGGGTATGGCCTCCAAGTCTAGACAGGAGACAGGACTTATTACCGATGGTACCAATGATTAATACCGTAGGCATATCAAAGTTGTGGTTGTGCAGTCATCTTGAATTCATATCTCCTGGACTTCCTTCTCACCTGCTGTGTTAACTTAGGTAAACCTCTGAAGTTTCTCTTAATCCATGGATGCTTTTCTCTGTAGTGGTAGTGAGAGGCTTTTGAGCATGCCTGAAAGATGGTCTGGCACCTCAAGTGAACCTGGAGATGTAGGTCCAGCTCTACTCTGCCACTGGCTGCTTTAGTAACCCTGGTCATGTCACTTAATGGTCTAGTCCTCATCTGTGAGTTGGAAAGGGGAGCTAAGCCATACAGCAGACAGGGCAGCATGAGAAAACTCTGAGAACTGCTAACGTAAGGGGTAGTGGTCCCAATAGCCTCCCAGCCAGACTGCTCTGACGATGTCTGGCATGTGATGCAGTTTTGGAGAACTGCAGGAGAAGGATTTGTGGCAGGGGAGACAAATGGCTTATGTTTGAGATAACAGCGAAAGGCAGGCAGGGGAAGGGTCCTGGTGATGAGGAGGGGGGTTTCCTATGCCACCCACTAACACTGGAGCAGCTGTTCTGGTGGCCACATCTCAGTCATCATCTTCGCACCCAGTGAAGACTCCTCTACGGGAGAGGTAAGGCAGTGCTCCGGCCCGAGGTCCGCGTCAGGGCTGGGGAAAGGGACGTTTTGGGGGCTGAGATGTGAGCGAGGAGGGCGAGTGGTTAAGCTGTGCTCTAGAGTTGCTGTTCATCACAAATATGTGAGCTTGGCAGTATCTTGGAGGTGAGATTTAAAGACAGGGTGCGAGTCAGGGACGATGCCCTCGTAATGGGCAGGGTGACGGTGTTGCCCTCTGTGATGAAGAAGGGAAAGCCCGTGGGCAACAGGAGGGAGGTGGCTGACCTGATGTTGCCATCTCTGAGGTGACAGCCTGGTGTCCCTGGGGGAACATGGGTGCCTGGCTGGGTCATGGCTGGCTGCCGGCAGGGAGCTCCCCGCCGTGTCGGGGTGTGCCATCCCGGCACCCACGCTGCCGTGCTGGGAGCCACTGTCTGCCGCTGCTGTTTGCTGGGGTAGGCAGATGTGGTGCCACCCTGAATCTGAGCATTAACCAGAGGCTTTCTGAGCCTTTAATAAATAAAATGATGGCTTAACATTTGCTGGGGCTGGAGGCTAAAATGGGACAGTACGTCAGGCCAGCATCTGATGTGTCTTGGGGCTCTGTCTTCTTTCCAGTGACCTGATGGGATCATGACCCTCTTTGTACGTGATCAGCTTTTCCCGGCTCTAATCCCTGCCAACTCCTTGCGTAATTTACAGAGACCTTTGAAAATGTATATTCACGTAGCCTGCCAGTGGAAAGTGTTTTTGCAGTCCACTATTCCTGGCTGAAAAACCTGGCTTCAAATATGAGCTTTGAAGAAATAATTAAAAAAAAAGAAAATAAAAAATGAGGCCCAACAGGGTAGGAATTGAGTCCCAATTCAGGAAAGCATTTAAACACGTGCTTAGCTAGTATGTCTAGTTATTAGAGAAATTAGACCTTTTTTTTTAAGTCCAACATGCTTAATTCCAACTGATTTGAGTGCATTAATGAAGAGAATAGGGTCCCCAGCTGCAGATGTTACAACAGAAACACCATGGGTCATTCCCTTTAGATTTATGGTAATGCCAGCTCTAACTTTAATGTTGATTTGAAAGTGTCCATTCCTGCCAGGGGAAAGCTTTGCTTTCCAGAGGCATAAACACAATCATAATTAATATATTAATTGCTTTTCAAGCTCTAAACAGAAAGCTACCAGGCTGGAGCTTTATGTTTGTTTTGCTCATTCCATCGCATTGAACTGGTTGCCTCCATCCCAAATCTGTGTTGTCTTCACCAGTGTGGGGGAGGGAGCGATGGTCTCCTGGCCTGGTGGTCCTGTGGGACATGCTCCCCCTCCCATACACCCCCAAGGAAATGGCCTAGAGCAGCATCATGGATGCACAGGAGCATGCCCAGGAGGGCTCCCAGCAAGGGCCATGTCCCTCCTGCCTCCAGCAGTGGCTCAGCAGGGATGGGGAAGCTCCCAGGGTTGGTGGCCTCCTCTGATCCTGTGTCCCCTGGGCTGAGGGAAGTGCTGTGCTGGCATGTGCTTAATGACTAATTAATGCTTAAACATCTCAGCCCAGCCAGGGCTCTTCCTGGCCCACAGCGAGTGTTGCTGTTGAGGAAAGGCTGGTAGGTTGGGTTTCCTGATGTGGTTTTCTTTCTCCCCTCTCCTTGCTATACCCTGCTCACTGTTTTCGTGAGACAGGAGGGAAAAAGCAGATGGAAAAGTGGCTTTTGATGGTGCTATAGGGAATGGAAGGGAAAAGGAGCGTGTTAATATGCCAGTATTTTGTTGAGCATCCCAAAGGGATGGTGATTTTGTGAAGTCCCACTGGTTTATTGCTGCTTTGTGGGTCTTGGGCTGGTCTTGCCCTGGTGCTGCATGACATGCCATGTGAGAAGAAATACCTTTGGTCATCCCTTTTCCCAGCCACAGCTGGGTGACTTGTGGCTCCTCAAGTCAGCGGCAGCTCTTTTAATGTGGGGTTTTGTGGGGCTGCTGATGCCTGGTGGAGATGTCGTGGAAGTTTTGTGTGCAGTAGCCTTGATTCCCCAGATGTCCAAAGTGCTTTTCATCCAGGCGAAATCACAAGCTCACAGAAGATAAGCTGTGAAGTTTTGGCTGTCCAAGGAAAACAAGCCATCAGGAACTATACTTATATAAACACCAGGCGCATGTTGTTCATCACTTTGTGCATCACTATGAATGTTTGATAAAGCACTACATTATTTAAGGCGTAGCTCGTTGTAGGCCAGTTGTTGACCAGGATTAGCTTCAAGATGATTTTTTTTTTTTTTCCCCTGATGCAAAATTTAAAAAAAAAAATAATATGATGGCTGTTTATTCCCCTTGGGAGATCCTGGGGGATCTCAAGTGTCCTCCCCTCTCCTCAGTTTATGTGCTGGGTTGCATCTTGCAGCTGCCTTGTGTGCAATGCAGAGGACCTGGGAGAGCTTCAGCTCTGCCCAGGGCTGTCCTTCCGTGGTGTCAGCATAAAGCAAAAACCTGCCACTGGTTTCTGAAGTCACGCTGACCAGGAGAAGAGGGCATGGGGTCTGGGATGAAGGAGAACAACCCCACAATGTTGCTCATTTCTGCTGGAAATATATAGATGCTAGATCACTCGCAGGCCCTGGGATGCATGGCTCAAAGCTGAGGCTGCTCCAGATCCTGTTGCCTGCATGGGAGCGATGGGTTTGTCTCAGTCTGTGATGCTCAGTGCTTCTTCACCTTGGCTTTCAGCAGCATTGTGTGTACGAGGTGTTCTCCTTGCTGGTCTGCCCCGGGCTTATGGGTTTTATGGGGAGGGGAACAGGGAGGGCAGCTGCAGCGCCAGCTCTTCACTCTGTTTGCATGCCCTCTTCCTATCGGTTGTGTTTTACCTGGCTACGGCGCCAAGACAGTTTTGTCAGCTGGCTCCTAAGGAAGATGGATCGAGGCCAGGCACCTGCACTGATACTAGGTCTGTAGGTACCTTCCAGCCGCATTTATCATTAGGCAATGACCTACCCAAAGGACCAGCGGGAGAGGAAACTTATTAACAAGGTGCTTCAAATCAATCCTTTCTGACAGCCCCGCTGAGTTACAGCATTTGCTGCGACTCACCCACTGGGTCCTGTGGGCTCTGGCTGTGCTCAGCCTCACTTCTTTACCCATGTGGCTTGGAAGTGGTTTGCTTTTGGTAGCCTGGGCTCTCCGGGTATTCCCCAGCTCCAGGTCTTCCCCTGAGCCAACAAACGGGCTCTCAGCTCCTTCTTTCCTGCCTGCTGCCTGCACCCGTGTGCTGCCCGCTGTGGGAGATGGTTGGTCCCTGCCACTGCAGGGGAGCTTCTTTCGGTGGTGTTTGTGCCATGTGTGCGCGGCTGAAGCTCCATGGCCCCGCTGCAATATGGGTTTTTGGTGGTTTGCCTTTCTCTTCTGGCTTGATGTCACTCCCTTGCTCTCCCCGGCATCGGCATGTGGCACAGAGTTGCTGGTACCATAGAAAGGTATCACCCTGCCTGTTGTGCAAAGGAAAATTAATTGCCAGCTAATAGATTTGTTCTGCACCGCGCTGCTGAGCAGGGAGTTGGGTTGTGGTTGAGGCTGGAGTGGGGCCACCATGCCACGTTTCCCACCCATGTTTGCCAGCCACTGCTGTTGCCAGAGCCCTGCCCTGCCCGTGCCTATCCTTAGGGGTGCTGGGTCTTGCTCACACTCACTTTATAGATACCGAAGTGCTGCTGCCTCCAGGTTCATCCCCCAGCGGCAGTTCCTGGCCAGGTGGGGATGGGGCTCTCTCCACCCTTGGTGGGTCTCTGCCCTGGCTGGCTTCATGGGGTGGTTTTTCCTCTGGATTTGCAGAGTTGTAGGAGACGTGTGGTGGAGAGAGGGAGCTGGAGGTTAGCGCTGTGCTCTCAAGCTGGTGTCTCTCCTCCATGCAACATTAGGCCAGGCTGCTTCGTGTCCCCATTAGCACCAAATCGGGAAGCTTCCTCCAGAGTCTTCTTATTTAACTTTTCAATTATTTTATAACTTGAGGAACATTAGCTGCTGCTGAGGGTCTGCCCGTCTTCCCCACTCCTCTCTGCTCACAGTGTAAGCGAAAAAGTTATCACGTCTTATAAAAAAAGGTCAGTTAAGGGTTTTATTAGAGTGGAAAAGGTGGGAAGCAGAGCATCCAGTGGCCTGGACCTTCTAGGTGCTGAGGCAGGGGGAGATGGGGCAGGCTTCATGGGCAGCATTCCATGGCCAAAGGCTTCTCCTTGCAGAAGGAGAAATGGGGTTAAGAGGTAAATGCCCTGTATGTGTCAGGGAGGGGTGTGCTAGAAAAATCTTTGCCCCATGAAAGAGCTTAAGGTTTCCTGGTCAGAAACAGCTCCTGGGAAGGTCAAACCCAGCTGGTAGCAGCCCAGAGAGCGCAGAGACCCGTCTGCTTTTGAAAGATGCTTGCAATGCAAAGGTGTGAGGCAGAGGCGGGGTCCGTTGGACAGCAGCTCTTAAACGTTTTATCTTTTGCAATGTGTTTGTAATTATATTGCATTATCTTAATTACCAACATGGAAGTTGGGAGCGTGGAGGTGGAAAGGGAAAGGAGGAAGGTAGAAAGGCAGGGAAAGTGTGGGGTGACAAATAACTCGCAGCCTCTGTCGATGGGGCCACGATTGTGGTTGGAGCTGGAAACGATGCTATTAATACAATGCTTATTCATTTCCTATAATAAAAAAATGAAAGTGCTTTGCAATTACCCAATTCCGAATGAAATTAACATTCCGTGGCATTTTCCAGTAAATGGTTAGTTTGCACACATGAGTGGAGGCAATTAGCTGGGAAGCGATTGAGTGCCGTGACTGGAGAGAGGATGAAGAAGGGTCAGGGCAGCTGGTGCCGGGAGGGTGCTGCCGTGGGCTCTGGCTCCAGATGCTCTTTCTTTGCGTGCTGGGCATTCCCCTGGGTCCTGCTGGTTTGAGGGGCAGCTCACCCGGCTGCAACAAGGACAGGAGTTGCAGATATTATCTCCTGCTCTCTATAGGTGTGCACCTATAGATCTCTATAGGTGGGGGGTGGGGGAGGAGCAACAGCAAAGCTTTGCAGTGAAAAGGAAAAGCAAAGAGTGGGTGCATTGCCAGATGGGTTCTGGGGTGTCCTGGTGCTCCCTGGGGTCCCCATCCCCATTGTGGGATGCTGAGTCAGCACAGGTCTCCATCCCCTTCCCACTCTGTATGCCAGCCTCTCCCAGCATCCCCCCTTCCCTGTCAGTTCCCCGTCACCCCACGCTTTATTAAAAACCAATGGAGACGTTTTTTTCAGATTTGTTAAGCTATTGAAAACTTCTGATCCTATCAAAGTTGTGGGTTGTTTTTTTTTTTCCCCCCTGCCTTGTACCAGATAAGGACTGTGCTGGCTCTGAGCCCGGAGCTGAGGGTGGTGGAGAATGGGGTAGGGAAGCAGTCATCTCATGAATATATGAAGGAGGAAAGTACATTTGTTCTGTTTCCTTCAAAGGAGACATCTCAAATAAAACTTTATCTCTTCTTCTGCTACCCTCCCCCTCCAATTTGCAGTTAAAATCAGAATTGTATGTATACAAATCTATTTTTATAGTGGGAGATTTATTAATGTAGGTAATAATCTATTTAGATATTAATACATAGATATTAATACCTACATTAAAAAATGTATACATTCTGTATTTTAAAAATCAACAAAAAGGGCCAGGAAAGAGAAGAAAGAAGAAGTAGAGATGGAATACAAGCCTGTTTTCAAAATGCTCCCAGGTTCTCATATCCCCCTCTTGCTTCATCTGAAAACCCCTCTGTGTAAAAAAGCTTCTCAGAGAGAGACTGATCCTCCCTCACGCCGCGTTGGCAGGCTGGGCTGGGGGCCAGCTCCAGCAAAGTGTGTGGCGTCACATATGTCGTTTCCCTGATGGGTTCACCTAAGGATGGCTTGGGTATGTATGTGTTGCAGGAGGTATTTGGTCCCTTGATGTATGAATATGTGTGGTTATTTCTGCTTTGTTTATATATATATATATTCTTTTTTTTTAATAAAAAACATTTTTAAAAATAATAATAATAAAAAATATATTCTGAGTTGGCTGCATAACGCAGCCTCCTAGTGTTTCTTGGATGTGGTATGCCTGCACATGGCATATGACATGGGCTGGTGGAGAGCAGGTGACTGATGGGGACAGAGGGTCTCTTGCTGGAGAGGTGGTAGAAGGCTTTGGTGGCTGCAGAAGGAGATGGAGAGGTGAAGTTCTCAGTGTTTCTCTTGTCTTTGCCCTATCCTCCATGCTGTGTGCCAGGACATCACTGCCCAAATGTGTTTTCATCCCAATATGTGTGAAGCTGTTGTACAAATCTCTCCCACCATCATCACATAGGCGTCAGAGTAATTACCTAATTTTATGCTAGTAAAGCTCTCTGCTTGCTGGAGCTTAGTACCTTCAGGGTGACACTGTTGAAAATCAGTCCACATCCCAGTTTCAGAACAAACAATGTTGCTTATTTCATGCTTCGAAAAGCAACAAACACCCATTATTTAGAGCTGGGGAGAAAACAGAGTTTCCACCATGTGGAAAACTTCCAGTATAGAGAAATCTATGCTCATCCCAAATAGGATCGGAAAGTCAATTTCTTGAAATTACCTTGTAGAATAGAAATTTTCAATATATCGATCCAGAAAGATCAAAATGAGCTTATTGAAATTTGGGGGTTTGATTTGGAGGAAACAATTATAATGTTATTAAACTGCATTACACATACCTGATCTTTACGTGGTGTGTTGTGGACATGATGATGCATTAGAGCTTTACAGCTAGTGTCGGTGATTCCCAGGAGAGCACCCTTTCCTGTGCCTAGAAAAAGCGGATTATTTGAAAGATACTGGAGGTAGTCAGTGAGAGGCAGGAGATAGTCTTGGAGAAGGGGTAGTGTCTGAGATGAGGGGGCTGCATCCTACACGTGGCCACAGGCGCTGTTATGAATGTGTGCACAGGTCAGGAGATAAAAATCCCACCAGACTTGACTTCTAATTGTGCCCAAACTTTTCCATTTAATCCTTGATTGAGTTTGACATGTTCTTGTGAAACACTTTGATTCCAGCGAAGCAGCACGCTCAGTCGAGCAGCTCTTGAGCTGCTCTGTGAGTTACTACTCTCTCCAAAACTCTGGGAGCATTTTAATCACTGGTAATGACGAGGAATCGATAACTTACCCTCCGACACTCAGAAATCAAAGAGAGGGATGGGAAAACCAGATGCTTAAAAAACTATATTTAAAAAAAATATGTTTTACTCAATACCTAGCATGGGAAGCTCTAATAGAAGCTGCTGTTGCCTTCCCAGTCTTCTTCCTGCAGCTGTAGGAGTGCAGATATTGTGTGAGAAGGACAGGGATGGTTGTGGCTCCAGGGACCAAAACTTTAAGCTGAACACCAAAGACTGGAAGACTCAAGGAAACTGGCACCTTTGCAGACCTTAAGCCTCATCACTCTTTTAAAAAGCTGCACAAAGTGAGCCGTGGGGTCGTCCAGCTCTCCCAACCACCCAACGGCAGCGTGAGGTGTTGAGCCTGGTTTGGGAAGAAGCTGCTGCCCTTGCCCTACCCCATCGGGGTCTGGTGCAGCCAGGTACTGGGTGAGCGTAAGGTCTCTGCAGGGTGTGGGAGCACTGGCGTAGGCAGAGGGCAGTTCTCCAGTGTGGGGTACGGCTGCTGCATTGGGGTCCTCCAAGGCCATGTCTGAAGACCCTAAAATAGCAAAGTTGAGGGCTTGTTTCCAAGAGCTATGGGGCATTTCCATCATCATCCAGCTTTGCTGGCTGAAAACTGGTTGCACGATCAAAGGGGGTTTGCAGTTCTGCATCCCTTGAGCTGAACCCTTGGGAACGTCATGGGATGGTGGAGGCGCCATCCAAGTGCAACTGGTGGAGGCACGCAACTAGCGCATCTCTCAAATACAGGTTGTGGATGGTTGCACTGATCCAAGCCTGGGACTGTGTTTTGGAGAATCTCTCCTGGCCACTGAAGCTGGTGAGATACTAGTTTTGGTATCTCCCCAAAACAGCCCCACTATGCCCAGCCTATGTGTCTGAGAAAGGTACATCTCTCCTGGCTGTGCTGGGAGTCCTGCGGGGGATGGAACAAGTGCTGCCACGTCCCATCTCTGTTGCAATGTGTTTTTACCCAAACATTGCTCATATTGTTCAGTTGATGACTTTGCTGCTGCTGCTGCTGTTGTTGTTGTTGTAATTTTTAAGCCAAACAACATATCTTCCCATTGCAATTTGTGCCAGCAAAAAGGAAGGAAGAAAGGCAGGCTATTGGTATGAATTGTTCTGTGGGAGACATGCAAATGCATAGGGGAGCCATAAGGAGAGCAAATCACTTTCAAAGTAGCGTATGGGGGTGGACAGGAGGGAGGTGTACGTTGGGAACATATAATGTGCTTTACAAAGGTATGGTGACCTTCAGCTGTGTCCTTAAATCACTGCTGGAGATGGAAGCTGATTTTGTGGAGGCTGAAGAGCCTCGTGTTTCCTCTGCGTCAGCTTGTTCCTGGGGCTGTTAGGCTGCCGAAGGCTCTCACTGTAGGACAGGGTGAGATTGAGATTATAGCGTTGTGCCAAACCTCAGGGTGGATCTCACCACCTCTGCCAGGCTGGAGAAACTCTCAACGTGGTGACGAAGATGTGAGCTCAATAGCCCTGATGGATTTATCTCCTGGAAACCAGGGATGGGAGAGAAGGCAGTTTGACAAGCTTTGCTCAAGGAGGCGATGGTCCCATTGCCTCTAAAACTGTGTCGTGTTCGGCTGTTGTTGGGAGGAGCCGGTGCCTGGGCACTGGTGCTGTGGCTGCATTGTGCTGGGGAGGGAAGCAGCATGCGGGTAGCGCGGCAGTGCCAGGAGCCGCTGGCTGAGCCCATGTTTGGCACATGCAGCCCAGGCAGGTCCTGCAGGGTAGTGCTGGGGTATGTAGGATAGACTAGTTCAGTTGGAAGGGACCTAGAAAGGATCATCTAGTCCAACTGCCTGACCAGTTCAAGGCTGACCAAAAATTAAAGCAAATTATTAAGGGCACTGTCTACCCCATGGCAGCACTTCTTCCCATCCTTTTCAGAACAATTAAAACCTCCGTGGGAGATGGGAATGCCAGGCATGCGTGCAGTGCATGCAGAGCACAGTGGTGTGTGTGGGCAAACTGGTGTTTGCTGTGCAGTTATGTGATGGCCATGGAGGCATCGGTCTGGGTGGGTGGTGGGTTCCTACCCCTGCCAGTCCAGGCTCAGACAGCTGCCTGTGGGGAAGCGTGAGTCTGTGGTGGACTGTGTCTTTTATGGATATGATGAACACGTCCATGGGCAACAGGGTCCCACCAGCCTCAGCGAGTGCCATGTCTCATTACGTTATGGTGCATTGGTTTCTTCTTCCTCCCTTTTGTCACTGTTGGCAGCGCATGAAGGGTCTTCCCTTCATCCTTGATCCCTGATACTCATTCAGTTGAAGCCCAGCTACCTTTCATTTGTCAGCAAGGGTTTTCTTCACGCTGGCCATGTTGAACTCCACTTGCTGCGATCATGTCAACAAGGGTTGTGGGGTTTTTTCTTCCCCCCCCCCGTTGCTGCCAACGCCTTTGCTCAGACACATGGAGAAACCACTGATGTGCTGGTACACATGAGATGTGCAGAGCTGTGAGATGCACCAGCTTTTTGCTCCCATTCCTGGAACGAGTATTTGTAGCACCATCACAAATAGCCAGCGACTGCAGGAGGGACCCTCTCCTCACAAAGGTAATGCTCCTCCCCTGCTTTTGGCGTTTGCTTTACTGACAAGCATGTGAGCAGATGCCTCTGCACGGATGTGCCGAGCGTGGCGGCCAGATGGGGTACCATCACTGCAGTGCTGATTACTCCCATCAGCCAAGCAAGGACCACGAGAGAGCCGCGACCTCGCCACGTTTCGTTGCTAGCTGAAGTCATGGCCCCCTCCTTCTCCCCTCCTGTGCCCTCCTTCTGGCCTCCTTTTGGTAAATAAGCCTCAGCCATGCAGTTCCTGAGCTCCCTGCTCCACTTGCACATGTTATATATTGCACAGCCCCGAGGTTCAAATAACTTGCCATCTGTTCATGGGGAGACCCTGCTATGCTTGCTCCCGGGTGAAGGAGCTGCGGGGACAGGCTTCTCCCCGCAAACACGGTGGTGGGGTGCTGAGCCGCACCGGTGCTGCCACAGCATCCTTCCCTAGTGCCTCGGTGGAGCCCTGCAAGAAGGGGTTGATGTGTGCCATCAGCAGTGGGACTAGACGCTTTTTGGAGACCTTTCCCTGCTCTTGATTTTTATTTCCCCCCGCCCTCCCCTGCGATGCTGCTTGCTGAGGCATCAGATACAGCAGGTTCTGGCTGTGCCTGCCATAAGCATAGGGGGCTTTGGGGAGCTCTGCCTTTGATCTGTGGTGCCTGGGAGAGCCTGGTGATTAATAATCGGAAGATGTAACATAGCTGGTTCCCTAGGCCACCCTCTCTCTGGACCTCTCCCAAAACGGTTCCCACCTTTGGTGCGTATGCAGGCAGCAGGTTCGATCCTTGTCTTTCCATCGCCTGGTGCGGCAGTGCTGGGTGGATGGACCCGCCCCCGAGCCCTCCCGATGCTCTTGCACCCACAGGCACTGCAGCCAGTCTGCTTTTCTCCCGTGCTCCCTCTCCCAGTGGTCCCAGCAGATTTCAGGACCTTCTCTGCAGCCTGTGGGGTTACAAAAGCAACCTGGGGTGGTCTAAAACCTCCCAACCCTGGGAGGCCAAGGACATCACCTTTGGGATTTGGGGAGAAGGAAGGGGGAGCTGATCCACGGGCTGGTGTGGCACTGCCTGCAGCATGGCTGGCTGGCTGTTGGAGGAGCCTGCTGCAGCCTCCACATCTAAGTCAAATCCTTGGCCAGGATTACATGGTCCTGCAAGGCCAGCCAGCTTCTCATTTTGTACTAAAATGGCCCCTGCACCATGCTGTTAAGGGAGCTAGAGCCCGTGGTCCAGAGCTATTACACACCCTGAGCTCACTGGGTGCCTGAGGAGCTCCATACAGATCCGATGTGTCTCTGGACATGGGCGATGCCAAGTGATGAGTCAGCCCATAGCTCCTGGCAGGCTGGGGAGCTCCAAGGTGCTCGCTTATCCCTTATCTGAGAGGTATGTGCGGTAGCTATAGGGGTGGCATGGGCGTGCTGCGGGAGCTGAGCGGAGGGACTCTGTGACTCTCGAAATGAGACAGGACAGAGGTTATGTTCTGTTAATGAGTTTATTCAAGGAGCTGACAGAGACCAAACCCTTTGTTAAACCTGGGAGACCTCTGTGGCCTGCAGAAGAGCAAACCTTTTGATCCTGAATTTCACCTTTGCTCTTTGTGAGTGGTTCTGTGATTTCCCTTAACTGCCCATTGTGTGGGTGGGTGGTGAGTTTCATAGGACAATTCTGGTTTTTTGTTTGGTGGTTTTTTTTGTTTTTCTTCCATTACTGGATAGGGACTGTGTGAGAGGGGGGGGAGTTGCTTGAATATCAGCAAGCTGTGATGTGCCGTGGGATATTGCAGCAAGCTGTTTCCTGAGCTCAGGTGCTGCTGCCCAGCATGTGAGTGCAGCTGCTGGAAGACCCCAAGGATTCCTTCTACAGCTCAGAACATGCCCAGACCGGCTGTACATCATTTGCCTGGCTCCTACCCCAGTCTTGCCCATTGCTCCGTAATCCCAGACTTGCCTGCTGGGGAGTACCTGACCCCACAAAAGGCTGCCAAGCCTGGGGATCGGCTCTGAGCTCCCAGGGCAGAGTTAAACCTGACCCAAAGCCAGCTCAGTGCCGGGGAGGTTCCTGTGTGTATTGAACCCTTCAGGCTGTGACTTGGATAAGGGCATGATGCTTCCAAGTGCCCTGTGTGCACATGGGGGAAGAGGCAAGAGATAATCCAAAATGCTGGAAAGCAGCATGAAAAATGCAATTTCTGTAAACTCACAATTTTCTGTGGTTTTGGTAAGACTTGGCAAGGGCTGGATCTGTCCTTATGGGTGACTTTGGAGGGTCTTGGCAGAGCTCCTGCCCCAGGACTCGGCTCTGGCTCACACTGTCCTCTGTCAGAAGGAGTTCTATGTATGGGCAGTGGGGACATGGTGGCCCGGTCCTGTTTTAACCACAGTCCCTTTGCCGGTGTTGCAGCTCCCGAGGTGACGCAGGAGACGGTGGAGTCCCTGATGCAGAAGTTCAAGGAGAGCTTCCGCACCAACACGCCCATTGAGATCGGGCAGCTCCAGCCCGCGCTGCGCAGCACGTCCGTGGGGAGACGGAAACGCCGGAGCCGGCCCCGAGGTAGGCTGCCACGGTCGCCGGCTGCTCCAGCGGTGCCCTGGGTTTGGCCGTGTCCAGAGAAGTTTGGCTGGGGAGGAAGGCAGGGGCTCCTCACCCTCACTGCTGAGTCTGGGGACGCCAGAGCTCTTCTGTGATGGGGTGAAGAGGCGCAAACCCCATGTGGCATCCTCTGGATGGTCTGGTGGAGGTGCTTGGGAGTGGTATCACCTCATATCCCACCAAGGGTTTATCCAGATCTGCTGCAAGCCCTGGGTCCCTGCCAGCTGGCCCATCTGACCGAGGTTTGGTGGGATTGAAATATGGTTTGTTGGCAAGTTTTTATTTCAGAGAAAGGGGTGAAGTTCATTTTGGCTGTAACTCACATCACTGGGACCTCTCTTCTTTCCGCTTTCCCAGTGCTTAGGCTTTTTTTGACGTTTTTTTAGGGGCCACGCAGAGGGTGGGAGCAGCATCCATGGCTTTGAAGGCTGTACCATGCAAAAGTGTGCTGGGGGCTCCTGAGTTTTATTTGTAGCCTTGATGGCTGTTGCCAGCTACACCAGAGCAACAGGAGGAGGTTGGCTGGAACAGCCCTGTGAGCAAGATTTGGTCCTTGTGTTGCCTACCAGCAAGGGGAACTGCCTCCTATTACTGCTGCTGCTTAAAAGGGCAGTGGCTGTGCGGAGGGTTTGGGTCCAGACTGCCAGCTGGGGAGAAGGAGGTGTCAGGGTTCCTCCAGGGATGATGGGCAGAAGGGTCCCTTACCCGTGGTCTGCCCAGCGCACTGTGGGCCTTTGTGGCAGTGCTGCGAACTGGGAAGCAAATACTTTTCTTTCTGTTTACTGTTGGTTTTGTTTTTCATTTATTTATGAGTCTGAAATGTGATCTTTTATTCTGGATACATTTTCCTGCAATACAGGCCTGGAGAGGGCTTTTTTTATTATAGCTCTGCCCATAAATTATTCACTTAGTGTGAAGAAAATGTTCTGACTCTTTAACTGGTTTAAATTATTTGGTTTGTTTTCTAGTAGTTATTCAAATACGTATATCTGGATTTTAGTGTGCTTGTGTGTGGGTGCTTTGAGGTCCACAGTGACTGCCTGGAGAAGTTTTTGTGATTCTCTGCTCCAGTCTCTTTTTTTCTGTTTTTTCTTATATGTTTGGGTTTTGGGGTTTTTTTTGTTTGTTTGTTTTGTTTTGTTTTTTGTTTGTTTGGTTGGTTTTTTTTATTAAATATATGTGTGTGTTTTTGTTTCACTTTTGAACTGCCTGAAGGTAAGAGGCCTTTTGGTCACTAATAAGTCAATTAATCCTTGCAGCCAAGCTTAGGAGGTGACACAGCTGCAGGCAGTCTCTGGCTGCATGGGAGCCAAGTGTGGCCCCAAGCCAGCCCAGATTGACCCCATCTCTGGGTACATGCACCCTCCATCTCCCACCTCCCCAGGCTGGTGCTCCCCCGCCTCCCTGCAAATCTCCAACTGCACCACAGTGTGCCCCAGGGCAGCGGGAGGTCTTCCCAACCCTCACCCCATCACCCCTGAGCCCCAGGATCCCCCTGCCCATTACTGGCATGGGAATATCAGTGGGTACCTGGACAAGAGAGCCCTTGCTTGCTCTTTGTTTCTGCCCAGACTTGTGCTTCCTCAACACGAGGACTGGAGACCAGCTTGCACCCAATATCTGGTTGGGGTGAGGAGCCAAAATTCCCCTCTGGCTGCTGTGCCTCAGCAACCCACTCATGGTGCTCAGCATGGTCGCCCTCCCTCTCTCCCTGCCACAGCTGCCAGCACAGTCAGTCCTCAGCCAGACCTGTACTGGAGAAAGCAAATTGTCTCCCTTGGGACTCCTGTGCTGCTCTGGCAGGGATGGGAACCCCTGGGAGCCAGAATATGCCCAGCTGCCTGCCCACAAATCTTCCCCGCCATGCCTGCCACTGAGCTGTGCTCTGCGGCTCTCTGCCGGGCGCTGGGTGTGCGTCTGGGGTGTGCAGCCCCGTGCTGGGCAAGGTCTCGAATGCCAAGTCCTGGGGCTGGGGAACAGCTTGGGGGGCAGGATGCGGGTGAGGGGAGGTGATGGGGAGGAGCTGGGCACCAGCACCTTGAGCTGCTCTGGTCCTGAGTTGGTTGCAATGGTCCCAAAGGTGCTGCAAGATGGGGGGGGAAGGTCTCGCTGAACACCTGTGCTGCAGGGCTCAGCTCTGGTAGAAGCGAAGAGGCTGGCTGGAAGGAAAGTGCCCAGGTTAGCTGGGAAGGTGCTGCCGTGGCTGTTCCTTTGTCTACAATAGGAGCAGGATGGGTCCCCGCGGTGCTGGTGCCCGACCTACTGTGGCTTCCTTGGGTCTCTGTTCCTCCCAGCAGCTCATCCACGGATGGCTGCGTGTGCCATCAGAGATGGTGGGGAGCTGTATCTGGAATTGCCCAAGGCATAATGTACCCCACGGGCTTCAGGAGGGGAATGTAACTTATTTTAAGATCTTAATCATTAGAAATCAGTGTCAATCATTTTAAGGTCTCAATCATCAGAGCAGCCCCAAAAAGCAAGCCAGTTCCAGTGTCTCCAGCGCAGATCTCACTCCCCACAGCCCCATCCCATCCTCTTTTCCTTTTAATCTAAATTTCTTTTCACTTGTGAAAGCTGTGGCTGGGTGCTGCTGCTGAGGCTACATCCACACCTTTCGCTGCACCTCTCCCGTGCTAGAGGTCTTGTTTTTACAGCCCACAGTTAATTGTCCCTCCAGCGGGCAAGTGGTTGGAGTGCTATGAAACATTAAGGTTAAACGATGATATCACAAGTCACGATGTTTGCATTTTACATCCAATTGCAAACACAAACCCTTCGCCTCATTAATCCTTTGTAATCCATGGGGTTTTTTTTTCCTCCCCCTAAATGAAATTGTCCATTTGGGATGCATTTATTTCCTTCTAACAGCCGTGTGACAGTTCCGCTGATGGAGTTTGCATCCAACTTTGTTACTGGGTAGTGACACGTCAGGCTGACGGATGCATGTGTGTAATTATTTTCTCGCAGTTCGATTTAATTAATGCTTAACCTCATCAGAGTCCTACAGCTGGAGCGCTCTCCTGGCAGGAATCGCGCACAGCAAAAGGATTTCCTCCTTTATAGAAAGGCTCCGAAAGGGCTACAAGTGCTGCTCTCACAGAAGGACAGGATAAACCAAACAAGAAAACAAACAGCCTGATGCCCCAGCCCAACAAAATCAAATCTGGGATAAGCTTTGCCTTGCTTCCCTTCCTTGCACTAAGTGCATCTAAACTGTTGCCTATTGCTTGTCATTAAATCTGATTCTGCACTAAGTGTTTCTAACAGCTCTGGGAAAGGTCGTATTTTACCGAGATCGACTTAAAAAAAAAAAAAAAAAAAAGACAACAAAACCATACCACCCTCTCCATTTACAGTACCATTTAACTTTATTTTGTCTAATGCTTTTTTCATACAAACTTTCTCCCAAAACACTTTCATCGAGTGAAGCGCATTTAGAGTTTATAAATAATAGAGGGAGAGCGAGGATGACAAAAGCTGAGGTGCAGGAGGGCTGGAAGGAGGAGGGTATCGCCGCTGACGGCTGGCAGTGCAGGAGGGAAGGATGCTGCGTTCAACAGGGTCTAGGTTTCCTGGTTCCCAAAATGCAGCCAGGCTGGTACCCAGAGCATCCCATCCTGGCTGTATCAGAACGGGGCTAAAACTGGGAAGCGATGCCCTGGGAAACGCAGGGAGAGGCAGCGGTGCAGGGACCGAGGATGTGGGTTTGGCCAATGGACCACCCTGCGCGCCCACCCCACAGGCTGGGTGGGATGTTGGGGTGTGGGGCTGCGAGGTGGCCCTGGGGGAGGCTGGCTCGCGCAGAGAGGGGGTCTGGTGCCCTCTCCTGGGGCAGGCCTTTAAAAGCACCCTGGCTTTGAGAATAAATAAGCGATTAATAGGTCCTTTTGCCTGAGATGGGATGTGCTGTTTATCAGGGCTGCGGCTTCTTGTGTTTTAGAAGGTTTTGGCTGTGCCATACGTTACCCAAAGTTACCCTAGGGAAGAGAGCCATGGCTCGGCAGGGCTCACTCATGGTCCCTGCTTTTGCCAGGACACCGCTGCCTCCCACCTCGCCCCATCCGTCTATCCCGCCGTGCCCATGGACATCGCATTGTGCTGGTGAGGCTTTTTTTTGGGTTCAGCCAGGAGCTTTTGCCTTATCTGAGTCAAAGCATCAAATCCAGCTCCTTGACTTGGTCCTTGGTGAAATTAAACCCCTTCGCAGCTGTGCAGAGGCTGCCATCTGGGATAAGTGTGATCCCAGTTTTCCATGGTGGAAGCCGTGGGGCTGTCACTGGCTTGTTGCGCCACCTGTCCCGGTGTGCATTTTTGGGCATATGCAGAAGGAAAAGGGAAGATCGATGAGGAGGAAGAATTTTTGTCAGCTGAAGCCAATGTGTGTGCGTGCGTACACCTGCTGCAGTGACAAACCAGAGCAGAGCGTTTCATTTGTAAAGGGCTTTTTTTCTTTATCTTTTTTGTGTTGACTGGATACATTTCAAAAGAAAACATTTGTGTATTTTTTTCCTTCCTAAAACTGCATCTAATTTATCTTTCTCTGGACACGTTTGTTTTTTCAGTTAACTGGTGAGCTTTTCAGAGGTAAATTAATTGAACTGAAAATTTCCACTTAGCTAATTGTATAGCACTGCCTCACCCTGCCAGCCCTGGGTGCACGGACCTCTTTGCAGTGCTGCGGAGGGGTCTCCTCATCTTAGTTTTTACTGGGAAGCCTGGCAGCAGAGGGGCTTCTCAGCACCCAGGAGACTGTGTTGCATGAGGCAAGCGAGCGCAGAGGTGGAGTGAATCAAACCCAGTCAAGCAGAGAGGTTGTGGCTCTTTAATGCTGTGGCGTATACAGGGTTTGGTCCTTTTTCTGGAGGGGAGGGATGCAGAAAAATCCTTTTGCATTGGCAGTGGGGCTGTGGCTGTGGGGCAGGGGGATGCACGGACACAGGTGTCATCCAGGGTGGCACCACTGGGAACAAATATGAGCCACTCCTTCTATTATAACATCCACCTTGGAGGGATTAAGTATCTGAGGTCAACCTGGTCTCACATAGGAGTTATCCAAATAGCTCCTGTTACTTATTTCTTTATTTTAACTCAGTTTTGATTCGTTTTGCATCCACAGTTTTTTCCCTGAGACACTCTGTAATCCCCTGGCTTTGGGGAAGGGATTTAAAATGTTAGGTTTACGGTGCCGTCCCCCCCCCCCCCCCCTCTTTTTAATGACAAAAACACACCTTTAAAAAATATGCATGGCTTTAGTTAACAAAAGGTCTTTGGGGATGACAGAGCCTCTAATTCCTGAGTTTTATTTCCTTAGCCCCCATTTAGCATTAACATTACCATCTTTAATTACACCATAACAAGAGGTGTTTGCCTTGGCACCCCGCCTTGCTCCCCGCTAAATTAATGTTGTGCTCAAAACGAGTGCCCTGCCCTGGCACGTGGCTGAGCTGCGATCTATTTGAATGGATTAACGAGCTTGTAAATCCGCAAACAGGATTAGAAACGAGAGCATCTTCCTTGAGCTCCCCCTCCTCACACACACACACCACTGCCTCCTGCCCCACTGCAGGGGTGCAGATGAGGAAGGAGAGCTTTGGTTTTTCTCAAATCTAAAGAGCAGGAGTAAACTGGACACAAAAGGGGTGTAGCTCCTTGGGGGGGCTGCTGCAGAGAGTTGCTGGCACATTATAGGTACCCAGCACTGCGAAGTTGCTGTTTCCCTGTCCTCTCTCTTTTAAGCATCTTATTCTGCTCTGCCATCGGTTGTGGCGATTAGGATCTTTTTTCTGCTATTTGGTGTTTTTCTCCCTCTTTTTAAAGAGGAGTGCTGACCAGGTAGGGCTGCTTGGCTTTAATTGGGTGCTCTCCCTGTGCACCCCCATCAGCAGCTGCCCGTGGGTGCTCTCTGCTGTGAGTATCTTCAGCCCCATCGTGAGCATCCTCAGCCCTGCCGCAAGCATCCTCAGCCCCATGCCCCAGCGAGCAGCCTGCTACTGAGGCCAGCCACTGGAGCTGGTGCAGAAAGTGATGCCCCAAGCACGAGCATCTCACAGGGATGCTTCAGCAACATTTTGGGGCCAATTAAACATGAAATCAGGTTCACAGTAGGATCAGTTGAGATTAGTGCTCCTGCATCCGACAGGCTGCCTCGGCTGGACTCTGGGACTCCCAAAAACACTGCCAAGATGCGTTCCAGTATCCTTGATATCATGAAGGGGTAGAAGCGCATCCCTTGCAGCCAGTTCCCTGCCCCAGACTCGTGTTTCCAGGCTGACCTCTGCCACTGCATGTTGGGTCAGAGGAGACGTTTCCGCTGCGGGCTGGGGACCTGTGCCGGGTCTCCCGACTCCTGTATTTATACATCCTGCGCAGTGCTGGGTAATCAGAAAATGCAATATCGCTGTCACCAGCTCTCCGAAGACATCCAGCCTGAGTAATTTAACGTGTCAGCGCCATCCATCACGGAGACGCAGCCGGCAAACAAACGTGGAGCGGCCAGAGGGGGCTGGGACTGTGGCTGGTGGAGTGGCTGCTGCCTGTACCAGCTGCCTGCTCTGGCTGCCTGGTCACCTCGGCGGGGTGCGAGAGCAGAGAGAGCACTGGAGATCCCTGCCTGTGTCCAGCCCCGGCCATCTGCCTCACAGAAGGGACCAGGTCTGGCTTCTGGGAAGGTGGCAGAGGGATGTGCTATGTTCTGCCTGTGCAGGCAGCGGCCAGGTCCCTCACCGGGGCAGGGGAGATGGCTTTGCCGAGTTCTGGTGAGAAACCCTCCCATAGCTGGTGTCCGTCTCCCAGGCCTGGGCACTGCCGGCAGCAGAAGAGCCCAGGGCGGCCCCTGTTCATGAGAGAAGGGGATGTGCAGCAAAGCCGCAGCCCCGGCTGGTCGCCCGAGGGCCAGCTTTAGAAACCCAGGTTAATTAAGTTTTTCCTCACTGATGTGAATAAGCCTTATTGGTTTTACCACCTAGTCCCTGGGTGTGGGTGTATCACGAGGTCGGATGTTTGCTGTGATGTGGGGGTCTGAAAAGGGGCTGACAACGGGTTATGGTTTGGGGTGCGAGTCTGTAGAACCCCCACACCCCACGTCCAAGCACTAAACACTGCTGTGTGCCAGCACTGACCTCTCCTGCTGCTGTCACGAGCAAGGAGCTGCTGGAGCCTCTGCCTGCCCCCCATTGAGACCCCCCTGAGGGCACTGCACAGCCAGGTCAGGGCATGGACGGGGCAGGAGCCACGTGCCGAGCTCCCAGTGTCCCTCTGGCTCCTGCCAGCCACCTCTCATTGCGGTGATTAAGGATTTCAGAGGGCAGAAGGCACCACTCGTTTTCTGTTCTCCTGCCAAGAAGTGAGGAAATTGTGCTTCTGCCTAGAATAAAGGATTTTTTAAAAACAGTAAAATATTTTAATGGCAGATTAAAGGGCCACTGTCGGCCCCCATAGGCCTCTTTGCTTTAAACTCTTCATGGATAGAAGGACTTCTGCCAGTTAGTCTGGGTTGCTTTTAAGCATCCATCAGTCCTTGGCGGGTGCAGCAGCTGAAGTGAGCCAGGCTCCGCCAGCATCCTGCACCATCTCCAGCTCGGGGAGGGAGATGCTGGATAAACCGTGGGCCAGCCCTGCTCCTTGCCATGGCTGCCGGTACCAGCCGCTGCAGGGATGCGTGCTGCTGGCCATCAGGGCGAGCTGGGGGAGCAGATGGGCCAAAATGGGTGCTGAGGGAGGGAAGTCGTGCAGCGGGGTCCCAGGTGCTATATTCCCCCTGCACTGATTGTCTCTGCTGGGCTTGCTTTGGAGCAAACACCTAAAATTTGCTGTACTTCACCATGTAGTTGTCCTTGAGAAGAGCAGCTTCTACACTCAGAGGTTTTCTTTGTAAATGCATTGCAATACATTTGTATTTGTATTGGGGGTAGAAAGCATCTTCTTACATTCACATTGCAGTTGGCACTGTGGGGTCTTGATTCTTGACAGGGGCAGTAAGGAACCAGTGAAATCACATGTGGCAAAAGTCTGTGGTTGCTTCGGATGACCCCAAGCAGAGCACCTGGGCCAGGAGCGGTGGGTGCTGGCCAAAGCCGGCAGCTCTGCCAAGGAGCTTCTAGCTCCTCCTCCCTGCCGTGCATCCCAGCTGACAGGGCTGATTTTTTCCTCTCTGTTGCTTGCAGGTGGCATCGGATTTGGACGTGCCAAAGGAAACTCTGGCTCAGAGGCGGACGATGAAACCCAGCTAACCTTCTACACTGAGCAGTATCGGAGCCGGAGACGAAGCAAAGGTACAAAATGACATGGGCACTGGGGTCTAAAAGGGAAGAATTGGTTGAGCTCCTTGACTGTTTCCATGGATGATGCTGTCTGATACTGTATGAGCCTAGGTAAGGCCTGCAATACCAGTCTGTAGTGGTAAGGACATCCCAAGATGTGCTGTTTGTGTGATGCAGCACCATGCGGGAGCCATAAATAGCATTTCCCAGTGATGTTGCTGAGGTTCTGCGTTTCTTTGATGTTTTTTAGTATGTTACATTACACATGCCCTGGCATTTCCCTAAAGCTGCTCTGGTGGGTGGTGACTGTGTCCGCCATCGTCCTGGTGCCAGTGCAGGGATGTCACCTTGGCAATTCCTTGCTCCAAACTCCTGTTTTCTGCCCTTTATTTCCCATACAAAGCATCCATCGGACGGAAATTTCCCAGCCTTCCTCTCGGCACAAAGGCAATTAAAAGGAACAAATTCAAAATGAGGTCTGGGGCAGGGATTTGTAGACTGGAGTCCCTTCAGGCTTTTTTGTGACTTAGAGGAGCTGAGAAACCGAAATATCATTCGCAGTTTGAAATTAGCGTCCACGTCTCCTCCGGCCACATCACTCTGGATGGCTTTTGTTTGGGACCCTTGGACCAAGTGCTTTGGCGGAGGACAAGGGTGAGCCTTGCTGCTGCTGCATTTGAAAAATCACTGTCAGGAAATAGCTATGTTGGGAAGCAATTTAAAAATTGCACAGTGGGTCTGCTCCTTCCATTTGTTTTCTGTATTAAGCCAGGCATCGGCAGAACGCAGCATGCCAGATAGATGCCTGCGCCCACCGCAGCAAACGTGGCCCCATTCGTTTCAATGATTACGCATTCCGATAAATGCTCACAATGTGTTTATTTGAATGTGAAATTACCTCAGCACCTCTGATCAGCCTGATGATTGCACATGGGAATAAACACACATATGCAAAGGGGTGTATTGCATTTGTTCCTGCCGAAGAGCAGGGCATTCAGGTTTTTTTTTTCTTCTTTTCCGTATGTTTTAGAACCATGAGAAATTCTCACCGAGTTTAAAATGAGCTTTTGATGAAAAAGCAGGGATAGAATTCATGAGTTAAAGTTACTTATAGTAGTACAAACATAGCTGTGTTAAGGGGAAAATGGTGTGCAAGAGAAGGAAGAAATTGGCTGTGTTGCAAACAGGAACAAAAGAAATGGCCCTGAAAAGTTGCTGGTGCAGGAGGAAAATTTCCCAAGTGCTGAAGTAGTTTTTTCAATGAGTTATCCTGAAATACTGGGCTGGGCATGAAGGTCCTTGGGTACTTTGGAAAAGTCACTGAAGTTTGGGTTTTCTCAGTTACCTCTAGGGAAGGGGGAGGTGGTGTGCTAGCAAGGTGTAGAAAACTGTTTTGATGAAAAGCAGATAAATCTTTGCGTTCCTGCTGCCTTGACGCCATTCCCTGTGAGGTCAAGTGCTCTGTCAGTCTCTCAAAGCACACTCGTGCTGGGTGCTGGGTACAAAGATATTCTTATTGACATATACGCTGGCTTTGGGTTGTTTGTTTAAGCTTCCTTGTAGGGCAAATATAAAGGAATAGATAAATGGGAAGAATTCCTTTTTTTTCCCTTTGAATAAGCTGTTGTTCACCTGTGCAGCTTTGATGACTGGGTTTGAAGGGGATTCAGGAGGAAGAGCTGCCTCGCACAGTTGCGCAGAGCGGGCTGTTAGATCTACGTTAGTGTTTGAGTGATGCTGTAAGAACCTGGTTTGTTCATGTTCGGTGGTGGCTAACCAAGGGAATTGTCTTGCATAAAGTCCCCATTGTATTTCCCCTCCTGTCTAGCTAAATTTTGCCATCACTGCGTCCTTGAAAGGAATTTTCCATTATCCTTTGATTGACTCTTCTCTCCCTCGTGGAAGGAAAGCAGTAGCTTAGTGGGAAGTCACAGTACTAAACTCATAATTACAAGTTCAGCAAAGATCCATAATTGGACGAGATCGTAACTCTAATAGAGAAGGATGCGTCGTCAGATACAGTTAATTCTTACAATGATGTTCTTGTATCAATTTCGCCATGGTTGTGTGTCATTGAAGGTGCCGTGAGATAGATATCAGGTCCAAGGAGAGAGATTCCTCCAAGTTTCTCTCCTCAGATTAGGTTCTGCGGGACTGAGCCTAATAACTGATACTGTCAAGGCGTTGAGCCCAGCTGATGCGATGGGAAGTTTCCACTTAGGTGGCATGTAGGTTCAGTTTGACTTTGAGCTTTGTTGGAGCCAGCTGGTTTAAGTGGTCGTGAGCTTTGTTTGTCTTCTGTGGAAGGAAGACTGCAGGTTTCATAGTCCCTTGGCAAGGTATATTAGAGGGACATTCACATAGGTAAATACTGAGTGAGTGAGAGCTTGTTCTGGTAGCTCAGGAGCAGCAGACCTCTTGATGCCTGGTTTTCAGTGCTGGAATACACGGAGAAGTGAATCTGATCAGTCCAGGCACAGAGGCAGGGATGGCTGAGGCATCACCTTCTGTGGTCCCAACACGTTGCACCATGCATCTTCCCAGCTTCTAGGTCTGTGGGATCCCCTTACGCTCCTATCTTTGGAAAGTCTCCAGAGAAGTTAGAGGTGGGGAGAATATGAGAAATAACACAGAGGAGACTTTCCTGTGGAGCCTTGGTCCTTGTCTGCTGTTGGGCTCAGCACCATCTCTGGGATTTGAGCTGGGAGAGGCAGCGCTGGTCACCAGTGTCTCTGGGGAGCTGGCTCATGCCAAGAAGTGCTCTGTTCATACCCATCTTCAGTGAGGCATCCCTTTTCTTCACCACAGCTCTGTGCCCATGCCAGCTCTCCACCCTCTACTTCTTTCTGATGGATCAGTGTGACTTCTGCTCTGGATGGCAGTGCTGGCGTGCATTCCCAAGTGAGCTGCCATTTGGACTTCATGTCCTGTTTTCACAAGCGAAACACATCCTGAGAAAGGCTGTCAGGTCACGTGGAGGCTGGAGGGACCCTCAGCTGGGGCCAGCAATGTCTGGTTTGCTCCTTCCTCAAGATTTTCCAGAAATTAGATTTTCTTGCAACCTGTTTGCCACAGGTTTGTGCATTTCAGGACTCTGCTTGCTGTGGGGGCTGGCTTTCCCTTTTCCACTCCCCTGGGAGAACTGGGAAGCACAGGAGCCTCTTTGCATGCTGGCTGTGGTACACGGATTGCTCTTGTCTCCAGGGCTGTCAGTCATCGCACCTTTCACCAGTGCTGAAGTCTCTGTGACATGTAACCTGCCAGTGTTGTAGGGATGCTAATCCACATCCCCAGCTGCCCATCACGGGTGATACCAAGCTTTGATACTTAGTTCCTCTCTTCTTCTGAGCAGCATGGGATGTGTTCAGTCAGGTCCCCCTCTGAGTTCAAGAGGAAAATATTAGTAGCAAAAAAACCCCAAACCAGGGAGGCTGAGCCCATGACAAACCTCGCTTGCGCAGTGCATCACTCCTGCTCCATCCCCCTTGCTCTGGTATAGTGTTTGCTTCCTGCCCAGCAAAACGTATTGAGCTCCGGGTCTGAGTTTGCAGCCCCGAGCTCCCCAGGTCACATGCAGTGCCTGCCCAATGGCTACTCAAATAGAGGGACAGATGGGGGGGGGGTAGGTGGGTAAAAGAAGCAGCATCATAACTCTAAGGCCATACCAGGCTCCCTGCAGTGGTGGGCTGCCCCCCGCGCTCTGTGCTGGCTCATCAAGGACTCGGTGAGTTTAACGAGCCCCTCTGGCTCGCTGGTGGGGAGTGGGGAGGCATGAGTGAGCCTCCCCCATCTCCGTCTCCTTTCTTGGGCCCTGGCACAGCTGCTCTGTAACACAGAAGTGTTCCTGCTCTTTTAAAGCCTCTTCCAGGAGAAGGTCTCTAAGGGTTAAATGAAGAGTAAATCAGCATCGCATCCAGTCTGCGGAGCAGATGCTGTTGCAGCTTCCTGGGTTGGGGAAACTGAGGCAGGAGAAGTGCTGGCGTCATACGGAGACCCTGTGAGGGGCTGAACATCCTGATCCCACTCATCTTGGAGATCTGGAGAGCCTCTTGACCCTCTTGCAGCCTGCTGTCTGTGCCCCTGGGACCTGCCAGGGGTCCCCGCAACTGCTGGTGAGCCACTGGGACTGGGGCTGATCTCGCTCCCCCCATCAGGCAGAAAGGTCAGGCACAGAGAATTGCTGGAAACTCGGATACAGAGTGGAGCACTGGGTGCAAGCGCAAAGCGATGCAGTTGGTACCATGGTGGTTGAGATGTGCTGGAGGGCCCCCAGCACAGTGACCCACCTGGGATCTCTCATTGAATGTTCTTAGCTGGTGGCTGCTCCTCAAGCAGGCTCTGGTACCTGCTTCAGCCCGAGCCGGACCACCCCGAGCCTGCTTCCCCACGCTCGGGTCTGGGATCGCTTCATCCTTCTCGGCATCACCTTCATTGCAGCCTCTTAAAAGAGGAGGGGGAAAACATCCTGTGCTGTTTTCATGCATCGATTTTCTTCAGGTGGTACTTTCCCACCCCAGAAACCTGCTGCCACCCCAGGAGAGCTCCCCAGCACCTCAGAGAAGGGAGGATGTGGTTTTGGGATCATCCTTGGCCGAGGTCTCCATGAACAAGGCACCCAGCTGTTTCCATAGCATGCAGAGATGGTTTAGACAAATTAGCAGAGTCCAATTATGTACCTTGGATTGGTGTCAGCCGCGAGTGTGTGCATGTATGTGTGTGCCTTGCTGGCTGGTGAAGTCTTCTGAGAGCTGTTAGAGAAATGAGAAGCTGAGCTTTGATCTGCCTCTGTATTTGGTGTTTAAAACAAGGCCTTTTATAAGGGAATATTAGGTATTCGGAGTCTGTTACATATGAGGAAGCTTTGCTTTGATCCTCGCCTGTCTCCGGAGGCAGCAGACACTTATTATTTCATGGGGAACTAAACGAAATGCAGAATGATATTTGGGTACCGTTCTCCGTGCTCTGCTGGTGCCCCTGGCCCTGCAGGGGCTGAGCAAATGCTGTGGGCAGCACGTCACCCCGTCCCTGCTGTGCTCCTCGGGGAATCACCCCCCCCGTGTCTGCACCAGGTTCAGCTCACTGTGCCGGCAGCCTTCAAATTGGGGGAGATGCTGTCAGGAATCAAATGGGAGACAAAAGGCAATAAAGCAAACATGTTGATTTGGGTTGCTTACAGTAGTAAGAGGGAATAATGGGTCTGTCCATGGCTGGTGCTGCCTGTCTGTGCTCGGGGATCCTTCTCCCTCCCTGCTGGCACTGGCAGCCCCGGGCTGGCTCAGCTACTGCCCATGCCCTCCTTGTGTGGTCAGTCCATGGTGCAGCTGGCTGTGCCCCAGCCCCTGCAGCATGGGCTTCCCCGGGAAGGGGACACAGAGCCACTGGCTGCAGGGACAGATGGATGGGCCAGTGCTGGTGTCTGGTGCACACCCAGCTGGTTCGTGGCGTGTGGAGCTGTGCTGTCTCTGTGAGGCCAGGGCAGACCACCCCAGAGGGAACAACTGGGATCCCTTTCAACCTGGATATCCCCAAATCTCTGGGGCTGAGATACCTACATGATAAAAGTCTCCTCTTTACCTCCCAGAGCATCAGAGTGCATCCACCCCCCAGGCTGCAGCCCATGCCCAGACCACTGCAGTGCCCCAGGGCAGTGGTGCAGGTGAGGGATGCTGTTAACTTCCAACTGTTCTCGGCTCTCCAAAGCTCCATCATGGATGCTGGTTTTCCAGTGAGCAAACAAACGTGGTGCTTTTGCCTGATGGCTTATTTTGCTCACAGAGCAAGCAGGCACTGCATCAGCACATAAAACCCACCCAGAGCCCCTCTCCATCCCTGTTAGACTCTGTCTGTGCAGGGAAGCTGCGCTGGGGTTGCTCCAGCAGCGTCTTTGGTCCTGTAAGTCCCCCGTGGCTGTAGGTGTGGGGCTGCACACACGCTCCTGCCTGTGTCTGGGATACTGAGCTCTGGGGGAGAGGGAAGGTGGTTGCAAAGCCAGAGCAGAGGGGTCTGCAATTAAAGCCATCCTGGAGCCGCAGCAGCCACAGGCTGTTTAACTTCCTCGGACTGTGCTAGAGATAACGGCTTTTACATCTGTTCCTGGAGGCTGTGTGGGTCTTTCTATTTATTTATTTATTTTTTGATTGTATCTGATACAGCCTCAGTGCGTAATTGAGTGTTTGAGAGTGAAAAATTATCTCTCCGGCTTGGCCCTTATCTTGACAGCAAAGCAGCACTTTTAATTTAATTTTGTTCAGAGCATGTGGGTAACAAATTTCACTAATCGCTCTGCTGTCGCCCTCCGCATGGTAACGAGCCTCTTGTTTCCCAGGAAGCGGAACATAAACACGGTGCTGGATGCAGGCAGGAGGAAGGCGAGGGTTAGTGTCAGCTGGAAAATGAAGACGCGTTTTGGTGCCGATGCTTGGCGCGCCTGTGACGCGATGGATTTATCTCCTGGATGGAGCAGGAGGAGGAGTGGGAGGAGGCAGAGGGTGGTGGATGTCACACTGTGCCGGTGAAGCTCGTCCTTGTGCGGTGCTTGGCTGCAGGGGAAACTGAGGCACAGAGGGGATATGCCCCAGCCCTGGGGAAATGTTGCAGAGCAAAGATTTTTATTCTCACCCTGTTGGGTCAGCTTACATCTATTCCAAAAATAATGGAGGGAGGGAAAAGATGAAAGATGATTTGGTGCTTTTGGTTGTTTTTTGGGGTTTTTTTTCATGTCTGACTTTGTAGATCCCAGCCGAGATCCCAGGCAGCAGCCCGGCTCTGTCTGCAATGGGAGAGCCGGGATGGGCAGCGTGGTGGAGGTCCAGCAGTGATGGGCAGCTTGCCAGGCACCAAGGCATCTCCTGCCAGGTCCTGAGCCCTCCCAGGCAGCCTGGCCTCCATCCCTGCTTTCTCCCAGTCTCTGAAATCAATTCAGCTGTCTGACCAGCCCTTCGCTCACCGAGCACAGTCCTCCCTGGGCTGTGACTCCACACGAGCTATTTCATAGATAATGATTACTTCTTTTTCTCTTTTTTTTCCTGTAGGAATAATGTTTTCGTTACAGTGTATTGAAAATTGCTTTCCCTCCTCCTTAAATTGAAGCCTTCCACTCACATTTGCCTTTGTGTTTGTATATTGTAAAATTGGGACTCATCTGGAGTCTAAAACAAAAAAAAAGATCACACCTTAATTCCAGGAGAAGTGTTTCCATTGATTTGTGTGAAAGAAAATTCCAGTGCAGGCAATCTCTGCCTTTAAATATGTAACTGTTTCTTTAATGTGATTTTATCTCAACCGATTCAGCACTGAGAACATGAAAGCAAAACTGACTTCATTGATTTTAATTGTCCATGCCCAGAGAAATGCAAAAAATCGTAACAGCGCAGGGCGAACAAATTGGGTTTGCACAAATGCTTCCCCCTTTGCTGTGCCGGGGGAGGTCTGAGATGTGCGGACAGGAGACCCTGCCCGTGGTGACCCTGGAGGTGATGGAGCTGGTGGGTCAGCAAAGACCAGCGTCTCAACCTGTGCCACCTCAGTCATCTCTGTTTCCCCCCTTCCCTCTGCTGCTCCTTCCTTGCCCAGCCTTCAGGGCTTTTCCTTTCCCTCCACTTCCCCCCTTCCTCTTCCTCCTCCTCCTGATTGAAATTTGCTGGTGTTGTCTCCCTGCAAGCTGCAGACACGGTGTTTTAGAGCAAATGGGGAGCACTACTGGCAACTGTATAAATAGGAAGTAAATACATTTATTCAGTACATGAGGCATTAAGACTCCAGGAGCACGTAAAGAGCTGAGGCTCAGGCTGCTGGAGGAGCGTGAGAGCTCGCCGGGGCGAGTGCTGCAAGCAATGGTGCACGCCGGAGCTCAGCCACCGAACCCTTCACCTCGCCATCAGGTCCGGCAGCCTGACCCCGACCTCCTGCAGTGGCTGTGCCACCCCCCAGCATCCCCCTCTCCCTGACCCATGCCTCAGGGCTGCCTTTTCTGTAGCCCCCCATGCCATACCTGGGGTCACCTCGGCTAATTGCTAGTGGGTAATTCGTAATTGGGTAATCCATAAATGAACATTAAAACATAAATGTTCATAAAAAAATTAATCAGTATTAATCTTATTCAGCATGTGCTTAGCGAGATCAAATCCTCTATAAATCCTGAAGTGTCTGATCTCACCCTTTCTCACCCTTCTGCTGCACAACGCAGCCGTCTTTCCTCTCCGCTTCCCCTCCCTGCCTGTCCCTTCTTGTGTGCACCCTCTCTGCCTTCTTGGAGGTGAGAGGAGCCTCCCTGCGGGTCTCCCCCGGCACAGGGGGAGCAACGCTGCTGCTTCGGGGCTGGTCCCCATCCTGCTGACTCTGGGGATGAGGCTGAGACAGCCCTGTGCCCAAGCCCTGGTCCAGATTTGGACTGTAGGTGTGAGCACCTTCACTTGGGATTTGTCCAAGGCAGCGATGGACAAGGTGCCTGCTCGAGGAGAGGCTGAGGCCAGGCATTGTAGAGAGGGCATGCAATGAAATGCCTGCTCAGGCTCTCACCCAGCTGCTCAGATGCTGCCTGGGGGGGGTCATTGCATCAACATCCATCCCCTTCTGAGGGAAGTGGCTCTGAGGCAGGGTGGTCTGTGAAGGCTTTGGGGGGACCATGGTGCAGGAGAGCTGTGTCTGGCTGGAAGGAGGATGTCCTGTCCCATCCCATCCTATCCTGTGTGTCAGGTGTGCTGGAGAAAGAGGGCCCATCCTCACGTGGAAGGGGTAGGGGGGGGCCTGGTGCAGGGCAGGGAGGGGAGACGAGCAGGGGTGCTCTGTGGCAAGAGCCGCCTGCCAACACTACTGCTCATCTTAATTGGCATTTGATTTGAGTCGACATGATCTCCCACTTGTAAAACACCTTGAGATGTTTCTGTGTGTGAGGGTGTCCTGGAAACGCTGTCGTGCTGTATTAATGAGCCTCTGCTGGAACATAAAGGAGGATCATTAGGAGCGCCCAAATCCTCTAACAAGCCATGCAACAGGAGCAGCGCAGGGATGCTGGGGATGCGAGACAGGCTGTAGCGGGCTCGCTGCTCCCCGGGGGTGCTGTGGGTGCTGCTCACCCCACGCCGGGTGCTTCTGCATGCAGCACGGCACGGCCACCGGGCGCTGGCAGCTGCGCCGCGCGTTGCTAAGCAGTTCAGGCACTCGCTGTTCTCCCGCTCAGTTTCCCCAGCCCTGTCTTCCTCGGGTGGTAGAAATACATTTTAATATCCGAGTAGCCGCGAAACATTCTGTATTATGCTATTATCTCCGGGGGGGCGGGGAAGATTGCAAAGCACTTGGCGTTTAACACCCACATATGGCTAACACCATGGGCTGTGTGCTGATAAAGATGGGGTAATTAAAGTTTATTTTTTTTTATAGACTAATCTCCCAAGCATGTATTTATGAGCCTGATTTAGAAACATCATATTACCAAGAGCATGGGATATTTGTGTTGCTCGTAAATCCATATGTATTCTGAACATACCTTTCCCCTCCACCCCCCTAAATTTAGGCAGCAATGCCAATATTAAAAAGAAACGAGCTCAGAGTTTTGTTAGTTTTTTTCACCCCCTTGTCCTTTAGGTGAGCAAAGGAAAGTGTACAAAGCAGAGAGTAATTAACTGCACAAGGAAATGATATTTCAAAGGAGACACGGTGCATTTGGAGGGGCTGTTTGCAGAGTGTTTACACCAGTGGTTTTGAATTTATCTTCATCTTGCAGCAGGTGCAAATTCTTCAGGGGAATGTGGTGCTTTGCAAGCTGTTTCTGAGCTGTCTGCAGAGGGGACCGGCATCTTCTCCAGAAGGCTGGACCTGGGCTAATTGGCACCGGTGTTAAAGGAGAGAAAAAAAAAATATCTCAGGTGGGAAAGGTGGTGGTGGTGGCAGGAACCCCTCTGACCACAGTCCTGGCTGCTCCTCTTGTCTTCCAGTTAAATTAAGCTGCTGTTAATTGGATCATTAGCAGGAAGCATCTGCCCTAAAATGGAGCAGTCTGCCTTTCCTTTCTACTTCTCTCTCCTTTGCTCTCACAGGCTGGGGGAGAGGTTACTTCTCCCCGATCAGAAGGAAGTAATTTCTTCTCATTCTTCATCTCAGTTGTGTGTCCTTGCTGCTGCTCTGCCCACTGCTTGGGCACAGGCTCCCTGGGTCTGCCCCCCCGGGACCACCGCTTTCCCCCCAGAACAGACCAGCTGAGCACTTGGGCACCCACTCACTCTGTTGCAACCATCCAAAACACAACAGAAACTTGTTTAAAGATATAGAGAAGTCATCTTAATATATAAAGGATTTATTAGGGCAGAGGAATCAGGGGAATGAGTTTGGTCTCGGCCGTGCCTGCTTCCCATCTTCCTCTTGGGCTTTTTGGACCCCACAAGATCCAAGCAAAGACTTGTGTTGGTTGCTGAGGCTCTTGGGGCTCCCGAGTCCCATCAGCCATCCACAGAGGTCTTGCATTCCCTCTCAGGCTCCCTCCTCTTCATAAAGGAGGTTGATACTGGCTTGTTTGGTGGACCTGAGTTTGCAAATCTGCTCTTTAAACACCTCCCTGAAAGCCTGGAGATGATGAGGAGGGCAAGAGTGGGCTTCAGTCACACAGAGCTTGTCTGCAGTGTTATGGTTTATGTGGTGCTGCCTGTGTTGGTGAGCTGGGTGTGGATCCCCTCCCTAGGCCGAGGGCAGAATGGATCATTTTTGTCTCACCTCTTGAACAGGAGCACGAAACTCTGGTGAACCCGCTGAAGTTGGTTTTGTTAGCAGCGGCTCGCTAAGATCACATTTGCTTGTGGTTTTAGAGGCCTGGCATGAAGCTGTTTATTTCCAGATGGGTGTTTAAATGCAGCACAGGAGTACTGCTGCTGGAGCATCAGTGGTCTGAAGAGCAGGCAATGGGATGGAAAATAGGAGCTGTGTCCCTCTGTTTAAAGAACGAGGGAAGGATCTGCTTTTCCAATGGCCTCCCTTCAAACTTGGCAACAAACTGGCCATGAGCAATAAAGAGCTGAGCTGGAAATCCAATTTCTGCTCAAGCAGAAGACCTGTTGTTTTGGTTCAGTTGGTCAAAGCCAATGTCAGGCAGTTCTAGAGGTCGATAATTAGTACCATGGTGGAAACAAGTAGGGCGCAGGAGGCAGGGGAGCAGGGAAGGTAGTTAAAGGAGACTTGTAGCACATTGTCCCTTTCCTTGGGCAGCCAAGCTCAAGCTCATTGAGCTGTAATGGGCTTTTTGCTCTTTCAAGCTCCTGTGCCCCTCTCAGTCATGGGGAAAGAAGCAGCCACGTGGACTGATGGGGGTGGGAGCTCTCAGATCCCAATTCCGGCACCTCCGCTCTGGCTGCAGGATGATGAAAGCTGCCATTGTACCTGTGATTCAGGCTCTTTGTGAAAAGGGGATAATACTTGTCTAACTCGTAAGGGATTTGCGATTTAATGTTTGCAAAGCACTTTAAGACCCTGGATTGAAAGGTGATTTATAATGGTAAAATCCAGTGTTCTGTGGTCTATTGTATATTTGGCTGTGTCCACTTATCTTAATGGAGGCTTTTTTCCTTTTTTTCCACCCCCCCTCTTTTTCCTTTTTGTGTTTGTGTAGTAACTTGAAGACAACGCAGGGTTTGTGGCAGGCACAGTATGCCCAGTGAGAGGCTGAGTTTGCCTCCCAGGGAGGTGCTAACTTATGCTGATGATATGAATAAAGATTGGGAAGAAAAAATCGGGTTTGCAAGGTGAAGGGCACACGAGATTGGCAATAAAGCTGTGAAAAAGGGGTGGGAAGGCTGTTTAGATGATGCATGCATAAGGAAAGTAAAAGATGCTTCATAAGTAATCTATTTGCATACTCCTGGTGGTTGTAGTGATGGGCGTGTTTTCCAGCACATCAGCCACTTCTCCTGTCCTGCAAATGCTGGTTGGAGCATCCACTGTGCAGGCTCCATCCTGCGGCAGGGGATGCTTTGGTGGGGCATGCTGCCCTGCCTGGAAAATACAGGTTGTGCTGAACGTGAGATCCCTGCCCTGGCACCAGCATCTCTAACAGCAGCTTCGGTCAAATTACAGGGTGTGCAAGTGCTAACTTGCTGGATGTATTTCCCGTTCAATTTTCAGACTGATGCTTTTTAAATCTTGCTTTGCTGATGAAATGGCGGGGGCCGGGGGAGCAATGAGGGGGAGGCTGGATTGGCTTCCAAAAATAAGTAAGTGTCCTCACCTGAATCCTGAGCAGGGACATGGTCAGGTCTGCCAGGAACTCACTCATCTCAGCTGCACCGTAATAAAGTGCACAGTGGCTGGGGTTAATTACCGGGCTGTGCCCTCTCCTTGGCATTGCCACACTCCCCAGGTGGTGTTTATTCGGCGTCCCAAGCACTGGAGAAGTGACCTGGTTGCTCTGCAAGATGTCTGTCATTAGCCTTGAGCGCAGTAGAGCGCTGATGTGAGGTGTCAGACTAGATGGCCATGAGGGATGTGGTGCAGTGTGAGCAGTGGTGGGGCAGCCCCAGGTCCGGAGAGGCTGGACGGGGAGCGAGCAGTGCTGCCCCCAGGATGCAGAGTCCAGGGCTGCTCCTTTCTCAGGCAGTGGACACTTGTTGATGGGGTAGTGGTGGCCTGGGGACAGTTGCTTGTGGTCATCTCCGTCAGTGGGGAATGTCTTATCTCAACATGTGGATGCTCCAGGCCTGTGTCCGACAAGAGCATCTGAATCTCTTGGGACAGCCAGGTCTCTTCCGATGAGCCTGTATCACCCAGCTTCACCGCCTTCCCTGCAGAGTTCGGGGGTTGCTCTCTCCCACCCAACTCTAGTTGACAGTGATTCAGTCATCTTAATATCATACTGCTCCATGAGGTTACCCAGTGGGTTTGTAGCTGCTGACAGCCTCTCTAGACCTGCAGATGCTCAGACTTCTCGTTGGCTTGTTGAATTTGACTAATGCTTCAAAAAAAATCCAAACAAAATAGAAGCCACCAGCCTGGCTGATTGTGCAGGTCTGAGTGGAGCTGTGGGGTGATGGGTTTCCCCCCAGCCTCATGGGCTTATTTCTTCGTGCTGGCATCCCTTAGCCATGGTGCCAGGCACGTGGCCTTCGAGCTGAGGGATGGTGCTCTGAGAGTGACCTATGTGCTGGGAGGGTGCCTTCTGGGGACTGGGTGGGCTGGGTGCCTGCTTCAGCAGCTGGCTTTCATGTGTCAGAAAATACTGAGCTGCTTTGTAGGAGATGCCCTGAGCTTCTGCGCCTGACAAAATAAAACTTGTTTTGCAATATCTCCTGCCTGTCAGAAGTGGCTGGCTCTGTAGGTCACTTTGTTGTTTAGTGTAGTCCCCCTGTGATGACTGAATATTAATATATATTTGTGCAAATGATTAGCGCTCATTGGTGCTATATAACATCTACAGGTGTAGATTTCTCCTGGCGTTAAGTGAAAGCAAATGATGCCACAGTCCAGGCAGCCTCTGATTTGGCTTGATTATTTCTTGTAACTTGACAAGATTTGCCAAATAAACCAAGGCTGACAAGAAGTGGTGGTGCCTTCGCTGGGGGAGCCTGGCAGGAGGAGGGGTTCCCAGGGCGAGGGTCTGTACAGGGCTCTGAGCAGGTTTTCTTCCTCCTTCTGGGAAAATATAGTCCCCAAGATGGATGTAACTCAGTGAGTGGAACAACAGGAATGTTAAAAACGGAGCCAAACAAAGTGTGATGGCAATGATGGGGTTTGCAGACCTCAGGAGCTCTTCCAGTGCTACTGAGCTGACGTCTTTGTTTTCAGTGCCTGCCCTTCCCTGGGGTTGGGACTCTCCTGCATCCACGCAGGGAAGGGGGAAGCCAAGCAAGCCCCTGGTACACCTTTGCCTTGTGGCCACCCACCCCTCTCTCTGCCTTCCAGGTTCGATGAAAAGCCCTGTCAACAAGACGGCGCTGACGCTGATTGCGGTCAGCTCCTGCGTCCTGGCCGTGGTGTGCGGCTCCCAGCTCTCCTGCCCGCTGACAGTCAAGGTGACGCTTCATGTACCCGAGCACTTCATCGCGGATGGTAAGACCCTCTGGGGACTCGGACCCCACTGCCCCACCTGGGTGTGTTTGGGACATGGGGGTCCCTCTTTTTGAGAATTGCCCTGGCTGCATTCAGCTGCAGGGATCCCCCTTCCCAGAGGAGCAAAGCACATCTGTGAGCTCAAGGCCAAAATCTCAATTGTGTCTTTTATTATTGTTATTATTATTATTACTACTACTGCTCCTTGTGTCTGATGGATATTCCTGTTTTCCTCTAAACTCGTTGATGGGCCCTGGGAGCCTGCACAGACAAATGTCCTCCTGTCCTGCAGCAGCAAAGCTGCTCATCCCAGCCCCTTGCAGCAGTGCAGAGTGAAATTGCTAGGGTTTGAGCAAAGGCAGAGATGCTTTGAAAAATTAGACAAGGGCTGCTGTCACTATTTATTGCTTTCTCCAACTGGGCTCCTTGCATTTGTTGTGTTTCACTGACCTTTTCTTTATAATGTGCAGTGAGCGTCGAGTGCAAGTTTTCAGTAACATGAGGGCAAATTTCATTTTCTTCCAGCAGACGGGACCCATTATTCAGTCGGTTCCAATTCCTCAGCTCCTGCACTCATCTTGCTGCTTGGGGCATGTGGAGGAGGCACTTTTTCTCTGCCAGAAACATGCTGCGTGGAGCCGGTGCATCACCACCTGCTGGGGTGTCCCGGCACGGCCAGCTCCTGTACAACCTCCCACTTTGGGGGCTGGAATGGAGGGCAGCTCTTGGGGGGGATTAATATTTTGGGGAGATGTAGATGGTTAAAGAGCTGTGGTGGCATGGCAGCAGTAGGAGGTGATGGAGAGGGGCTTAGACCATCACCCTGTGGCGGGGAGGGACTCACCAGTGTGTTTGAAGTGGAATTAAGCCCTGCTAGGAGTGTTTTCTCCTTGGCTGTGGCATGTATTCATAGGACGTTGCCTGCACTGCAACACTGACAGAGCACATGCTCTCCCCAGCCCCACCACTGACCCTCACTGCCTCGTTAACCCCACTTCTATGTCTGCACCTGATGATGCTTATGAGATGGGTGTTGTGTGCAGTAGGTTGATGCCCCCATGCTGGTGGGCAAGGCTGCTTCTGCTCTGATCCCTGAGGATGCTTCTTAACCGCTGGCTCTGGAAATCACAGCCCAGTCTCCAGGTGTGGGGGCAATCCCAGCCATCAAAGCTACGTCCCTAAAGGAAAGAGGAGGTGAGCGTCTACTTTGTGATTTCAGATTGGTGGGACTGGACATCAGTGGAGGGGAGACATGAAAACAGCATAACTTGAAACAAGGGACTTGTCTATGCCTTGACCTGTTTCTAAAAGGCTTTAAGGATTGCTCAGGCTGCACATAAATATTCTGAAGTCTTCACAGATCGTTATTCCAAGTAGCTGGGAACAGAAACTGGTTTTGCACTTGGGAAATGAGGCTGCTGCAGTGTTAACTCATGTCCCTTTGAGATGGGCACTGGCCAGGTCCTCACTCGGACCGGGAGTTCACAGCTGGTTTTGGTACTTGCTGAAGGTTGGCCAGGAAGGCAGTGATGGAGACAGGACCTCGGCACCCTGCTTCTGGCCCAGGAAGACAGTGTTTCCTTGAAAAAGGAAATAAAACAAAATGCAATGTGGCTCTGTAGAATGAAAGTGAAAAGCTGAGCCTGTGCTTGTCACCGGGAAGGGGGTGGCAATGCAAATTATGCAAATACGGAGAACACTCGAATGGAAATGACAATGAAATACCAATAAAACAGATTAATATCCTTGAAACTGGGGGAAATGGGATGATCTCCAGTCCTGACTTAATGACTTTTCTGAAGAGAAAGTGGCAAGAGGACTGGTGAAAATGGTTTGGAGAAGAATTAAAATGAGCTTTGTAATGAAACTGTAAAATATAATTACAAACTGTGAAAACTTTTTAAATATTTTTTATGAGAAACAGTCAAATTCTTCACATAGAAGCAGCCAAGACATTTTGCAGTGGCTATCACTTCTACTGAAATCTCATCATTTTATGTGATGGCGGAGTCCCTTGCCTGGGAAGAGAAAAGCTCTTAAAGTTGTCCCTTCTTTTTGAATAACAACAAATCCCAGGGCGGCACCCAACTGACAGCAAAATATTATAAAACATTTAAAGATATCGCAGAACTGAGCTGTGTTGGGAAATTTTAATGATACCCAGGAAGAACGTGGCTCGCTGTGTTTGCAGCAGCTTGGCACCCAGAATTTTACACTGATGGAAAATAAGGGACTTGTTCCTCCCTGGCAATCTCCTGGGTGGTTTTTTTTTGCCGGGGTGCAAAAGAGGGTTGGTGTGGGCATCCCCCTGTGAGCAAGATGATGGTGGAGCTGATGTCTTTGGCCTGGCTGAGGCTGGGAGCTGTCATCAGTCTGAAACCAGCCTTGCACATGGCACCTGATGGCGCGTACCACGTCTCATAAACGTTGCCGTGCACTTGAATAGTCCGGTTCCTGAAACTGTTCTTTTTTGTATTTTGCACAATGATAAGGCAGGCTCTGCAAGAAGGCAGGGATGGTACATTCACAGGAGATATTCCCATGTGAAAGAAGGGTACCCTCTCATTCCTTTTTGAAATGCGGTATTTCAATAGATGCCAGTAGCCAAGGAAAATCTTAAAGCGGAGCAGCTACCAACACCTCTGCAGGAAAAGCCAAACAAAGACAGAGGCTGAAAGAAATCCCTCTCCTAGCAGATGAAAACTCATCTTTGAAGGAAACTTTAAATAGATGCCAGCAAGCTCCAGCGCGCCAGGAGCCAAAGCCAAGCTGGGAAAAGGAGGGGGGGGGGGGAAAGCCCCACCAAATGCTCCAGCCTTGGAGGAAAGCAGCTTTCCCCTCTGCAGCGAGCAACGGCGTTAGAGAAAGAAGCTCCCAAGCCCACTGGAGTTACAGGATGGGAAAGGGGAGGGGAAGGACTGGGACCAGAAGCCAACTGGCAGCAAAAGCTGAGAGGATATATTCCAAGCAGCAGTATTAATAACCAGCCTGTCTCTATTGCCCTTATTTCTCTCTCTCGGTTCGTTTTCTTTCTTTTGTTCATTTGATGGGGTTCCCCCGCCCTGCTTCTCTCCCCTCTGAGCAATTACTGGCTGGTTTGCACAGCTGCTCTGCCTTCCTTTCCCAGGGTGGCCAGATCCAGGAAAGCCTGGCAGAAGCTGCTGTGGCTGGCGGGGAGGGCTGGGGCCTCCTGCCTCCGCGGGACAGGTCGGTGCCCCTAAACCTTCTCTTAGGGTGCGATGGTTGGAGCATCTTCTCCCTTCTGCTGCTCCAGGGTGTCATGTTTTGGGGTAGCCTCTGCCTGTGCTGAGCAAAAGGCATCACTGATTTCAGAGATGGCTCAGATTTATAGAAAGAATAGTAGTGGCTTTTATGAGGATATGGAAATGCAAAGCATTATTTAGAGGACCCTTTAGCAGTGTCAAAGGGGGAAGAAAGGAGAGAGAGTCCCTCTATCTGAGTAATAAAACCTGTTATGAATATGTGAGCCGCTCAGCTCTGTGCATTCAATAGTTGGGTTGGGGTTTTTTTCTTTCTTGTAAGTGATCATTCAAAAAGTAGAGGTACAGCAATGGGAGCGGCTTGCAGGGAAGGCAGGGCTGGAGAAAGATACCCTAGAGGACTCAGCCTGGAGTATGTCCTTGCTGCACAACAGTTTGAAATATAGTATCAATTAAAGCTTCCCATTTTTACAGCCTGCAAAGAGGTTATATATGGTGTGGGTGGATGTTTGTATCTGGGTACTTCAGTGGGAGAGGTAGGTGAGAGCCTCCGGTGCGTACAGAAGGAAGCACGAGCTACATTTAGCTAGGGGCTTGTAGGGCTTTGTTTTATAAGTGGAAATAAAGCAAAGGGCATAAAGCAGGTTTCTGTCACTTCAAAGACATCTCAGGGCATTCACTACCTCCTTCCCTCCTCTTCTGGGGCACGTCCCAGAGGAGATGTGGTAATCCCTCTGCCTGGCACCTCGCTGAACTGCAGACTGGGTGGTTTATGAAGGTCAGCGAGCAGAGGCACTGTGCGCGCAGGCACGGTCCTCACGGTGGGCTCTGCTCCGAGCCGCCTGTTCTGCTTCAGCCCTCCTGCAAACGCGGATAAATTCCCCCAGGATGAATACTGCCCTGCAAGCAATGGTGGGAGGAAAGCAAACCGCGTCCCACCCCATGCAAAGCCAGGAGAGCAATGGCAAGTGGAATTGCCCCTCGAGACCATGCTTTGGGGTTGAGGGTCTGACAAGATGGCAGAGATGGAGGAAGCTTCTTTGTGGCTTTTTTTTCTTTTAAGCTTCGTGCATCTGTGTCTGCCTGTCTGAACGATGACATTCTGTGATTATCACGCAGCTGATCGTTAATTGTTTCATCTCAAGATTATTTCCTACCTTCCCACCACCACTGTTTCCTCCAAGACGCCGGTGGAATTGGATGTTGCTATTAGCAGCTTGTGTTAATTTTCCCCAGAGACTGCTGGAGCTCTGCAGACTGCAATTGTTGGACTCGCAACAACTTCTCATTTTGATTTTAATTAAATATGTTGCTTTAAATTGTTTGCTTTTGACATCTCCTGCTCAATCTTCTGCAGCCCTCAGAGGTGACCAGGCGTTAGCTTGTGTCCTCAGGCACTTGTCTGCGCACGTGCTCAGCACGTGCTGCACATCCAGCCACAGAGAAATGAGCAGCAGGAGGTGGGAGCCCAGCTGCCTCCCCATCCCGTTTCACAGCAAGGAGAATCTGGAGATGCTCTTTTATTTACATGTGAAGCACCTCAGGTTTATACCAAAAGGACAGAGGAAGGGATCTGATCTCAAAAGTATCTCTCCTAGCTTTCAGAGGGATGCTGCCACTGGGGTCCCCCCATGTTCTCCAGCTGGTCCCAGCGCCCTCTGAAATCAGCAGAGGGAATTGGTTGGCTTAAAATAAGTTTTTTTCTTCTGCTGTTTTCTGCCCCCTGGAGTCATTCTGCCGCAGAGGTGCCTGTTTTGCTGTACAGAAACCTGGGTCAGGGCTTCAGCAGAAGCAATACTCTCCTGTTGCAGACTTGGTGCCACGTCTGGCTGCTCCGGACCCTGTGTGTTTCTTGTAAGGTGGCCATGTTTCGGGGCAGCTTTACAAATTGCATTTAACTCCATCAGCTCTTAATCACCGGGTCACCTCCGTGTCTGCATTACAGCTCGCTCCTGTTCCTGTGCGGCTGGCAAGAAAGTGTGAGCAAATGGCTGCAGCGCTACCAGACATGAACTCTAAATATTAACATCAATTTATAAACTGTATCAGCATGGATCAAAGGGATTCCAAGACGGTTTTACGGCGCGAATGCTCTTTGCATGAAGAACTAATAATATTCTGGAGGCTGAAGTACATCATGTTTATGTCGTGCCTTTGACAAGCTTGTGATCCTGTGCTCAGCTCTTCCCGGTGCCAGCCCGGCTCCCCTGGCCATGTGCCTGCCGCCAGCGCGCCTGGCTGCCGGGACAGCTCGGCTTGCAAGGGAAGGCAAATGCCTCTTCCTTTCTCCTTTGCAGGATTCGTTGGAGTAAAGCCGGGGCAGTCGGTATTGATATTTGGATGGTGTCAGCAGGGGCTGCTTCAGAGCTGGGAGGTGCTGCACCCTGAGAGAGGCAGGATGTGCCCACCACTGGGGAGGTGGCATCTCCCCACGCCTGCTGAGCTTCTACCAACACCATTTACCCTCTAATTTGAGGGGGATGGTGAGGGAAGACTGCAGTAAGGCACAACACCTTCGACCAACTAACCCTGCTCCCTTCCATAGATGGAGAGATGCAAACATTGACCTGCATCTGCAGGATGAGACCCTGCCTGCTTGCAACGTGGTGGTGGGTCCCTCCTGGGAAGCTGGCTTAGGCCACAGTTGCTTTCCAAAAAGAATTAATGGGATACCTGCAGCAGCAATGATGCAGCAATGCAGTGAGGAGTTTTTGGAGGCTGCATAGCTAGGAACATGCTACTTCACTTTATCTTTCTCCCAACAAGTAGCATTGCTGATCTGCAATCTCTCGGTGAGTGGGTGTTAGCTCACCTCGGTCCCGTAGCGTATTAACTTTGCGCTGGCTGCCTCTTGGTTGTGTTCTCTGCCACCCTGGGAGGATGTTTGGTCTTGCGGCTAGCTGAAAAATCTCCATTCACACACACTTCGTGTTTTTTAAAGCTTAGCATAACTCATCTGTCATATACTTCATGATGTGATTAGATGTAGGCTGGATTTCCCCGAACCCTTGTCCAGTATCTAGAGAGCATCACTGAGAAAGAGCCTCAGGCTGAGTGTGGGAGTTGGGAGATATGGAGCATTAAGGAGAAGCTTTTTTTTTAGGAGTCTAATTTCCATCTCAGCCATTGCTGGCCCAGATGCCTGCTGAGGACAGAGATGTGCTGTTGCTAACACCTGCACAATTATATTGTCTAATAACACCATGGGAGATGTCATTGCAGCATGAGCTTGACCACAAGGCAGGGGTGGGGAGATGACATTTTGCTTGGGTTTGAGAAATGTTGGCCAAGTCATCACCTTGTTAAAAAAGTTGAATGCTGCGTGCATTGCTTGTCAGAAGTTCAGCCCTGGCGAAATCAAGACTGACTGCCAAGAAAACCCAAAGAAAGAGTCTGTCAGAATTATTAAGAAAGTGTAATTTTACACTTAAACTGTAACCCTGCTCCTCCCACAGGAAAGATGCTTCTAGTCTTAGCTGTAATTACACACAGATTTGCATCACTAATTTGCTTCTGCTTTGCCAGAGTGAAAAAGCTCTGGCGGGATTGACAGTGTTTCTAAGGGACGGGGGTCTCTGGGTTTGATGGGCAGCGGGTTGGGGAGCACCGGCATGAGCAGCCCACGGCCATGCAGGCAGTTTCTGTGCTGACAACACATCCTTAAGTGAAGCCCTGTGGACAGTGTAAACTGTCTGCACTTCGGCTGATGGAAGCATAAAGGAAAGGTGTGTCTCTAGACTTTTGTTGTTTTAAAAACTTGCTATCATAGCTTCCTGTTTAGGCATTTCATCTTGTTCAGGAGAGAAACCATTTGAAAAACAAGATGAAATGGATAGCTTGGATTTTAACCTGGTGTGATCCTATCCCTGGATTCAAATTATAATATAGAATTACGAGTTTGACTTTGAAGATCTTCAGTTATTCCAAAATTCCTAGCTTTGTGTTGAGCAGGAGAGGGGTGGTAAAGCTGAACACCACCTTAATCTGTGGGTGCAATCCTGCACCAAGCCTGGTTTGCTTGCTCAGGTCAGTGTGTCCTGGGCATCCAACATCTGTCTGGTTCTTCTGCACTTTCTGAAAGGAACTTAAGAAGCAGTTGTTTTCATTCCCTGGGACCAGGACAGAAGTGAGAGCTGATCCGTGGAAAGAGCTGATAGGGAAGGAGTTGTCTCTTTGGGAAATGTTCTTTGAAGTTTAACAAGGAAAAAAACCCAGGCCTCTAAAGAAATCAAATAGGGATGTTCTTTGTACCTATAGAATGGAGCAAGAGGGATAATCCTTCCTCTAGTGTTTAAAAAAATATCTGTAACAGGATTATAATTGTATGATAATATAGCCATGGATACATTAATAGCAACCTGTAGCATGACCTCCTGTAGCTTTCCAACAAAAATACTAATTTTAGATGAAAAGGAATTTCGTTGGCCAAGAAACAGTGAATGGACCAAAGAAGACAAAAAGAGCAGAGAGAGGAAGAAACAGAAATTCTTAAAAAATATATATTTTTTGATCTTTCCCCTTGGAAAAAAAAGAGAAAGAGAGAGAAAGGAAAAGCCAAACCCTTTTGGCTGCCTTTTGGGCGCTTTGTTCTTTTCCCTTGTTAGATATCTCTTCTGAGCTGTTTTATCCTGTTGTGTTCTGGAAAATGATTTTTGAAATGTCAAAACCTCAAGCGTCTTTTGTCAAAGCTTAAGCAGTTTCACTGAACTTTGAAGGAGACCCCAGCATGAAAGACATGAACTTTTGATGCTGCCTTAACTGATCTGCGTTTGATCAGGGTTGGAGAAGGAAGGAGGGGGAAAAACACAAGCATACAAAGCCCCAAACAAATCAGTCCCCCGAAGGGCTGCTGGACCTCGTGGAGCTGGGAGGCGGTTGTGTAGGGATGTACTGATGTTCTCCATGGTACTGCAATGTTGTTCTACAGCATAGACTGGTCCGTAAAGCCACCAGTGCTTGAGGGACATGTCCTGCAGCGGGGGTTCCTGGGTGGTGGTGGTGGGTGGAGAGCTTGTTGCTGTATTCCTGTGTTTGGTTGATGATTGCTTTACCCTGAGACCGCAATGTCTCTGTTTAAGGGGGATTTCATCCAGCTTTTTAGTGGGAAGCTCAAAACTTGTGTCTAAGAGGACACCTGGGAGGGGACAGGGTTGGCAGCAGAGGACAGCAGGGTGGATGGCCTCTCCTGGTGTCTTCAGAGAGTATCTCTGCTGGGATCTGCTCCCTGGGGTCCACAGGCAGTGACTGTAGGTGTGCTTCAAGCTGGATGTGGGGGTCATTCGGTGGGGTCTGAGGTCCTCAAGGAAGGCTTTCAGAGGGTGGTTCAGAGCGGGGCCAACTCCCCGCTGCCCCAGCAGCGTGAGCCCCTGGGGTTCCCCGTCACACCTTTCCCTCCTCCTTGATTTCCCTCCATTGAGAGGCTGCGTGCCTTGGTGAAAACAACCCTGGCTGGTGTTCCCAGCAAGCTAAAGATGTTTGAAACAGCTCTTGCTTAGAAAATGTTTGTTCTTGGTAGTTTCCAAAAGGATTTGATACTCAACCTGCCCTTTCTGAGCTTTTCAAGATGGTTTTGATTAAGTGCGCATTGGTGACTTTTGAAAACTGTTTCCTGTGTGTGGATTCTTTGAAAATAAAGAGAAAACCTGTGTGAAAAGGCTTTGAAATCTTCAGAATTTTAGCTTTCAAAATATTTGTAAAATGCCTTTTCCTGTTGTTTTTTTCCCAGACAAGCTACAAAGGGATCAAGGTTGGGATGTATGTTTGTTTGTATTTTCAATGGGAGTGAAGGTGATGAGAGTGTCTGTGAACATCTCTAAAAATCTTACCCAGCTGAGCTGCAACACACTCAGCTTCAAAGATGTGAGCTGTTTCCTCGCTGGAAGTTGTCCCTTCCCTTCTGTGAAGGAGAGAATTAGCTAAAACCTTTAGTTTCCCCAGGTTTGGGGGTGTGGGGTGGGTGTGGGGGTGGGTGTTGGTTTGTTGGGTTTTTTTTTTTTTGATTTCTGAGACTGAAGTAGAAAAGCCTCTGTTTTACACTGAGCTCAAATTCAGGGATTTTGGATTCAGGTGTTATCACTTCTGCTTTTTTCTTTTTTTTTTTTTTTTTTTTTTTTTTTAACTTTTGAAATTTTGGATGATTTCTCACTCAGACTTACCAAAATCACAATAAGTAATTAATCTTGAAAACACCAGGACTTTTCTTTTTTAAGTTACAGTGGCTTTTTATTTGGGTAGGTCTTTCTATATACAGAATATGGCAAAGCTTTATCAATTTGCAAATGATTTCAAGCTTCCCAATTGTGGTTTTACATGGATGTCAAAATTCTGCTGAAAGAAGTTATTGGCTCCTGGCCAGGTGTCACATTTTGGTGTTGATTTAGGAAGTACTTCCATGAACAGGTAATCATTGTAGGGTTTTTTATACTCCCAGCAGCAAATAGGCTGGATTTTCCAAAGGAAATGAAAATTTGGCAGCAGTGTCATGAATGTGCTTCCTCCTCCCGGAGGAGCTCAACCTGGGGGGCTGGTGGGGAGCTCCAGTGGTCACCCCTCCATCGCCCACCCCGACCATGAGCCACCCCTCCACGTAGCAGCTCCTGGGCCAGGATGCTCTGCCAGCTCAACTCACCCTTGTCTTTATGAATAGTAATTACATGACTATTTTATGTCTGATTTGCTTCTGTTATTTTCAGCCTGGCTGTATTTTAACTAGAAGTGGGGTTCATTAAGTAGGGATTTAATCAAGAGCTGGTGGTTTCACTCTTCAGTCTTTGGGTGCAGAGGGAGTTGCCTGTAGCTGAGCCTCAGAATGTGCTTACGTGCCTCCCAAGCCTCGCTCATTTTTAGGGAACTACAAAAACAAGGAAGAAAGCGGGATGGACAGGTTACTACATAGATACGTACGCATAAATTGTAAACATTCCCAATGGGTTCATGATGCATTTCTGTTTGGTAAAATAAACCAGCAATAGTTATTATTGGTATTTAAAGCTATCTTTAAATATTCATGGAAAAGAATGATAATTAGAAATAAAATTACGTGGCTCCAAGGTACTTTGTGCTCAGCGTTTCGATGCTTTCCACTGGTGCTGTGGAGTTTTCCCAGCAATTTACTGCTGCCGTGTGTCTGATTGAGATGTATCCTGCTGCCTTGGTGATTCAGGCTCCTGCCTTGCTGTGTCTCCAGAGCAGCTGGATCCTGGATGTCTAATTTTCATTTGCTTGAACAGTCAGTAGTTTGGCAGCCTCCATTGGCTTTGAGTGTAGAGATGCATCTGTGAATACGTTTATGGTATATAAACAGTGTAAGTGTAGAAGACTCAAATTCATGGGAAATTAGGGCCCAGATTTGTATGATGCTGAGACTTCAGGACGCCTGAAAACGGGGTCACTCACTGGGATGCTTGACTTCAGGATTTAGTTATTTATCCTTTGCATGGATAACATGGTGGAGGATGAGGTTTAGAAGGGCTCCTTCTTGCTGAAGCATCACTGATTCTCTTCAGAAGGAAATTAGGAGTTTGTGTTCAAGCAGGTTCATGTGGGGTGGTGCTGCTATGGTTTGGTTTGTCCTGCTTTTTTAATCTCTTGGGCTTTCATTGAGCTAAGATCTTACACAGTGCTTAGAAGAATGATGTCCCAGACCTTTACTAAGTGATACAGGCCCTAAAGTTTCTTGAAAATATGCCCTGGATCTGTAGATTTGCTGTCGTTGGGTAATCGCTAAGAAGGATTTCAACCTTCAGATAGTGGTTGCAAATTTTGCCCACGTTTGCAAGTCCTAGCACTTCATGGAAGGGTGGCTCTGGGTTGCTGGGCTACCTGGCAGTTCTCCTGGCCCACTCTTCTTTGAAGGTTTCTTCTCCCCTGGTTTTAGAGGCTTTTACCCTGGTAACTTTTGAAAAACACCACTTAATGGCAGAGTTTTTTTGGCTCCCCTCTGATCTGTGCAGCACTATTATGGAGGCAGTCTTATAATCAATGTAATTGAAGATCAGAGTTAATGAGGACCTCTGTGCCTGCAAAATCCCCCAAGCGATGCTGGGCCTCAGATGTTAGATAAGGAAATGATTGGGCTGAACTGAAAATCTATTTGGCTAATTAGATGATGCATATTCCCAGATGCCAATGGGGAAAAATACATTTCACAAAATAAAGAAACATAAGATTTTGTAAGAAAAGATTTTTGGCAGGAATTCACTTCTAGCTCTCAGGAGGGAGAGGGTGAGGGAGTGTCTCTGATATGAGACCACTCATACGAGAAGTTGCGTGTTGGGCCAATTCACTCACCTTCGACTACAGCGCTGAAGTGGGAGCAGCCCACGGTGCTGCTGCCCACCCGCGCCCTGAGCCCGGCATCCAGGCATCTTGTGGACACCACTTGCACAAGCTGGGGAAGCGATGCTCCAGTCTTATGGATTAGAATAATTACAGTGGTCCACGTTTCTGCAGAGATCTGGGATTCAAATCCAGTATCCCTTGATGCTGGGCAGGGGAGTGTCTGAGCATAGGAGCGTTCCAGCTGGTGGACCACTTGTTGGGGCACATTTGTATGGAGAGGAATGGTCAAATGAAATTCTTTGGGTCCAAGTGTTGGTGAACTCACTATTATTTTGCTGATCTTGACGTCACAGCAGCTCTTGAAGAGTGTTATTGGGCCAAAACACATTTGGGTTTTTTTATTTATTATTATTTTTACACTTAACTGACGCACTTTTTTCCCACCCTCCAGGCAGCAGCTTTGTTGTGAGCGAGGGGAGCTACTTGGACATCTCCGACTGGCTTAATCCTGCCAAGCTGTCCCTCTACTATCAGATCAATGCCACGTCCCCCTGGGTGAGAGACCTCTGTGGACAGAGGACCACCGATGCCTGTGAGCAACTGTGTGATCAAGAGACAGGTAACGGAGGCGGGGAAAGTGTGAAGACCTTGATAAGCTTGGAGATGTGAGGGAGAAGGTTTGTCTCTGGATTCTTTGATGCCTGCTTGGCTCACCTCTGCTTTAGCCTGGTGCTAGGCACGGGGGACCGAGAGGTACCAGCAGGGTCACACAGTGGTGACCCCCATCAGCAAAGTGTAAAGAGGATGGGCACAAGGTTGGGGATTTGAAATGTTGGATCTATCAGTTCTTTGGTGTGGCAGCTGCAGGCACGTGGAGTTTATCTGCTTCTAAGTTGTGCTATTTTGTTGTCCAGTGTAGGATACCTACTCGTCAGCTTGCCCCATCTCTGTCCCTTTTCTTTTTGGACCATTCCACTGCAGAGCACCAGGTTTCCCATTAGTGCTCCTGCCTGATGGTCACCTAGGTTGGATCTCTCCTCCAACCCTTCCTCAGGGAGTTGTGAAGTCTGTCACCTTTCCTCATCTGTAAATGACATTTTGCTGAGCATGTTCTGCTTGCATACAAAGGCTGCCCCTGTGAAGCAGCAACCAGCCCTGCTGGGACTCTGTGGTGTGGGGCTGGGCAAAGGAGAAGTGTCACCTTTCCTTCTGGCCTATGTGCTCCTGGGTGATAAACGGGGATCCTGGAGCCTGCAGTGAGCTGGGAACACAGAAAACAGCGAATGTGCAACTAGTGAATGAAGGCAGGGGGTCTGCATGGGTGGGAAATAAGTGTGTGACCCCAGCCAACAGCTGGCCCTCGGGAGGTGACATCTCCTCAGCTGCCAGGACCCTGCACAGGAAGGTGGCTCAGGGACTGTGTTGTTTTTTTGTACCATGGGGTTCGCCGTGCCACAGGGGTAGAGCAGGACTGGCCAGTGGGGCTGAATTTCAAAGCCTAAATCAAAGACCCCTTTAGGAGGTCCAAACTTCCTAAGAGCTGAGCAACCACCCACTGAAAAGAAAATTTTGGAAGTACCTCTGTGACACCCTACCCCAGGACATAGCCCCAAGCACCACTGAAGTTCATTACCGTTGACCAGCCTTTAGCTGGTGAGAAGTTTCCATGCTGGGCTGGGGGCAGACTGTAACTCCATGATACACTGCATGTATTTTTAGATTTATTTTTATTAGTGTCGTTCTATTTTTAAGGGTGATTTGTTTTTATCACCATGAGAAAGGCAGGCCTGTGGTTTTACTATGGGACATAAATCCTGTCTAGATTTCAACCTTTCCAGGTCAGGGATTTTATCATCTCTGTGAGTATCCCAAGCGATGGGTGCTGGGGGTTTCCCCTGCCCTCTGTCCTCTCGGGCTGGGTGAAGCATCTGTGAGGAGGATGGACTGAGGTTTGTCCTCAGTCCATCTAGAGAATGAAAACCTTAAAGGTTTCCCCTGTGAAGAGCAGCAAAACCAGCTTTGAGATCCTCCAGCACATTTGTAGCTAATCTGTCTTCAGTCTCACCCTTGGAGCCGCTCTCAGTGGCAGTGTGGATAAAGCCCTGTCCCAAAGCTTCCTTGGCCCAAGGTGTAGGCAAACCTTTGTGGGCAGGACTCACCCCTGGTGGCAGTGCCATGGGCTCCTGCCACACGTTTGGACAGGAGCCCCCAGGTCACGTATGCTCTGTCTGGTAAGACTCAAGCCCTTCCCAGCACTGAAGAGCTCTTTTGGGTTGGCATTTTATGTAAGATCTGTCCGTACAATGTGCTGACTCATTCATCCAGCCACCAAGTACTACTTCAGTGTGAATAATAATCCACAGTGAAAACGGAGGCTCTGAAACACTAGGATATACCGAAATATATTTTGCTTGCCTGACCTTAATTTGCCTTCCCTTGTGTCTTTGCCGTGTGACTCACTCTTTAATTAAATGATTGCTGCCCCCTGACAAGTTTCAAACCCGCATTGCAAAACACCAGCTCATCAGAGCTTTTCAGAGGGAGCACCAACATCTGCACATGAAGAAAATATCATGGTTTTCCTTCCTCCCTGCCTTGGAAACAGGCAAGCCGGTTGGTCTGACATGACTGCAAATACATAAATAAATGGATGCTGCTGAGGGTCTTCCCCCTGCAGACGTGACACCAGCCACCATGTCAGATTGGACAGTACCTTGCCAGGGTCAGGGTGCTGTCCTCAGCTGAAGAGGTTCAGTCAGAACACCCCATCCTCCTGGCAGGTGCTGACTGTGCTGCTTGAAATGAGAACAGAAGGTTTGTCGAATTCTGGGACTTGCAGTCAACTCTCCTTGCTCTCTGCGTTTTGGACAGATGTGGAGTACGCTGCCAGCGCCACCGCTTATACCATGCACTGGGATACCTCTGTGTACAATTCAGGAGTGCTTGCTTTTTCACTGGCCTCCCTTACCGGCACCGGTAACGTTCATGAGAGCATCCGTTTTTGGCAGCATATGCAAATCCTGATTTGTGAGCACAATTACCTGCTTTGTATGCACAAAACTGATTCACTTGCACATTCTGTGGGCATCACTTAAGAGACCTGCTGGAGAATCGGTCCCTTAGGGCCAAGTGCTGGAAGAAACAGCCTCTGATTTTGTGCTGTCAGGCTTGCTGGAGCAGTGGCATAAATGAGATGGATAGCTACCTTGATTAACAGGTGCAAACGTGTTGAAGTTTTTTTTCCCCCATCTATAAATCAGGCACTTCTCCGTTGAAATTCTCTCCTTTGCATCCACAATTGATGACACCCCCAAAGCAATAGGCACAGGCTTGTAAGGACCAAATGAGATGTGGTAGTGAAGGGTCTTTTCTGAAAATTGGCAGGAGGAAAAAAAAGGGGTTTCCATCATCTTCCAAATAGGCTAGTTTGTCACCAGAGCCACAGATGGTGCTCCTGTCCAGGTAGAACAGGGGTCTTGCAGGCAGGAGACAGATGAAAGTCATTTTTAAACAGAGCCATTTTTTAAAGGTAACCTGGTAAGGGGATTTGGAGGTTGCAGAACTGAGCATGTAAATCAGGAGATGACCAGCCTTGGTGAGGGTGTATCTGTGTTTATGAAAACAGCCATTTTCTCCAATAGTTCAATTTAATATCATACAGGTTTTGTGCACATCAAGTAATATTTGTTTGTTCTTGTGCACTTCTGCTATTTTCTCTGTTGGAGGATCCTAGTGTCTTTATTGACTTAGACTTTTATAAGATGAGGTTCTGTCTCTCTAAGGTATGGAGTTTAATAACTTGGTCAAAAACCATGTAACATATGATTTCTTTTCATGTGGCGGCACAGCTTGCCTCGTGCACCAAGCAGGGCAGGAGGCAGTTAACTCCCAAGCTAATTTAGCTTCGGGCTGAAGTGTTATACATAAACAGCAATCAAAATGCATGCCTTCGAGGGGGCTGAGTTAAGGTTATCTCTGCTGTCTTTACACTCTCATTTTCTGCCATTAGACTGTTTAATCCTGCAGCTGCTAATGTTCTTGTAATGGCATTTCTGTGCTTGTCTAAAGACCATGGAGAGGAGGGAAAAGGAATGAGTTTTGCTATACGGAGCCGCTCCTGGCTTGTCCTGTCCCACCAGCGCTGCAGGAGGTGGCTTCTCACCTTGCCGTGGTCGGCTGTGGGCAGTGTTCGCCCCAGATGACAGCCATGGCACAGTGGATCAGCCTTGGTCCACCCTTGGCACCTCTCGCTGCTTCCTTGCATCAGCCACGCACTGTGCCCAGGGAGATCTTCCTCGGCGGCGTGACGTAGGAGCTGAGCAGACGATAATGAGAATAAAATCCATGCAGAGCATAAACCCAGATGCAATCCTTGGAAGTTAAACTTCGCTTAAGTGCTGTGATGGATCTGGGTGAAGAGAGTGACTTGCAGCGGGGGGAGAGGAGGGATAACTGTCATATTAACTCCAGATTTTCCCTCCGTACTCTGTGCCAGGCTGACTGGGCAGGAGCCACTTTCCCTGTCTGTTTCCTCGAAAGCTAAACTACATTATGGAAATTGCATTTCTTGTCAGGATGAAGCAGAGACTCAGGTTTGGAAAGTGCCACCCTCAAAGGCCAGGGACAGCAGATAGGGCAAGAAGAGAAGCTTCGCAGAGAGCTTCGCTGGGAGCCGGTGCTGCTGTGGTTGTTGGAGGAGCCATGGCCTCGGCCAGGGGCCAACCCTGGCTTGAGGAGCAGCTCTCTGAAGACGCTGTACTTGTTCATTGAAGTTGGGAATTTCATGAACTACTAAGACCATTGTTCATCCTTGTCTCTGTTTAATTTTCTCCGAATCGCTTTCTCAAAAGAGGCCCTCACTCTGCCATCCCACAGGGGCACAGCAAACTCTTTAAGGAAGTGTTTTGATGCAGGGTTTTTAACTTTCCTTTTATCCATACCTCTATTGATGGGAAACCCTGGTGCCAGCCCTGGTGCCAACACGCGTCTTGTCCCATCCCTGGTGAGCTCACCCTTGTGATCACACTGCTGGGAGCTGCATCTTCCAGGGGAGCTGCGCTGGGGCACCACTGGCTCAGGTACCTGAGCAGCCTCGAGATGCTGCCCTCACACCCCGGCAGCCAGTTTGAGGCTGGCTCAGGGAGTGCTGCTAGCAGGTAGTTTGGTGTTTTATTGTTTTTGTTTAGGCCAGACTGCAGGCAGAGAAACTCCTGTCTGGAGGAGGACTTGGTGGCTGAGATCTCTTGTGCAGTTCCCAGGGTTTGCATTTCCCTGGTAATCATCCCCCAGGAGGAGGGCTGGCAGCCAGGAGAGATGCTGCTTCAGGGGGTCTATGGCATCTCCCTGCGGGTGATTGCAGCTCTAGGGTGGGGTGCAGGGGTGCAGTCAGATCTGCCTGCACGGGGGTTGCTGTAGGCAGGGAGGGAGACAGGCCAAGGCAGTGAACATTGCACGTGGTTCAGAGACAGTACTGAGGACCATTGGGCCATGCCGTGCCCCGCAGGGAACCCTGCAGCCTCCTCTTGGACTGAGGGTCTGGGGTTCTCCATAATGGTAAAGAACAGCCTGAGAGAGATGCCCAGGGGGTCACAGCATGCGCTTCAGGTGGCTGAAGGGCACAGGGTTTGATTCACCTGCATCAAACTTTCTGCAGATGCTAGACGAAGATGTTGTTTCTCTGTCAGGAGCTCAGAAATCTTTCACAAAGGATAAATCGATGCAGGGCTTCCTCTGGACATGGATGAGACCGAGGCCTCGACAGCTTCATTATGGGAGGTTGGAGGCCATGGCTGTTGGAGGGATGAGGTGACTTGTGTCGATCCGTTGGTGGCTTGTGACACATGGCTGGTGCTCAGGGCTGCTGCCAGTGCTCCCGGGCATTGCCACCACCTTGGGAGGGGTGCATGGGAGAACAGCAGAGCTGGAGGCAGCACAGGGTGTCTCATGTGGTGGCAGGAGGCAGCCCGTGAACTTCACATGGGAGCACCCAGGTCTCCTCTGCCTCGATGGGAGCTCCTGGGCAGCGGCTCCTACTGTGGGCAGTGGTGACAAGGGGGCATTGTCCTTGCCAAGCACCAAGCTGGTGGCTGGGACAGCAGTGCCTGGGTGGGAGATGCCTTTTGGCAGCTGCCTTTGCTCCTGGCAAGGGGATTCAGGCCATGCAACTCAAGCTGCTGATGGGGGTGAAGGCTTTGCATCCCTGCAGCAGGGAAGGAGGGGGGACCCTCCAGTTCTCCCACCTCGGAGCAGGCTGGTAACCCTGGAGATGGCTCCGCACTCGCCCAGAAGAGAGGGGCTTTGTGCCGCGGCCCCGCAGCGAACAGTGGTGCAGTCAGGGCTGGTGGGGCGGGCAGCCGCCACACTCAACGGCCGCCTCTGTTTACTGAAAAATGCTTGGCCTCGGCTTATCGCCTGGCACCCACCTCCCTTTGCAGACCCTTTCTCCTCCCGTGCCATGGTGGGTGGAAGGAGGAGAAGCGAGAGGTGGTGTTGGGAAGACAGCTGTGCTGGAGCTCGCCCCGTTGCTGGGATGGGGGGTCTGCATGGGGGATGGCCCAGCTGGGCTGCAGAGCCAAGGGCGGCTGGGCAAGTGGTGCTGCAGCTTCCTGGCTCGCTGGCACTGGGGGAGCTTTGCTGGGGCTGTGTGTGTCCAGAGAGGAGGGGACCCAAAAAGCTGGGACCAGGCTATGCATCACTTCAGGTGGGAGAGGCAGCCCTGAAGCAGGTGGGAGTGTGTACATGCAATGCTCACACAGGTTGAAAGGCACGTGTTTATAGCCCTGCAGCCTCTGGGAACAGGCTGCCACCTCAACTGGGGTCTGGACTTGTCCCCATGATGGTGCCTTTGCAGCTGGGGCATGGCCCTGGCATGGCAGGGCATCCCTCTGGGACAAGGGCAAACACCAGGGATGGAGGTGCTGTCGTGGAGGAGGGAATCACACACACTGGCGGTGCCAGGAGAAGGTTGACAAGCCGCAGGCTTGCTCCATGAATGCCAAAGCCCCGCTGACTCCTTAAATAAAAATGCCAATGAGAGCAGCAGCTTCCCCGGGAGCACAGGGACTCCGGGAGCCTCCACTTCGTGCTGTGCGCTGGGCAGGTGGATTAGGGGGATCTTGCGGCATTATCACTGTGGATCACTTCTCGCCCTAATGAGGCTAACAGGATTACCCTGGCACACTGGCAGTTCATCCCACAGCTCTGCTCTGCTGCTCCCCAGGCAGAGTTGGGGGGGCCAGGGAGGGTGCGGGTGCAGCACGAGACCCTGTTCCCCTTTCAGGAGAAGCAGCAGTGCAGTGTGGTGGGTGAAATGGAAGAATAGTTTTTCAACTTTCAGCTTAGATATAAAAAAAGAGAGCTAAAGCCTCTAGCTGTGCTGGTCAAGTTGCGGCAGGAGCTGGAGGGTTCTTTTCCTCCACGTTAGCTGGCTTTGCACCATGCCTGTGCCACTGGAAGCAGTGAGCTCAGATGTGGCTCGTGTTAGATTCATTTCCTTCAGGCATGAGCAAGCCTCAGCATGGGCCAACCCTGAGCCAAAAGCCGTGGATGCCAACGATGATAACGATGTCTGCGGACTGCTCCAGCCCTGCCCTTCTGCAGCTCCAGCACTAAAGCTGGCGTGAAGCACGGACAATGCGAGATGCTCTTTGCTCAGACACAGACAGAGGAGGCTCACATCTGCATGTGGAAACTAGGTCGATGTGTCCTTAGTTTGCCCCGTTCCTCCAGGTGAGGCTCCAGATCCCTCTCACCTGCCCAGCTGAGGGCAAGAGCGATGCTGGCAGTGTCGTGGGGCCAAAGCGGGCTGGAGCTGCATGGCCGTGTCTCCAGGTGCCGCGGGCTGGGCTCCCCGCTTCTGGCAGCACAGCAGCCCGTTGCCTTGCTCTGCATGGCTCTGCATGGCACGTCGGGCTGAGCTGCCACGGGTCCCTTCCACCAGCCTCCACGGGGATGAAGGCACAGCAGGAGGGAGGCTGCAGGTGAGACGTGCCTGCAGTGTTTGGGGATATGTCCTGCTGCTACAGACAAGGGTTTGCTCTCCGCAAGCAGAAACTGGCACAGAGACACTGTGTCACCTGTAATTAGTCATGGCAGCACAGTCTGTGATGAGGTTTTGTGTAAGTGGAGAGAGGGGAGCAGGGGAGGATGGAGAGCAGTGTTGTGGGTGCTGCTGTGTTCCCACAGTCTCAGCTCTGCCCTTGTCCTCCCATGTAACTGCATATATCACATGAATAATATGTTTTCTGAGTTTATTGCTAGAGCTACGGCATTGCATTTCCTCATTTATGCATCTTCTGTCTGTGTCAGCAGAGGTGTTCCCTCCCCTCCCAGTATTTTTAATAACACACTGGAAGTATAACATGGGATATCCAGAGCTGAGCACCAGGACCTGCTCTCATTTAAACTGAGCGAGCAGCAATCCTTCCTTTTGCTGTAACAGCTCAAAATTTGCCATGGATTTTCCGACCCAATTTGTGGGTTATATATGAATCCAAAGGAAGAGGAAGGACCGCACATGCCTGTGTTTTTACCACGGGCAGGGTGCGGGTTGGTGGCTGCGGAAATAGGATGCTTGTCACAGCAGTTTGTAGATCCTGATTCATTTGTCCTCCAGCAGCAGCCGAACGCTGCACGGAGGCATGTGCAGGACTTACGGAAATTGCATCCAGCTTCAGGTGTGGTTATTTGTCAAACTTGGTTATTTTGGTTGACTCTGGCTTTAAGCTCAGGTTGAATCCTGACTTAGCCCAAGCGATGCTGAGCAAGTAACTGCACCTGTCTCAGAAACACGCGGGATTTAGTAGCTCTACACAAAGGCACTGTTGTTTTGGCTTTTGGTGCTTTGGTTTATTTTAGTAGCCTGTTGAAATCTGCTTTTTAGAAAATGCACTTACCCTAAAGAGGAGTTAGGGGTACGGGAACTGCTGTTCCTGCTGCTCCAGGGTCTTTATCAGGTGTTTCTCAGTCCATGGGGATTAGCCTGGCTTGCTCAGCAGCCTCCCTTGGCTCAGCATTGTGCCCAGGGAGCATGGGAACAGACAAAATATCTGAGTAGCTCAGGGGACCAAAGAAGCAAGGTGGATGCTGATGAAGAGAGAGCAAAAGCTCGTGAAAACCTGTGAGAGTACAGCAGGTTCTGCTGAGGTTTTTTGGAAACTCCACTATTTGTCTGTTTGTGGTTCTAGATACAGAAATAGATCCTAAACCATCTGTCCCGGAGAGATGGAGTCCCCGCTCCTCCAGCAGGCTGCAACGCTCAGCTGATCCCGTGCTGGGAGCCTTCCTATCCAATTGCTAAAACTCTGCCAAAAGGCTGCAGATCTCCCTGGAAAACCTGTGGAAAGCTGGTCCTGAGTGCTCCTGGTGAGGGGCAGGTACCCATGGTTTCTGTGCCCTGGGTGGCTTTTTGCAGTGTCCCACCCCTCTGCCACCCTGGATCTCCTCCGCAGCTAGTGCCACCGTTTGCCCTCTCGCTTACTGAAATAAACCTCCCAATAAACCACCCAATAAAGCCTCGAGCACCGGCTGTAGCTGTTGAAACTCCAGGATTGGAGTTGATAAAATCAATATTTCTGCAGGTTGATAGAGTTTCTCCTTCCGACGCCAAACTCAGGGAGCAGTAAACAAACCGGCGGACAAAATAAAATCTCCTGCACCGTGGGAAAAGGGTTCGCTGCCCCGGCACCTCCAGCCACTGATAAGGAGGGAGGTGTTTGGGCTGTTTGATGCCAACCTCTGTAGGTGGCTTTTCCCTACTTGCTGTAATTTCTGTGGCAGGAGCTGAGCAGGAGCAGGTTCCCCAAGACTCCCAGCTCTGCTTTGCAAGCACTTTGAGATGTCTCTCATTTGCAGAGCATATATTTGTTACGTAATAAGTGCCAGGAATTAATGATCTGCGGCATGTCTGGGGAAACTTGCGTGCTAAGCACCCAAGGAAAAAATAACTTTTCTTTTTTTAAAATCACTGATGGAGCCATTAGGACCCGCGTTTTCTTGAGAGGAGACTGCCCCAGCCTGCAGGCACGGCTGAGCCGGAGCAGGGGCTAGCGCCGCCATCTCTTTCCCAACTCTTTCCCTTTGGAGAAGCAATGTTCCTGCCGCTCCCGTTATGAATCATGAGGTTAGCAGCTTTTGACAGATCATAAATCAGTGCTTCGAAGTCGCTGGGACAAATCCCAGGACATTTAATCTTTAATATTAGACGTGTTTAAGGCAGTGAATATTTCATGAAGGTGCTGTTGCATTTTAGCACATCATTAGCTGTCTCTTTTCTCCCCTTCTTTTCTTTTTTTGCTGCCTCCCCCTTTCCAGGCAGCTCTTCCTCAAAAATCTCAGCAGCTGAACCCTCGTCTCGCTCCCTCCTGACAATAAAGCTCTTTACTGTAATCCCTGCGAGGCATTTTAAGAACTTGCTTAGGATCCCAATGAGCACGCAGGTACCTGCCAGTCTGCATTACTGCCGTGATGGGGGTACCTCCCCCCCAGGCATCCTCCCCAGGTCCCCACCTCTGCTGGTGTTTAGAGCTCAGCCTGCTGCACCGGCAGGCACGGTGGGGAGAGGAGGGGAGGAGGGGGAAAACCACTGGCAGCAGCTTGTAACACCACGTGCAAATCCAATTAATCTTTTGATTTTGCTGTTTCTTGCTCCGGGTTATGTATTTCTACCAAACATGGAATCAATTTGGGCCAAGCACGGTCGGGTTTCTGGTGCAGGAAATATTTTCTCCTGCTGTCAAAAAGCTGTAACAGGGTGAACCAGCACCTGGAGAGTGGGGAGGGGAGCAGGGCTCAGAACCCCTGTGCTGTGGGACGGGGCACAGCATAGGTGCTGCCTGCGGAGGATGGAGATCGGGGGTTTCTGCATCCTCCTGTGGGAGTTTGGGCTGCAGGAGGCTCTGCCATCCCATCCCTGTGCAAGGTGGAAGGAGCAGAGGTGGGAAGGGGATGTGGCCAGGGTGGGTTTGGGATGTCCCCCTGCTCAGGAAGTGCATGGGAGTGGGTGCTGGCTCTTCTCAAGCAAGGTCACGGTCCCTGGGGAGGAGGGAGCCACTGGCCTCAGAGCAGCCCCTCTGCCAGGGGTGTGGGCAGGGCTCAGCAGAACCAGGGCAGGGGCTGGATCCACGTGGGCACGTCTGTTTGGGGAATGTGAGGTGTTCTTCGAGGGCATTGAGCAGAGGTTTTCTGAGCCTGGAGAGCTGCAGGGATGCACAGGAACACGGGTTAAGGACAGACCTTTTGCATCATGAAATCCCATCCCTGGCTACTGTGGATGCTACATCATGTAACCCCCCCGAGAAGAGTTGCAGGTTTCTTGCAGCTTTCCACATCATCTCATCTCCTCCTCCACATCTCCTGGAGGTTTCAGAAGAGTCCAAAGTGCTCCAGATCCTTGGCAGGAACCAGAAATGGCTGTGAACAAGCAGAGATGGGCAGCAGGGTAGGAGGGTGATGCCGCAGGTACTGACATGCCTCTGGGGCAGAGAGGTCTCATCTTCCCCTCTTGTCTTTCAGGAGAGTGCAGCTGCCATGAAGGCTACGCCCCAGACCCCGTCCATCGCCACTTGTGCGTGCGCAGCGACTGGGGACACAGCGAAGGGTGAGTGGTGGTACAGTGGTGTGTTTGCTCTGTCCTGGCTCCCGCATTGGTGAGGAGCCCAGCTCTCCTCCCCACTGGCCATCAGGGCACCAAAGACCCGGGACCGAGCTGTGCTGCTTTCCCTGCCGAGTGATGTGCCACAGCTGCTCTTTCCCTCTCTGCCTCCAGGCCGTGGCCCTACACGACGCTTGAGCGGGGATATGACTTGGTCACAGGAGAGCAGGCACCAGAGAAGATACTCAGGTGAGTCAAAGGAGTGTTCAGCTTGGACATTTGGAAGGGAAGAACTGGTGAGGACATCCCACCAGATGCTACCTCTTGGTCACTCCCGGCTCTGTTTTGTTGTGCTGGCTGGGGGACACGACTGTCGTTTGCCTTTGACAGACCTGAAAGATGTGTCCGTATTCTGCAGACAGGGAGGGGTTTCCCTTTTGTCCCCTTGGCTGGACACAGTTCAGCAAAATGAGGACAGTGTGCGCAGAAAATCCCCCTGGACTAAAAAGAAGAGCTTGACCATCCCCATGTTCTCCCTGTCACATCTCTACTTACTCCTCATTTGGTTTTCTGCACAAGACTAGATGGCTAGCTTATCCACTGCTGCTCTGACTTTCAAGTGGTCTGGTGAAACAGAGGACCACCATTCACTGTGGACGCTCTGTTCCTATATGATATATTTGTCCTTGTTCCAGATCAACCTATAGTTTGGGTCAAGGCTTGTGGCTGCCTGTCAGTAAGAGCTTCGTGGTGCCCCCCGTGGAGCTTTCCATCAATCCTCTCGCCAGCTGCAAGACAGATGTTCTGGTGACGGAAGATCCAGCAGATGTCAGGTAGGAAGCAGATTTCTCATTTTCCTCATGCTTGAGTGACTACACTGCTTTTAAATTGTTATTGAGAATGCAGTAATTTCTATGATGATAAGTCTGATTAATTTTCTTCCAATAAGAAATCTGATGTGATAGCTTTCCAGACCTTTTTGATCCTGATGGGTCTAGGCCAGGCCTGTGTATATAGCTCTGAAGTCTGCCAATCCAGTCAGGTAAATTGGTCTGAACCTGTGGCAAAGCAATTTTAAAGTGGCTTAGATCTAATGTTAGACTGCATAGCCTAGATTGATGCATTTACCAGTAGGGAGGTGCTGTCATCATTCAGAAACTCATATAGCTATCACATCTACCCAGCCCCTGATAGTCTGCTGTGGTGCTCATGAAGGACCAATGTCAGAGTCTGGTGAAAGGCCGTGTTGCTTTTCCAATTATTATACAATTTGAGGTTTTTTTTTTCCTTCCGCATGTTCAGTAAATGCCCAGATATTTCTCTGGCTCCTCTGTTTTGGCTGGCTTGTCTTTTAACCACATGTCATTGGACTTGTGCTAGTCTAGTTCAGAAGTGGGACCTAAGAAGGCATTGCAGGAGAATTGTCCTAGTGGAAGGAGAGGCTGTTTGCTGGGAGACTGAGCTGAGGGTAGGCAAAGGGGGATCCCTTGGAAAAGGAGCCAGGCAAAATGGTCATCTTCTGTGCCCCAGTTGGAAAGGGAGCAGCAGCCTCTGCCTTGGAGGAGAGCGGTGGTGGTGATTGTCCTCCTTTGTCTAGTTTACAAGGGTTTAGCTGTAAACTACAAGGATTTAATTCCTAAGGTATCTATTGTGTATTCCCCTCTCCCCCATTAAACTAAGATTAAGCATGTGACTGCTGGGTGCCAGGGAGACTCTGTGATCCCTCCCTCCCTCCCTTCCTTTTCACTGCCTTCTACTGTTGACTCAAGACACAGTTTCCTGACCTGCAAATTCTTGTCTGTGTTGTGAATCATCTTCCTAGGCACTAGCAGCATCCTTAAGTCCCGCAGCCCCTCCGTCTTTTCTTTTCCCAGAGCAATGGGGTGGTGGATTTGCGTTCTGCTGTCCCATCATCTTGGCAGGGCTATGGTTGGAGCAAGCGCCTACAAAACCTATGGCAAAGCCAGGACTGGCGTCCAAGAGGTCCTCACTTCCAAGTGTGTTTTTGTTGCTAATTAGTGCTTGTTCCGTTTCCTGCAAAGAGACTGATGGTACATATCTATCACAATTTGGCTCTCTTAGGAACGTTGTTTTTCTTGTCTGCAGAAGACTACTGCTTTTTGTTTGAGAAGGTGAAGGGTCGCTTGCTTTTATGTTAACATTTTCCAAGCCAAAATGCCAGGAGAATACTTTTTCTTTCTTGCCTTCTCACATCTTTGTTAAAAGTACCTTAGTGAAAGTAGAGCCTAGGAAGCTCGCTTTCTGCTCCAGTGCAGTAATTGTCTCTGGGCACTGATCCTCGTGGAAAAGTCTCAGCTGGGGTGGGTGAATGCCAGGCAGGAGGAGGGGATTTTCTGGCATGGGGGCTGTTGCCTGTTTCCCTCGTAACTGAAACCCAAACTGAGATTTCCAGGTATAAATATTGGAGTGACCCAGGTAGAATAAGGGAGGCGAGTTCATGGTGCTTGTATCTTACATACAGGAGATGCTAAATTATTAAAACTTCAATAAACGTAATAATAAATATTTGATGTTGAATTATGGAAGGTTTCACAGATACAGTGAAAACCAAAAAGTGATCTATTATTTCTGCATTAGAACTTAAACACTTCTCAAACGGGGATCAGGCTGCAAGCTCGGAGTCCGGAGCACCCTGGGGTGGATGGAATCCAAGGTGATACTGCCTGAACGGAGCCTGATGGTGCGGAGGGGCTGATGCTGGGGCTGTTCAGGTCCACTGCAGTTGGTGAGCAGGGACATTGCTGTGTTTGGTGCTCACGGGCATCGCGTTGGCTTGTCTCCAAGAACCTCCTCTGAGGTTCTTGGGTGCTTTCACACAACGAGAAAGGTACTTTTAGAACTGTTTGTCTTGCAACCTCTTGTCTCAATCCAGAAGGACAAAGGAAAGTGTTGGTAGCTTCTCAAAGGAGCAGTAATGCAGCAGTTTTGATGGTTCAGATGTCCAGATGATGACCCATAACATTAGACCTACCATCAGAGGTGAACACATGTTGGCCATTGTGTAGGTGTTCAAAGGCAGCCATCCCTCTGCACTGGGGGACCTGCCCCCTGGGCTACGGGACCGCGGGAGCACTGCTGTCCCTCCGTGCTGGCAGCCTCTGCAGCGGGTCCTGCAGCGCTTGAGCTCTAATCCAGTCACGTCCCTGTGCCAAGGGGCAGATCCTGAGCTGTATTACATCAGCCGCAACACAGCCACATCTCAGCACCTGCAGTGCCCTGTTTGCTGTCCTGGAACACTGTGGTGGTAGCTCAGTCCTGTGTTTCTTCTGTGTCTTCAGTAACAAGCGTGCTGCATTCCTCCAGACCTTTCATTAGTCTGGCACCTTTTGGCTCCGGGGTCGCTTGTCTTGAAGAGTTTAATGGAGGGAAATTGCAGAAAGCCTGGTTTGGAGAAAACAAGTGATGAAGTCTTTACAACTCAGAGGGTTAAAGGTTCAAACATGGCCTTGCGTTTTTATGCAGATGCTTGAGCCTGTGGAGGGGACAGGTGGGGCTCTGCCTTTCAGCAGCTCTCTGGAGAAATGCTGATCCCCTGCGCTGCTGCTCCAGAGGGATGCTGTTCTCTGCGTGCTTCACCACGGAGCAGTGCAACAAGCTGTACGTGGTGCTTTTGGTGGATGGGAATGAAGGGCCCCAGCCTTCTCCAGCTGCTGCAGGCAAGTCATTACAGAAACTTCCTGCAGACAGAAGCCAAAGGTCTGCATACAAATGTCCCACTGGGGATGCTCCCATGTGTGCTAGAGCTTGAGTGGGGACAGGACTTTGCGTGCAGAACTTGGCAGTGGAGGTTTTAGGGCTGTGCATCATAAATTAACCACGAAGGTGCTTAGAGTTAATGAAACTTATATGTATAATTTATCAGTAACCATATTGAGCATCCCTTCCTCAACCCCAGCATCTCATAATCCACACAATGATCACATCGGTCACACGTCTGGAATTGTGGTAGCCATGCTAACAGTGATGTCTTTGTTTATATGAGGTTGACCAGCAGTGCTGTGGGGCTCTCCCTACGTTGGGAAGCCTCTGGCTTTGGCTGGAGGCCAGGTCGCAGGCTGGGCGGACTGCCCCAGCTGCACATCCCCTGCCAGGACAAGGAATACCTCCCGGTCCCACCTTGTCTGACTTGGTTTCAAGACCCATCTTTGTTTCCCTCTCCCCACTGCCCCCCATCCTTCTCTCTTATCTGTACTTCTCCCATAACCTGATGGTAAACACACTAGTACATATTTTTTAAACAAATTACTATTAGGTGTTTAATCCTTCTACTAGCCTTCCCTGGACACCTTGGTGTCTCTGTTTGGCCCTTCAGGAGGTACTGCTTGTTCTGTGGGACCGGGAATCGCTATAATTGTGTCAGCATACGCTGCTCTGCCCCATTGGCAGCTCATGGGGAGAACCCGCACCTGCAGTCCCTGGGTCCCGCCACCACTGGCACCGAGCATCCCATTGGGGGATAATAAAAGCATCCCTTGAGGCACAGCTGGCTGCGGGAGACTAAAGGAGAGACAACCTGGGGGGCAGAGCATGGCACTGGCAAATGCCTGGTGGTCCTGGTTCACTGTTCCACCCACTCTGCAGAGAAGCTGATAATTTCTGGTGAGCGGCTATAAATCAGAGGTGCAAGCCTCAGCTGCCGCCTGACATGACATATAGCTTTATCGTTATGGCAACCATAGAAACAAATAAAAGCCTTGCCTTTGCTTGACAAGCCTTTGAGATGTCCTGATGGAGAGACAAGTGTTCAGCGGCAAAATGAATTCTCTTGAACTTGCTGTCGATTCATCTTCGTTTTGCTCCCAAGTGAGCCCCTTTGCTCTCTGAATTCTTCGCCAAAGTACAATCAACTGGATTTTTTATTTTTTTAATTTTTATTTGTTTGTTATTTTATTTTCCGTTCTCTTGGTGACAGAGTCATGCTCCACAGCTCTGCACCTGCATGCATCCTGTCTCGTGTTGAGGATGGGAGCTGGGCTTTTGCTCCCTGCCTGTGGCTTTCCCTGGCTCAACCCTGCCATGTTCTTGCAACACCAGCGCTGCCCTAGTCTTACACTTTTGCAGTGTTGTTTTGCAGGGGGGTTGCAGTGATGATTTGCAGGGGTTTTGCTGTGATTTGGGCACTAGTGATTTTGCAAGACAGTGCTGAGCCCTGCGGTGAGAGGCTCCCTAGACGCGCAGGAGGATGAAAAGCGAAGTGGATGAGAAAAGCGAAGAGAATCTGGGCCAGGAGATGGGGAAACAGCTTTGCCATGGCCATGCTGTTGCAGCAGCAGCGGAGCTCATCTGCCCTGTGCCTCAGCCTAGTGCCTTACCTGCAGGAGTGCAGGAAAATGGGTGCTGCTGCAGGTGGGCATCACTGAGGCTCAGGAGGTGGGCTAGGCCAGTCCCCGTGTGCAGCATGCCATTGGGGTATGGGCAGGAGCAGGCAGAAGGCACCTTGCCAACTCTTCTTGCCGTTTGGTGCAGGAGATGCCATGGGAACATGGTCTTTTTTCCCCCTTTTCTTTCTGCTGCCCCCCTGGAGCAGAGTGGGCTGTGATTTCTGGATGCTCAGTGCTGGAGGGACCCTTAACCAGGAGGGTGGGGGAGAGGGGAAGCCCCTTTTTCAGGCTGTTCCTCAGCAGGGACCCAAGGAGCTGCCTACAGAGCTCCACTGGTGCCAATAAAGTGACTGTGAGCAGCTGGCAGTTGGCGCCTGTGATGAATAGACGGCTTCACATGATGGAGCAAATTGATCATTGCATCACCAGGTACAACTTATTTCTGCAAAGAGGGCAATTCATTACCGTGCACATCACAGAGACACCGTCATCCCCACAGATAACATCCCTGCCACTCTGGCCTGGGCTTGTCACCCCAACATGCTGTCATCTCGCATAAAGTGGTGGAGAAGCAGCTTGCTTAATGCTGGGATAAAGGCAGCCTTTGGCCTCATCCTCTGGAGGGAAAGGACAGATGCTTTACAGAGAGGCAGCCACCAGCCCCTGCCCTGCATCTGTCAACTTAGCATCGTCCTGGCTGCTTACCGGGATTTTTCCTGTTCCGTGCCTCCTGCTTTGATTTATGAGAGCATGTTATGTGAGCCAGGTATGTCTCACTTGGCTACGGGGTGACTAAATGGAGACGTAACCTTGCAGCAGCCACTGAACGGTGTGAGCAGCAAAACGAGAGAGGAATTACGGGAGTGGTGCGATGGGGAAATAGGAGCAGGGAGAAAAGGGGGAAAAAAACCCCAAAAACCTGGGCTGAAATTGCCCAGAGTACCTAGGGTAGGTCACAACTGAAATGGTCACCCAGCACCTGTGGGAGGGTTACAGAGACCCCACTGCCCTCAGCCTGTCTCTTCCTGGTCCATCACCAGCCGTGGGTGATCTTTCATGCCCAGGATCCAAGGGACGTTTCAGCCTTCCCTCTTCAGGGGCTTTTAATGGTTCCTGCTACAGTAATGCCGAGTTTCACTCTTCCTGCGCTTCAGTCCTTTGTGCAAACCCACTGCATTTTTGAGGTCTTGGTGCTGGGGTGTAAAACTTCACTGAGAATGATTGAACCCCTTAGGGATAGTGGATGTAAATTTGGACCTGGCTTGTAGGCAAATCCATCACAGGGAGCACCAGCAACAGCTCCAAGTTTGGCAGCTGAGCAATTGCTGTTCCTCTCGTCCATGGTGCCGCAGAGCCCAGGAGGGAAAAACAACCCAACAAGCGAACAGATTTTGTTTATATATTTAGTGAGACAATTAAAAAAACCCCAACAACCGCCAAATATGCAAATGTTGTCTCACACCCTGAATGATTGCCTTTAATGTATCTGGGATCTCCCATCACAGAGTAGGGTTTGGCATCCGACTCCGTAGGTGCCCTTTATGCCAGATGTGCTGCTGTGGCTGTGTGTCCGTCCATCCAAGCGCCTGGAGCAGTATCTGTGATGGAGCAGGATCCTGCCAGTGCTAAGACAAGCAGCAAGTGCAGAGGGTTTGGAGGGGGAGGCAAGGGCTCTAAACACTGTGCTGATGTGCATGCTTAGCAGAAAGGGTGATGCAGAGCAGCAAAATCAGACCTTGGGTTTGTTCAGTGAAAGGAGTTCTGCTGTCCCTGTTTGATGGTGTTATTTGGTTTTATGTCCCTGCCTTTGCTTTCTGTTGAACATCACCCAGAGCATGCTTTGTAGCTGCCTGTTCAAAGTGCAGCCCTATGGCCTCTCTGTTTGTACACCCTGTCTGTACTGTTTTTCCCGAATAACATTTCCGCTTCACCCACACACCCCCACTCCCCCGCCTCGTTTGAGTTTTATTCCCTTTGCCTTTGTGTGTATCTCCTGCCTGTGAAGGGGACTAGAAGGTTTGCAGGTGGGAGAGGGACCAGGCAGTTCATCCCCTGGCCCGAGTAGGGGTGGCTGTGTGACAGCATGATGCTGGGCCGGTGGAGACACGTGCCAGGCTTGGAACAGGGAACCTCTGCTCTCCTCCTCCTCCTTTTCTTCCTCCCGTGCTGGGGAGGGAGCTACAGGCTTTTGGGAAGGGTTGGGTCACTGGGGATGGGCACAGCGGTGCCAGGCTGGTGCTGTGGGGCTGGTTTGTGGTGCAGGTACTTGAGCCCCAGCAATGGCAGAGTATCTGGGGTCAGCTCTGCCCCCTCCCATTTCAGAACAAGCTGACCCACATCACCTTCACCCAGTGTCAGCTGAGAGTGTGTGGCTGCCTGGCTGGTGGGCTGGGGCTGGGAACAGCGCTCGTGGGTCACCAGGGACAGGAGAGGGACAGCAAGGAAAGAGAACAGTGGCAGTGGCGGGGGGGACAGGATTTCCTGGGTGCCTGGGGAAGGATGCTCTGAGTGCCTGCCCTCTCTCCCAGGGCTGTCCTCAACAACTTTGTCCTTAAGGCCCTGAGATGCTCCAGGGCAGGGTGGGACGATGGCCCTAGTCCCGTCTGGATGCACAGCTGTCCTTCAGCCCAGCTCTTCAGCTGTGGGGTTATGGTCCTGGCTGGGGCAGTGACATTGGGAAAAGGTTAATGCTTAGTGGAGAGAGCTGGCACCATCTGCCAAGCAGTTCTGATGAGCTTTCAGTTGCCCGAAACTTGCCCGACATGAAGCAGGCCTGACCCTCCTTTCTTGTATTTTATCTCCTGTAACTACCATTGCATGGCTTCATCCAGAGGGCAAAACTAATAAAATCCAGCCGAGGAAAAACATTCCTGGGAGCACGCCAGGGGCCTGTGACAGGCTCTGCCGCCTGCGCGGGGAGGAGAAACCGTCTTGATGGAGGTGACAAGTGCAGAGGTGGACATGAACAGGGGAGCTTTGCCCTTCTGCTTTAAGGGCACCACGAAAAGACACTGTCCCTTGGAGGCTTGGAAAGGACTCTTGGAGAAGATGGAGCCCTAGGTTTAATTTTATGGATGTTTTTGAAATGCTAAAGGGAAGATGGGGGATGCATGCGTTGCTGCAGAGGAAGACTGTTCTCACCATGGAGGAAAGAGGGATGGCAGCTCTGTGCAAAGCAGACAAACCGAGGGGAAAAGCTCCCGTTCAGCTTTCACCCCAGGGCAGGCAGCGACCAGCGGGCACCGTGGCTGCTGCACCCGGCAGCGTGGGCAGCCGGGACCGGGCAGGGGGCAGCTGCCGTCATGGCCACTGAACCGGGCTGGCTGTGCTCTCCGAAGACAAATGAAGTTAATTAGTTTCGGCTGCTGCCCCTGAGCAGCGGGGGCCAGGGTGATGTTTCCATCAGCTCTAGTGGACTCGGTACAGTGCCCCACCACCGTGGCTGCTGCCCCCAAGTGATTTGCTCCGCTCCAGGATGTCACACCGGTTCTTGGGGTGATTTATTAGGACAAAATGCCCTCTGTTCCTCCAGCTGGCCTTGGGACAGCCAAAGGAGCTGTCAGTACAGCACTTCCCAGGCAACTCAGAGTAACTTTGCTTGTGGCACGCTGGTCCTTCTCATTCCATCGACAAATGCTCTTCAGGCTCCCCCTGCCCCCTCCCCTGCCCTGACCTGCGGGAAAGGAACAAAAGCAGCTCAAAATGAGAAGCACCAAAAAGCTCAGCATGTGGTTTAGAGACAGCATCAGCGTTGCACAGAGCAGGGGACAGTGTGCCCTGTCTGACATTGCCCATTGCCTCAGAAAACTTTTCCGTGCTTTGCTGCAGCCAGCCGGCAGGACCACAGCCGGAGCGCACCATGCATCAGCTGCAAATTGTCTGCCCTTTGCCTCTGCTCTGCCCAGGTTTTGTATCGTTGCCCATCTTCATCTGTTTATTTGCCGCTTGCTTAGCTTCTCCTTTTCTGATTTTACATGTTTGTTAAGTACCCGTCAGGTCTGTTTCTGGTGTCCCCAAATTGGGCTGCTGACTACAGAGCAAAAAGCAAAAGCTTTCTCTACTTTTTCCTGCTGCTACATGTTTAAAGCCTAGAGGTCTGGTGGGTGGTGATGCTTTCCTGGGCAATACGCTGGAGTGTGTTAAGCAGAATGTTGTTTTGAGGGACTAAATCAAAAAGCAGTTGTAAAGCTGGAGATGTTTGGAAGAAGGGCTGGTGAGCAAGCAGAGGGAAAAAAAATATCAAGAAAATTAGGTGAAGCCTTGCAAAAAAATAATCCCATCTTGGGAATTGCCCTGCTTTCACTGCCTGAAGAATTACTGTGCCATAATCAATTCAGCTCTAGACATTTCCTGCGGTGTTTTTGATATAATGAGGTGCTATTGGCTGCAACCAAGTGCCTTTTATCATAACGCAGATGGGTGCAGTTAGGTACCCGCTGCCGCGCCGTGCTGCAGGCTGCGATGCGCTCAGGGCCAGGCTCCAGCAGGGCTGAGCAATGCTGGCGGTGGCTGGAGTGGAGGCAGGGAAGGCAGTGCTGGGAAGGAGGGATGGGGACCACACAGTCCATATATAGTTTATCTAATGCATGTTTCACCTCCACTGGAGGAAACAAAAGTGGCTGGTATTGAGCAGGCTTTGGAGGGGAGGCACATGGGGGGTGTGAAGAGCCCCCAGTTGTACTAGGGCATGTTCAGGTCTGCTGGCACTGCGGCTGGATGGGGTTTGAGGGAGAACATATCCATGTCTTCTGCAAACAGGAGATCTGGGCATTGCACACCAGAGTTTGCCCCAGGTCAGGTCTGTACCAGGTTGCTCCCTGGAGACCAATGTTGCTTTGCCTTATATGTAAGGTAACTGGCTCAGGCTGGGGTAGCATCCCCTGGTGCTGCTCACCCTCCTGGCTGGTGGCTCTGCTGTTGGCTGTCCCCCTGTCACTGCCTGACCATGTCCAGCCCTGCCCTGCCCTGCCCTGCTGCGGGGCTCTCTCCTCGCAGCAGCTCATCGGGAGCTGTGCTGAACCCAGCAGCACACAATTAAACACCAGCTAATACTTCCCTGCTACTGTGGAGGGCTTAAAATGACATAAATGAAGAAGCTGAGAATTAAGGCAAGCTGCTGTGTAAATATGCACTGAGCTTTTGCAGTGAGAAGTCTCTTTATTCACTTCAGTCCACATTTCCTGTTGGTTTGTGGTTTTTTTCTTTTTTTTTCTTTAATCAGTGTATATCAAACACAGATGGGCTTGAGCTGGAGATGTTGGCTCAGAAATGTGGGTCCCCTCTGGATTTGGACCCACGTTGGGGGCATAGCTGAGCAGTTTATAAAGCGTTAATGATAAAGTTGCAGGTGGTTTAATAAAGGGCTTCTCAACTGATAGAGTCCAAGGGGTGAATACATTGTTTATAACCATCCGTACCAGACATGATCTATATGTGTAACAGGTCCCTGACGTGCATTAGGGCTCCGCTACCTGAGTAAATGCTGTGGAGCAGCTATTCTGCACTACCTCCCTAAGGGGTTGCCTTGAAAATCCTGTGGGAATGGATGGAGTTAACCCACCATGAGGCTCTTGATCTCAGCGCCCCTTTTATTTCATATGTGCCCATGCTGTCAGCTCATAATCTGCCATTAACCCTTTATTAACTCAAAGCCTGCCCTTATTTTGAAGCATGACCTTTAAGCTCGATAGCACCAAGGCTCTTTTCCCAGGCGACAGTGCCTGCAGCAGCTGCATGCTGGCTGGGCAGGCAGGCTGGGCAGCGCAGCCTCTTGCCTGCAACCATCAGTAGCAGCTGCCAGCCCAGCTCACAGCCCGGTCATGTCTGAGGTCGCTGCGTAGAGGCTTGGCAGGTATTGAGTGGCGGTACCTGGTTTCCTCCCCTTGCTCTGTGGTGATGACTTCCTTCAGGGAAGCTGTGGGTTTCTCCTCGCCTCTGGCCCACAGCCAGTCTTCGTGGTGGCATTTTACTTATGAGTTGGTAGTTGGCTTCTGTTTGGGTCCAAAGGACATTAGCTGTTGTTTTAGCGACAGCTAAAATGAGCACTCTTAGACCTGCTCCAAGTAGTTGGGATGGGCAGCGCTGCAAGCCAAGACTATTATGGGCAGACTATTCCAGGGTATCGATCTCTTTAGTTGTTCCTTGCCCTTTCTGAACAGGTGTCTTGTTCCCCATTCCTGCGGGGAGCTGTGGGAGAGGAGAGCAGGGGAAGGCAGGGTGTGGTACTCTGCTTATTTGATCCAAGAAGCCAGCACTAGGTGTGTTACAAGATCTGGCTTCTTCTCTTCCTTACGGGAGCTTCTCGAGGACTGAAGGCAGGAGCAGATCATCCCTACCTGATGTGACTGTAGGCAAACCCAAGCCCATCATCCTGCCTGGGTGGTGGGAGCTGGGTCCAGGTGAAGGAGCCCTCCTGGGTTTGTGTTAGTTTGACTTGGGGCCATACCAGTGGGATGACATATTTTTGATGGGGGTAAAAGCCATAATTTGTGCCCGGACATAGCTGATCCGTGATAGTGATAGAGGGGAAGGAGAGTCAAGAATGGCTACCACTGACCTGAAGGGCTTTTCATAGCATCTCACTTGGAGCCTGGGGAGAGTTGCAGGCTCCCCCTTTCCTGGTACAGCTGGGATATGCTGCATCACAGGCAATTAATTATGAACAGGAACATCCTCTTTTGTTGAAGTCTGCTTTATAAAAATAATAATATAAAAAGAAGCTTTTAGTATGAAAAACTTCATTGCAGTAAAAATAGCACCTGGCTTGCCTATTGAGCACAAGTGAGCAGCAGATGGGCTCTGGAACAGCAGGGGTGACTGGGTGGGGGGACACTGCCTGTGCTTGGGGAGCAGCCATGCACATTCACTGCCCAGCTCCAGGGTGGAAAAGAAGCCACAGAAGTTCCTGCCGTCACCTTGCCTGGCCTTGAAAGGGGCCAAGAAATGGGTGGGATTGCGTGGAAGTCTGATGAGTGGTGCTGGGAGAAGCCCCAGCTGTTGTGTGCCTTTTTGATTCATCAGCTGAGGCTTGGCAGGGATTTAAGGGAGCATGAAAAGATTTCCTGCTAAACATCTGGCTCCCCAGTATTTTGGCAGCCTGCTCGGAGAACGCTGTGTGTGCTCAGGTTGCAGGCAGAGGTGGGGAGGCAGCAGTGGCTTTGCCGTCCCTTTGCTGAAGGGATGGTGGTCCCCACCCCACCACCACTTCTAGCGCAGGTGGGCGGCTGTTCCTGCAGAGGCTGTTGTCCTCTGTCTGTCCCTGTCTGCTGGTGACATTTCAGCTGTGTATCTGTGGGTGACAGGGCATGCAGAGAGTTGGGAGCAACCTCACAGATGCTCCAAAGCCCCTCTCCCTGTGGTACCTGGTCAGGCTGATGGAGGGTGTTCCCAGAATAGCCAAAATCTCATTTTTGGGGAGCCTGTGGGTTTGGCTGTGCAAAACTCAACCTGAGTAGCTGCAGCAGGTAGCTGAAGTCCCAAAGCTCCGGCCCCTCCATGGCAGCTGTGATAGTCTGACCTGTGTTGGCACATTGCCTGCTATAATGGGTTTTCTGAGCTTTGCCAGGTTCATCTTGGTCTCTCCTTGATTTCCTGGTGGGAGTGGGGCTGGGGGAGGTTTGGGCTGGGAATGCTCAAAGCAGTTTGGCGGGGGCTGAGCTGGTATGCAGGGCCAGCACGGCGTCTGTGTGCAGCGTTGATCCTGCCGGTCCCTGGGTCAGGCACCCACGCAGGCATTTCCTCAGAGCAAACCTACAGAAATAAAACCCAGAGCCAAGTGCTGGGCAACCTATTTAGGAAATCCTTGTATCCGCTCTGCCTTGGTTCCGCAGAGTCCCAGCAAAGTCAGTCCCACATCCTCTGCCACAGCTCCGACGCTGCCAGGAGCTGCTGCGGTCCCTCCTGCTGCCGCATGCCAGCATGACCACGCAGCGTGCCAGTCTCTGCCCCACATGTCTCACAGACAGGGAGTTTCACCTGCGGTGGTAAAAATGCTGCTGTTCTCAGAAGAGCTGCCTTTTCTTGCAGGAGACATGGCCGCAGAAGGCAGAGGAGGACACGCTTGTGTGTGGGAGCTCTGCCACCTGAACAGCCTCCATGGCTGAAGTGGTGTGTGTGCTCATCCTTGCTTTTGGGGGCTGAAGCAGGGATATGTGGGGCATCTTTTAATTGCATGTATGTGCCTGCAACCTCTCATTCAGTGAAGTGTGGCTCTCTGCCTTCCCAGGGGAGGTGGCATTAGTGGGACAGCTGGGACATCGGTCATAGAGCCATACATCTCCTGGGTGGCTGCTCCTCCCTCTGTCTCAGTTCCCCTGTTATAACATCATGACTTTTTTTTAGTAGGGTTACCTCTGTCTTGGCCAAGACACTGTTTGCAAGGAGATGTCTTTGGCACTGGGGATTGCACTGGCATGGCCCCACAAGACTTGCTCTTGCTCTCTGAGCTGGGCTATGGGAGCCTGGGTGGGAAAAGTATTCAAGTCCTATGACTTTGACACTGGCAGACACGGCTGTCAAATTCCTCCATCCTCCGGTGAGAGCACTAGTACAAATATCACATAGGATCAATCCCCGAAGGGCTTGAGAAATGGTACTGAAAGCTCCCTGTCACATATTCCAGCACAGCTCAAAGGCTGCTTTTGTACCATCTCTAAGCCATCTCACAGTTTCATGTCAGTCCTTATCCATGGTCGCTTTGCTAATAATTTCCGTGCATCACTCTATCAAGTTATCTGTTGAAGTCCAGATGGATCAGGTATTTCCCTTTCCTTAACAGAAATAATACAAATTCTCTTATCACAGAAAGATAATGGGTGAATCTGATACGCTTCAGAGTCAATAGGTAGACACAGAGAGAGGGGACAGGAACCAGTGTGTCTGGCAAAGGCTGACACCCCCCCGCTGCCTGTCCTGCTGGGGCGCAGCTACTGTGCATCACCACCTGTTGATGGGGTTGATCCCTGTGGGGATGTGCCAACTCCCCCACTGGGTCTGTGAGCTGTACAAGCTGCTGTTGGCACACCCAAGAGCTTCCCGAGCTTCAAGCCCTCCTTGGCTCAGCCCATCCCAAAGGTCTCTGGTCCCCTCCATGTCCCCTCCCGTTGCAGAGCCCCCCTGCGCCCTGGGGCTACCCAGGAAGGAGGGGTTCCTACCTTCTTCCAGTGACAAAATCAATACCAACGGCCTCCATTAATATTCTAGGAATGGCAGGGAAGATTGACTGCCTCATTAGCAGGCATCGTGTGAAACTCTGACAATAATTAACAACTCAACGGTCTTATTTGCTGGCCTATCACAGAAGTATTCAATCAAAAATGTAATTTGCTCGACGCTCCCATTTACCATAAAGAGAATATTCCTTCAAAGTTTTAAATAGACTAATTAAGAGGGAAGAAATACAGGGAAAAAAATTATTAACAGTATAGTTTTAATGGGAAATTACTGGAGCGTATTAATAATGCAATAACCATTTTTAACAGCTGTCTGTCAGTTTGTGGGCTGGGGTAATTAAATTAGTCACTAAAGGGTTAGTCAAATTAGGCGTCAGAGAGCAACACTGGGGCTAACGAAGGCATGTCTGGCTTAATGCTCTGGCACACGAAGGAGGATGAAATGCTGACGTTCAGGGCAGGATCCCTCTGAGGTCCCCAGGGACCATGTGGAGTGGGGAACCTCTGGCCAAGCCAGGCACCGGCATCTCGCATCTCTTCTCCTCAGTGTAGATGAACCCGTCATGCCGGGTGGTGCAAGGTGCGGGGCAGAGCTGTGTGTTGGCAAAGGCTGCGTTGTCTCTGGGAAAATAATAATAAGAAAGAGTCTTATCTGAGCATGAGCATGGCCCAGGGTGGCCTCCGTGACGTCTGCTTCAGCCTGATGCTGCTCAGGTTTTTAATCTCTTTCTGAGAGCCAGAAGGCAGCTATGCAGGGGCTTTTTGGCAGTTTCTTTCAAGGCTTTTATATTCTGCGGGTTTCAGGCTTGTATTCCCCCTTCCTCCACCCCTTCTTCCCTTTTGAAATGAATCGCAGTTAATTTTGGATGTTGTCGAGCCTGAAAACACATCTTTCTTGCCGCCAGCCTATTAAAAAATATATTTACAGCTCCATAAAGCAAAGCCAGCTGTCAAGGTAACGTCCTGCTGGCTCCCATGTGTTCAGGGTGGAGAGTAAGGATTTGGAGAGGTACTTGCTTGCGTGATCACAGTGAAGATTTTAAGCCCAACAGAGAGGTTTCTGTCTGAGAAAATCATTGTGTCCAGCCCAGGGAGGTGTTCGTGGGAAGCACTGTGCCTGAGGGACCAGGGATGCCTGTGCTCCTGGCCTGGGGATGCTGCTGCGATTCCCTTTCCTTCTCCTCTCTGTAAATGAGGATGAGGAGGCTGGCCTCTGGGTCTGAATGGGAAAGGATTACTCCTTCCAATGTGCTTTGTTGAGATTTCAAATGTTTTCTCCATTTTGTATTGAAGTAGGACCTTTTCTGTAGTAAGTCTGTGTGGAAAAACAAGCTGACACAAAGCAGTAACCAAATCCCAGAGGAAAACCCTCACCCATCAAGAGGTACCAAACAACGTGGTGGTTGGGGTGTTTGAATAGTGTAGAGGTCTGTGAAACCATGCCTAAACCATGCAGAACAAGGATATCCGTTTCCATATATTGTCTAAAGGTCTGGGCTTTTCTGGGGAATTTTCTTACTCTGATTTTACATCTTCTTGCTCTTGAGATTTGTAAGAGATAGAGGTGATGGCAAAGCCCGTGCGTCCCCCTGAGAAGTTTCAGTTTTCATGAATTGGAGGGTTTTTGCGTAATTCTTTCTCCCATCACCCCATCTGAAATTTAGTTTAATTATAGAGATACCCCTACCTGCCTCAAGTACTTGGGACTTTCTGCTGCTCTTTTTATATTATTAAGATAGATGTAAAGCTAGCAGTTGCTTTAACTTGGTGATGTGGGGGAAAAATGTGTCCCGCATGGCATGCAGGAGTCAAATAAATACCCAGTGGAAGCAGCTCTGATTCAGCTCTTGGTGCCTCATATTGCTTCAAGAGGAGTATCCTGGGAGAAGGGAAATAGTAAAACCCATCAAACCCACCACAACACTTCAATATCCCAACAACTGCAAAAAAAAATGTTGCCACCCATATTACAGCTCGGGTGGGCACTCGGGCGAAGGCAGGCCCTCCTCTTTCTCACATGTAGGAGAATTACAAGCCATATAGATTATTTTAATGGCCGTATTACTTCCAACTGTGCCTCCACCATCTGTTCTTCCCCAATTACGGATGCAAAAACCCAGCATGTTTCTCCATTCCGGCAGTAGAGAATGAAATACAAGCATTGTAAAAGGGTGTATGTTCTTTCAACAATGTAGTTGGCACCTGCAATAATTTGCTCATGCTTCTGACCCATGTTGGTCAGGATGCTCCACCTGGTCCCTCTGCACCACTCCCGGTCGATGCTGGGATGCGCGGTGACAGAGGGAGCCATTGATAAGAGGAAGAGGCTGGTGTGCAGCATGATTTGTCTAAGCCATGTGGTGCAGCTGAATTATTAATGCTGACCAAGCGTCTAAAGTGCTACATAGAAATATGGAATGGTGTGTGTTGGAAGGGACCTTAAAGATCACTTAGCTCCAACCCCCCCGCCATGGGCAGGGACACCTTCCACTAGACCAGCTTGCTCCAAGCCCCGTCCACGCTGGCCTTGAGCACTGCCAGAGATGGGGCACCCACAGCTTCTCCAGGCAACCTGTCCCAGTGCCCCACCACCCCCATAGTGAAGAATTTCTTCCTTATATCTAATCTAAATCCACCCTCTGTCAGTTTAAAACTATTCCACCTTGTCCAGTCACTACAGACGCTTGTAAAGAGCCCCTCTCCAGCTTTCTTATCAGCCCCTTTAGGTACTGAGAGGCTGCTCTAAGGTCTCCCCAGAACCTTCTCCCCTCTAGGCTGAACAACCCCAACTCTCTCAGCCTGTCTTCACAGGAGAGCTGCTCCAGCCCCCCGATCATCTTTGTGGCCTTATCTGGACTCGCTCCAACAGGTCCGTGCCCTTCTTATGGTGAGGTCTTCAGAGCTAAACACAGTACTGCAGGTGGGGTCTCACCAGAATGGAGTAGAAAACAGAGTAAAAAACTTGACAAGAACCTCTTACCTCTAGCACAGTGATAAACCAGGATTGGGGCACAGTGGGAGGGAGAGAATTAAGAGAGGACATCAAAGACTGGATTCTATCAAGTAAATCATGCCATTGCTTCAGTAAAAGAGCCCCTAAATGTTTTATTAGGCATTTTCAACAACTACCAAAATTAAGATGGAAGGGATGAATTATTAAAAAATAGATTAACTAAACTAGCCTCTGTATTAAACATGAAAGGTACCTATTGGGAGCAGCATGGCCGCTGTGTGATGTATGCTTCTGAGTCCTTCAGCTGGGCATGGTGGAGTGGTGATGCCGGGGGGATGGAGAGCCGCCAGCTGCTCTGCAGGGTTGGGGTTGCAGTGCCAGGGCACGGAAAGGCTGGCTGCAGGGTCAGGAAAGCAGAGTGCCAGGTGCTGCGTAGGCACTGCATGAGGGGCTTCTGCCTCGAGGAGCTGCAGGCTAAAGAGATGCAAGGTGGAGCAAAGGAAATAATGTTGGCCCTCTGTTAAATAATGCAGGAAGCGTAGGTACAAAAAGGTGACTTGCCTGAAGCGCTTGAGCCAGGATCTGAACTTTCTGTTGCTATGTGCTAGTCCGGTGTTACCAGCTCAAACCCATCCGTGGCAGGAGAGGGACTGAGCCTGCACACAGCTCAGGGGTTGTGGGCGGAACTGGGGACTCCGAATCTGCTCCACTGGATTTGATGGTCACAACATCAAATAAGCATAAGGAGGGTTTGCAGGGGCTGGAGAGCTGCCGGGGTGGGTGGGTGGGTGAGGAGTGCTCCTGTGGTCCCTTCAGCCACTGCACCTGGGAGGATGGGATGTGGTTTGGGTAGTGCCAACAGCTGGGCACAGCTGGCGCTGCCCCTGCCAGAGCAGGGGTCTGTCCGTGCCTTTGTGTAGTGCAGGCAGTGCATAGTTCTGCCCCCAGCTTGCTGCGGGCAATGTTGGTGTCTTGTGCTACATTTCTTCCACCTGTCAAGTAGAGACAATATATTAATCCCTTCCTAAAGTGGCCGTGTCATCTCAGTTTGCTGTTTAAGTGCCCTTGCAGTATGATCTGTCCCGACATTATGTATGCAGGTCTATGGCAGCCCATGAAGGTAAAGCACAGACAAGAATGGGAGGTGAAGAGATGCTGTTGTCTCTGGTTTTGTTTTATTTCAGCCCCCAGGAGGGGTGGGACCATTGTCTCCAGATGTTAAGCACAGAATACGGTGGCGTTTTTATTTGGGGTTTTTTTCTTACTCATTCTTCTCCCCCAACATGCTCAAAGCTCTTATCTGAAAGTCTACAGTCAAACTCTTGCAAATGCCAGCAGTAGTACAGCTGCTGGGAACAACTCACAGTGTCTACAGCAGCACTGCTTTAAGGTGTACTCTGATGGAATAAGTGAAGGCTTCATTCATAATAATAATAAAACACTATTTTGCAGTTATATGCCGCTTTTAATCTTCACGACTCAAAGGAGCATTAATTAACTGTGTGGCACGGTGGGAGGCAGGTAGCTGTTGTTGTCCCTGTTTCACAGATGAGGAGTCTGGAGCATTGACACATCCTGCCAGTTGCCTGCGGTTGTGCAGTAATTCACCATCCAAGTCTGCAGCTGATCCCAAAATGCCAGCTCCCGCTCGGAGCTTTATTCCTGGGAATGCTTTCTGCTTGTCTTCTGTGGCAGGGCAGACCCTGGGGAGTTTTGAGGTCATCTTCATTTCTTTAAACCAAGTTTGGTTTTGGATAGATAGAGGTGAATATTGCTGAAGTCAAATTTGAGTCTCCTAATGTGAATTAAGCCAAATGCTGAAAGCCAGTTCATTGCCCTCGGGCCAGCAATCGGGCAGTGTTTCAGCTTTGCGGTGCTCCTTCCATCGAGAGAAAAACTTGGAGAAACAAGTTAAGTTGGCTTTTTGCTATGATTTTCTTTCTGCCTATGTGTGCGGAGAAGCCTGTTTGTGTGAAATGGTAAAAATAAAACCACCAACTGTTTTCTTGCTTATAAATCCCCACGTTTGCCTCTCCAGTGAGCTCTGCCTCCCCAAACCTCCAACTTGACTCCTGCCCAGGGTCACATTTGCAGAAGCTGGCTTCTGCTGCTGCTTATTGGCTGAAAAACCAGTGGTTTGGCCCTCGTATATGTAATCAAAGCGGAGTCTTGGCCTGCGCTTTGGGAGAGCATTTGTCTGAGAGGCTTTGGGTAACCCTCATCTCTCCTTGCACACAGCATGGGGCTGGCATCGTGCTCTGTGCAGCTGCGGTGTGAGGCGAGTCAGGCTGAGAGGTCACCCCGTGAAGGGGAGCAGGGTGCACGGTGTCGGGGTGGGATCAGTCTTCCCTTGCCCCCCACCTCCTCCGAGAGCCCACGTGACGCTCACAGCTCCCCTTCCTAACTGGAGGCAGTAGCTGCCACGGGCTCTGATGGATGCTCCTGGCACCCATCAGAAGATCTTCACCCATTGCTCCCTGCCCTGGCAGCGGTGGTTTGTGGGCTTCGTGGTGGGACCGTGGAGGGACACGTCTCTGCATGTCTGTCTCTGGTGCCTTTCAGAGGAAGCAAACTGTATTCTGAGCATCCTCCTCAGCCCTTTGGGGCAGACCTTGGATTAGCATGGAAGCCTTTCCATTTACTCTTCTTAATTCAGACAGACACTAAAATAAAGGCAGTGAGTGAAATGTGGTGGGTAGGAGGAAGAGGAGGGTGGTCCTGCAGTGTGCAAATACTCTTCTTGTCTTCCCCCCTCGCTTTTTTCTCCCCCTGCTAAATGTGCAGCTGGAGAGCAGGTTCTCAGGCAAACTTCTCCCTGATAGGTTTTGACAGGTCTAATCAGGCAGGAGTAGTGACATCCATGGCCTGCGCTCCTGTGAATTGCAGTTCAAACTAAATATCCTTCACCATGACACTGGCAACTGAAACAAACCTGATGGCTGAGATCTGGCTGGCCCAAGGGGCAGGATGCTCCCATCCCATGCACACCTGCCTGCAGCTCCCATCACTGCCTGCAGGCTGGGGCCCCCGCCTCATCTCTTACAACCTCTGCCATAGCACAGCTCTTTTAAATGCCTTTGATATGGGACACTTAGTGCCGATAATTGAACTCAGGGAAGAATCTACCAGGAGGCGTAGTCTCTCTTGTGCCTTTAATAAATGCATATATTCTTTATGTTCCACTTAATCATGCAATAGCACAAAGGTTTACAGATAAAGGGAGGATGTCTGTTCTGGGCTGCTTAGTGTCAGAGTGAGGCCAGAGAAGCTCTGAGTTAAACTTCAAAATCAGCGTGTGTTTGCATGTAGGCACAGTGCTGCCATTGGTGTAATGCATTGTCTGTTCTTTAGAGGTGCTTCAGGTTGTGGGTTATTGTTCACAGCAGGTAGGCTTGTGAATAAAAAAATAACTCAATAAAATAAGGATGTAGATCTTCCAAAGTGATGTCTTCTTTGGAAACCTGAGCCTGGGACTAGTGAGCAAACCGAGGACTCAGCCCTCTGCATTTCCACCCACACCCCCCAATAGCAGCCCTGCTTGGCAGGTCTGAACTAGGGTAGCTGCAATGTCCAGAGGCTGAGTGATGGGACAGGACAGCACAGCAAGGACAGTGAATCCTCTTGTGGGTGCTGGGATTTTGCCATCTTACGGGTTTGTGTCTCACGGTGAATCTGTGGTGTCTAAGACAATGCAAAGTGTGAGGAGTTCTGTAGTGGAGGCTTTTTGTCTCTCTGCCAAATGGTGTTCTAGCTGTCTAATGCTACGGGTGAGCTCAAGACCTTCTGTAGGAAGGCTGGAACAGTCTCCTTCTTCTCTCTCTGGCACCTGTTGCAAGTAGTTCCAAGGGCTGTAGGATGGGACCGATTTGACGGCCCTTAGGAGTAGCTTAGGTCATCCCTAGATCTGTACCTAAGCTAGTCCCCGATGCTGCCTTTTCTAATCCATGGAGATCTGGTCTGTGGAGCTCAGGGCACCGATCAGTTCTTGCTGAAATCCTTGCCCTACCAGCATGGACTGATCTCCCCCCGTGAGTTTGGAAGGACCCAAAATGACCAGTCCTGTGCGTATCTTGGGTTGCCTTGGGACAGGTGAGCTGAAGCCCATCCTCGGCATCTCTGAGACCTGGGACAGGGTTGGTCTGGCCACTGGTGGACCGGCAGCAGTCAGGTCTCAGCCCTGTGCAGGCTGCACACCAGCTCCCAGCAAATGCCATTGGCACCAGCAGATGATCATTTGCAGGGATGCAATTCCCCATCATCTTATCTCAGGATTTGGGTCTGGGGTCTTCTGGTTTAAGCACATCAACCCCAGTCCCACAGCATAGTCCCAAGCCTCAGCGGAGCCGACACAGTTCCTGCCTCCCAGCACTGAGCTCCCAGGTGCGATGCCCTTAGATGAGATACAGATGGATGTGTGCCCTGCTTCAGCCTCTCTGCCTTTAACCCTCTCACTTCCTCAGGTAAATGATGATGTTCCCTGTTCCACGTTCTACTCCCCGCTCAATTTATCTTGTTTATTGACCCAAGCAGAAAGTCAATGTTTTCTTCATCTGCCGTTTGCTTCGATGGCAGCCAATTTGATTCAGGAGGAACAAAAATGGATGCAACAGAGTTCAGTGCCAGATTTTTCTCCTCTTTTTTTTTTTTCTTTTAAATGCTGATCATCCTTTTTTCTGAACCCACCTGACCCTGGACACAGCTTGACAGCCTTCTCTATACGATGTGGCTGCAGGCAAGGCTAAAAATGTACAGCATTTACCCCATGAATTGGAGAGCCGGGAGGAAGCCTGTGGGTCAGCTCATTACAGAGGCAGGCATTGCTGCAGCCAGGGCTGCCCGCTCCCTCCCACTGGGTGCCATTTGTTTGTGAAACGTTGGTCTCTGGGGGTTTCACGTGCATTTGAAGCTCTGTCTTTTCCTCAAAAGTCTGAAGGGCAATGCTTTGCAGCCATCATCTGGATCAGAGATTTTCAGGCACTGTACTGTGGGCTCTCAGGGACTGTGGTTTGAGATGGGGGTGTGAAAGGTGAGGGAGGAAGGCTTGCTCACCTCTGCACTGGGGTATTTGTAAGACTGCAAATCAGGAAAGGTTCACTGAAGTGCATTGAAGAGAGCTGCAGCAAGTGCAGGTCTAAATACAGCTTCTGTCCCAAAGAGTTTGCAAGCTGGGGACAGCGCGTGGCTGCTTTGACGTCTGTCCAGGCAGTGCTCAGTGCTGCGGTGGCACATCTTTGCAGGGGAGGTGGAAGACAAACTCTCCTGGCAGTGTGGGTGCAGTCATAGGTCATAACCAAGGTCATTTAATGGGATGTGGCTACTGCACAGGGTGGTCCTGGCCTTCCCCCAGCCACTGATGCCCAACACTTCCCCCATGCCAGCAGTGGCATCTCTCTGATCCTGAGCTGAGCTTGTTCAGGGATTTAAACCCGCAGAAACCCCCATTTTCTCTGTGGTAGGAAATTATTTGCTCTGAGGTGCCCACATTGCCAGGTAGGGGTAAGATGGGTCCCTACCAAAGGCAGCAGCAGATCGGGGTGCTCCTCATCTATGGAGACCAAACCCATGGAGGTGATGTCCTTGGAAGGGCTTGGGGACCAGTGGCTTACCAAGGAGGGTGCTGCCCTTGTGACAAACCTAGCTGAACTCCAAGGAGCTGCTAATGGATGCTGGGAACCTTGGAAAACACAGTCTGCAATGGGTGCCTAGATAACAGCTGAGTCCTTTTGAAAAATCTGCCCATGTGGACGGAAAATCCCTATGCAAATCTTTCCCCAGGTATAAAATTAATTGGATTGCAACTTCAAAGAGTACTTCTGGAAATGAGCTGTAAATAATCTAGTTGTGCCTCAGTTCCTCTGTCTGCGGACATTCACCTGGCTTTTTCAAAGCCAGTGAGCATTGGTGATAGAAGGTGCTATATATAGTAGCAAAGCTATGCATATATGTATATGTATGCATAAATGCATCCCTAGTAACCAACCCCGGTGTGCGGTATTTTCTAAAATACAACTCATGGGTTTGGTTCTCCAGAAAGCTCTGGTTTTGCTTCTTATGGGCTCTTACCTCTCCCTCCGTGCAGCTGTACACACCCCCACACCATGGGACACTTGCTCACCCGTGCTGTGGCTGGGAGCAATGTGCCCAACTCCCCAGGTCTGTAGGGAGCAGGCTGGAGTGGATGGGGTGTGGAGATCCCTGGGATGCAGACAAGCTGAGGAAGGTCACCCAGCTGTGTAGCTTTTGGCAGCGTTTAGCTGGGTGGAGCTTTATTGCAGAGCCTGGGGTTACCTCTGAGCTGCACAAGGATGCTGAGCTGCTGCAGTCTTCAGGGGCTTGCTCCTCCATGGGCTCTCCTGCCTGCAGCGAGCATCTCATCAGGGCAGGGATCTGCAGTCCCAGTGGTTATCCCTGCCTGTGTGGAGATGGCTGATCCCCGGCACCCAGTTTCCTAGAGGCTTGATGCCGTTTGTTCCCAGTGGATCAATAGGAGCATCTGTGAAAAATCAGGGCATGGATATCTGATCTGGCAGCCTTTGCTGTTTCCTATTTATCTAATCTAATTCTATCGGCATTTCTAAAGTGCTTATCACCACCACATCTAAGCACGTTATATGTACCTTGAAAAAACCCCACAATCGCTGTGTAATGAGTGTTTGAGTCTGGGATGTGGCTGGTCCCTGTGCCTGGGCACAGGCAAACCAGGCTAAAGAGTAACCCCCTCCCTCTCCCAGTTTCCTTGCGAAGTCCAGCTTTTCCTGGTGACTCTCATGAATTGCTACAAAGTCAGATCCAGAAGAGCCCATTAGAACAGAAAACTTGCCCAAAATACCCTCAAAGGCTATGAAAGGGAAGGATAACCCCAGTGACTCATTTGTGCCCAAGCAGGTCCTGAAGGCTGAGCCGCAAGCTGGGATTTTCAGGCTTGCTATTGCAAAATGCTCATGGTGACTGAAGGCAGATACAGCCCCCCATGCCGTACCCTCTGCCGGGTCTGTCCCCAGCACCCATGGGTCACTGTAGGACATCTCTGCACCTGTGGGGCTGGGGGATGAGCTGCAGCACCGGGGGAAGCTGTGCAAGCCCTGGGGCTGGGGCACAGGAGCAGGGAATGAAGCTGGCACCTGAGCTGGTGCTCCCCTCTGTCTTTCTGGCCGCTCCAAGTTCCCAACAGTAAGCAAATTCCCTATTTCTAGGCCAGGAAAGCAGGGTGGAGAGATGGGAACTGCCACAGCCAAACTCTCTTTTGGGCTAGAATAGATGTCTGTTTTAAATGGGAGAATCCTTTAGCTCATCCCAGGCTCATTTCTTTGGGATGACAAATAAGCAGTGACCTGAAATCTTGGTTTGCTGATGGCTGATTATTTTGAAGGGCAAAGCAAGGGGAAGGTGGCTGGATGCTCAGTTCCTCTCCAGTGTCTGATCAGGTCTGTGTCGGGAGCAGATACGGGTGAGGTAGCGAGGAGATGCCCTGAGCTCATCACAGCAGTGAGATTAATGGCATTTTTCACCCTGCCACATAGAATCTATGGGAATCTCTGTTTTATTTGAGCCAGCCCAGGCAGGGCTGCAATCACTGCCTGGTGCTGGGGTGGCCTGACCCCTCTCATGATGTCTTCAGCCTTTAATAATTTAGGATGAGAGATCCCAGGCCTTCTGTCTAGGCTTTTGCTCGATTGCTTGTTTTTCTAAGATTTCTTTTTCTCCCCCAGGCAGAACTGTTGCAGAGGATTGAGCCACAAGTTTTGTGGAGGGTCTCTTTTTTACAAGTGAAGAATTGCCTTAATTTGGCCAGCTTAAAAGCGCTTTTGAAAAACTTGAATTGCTGCACACAGCGTGAAGTCTTGTTTGATTTTACCAGCAAGTGTTGGCAACAATCCTCCACGCCCAAGCACGGCTGAGCATCCCTGCTCTGAAACACTGGCTGAGGCCGTAAGGAAGGGAGACAGCAGCTGGGCAAAACCACCGAGTTTGAGTCTAGTGGGGAAGGGGGACTGGGCGCATAGCGGAGGGGAATGGGCTATACTGGCATGGGAAGGGAAGAGAATCGTGAGTGCACTGGTAGGAGCCTGCCGTGGGGATTTTGCCCTGGGGAGAGCTCTGCCCGCCTAGGGCTGAGCGATGCCGCGTCCTGCAGCTGCTGCAGCAAAATGTCCTTTTTCCAGACTGAACACCTTCCCCTTCCTCTCTGCCCAGAATAAAACCCTGATTAGGCTCCTCTTCAGCAGACGTTATCAAGTTTGCAAAACTCCAAAGCCGGGAGGTGCCAGGGTCAGTTTGCTGTGCAGCCTTCAGGCAGCCCCTCTGTGCATATGCATTATGGAACCGTCTTTAATGGCATGATCATATCCTAGTTTTTCACCTTTGCCTCGCTCAGCACAGCCAATGAACCTGCTCTGGGAATGATCTGCATTAATGTGTAGCTGTAAAAACTTCAACTGAAGTCAATGAAAGCTGTGCTTTGAGCAGGGGAAGTGTCATTTAATGCTAAGCACTCTGAAAAATCAAGTCTAAATGTCTCAAATTTGGTGCATGTAATGTAATGGATGTTTTTTACATTATCGTGCCTGGGCTTTAGCTCCCTGTCTGTAAAATGGGGATGATAACAGGGGGACTGGGAACTTAATCGCTTTATTGGTTGTGAAATACTGCTGCTTTTTGGTGTTGAGCAAAGCATAAGCAACCCATGAGGAGCTGAGTAATTGTGCATGCAGAACAACGTCTGAATAGAGTACAATAAAGTAGGAGCTATGTGTCCTCCAAGGAAGAGAAAACAAGATACTGAGAAGCTGCAGGTGAAGTTTGTAGGGTGCTGAGAAGCCTGCAGATGTTCATAGGTACCTGGGACCAGGGTGGGTGGGGGTGGGTGGGTTGGGGATGCCTATATGCTGAGCTCTGGATGGATTCAGGCATCCAGAGGCACCTTGGCTACAGCTCAGCCCCATCACCTTGGGCATTTGGGGAGAGAGGTCCTTCATCAAAGTGTATAATTACTAGAGACTGCATTAAGGTTGCCCTTAATTCTCACATTTTCATAAGTTTTGAGTATGCGACATTGCAACCGTGATAATTTCCTTTATTATATTTCTTCTGTGGGCGCAGACGTGCGCATACCAGCGTTGTGTGGCAGTAGCTCCCGTTCACAAAATGCCTGATGGGCCTCGATGTCTCACCGGCTTTGCAGTGCCCATCGTACCTGCAGCCCTGCTAACATGGGCTTTCCTTGGAAACTTAGTCTGGTTTTGCACTGCAGAGCTGATGCTCTGCAGGATCCCTTTGCCAGAGGACATCCCACCATCCAGGTGGAGATAGCTTGGACATGGCATTCCCCATGGAGGCCTTTGCTCCCTGTAAATTTAACTGTGGGGTACCGCGTTTGGCAGCTGCTCTGGACTTGGGTGGCAGGGCGGGGTTGCATCCCAGCAGTTGGTTGCAGGAGCAAGGCAGGATGATAGCGGAGCCCATGCCGCTTCCCTGCCGAGCTCCTGCAGAAGCGTGATCCCCATGGAGGACCTGGCACCAGGCTGGCCTCCCTTGTCCTCTGAGGTCCCTGCCCTTGGTCATGTCATGCAGTTCTGGGGTCAGAACTGGGGTTTTAATCAACATCAAACCAGCTTTCTCCCCCAGCTGCCGCTCCTCTCTTCTCCTCCTACGGCATGGTGTCTTTTCTCTCTGTCCCTCCGGAGAAGCCCCTGAGACTCCTGGCCGCCACTTGCATGCTGCTGCGGTCCCGGGGTCAGTGTTTAATTGGTAGGGGTGTTAGAAGTATTTTTGGATCTTGCCAATGGCATCAGCGAGGTCTGCTCAACTCAAAGCAGCTCAGCCGTGGCGAGCCACGAGCCCTCCCTGAGGTCTCTTGCTTCCCCTTCTGCACAGATCTTTTCCTTTGTTAGCACAGTGTTATCTCTGAGCATAAAAAATACCCTCTGGTTGCTTTTTATTTCTAAATTGAAGCCGGAAATGTATTTACAAGTTCACTATTTTGAAAATGCTGTTTTGAGAGGATGGGAGGGAACGAATTGCTGGGCCAGCTGAGCTAGTAAAAATAGTAAGTAGCACAGAGAAATCATGTGATAATTTCATTTATGTATTTTTTAATTATTCATTGCTGCCTTTACTGATAACCCCTGTGCCAATAGTGATCCATTTTGCTAGATAAACATATTACTTCGTCAGTTAGTGTGAATTGCTATCAATTAATATATACTACTACTACTGATTCTGTGTTGAACAAGCAGATTCCACAACTATTAACTTTTAAAATTATTAGTATTTGAGCAGCCTAGAACGCACCACCAAAAGGTGTCATTGCAGTGGTGTGAGGGGCCAGGTGGCTCCTCACTGAGCCTGGAGGTTTCTGTTCCTGGTGCTCTAAATGCTGTATTTTTTCATTATTTAATTTCTTAGGATATTGAAACTGTGCTTTTCGTGTGCTTCTGGTTTGCTGCCACTTTTTGAACTTTTAGATATCACATTATAATGTTTATCTTTGCAGCTGAAGTTTGGAGGGGAAGGGAGAGGTCAGGCTCAGCTCAGATAACTTTGCATGCTTCATAACTTAATAACTGAAGTTAATAAAACTGAATTAGGTGTGTCTGGCTCTGGCTGGTGACATCGTCAACAGAGGGAAATGGATTCCTTTGAAGCTGAAAACATTAGCTGGGGTGTTAGGAGCAGTTGTGGTAATAGCCGCGGGGAGCTGGGGCTCTGCAGTTGCATGGAAGGAGGAAGGTGGTTCTGTTGGTGCTGGACACCTTTGAAACAGGGAGTCACATCCTTGCCTTGAAGAACTAGCTCCTGATGAAGGTAACGAGCAGGTGGAAAATGCGCAGGAGCATTTTGCAGGACATTTGCCTGGTCATGAGCCTGTGTGACCTGCTAGGACATGGCTGTCGAGGCTCCTAAAAGACATAAAACAGGAGGGTAAACGCTGGGACTTTTAAAATGGCTGGGAAGGCAGTATTTTAAATAAATGCAGAATGTGGTGGGGATCTACAGCAATGCCCATCCCTTTTGCTGTGACATGCCGGGGTGGTCAGAGTAGTCAGATGCTTGGCAGTGCTGTTTCTCCTCTTAGCTGGTGTCCCGAAGTGTTTAGCATGGGTTTTCTGACCCACTGAGGGCACTTGCTGTGCTCCAAGCCCCTGTACCATCCCATCCCATCCCATTCCATCCCGTTTTTTGCTGTCAAGCTGGCTGACGCACAGGAGCATCCTGACGGTACTGCCACCACGCAGGAAATGCAACCTGCCAAATTTGGGATTAATTACAAGTCACAGCAAAGTGGGTGTGGGCACGTGTAATTTCCAGCATGCTTACTGACCGTGCTTTATCATCCTTGTTAAGGCTCATGCACTTTTTCTTAAACCTCCCGGCGCTGAGGTTGCCTGGGAGACTGAGCCAGCACCGCCTGCATTTGCCTTTGGCTTGCATGGGGTTGAAGCCGCAACCGTGATACTTCCCTGAAACAGGGGGAAAATGCTCAGAATTAAACCTGTCTTATTTATCTCATTGGTGACATCCTGGTCCTTCATACGACAGAGCCGTGCCGCCACCAAGGGGGCTGCAGCGAGGAAGGGGGGGCAGGCTGGCGAGCCCCAGCAAACCCGGGACTATGTGCTGTGTGTGGTGGGCTCTCTGAGCTTGCTTTTATTCTGGTGTGTTTGTTTTTGCTTTGCTTTGCTGTAATTAAATTTCTGGCCCTTCTGGTCGCTGAGGTGAGCTTCAAAACACTCTGGCAGAGCGATGGTTTTATTGAATCTATAGCAAATTATTGAAGCTTGGTAGGGAATTTTTCATGCTTTCAACCTCAAGGTTTTTGGGAGAGCATTTTTGCAAGTGTTTATTACAGTATTACCACAACAAGTGAGACTACCCTGAAAATTCATAGTAAGCAGCTCATCAGCTGTGGTATGTCAGTGTAGCTCCATTGGAGTGCCTCCTCCAGTGTCACTCAAGTAAGAACGATTTTTCCCAGTTTATGATGTGGATGCTGGTTTCGCTTCAAACCTCCCAGCACTATCAGAGTGGCTGAAAAGCGTCTGTGGGTGCACTGGGCAGAAACTCAGATTTTCTGTATAAAAAGATAAATCTGCTGCATGCACGCACATTGTCAGGCACTGCACTAAGAAAGCTGGTTGAAGGTGTGAGCTCAAGCATGCCAAAGTTTCCGACCCCAAGTTAGAAGCTGCCACCACCTCACCAGGTCGTCCAGTGTTGGGGCTGGAGATGAACTTTTCCAGAGCATCCCAGCTTCGGGGACTTGCTTGGGAGATAGCTCTTGGCTCAGTGCTGCGGGAGATGGTTGCTGCAGTCACTACAGACATGGGAAATGGTGTAGTGGGTGCAGGAGAGGGCTGTAGAGAAAATGGTCTCTTGTTGCAGGCAGAATAAAAAAGGGTTGAAATTGTGGAAGAAAGATATTCTTTTGCTTTTAAATTGGAGACCACTTTTCTCAGGTGACCATTTACTGCCTGTTCGTCATAATTTGGGTGTTTAACTGGATGGCTCTCTGTACAGAACAGCTGAGCCGATGGTACAGTCAAACCCAGTTGGAATTGTACTGTGACTGCGGGAAGTGCTAAAAGTACTAAAAATAACTTTGAAAGCATCTCCATTTGGGCATCCCACAGTGGTGAGTGCCTTTAATCCTGATCTCTTGTTGCCTTGGCTCCCTGTCTTAAGCATGAAGAAAATACCCAGTGTACAGAGGCTGTGAGTGTAAACTAATGTTTGTGAGATGCTGGGGGTCCTGGGTGCTGAGTCCCTGGGAGGGCAAACCCCCAGGGGAAGGGATGGCTCTGCCTAGTAGGAGGGTGGGAATGCCACATGCTGAGAGCAGGGCTGGGGCCATGGGGGTGGTACCGAGGGGTCCCCAGGGGTCTGCTGGCAGCCAGGGTCCCAGCCCTACATGCTGGTCAAATCCAAAAGCTTCACTTCTGAATGCTGGGCTTTGCAGATGCAATTTGTTTTTTTATCGGTTATATGTAGTGCTTTTATAAAAAATGTGATTATGAGTTTTGCAGTACCCCCTCAGCTGGGGTGCGCATGTCGATCAGGCAGGCAGACCCTTCATGCGCATTTCTGTGATGAATCTTGCTGGGCATTGTGTGAACACACTGAGCTCTGCCCAGCCTTAACAAGCCCAGGCGCTGCAGCGCAGGAAGCCGGGGATGAAGAGCTGGGTTAACTTTGCTTCTGCTACAGTCTGTAACTCCCCCTCCAATCTGATATTTCAGGCTTGCAGCTGAGAGATCCTACCCTTCCCAGTTCACTGTTTTCCACCCAGCATTTGCAATTCATGGCTGGTAAAGAAGTTTCCAACCCATGTGGCTGCAGGCAAAACAGAGGCAGAACCATTTGCACAGCAAAAAGGCTCGTGCAGGTCCCACTTCCACCGATCCCATTAGTATCTTTGAACCATTTACTCTGAAACTCAATGAAGAGTTTGGCAACATCACTAATGATTTCAGCGCTATCCAGATTAGCAGAGGAAGGTAGGGGTTTACTGGAGAAAAAAGAGATGTGAGGGAGAAGAGAAAAGGAGCGGAGGAAGACAGGAGTGGAAAAGGTGATAGCACAGGTGATGCTCAGAGAGAGCATTTGCTGGGGAGTCATGTGGACAGGGACTTCAGTTATTGCAGGTCTGGGGCTGTGTTTGGGGATTCAGAGACATTTTCCCCCAAGGAGGGCATCCAGCTCCTCCTGGAAACTGCCCCAGAGGGATGGGTGCTTGGCTTGAGCTTTTGGGGCTGGATGGGGCCATAATGGGGACTACAAGGGGAAAGCAGCCATGGGCTCCCGCATGAGCATCCACAGGGCAAAGGCTGAGGGTCCCTCCAGGTGAAGCCAGCTCTGGGTGAGATGATCTGATGGGGCAGGGAAGAAAAGTGGAAGGCAGAGAACTTTCAGGTTTAACCCCTAGCTGGGCATAATGGGAAAAGGGAGCAAAGTCTGCACAGGGAGACACCTCTCTGGTGGGCTCCTGACAGTGAGGAGACCAGCCCTTTCTCAAGCCTCACAGCACAGCAGAAATTTTGTGGCCAGAGCTGGTCAAAATTTCTCAGGCAAGCAGCTGTCAGGCTGAAAAATGCAGAATCTGAGAGTAAATTTCTCTGTCCTGGTTTGCAAGTGCATCAGCCCTGAAGTCCCCTGTTGAGTGGGCTCTTGCCAGTGCAAGTAGGAGCAGTGCCAGGTGCTGGACACGAGGCACCCTGGCTGGGCTGCGCCAGGTGGCCTTGGGTCCCCGCTCTGTACTGGTCCGTCCTTTGGGTGAAGCTGCAGGTGACACAGCATCGTGCCTTTTGCTGCTAGTGGGCCCTCTCTAGAAGCTCATGAATCCCACATCTGCCCCCAGTCCCTCTCCAAACAGTTGGGGGAGCACATAGTAAAGCAGCACTGGCTTAGTCCCCAGCTTGTATCTTTTTCTTTGTTTTTTTCAGCGATGGTTAATTTCGTAAGACACCAAAGTCTTTAACCATTAGTAGGCAATAAAAAGGGGCAGCTGAGTTGGATAACACCTGCTAATCCCCTTCCAGAATGAGCTAGAGAGAAGAGCTTCTGCAAAGCTCAGGAGCTTATTCTGAGAAGAGTGCTTTGGAGGCTTTGAGAATTGCATGGTGTTGGTATTTCATGAACAAATAACCCCCAGCGATATTTGTCACTGAATCTGCCTCGTTAATGAGGGCCTGCAACAAAGGGGGAGGATGGAGAAAAGTATTTTCAAGGGAATTGAAGTGAGCGTGGGTGATGGGAGGTGGCATGGGGCTGAGGTTGAGGATGGGTGCCATGGTCTGCACCGCAGGAGCTGTGCGAAGTCAGGTGGGGAGCCCTGCTTTTGGGCAACATGCAGAAGGAGTTGTTGGAAAAGAGGGTTTTACTGATGCTGGGTATGTAATCAGTGAGTCCTGGTAGGGAGGGGAGTGCCTTTCATTTATAAGCGTATCATTTGGGCGTCTGTGTATGTCTTTGGGAGGGCTGGAGAGTTACAGAGCGAGCATGTCCGTGTGTTCATAGATATGCATGTGCTTGCAGAGAGAATCTGGCATCAGAAATTAGGTCACTCCCTCCAAAATACCCTTTTTGACAGGACATGGCATCTGCTTCAGGGTGATGGGGAATTGCCCTGTCCTCCCAGTATGCCAGGTGCTGAGCCCTCCCTGGTTCCTGGTGCCTGGGTCCGGCCAGGGCCACCAGCAGCTTCCCCCAGCTCTCAGGTGTGCTCTGGGCACAGCACAAACTGCAGAGCCCGACTTCTCCATCCTGCCTTGTCAGAATAGATCTGGGGGTTACTCAGTGAAATTCAATACAGATAGATGGAGAACAAGAGAAAAAGAGCTGTTCTTTTGCAGGCAGCTCTTTACTGCAGGGAAAGTGATTCATCCATCAGGGCTGGTCTAATCTGGCATGCTCGGGCAGTGAGGAGGGACAGCTGATCCAGTGGGCACTGTGCAGTGGTGGCCAGACACTGCCATCGCTCCTCAGGTGTCCCCTGCCTTGTCGGCACTGCCTTCTCTCCAGGGCTGGCTCTGGGATCTGGGGGCTGCAGTCCCATACAATGGGCAGTGAGGGATGGGCAGGGGTCACTGGTGGAGCTGTGTGGGTGGAAAGTCATCTGCTCTGTGCCATGTGTCACCTGTCCCATTGTCACTGCGGGAGGCAGGTAATTAATTATTGCTCTTCACCCCCCAAAATTAAAAGGAGCTGCTAAGGCTGGCAGCGCCAAAGGCTTGGCAGCACCTACCTGCACTGAGCCTGGCTCCACCAGCCCCTCTGGAGGCAAACAAAAGCAAGTTTTATCCCAGCTCACTCCGAGCATCACAACAACCCTCTCATCTGTCGGGGGCACGTGGGAGTGATGCTGCTCTAATCTAACGATGGCCGATGCAGACGCGATCTGGCTGAGCAGCATCCCTCCATCTGCAGGCAGCACCATCACCCCGCTCCTGTTGCAGGTGACATTTGAATGCTTCCCTGCGGCTCTGCTGCCCCACCTTCCAGCAGGGTTAATATTTTAATAAGCTTAATGACTCATTCCAGCTCATCAGCTCCTGCCCCTGCTTTCCTGGGGGTCATCCATTATGCCAGGCACTATTTTGGAGAGTGAAGTTCCTGTTCCTGTCCTCTGTCCTCCCAAGGGCAGAAGGTTGGTTTGTGCTTCCAGGTTTTAACAAAAAGCATGATGAGCGGCCCCTGCCAGCCCCAGCCTGGCACTGTGCCGGACAAGCTGGCTTCTCCTGGCAGGACTCTGGCTCTCTGGAACTACACCAGCCGAGGATCCAGCCCCAGGGTCTCCTTTGTACCACCCAAGGCAGCTGTAGCTCCTCTGTTGCTCCCTCCAGTGACATGGGAGTTGCAGGAGCTTCGGGTTGTTTGGTGGCCAAATGGAAAACCCAGGAGGGAGGACGGAGGCATGGTTCTCCTTGCAGTCCACCTACGATGAGAAGCCCTTCAAGAGGAGCAGATGGGGCTGAGCTTTCTGGGTGGGTGGTGGAGGAGTTATCATGGTTTGTTGGTTGTTTTTTTTTTTTTTATAAATAATTATCCCTACATTAATAAACAGTGTTTTTGGTTAGTAAATAATATGCCCTTTCTCTCCCCGCATCTCTCCAGCAGAAATAAGTGCCCTGATCTAATATATTCTGCCTTTCTCACTCCCTCACTTCAGAGGAGCTGCAAATTCTGGTGGGAACAGAGTGCTAATAGAAAAGGGCCTCTACAGATATTTGAAACATGACCAAGAAAGGACAGAGGGAGATTCAGCTCCAAATATGCTGGAAAATCTAGGAGATGGGCCAAGAAAGGGGGAATATTGGAAGCATGGTCACCAAGAGGGAAAAGTTAATTGGGAAGCATTAACTGGGGTGAAAAGCAGACATGAATTTGCTGCGTGGGGTGGTGATGCAGCTGGAGGTGCTGGGGTGGGCATGGAGTGACCCCGGTGCTGGGGTAATTCGTCTGCCCTGACACACGGTAGCTGCCCTCTGCCTCTGTCTGAGCAGGGATGTGCCAATTTATCAGTTCTTGCTAGTTTTATGGTGTTTTCCTTGTTGAAAGTCCCAGCTTCTGGAATCCTGCAATTGCCTGGAAAACTGGCCCGACTGCACAGGGCTTTATTTCTTGGGTTTGGCCTCTGGGTAGTTTCTAGCCCTCAAGTTTGCAGAGAAAAGCTCCATTACACCCTAAAGGCTCAGAAAGCAGAAGGCACATTTAGGGGAGGGGAAAAAAAAAGTCACCCAGTGATTGATTTATTTTTAAAATCTCATCATTTTTATGCCAATCTCATTATATATATTTTTTTTTTTTATGCCTGACTCATGATTTTTTCGAGCGTTCGGTGTTGGCAGGTCTGTGTGCGTGAGTGTGACGGCATGTGTGTGCGCAGGGGCCCTCTGCTGATAGATAATGCAGTGCTGCTTCGAGACAGCACTGCTGTGGTCTTCAAGGGCTGCTGAATATTCCTCCACCATCCTTTCCTCGCCAAGCACACAGTTTTCAAATTAAAAACCAAAAAAAAAAAAACCCCAACCAAAAAAGGGAGGCTAACACTGGGTGTTCAGTCATTGTGTGGCTTTTTAGGTCCTGATGGGAGAGTAGGGGAGATGCTAAAGGGGAATAAATGACCCTGTGACTCCCAGCATTGCCTCGAGGGATATTTTAAGGTCAGAGGGGTCAGTGTTTATTTGCAGGCCCCTGTGTATAAAGATCTAATAAACAGCCTGTGGAGGGCAAGTCCGTAGCCATCAGTGACTTGTTCTGTGACCTTGGGTAAATCGTTTTGTCTCTCTCCTGTCGGTAAGCGGGTGACAGGATCTGTTACCCAAGATGGGTTGCAGGTATTGGTTAATATATAAAATGTGCTTTGAAGATGAAAAATACCTTGGAGATGCTTAAAGCTCTTGACAAGCATCTGTGCTCCCTTTGCAGGAACCCAGCAGAAAGCAAAGTGCCTGAATACTTTGTCACAGACAAAATCTGCTGTGTGCGCAGCTCGGAGAGGCAGGGCTGGGAGCTTCCCAAGGCTTTGCATGGCCATTGAATTTGTCGGTATTTATGTTTCTTGCTTGCGTAAGAGAGGGGTGTCACAGCGCAGCCGTGCCCGGAGCTTTTCAGAGCTGTCATGGGCTGCAGCAGTGCAGCAGAGAGCTGTGCCTGCACCCACCCCTGTGTCCCCGGCTCCAGGTCCCCCTGTCCCCTGGAGCCAAGCACAGGGGTGAGCCCCCACATCCACATCCCAGCAAGTGCGAAGCCAAGTTTCCAGCTTTGGCAGTGTTCCCAGGTGATGAATGAGGTGTGGGTGCTCCGGTAGGCTTGGCCCAGCTGTGAAACATTCAGGAGGAGTTTCATGGTTGTGGATTCACTGTTGTCTAGGATAGGGTTAGTTTCACACACAACTCCAGGCTACTAATAAAGTATCTCTTAGTTGCTAATTTGCTTGAAAATGGTAGATAGTATCATTGAAACCCCTTAAGTGGCTTGTTTTCATCAAGGATGTCAGAGTTATGCAGCAAATGTAATATATATAGCATAATCACAAAGCCTTAATTTTCTTGGGGAGCTTTCTTTGACTAGTTTTGCTAATCAAAACACCATGATTTTGCCAGGGCAGCTCTCTTCGTGGATTTCCCTGCCCGTGCCATGTGCTGCCTGCTCCCTGCCAGCCCTAACGGTGCCTTTTCTCTCCAAGGGAAGAAGCGATGCTGTCCACCTACTTTGAAACCATCAATGACTTGCTTTCCTCCTTTGGGCCAGTCCGAGACTGCTCCCGCAACAACGGTGGCTGTACCCGCAACTTCAAGTGCGTTTCGGATCGCAAGGTGGACTCGACGGGCTGCGTGGTAGGTGCCGTGGCTGCTGGCCCCCGGGGCTGGTGTCTGTTTCGGGGGTAAGCCGGAGGGGGACATCAGCTGCTGCCTCTCCAGGGATGTGGCCAAGGGGATGTGTGTGCTGGTGGTGGGCTCCCCCTCCATCCCTGGGGCCTTCACAGCAAATCACATCTGCCTTGAGGACCTCAGGGAAGCAGTCTGTGGGCTGAGATGAGCAAAAGAAAAATGCTTAAGGCGGATGGTCATTTTCCTGCTTGTCAAGAAAGCACAGGCTGAAAACAGTCTCGCTTTTTCTCCTGCTTTGTGCTTGCCAGCATGGGAGAAAGATGAAGCATCTCCCCATCCTCTCCCCCTCTGACACCCTCACAGTTGTGATTTGTTTCTGCACATGCTCACATCTTGCCAAACAATCTACTGAGTCCCAGGTTTTGCGGTCTCCCCTCCCCCCACTCCAGAAGACCTCTTAGGACTTAGACTGTTAGTTCTGGGCAGAGGCTCTGAATCGTTCCCAGCTATCGATGCACAGAGGGGTTTCACTGTTGTTGCAGGTGGGAGCAGCAGAGCTCAGCACCTCTCCCACCTCTAACCCATCTCACCTCAACAGCAAAGTCCCCATTTCCCTGCGTGCAGAGCTTGTGCGAGTCTGGTACGACACACAGAGACACAGGGGCAGAGCCTTGGGAAAGCGGGGGAAGCCTGGGAGCATCCCTTCTTGTCTGTCTGTTGTAGGAGCCCCTGCCTGCCCAGCAGCAGGTGGTGACCCCTGGGGGGTCCAGAGCAAACACGTGCCTGCTGCTGCAAAGCCCCCCGAAACCCCTCTGCCCCTTCCCCTCCCTCTTGCCACAGGCAGAGCCCCCACAACCCCATCCCTCCCATCTCAGCAGAAGCAGGAGTTAAGTGTCTCTTTATTTATTGAAGATGTTTATACACGGCAGCCGGGAAAGGTCAGGCTAGAGCAGTGCTGTCCCGGGGGTAGCGTTTTCATTATCCCCCTCTCCGGTTTCTTGTTAAGGCCATTTAGCACGACAGCCTGATGTGTCACCAGCAGCGCCTGGTGCCATCTCCCCCTTGCTGCTCCTCTCCCTTCCCTCCTTTCTTTTCCCATTGTTGTTTTTTTGTGGGTTTTTTGTTCCCTTTCCCAGGGAGCAGCTGCCTTTCTAGTCTTTTGGGGGGGTTTCCCCCTCTTTCGGGGTGTTATTTCGCTCTGAATGCCAGTGTGCCTCCCAGACACTGTCAGAAGCAATTGGGACTCCGATTGCCCCGTGCCGCTGGGAAGAGATGCCTCTTTTTAAAAGTCAGGATATATTAAGATAGAAATTGTCAATAAATTACAGACCTAGCGCTTGCCACACTGGCATGCGGAGAGGCAGAAATTGAAAACTGTGTCACTGGGGGAAAATAACCCCCCTGCTTCTGTGATGCCTAAGTGAGGCTTTATGCAAAGAGAAGAAACTGTGTACAGCAGGCAGCAGGGAGAGAAAGGAGAAGCAGCAGGAGCTGTTCTCCTGGGGTCCATTCCCTTCCTGAGAGCCGTGGGCGAAAGGTGACACATGGGACCCCCTGTCCCCCCGTGTCACACCAGGCTGCCAGGGCCGTGAATCCCATAGGGACAGGAGACAGCTGTAGAGGTGCCCATCTCTCCTCCTTCTGCTCTTCACCCCTTTTTCTCCCCACTGCAGAAGCATGAGGTGGCTCTGCCCCTCTCCACAGCCCTCAGTCGTGGGGTGAAGCCCCCCAGCTCCTCAGCTGCAGCTGCAGCCTGAGGACAGTGGAGCTGAGCTGCCCGGGGGAAGTTTGGAGATGGCTGCTACATCCCACCTCGGGTCCACGTCTCTCCCTGCTTCCCATCGGACTGACGCCAGAGGCACAGTGCTCTGTCCCTCCCAGCTCCGTGTAATGTTGTGCACTCATCACCTGCTTGTAGGTCTTCGGCAGTGGCAGGGGTGTGAGCAGAGGTCCGGAGGACACTGTCCCATGTTTCTGACTGTGGCCCATGGCCGTTGCCTCGGGAAAAGCCGACAGGTGGGCAGGCAGCGCTGCCCCCAGCCCCAGGTTATGCTCATGGCACTGAGTGGGGTTGCAGGTGATGGGAGCTGAGTGTCAGAGCTTGCCGCAGTCCTGGCACGTGACCTTAAGGCACCTTCTGTCCTGGTCCCTGCACTGGACAATATGTCCCGTCCTCATCCCATCCCTGCTCCCACAGTCTGCTAGGTGTGAGCTGGGCTTCCAGTGTGAGTAGGGATGGGACCATTTGCTGCAAATTTGCAGGGATGTCAGTTAGTTTTAAAGCTGAACTGCTGTGAACTCAATTTGCCAATTTGGTAAGTGCTATGGGCAATATCGGGATGTAATTTAATTAAGCTATCCCCTTTTTATATAGTTCAGGGAGCATTCACGTACTAATTTTAGCACTAGGTTTGCTTCAGCTTTACTCTGGACACTGTTTCACAAATCATGACATGTTGTTAATCTTTACCAGTCAACAGTTTATTAATTTGCTGAGGACCACAGAAGTATATAATCAGTGGTTCATCAATCAAGGCTAAATCTAACAAATGTTCCAGGCAGGTACTGAGCATAAAATATACATGCCGGCTTGTAAGCAATTAATACACAGCAGAGCTGGAGCCTAGCAGCTCAACCAGGGAACAGCACAAATCTCAAAGATTTCTTATTCCTTTTATATATAATCATCATCTGTTACCAGTTCCTTCATGCCCTTAATACAGCTTCCAGTAATTCTGCGAGGACTGGGGATGCATTTGTCTTTGGGCTTTTTAGCGCCATGGGCTCTGCCATTCACTAATTGTTTGGCCTTAAACGGACTTGGTTAGAACATCGAGAGCAGTTTGCGTGTAGCTCGTGTGGAGCCTCTCTGAGGGCAGTCCCCTTGGGCTGGTGAGGGAGCAGAGAGAACGTCGCTTAAGTTAAAACCCTGCGTGCAAGGTGTCACCTGGAAGACCCCAAAGGCTCTGCAGAGGGGTCCCCACCCAAAGGGGTGACACCTTCCCAGCTTCCATCCCACGCTTCCCGTAGGACCCTTTCCCCCCCCATCTCATGGCTTTTCTGTTAGTTTGACGTGTACCCAGTAGATGGCATTAGTGCATAAAGGTTTTCTGCAGGTCTTTTCTTGTCGGAGGCCTTTTTTATTTGGGTAGTTTTAAGTAGGAGCTGCAACCTTGCCAAGACCTTGGGATTGCTAACTGGAGCCGTGTCTTTGAGCCCTACCTTGCAACATAACAAAACAATCCCCAAGCTCTAGAAAACCTGTGTCCATGCTGCTTTTCCCTGTGACACCCTAGATTTGCTGTCAGGTCTGGGGAAGCCACAGGCATTTCCCAAGAAAATAAAATCCCAGCAAGCTTATATAAATCTGGTGGGTTGGCTGTGCATGTAGAGTTCAGCATGCATTTCATACCATCTTGCAGGGATCACAACAAACCAGGAGAAACTGTGCTGGAGAAATAAGGCAGAATATTGCCAGTAAAGGAATATATGTCACTGATCCCTCCTACCAGCATGGCAGTAACTGCTCAGCCCGGAGGGAGGATGCTGAAGGAGAGAAAAGTGCTTGACCCTCATGTGTTGGTGATTTATAATTTGAGATGAAAACCTGTGAATTAGCCCTGAGGGACTGAAGGAAACACCTGTAATGTGGCTTAAATTTGGGTTTCCCCACCTGTCTCTCAGCTTGGCTTTGCTCACTGATGCCAGTTCTCTCATCTGCCTGGGGAGAAGGAGGGTTGCTTTCTTCTGCTGCCCTATGGCTGTGCCTGTTTCTGAGCTCCAGCAAGGCAGGATTGCAGCCGCAGGGGAATAAGAGGGATGAGGTGGGTTTTTTTTCCCTAAGGAAAGTGAGCTTTGGTCTCAGCACGTGAGCTGGGCAGGGAGGTGGTCAGTTCCCCTCCAGTGCATCTTGGGCATCCTCAGCATTGCCACGGCAGGAGGCAGCAGCAGGTACAGGTGCGCAGTGAAGGTGCGTGTCTGAGCCCTGTGATGCTTCTCAGGATGGGGCCTCATCTCTGGGCGGCTCTCCTGGAAAAGCAGGAGGGCACAAGCTGCCCAGCTGCTGGGGAGGAAGGCAGCTCGGGTCCCATGCTAAGGTAGTGGCAGAATTAGGCCCCTTGTTTCCCTGCTGCTTGAGCAGCTTCACCACAGCGGCGCGGCAGCAGGTGGGTGCAGGTGGTGTGGTCTGATGGTTCTGCAACATCTGTGATGCCTGCAGATGTTGGTGAGTTAATCTTTTAAGTCAGAAGAGTGACTTGTGCCACAGAAGCCGAAGATGTTGCAGGGGGATGTGAAAGGGCTCACAGCATGGCTGTGCTCCAGGATCTGTCCCACCTTGGGAGAGGTGTTGGCAAGAGGTAGGAGAGCCCGCCAAGCCTGGGCGGTGGGTTGCAGCTCTGCACAGCCACGAGATCCTGCTGATGGTCACCATCTCCCTGCTCACAGGCTGAGGCTCCTCTAGCACAGATGTTTTTCTAATTTGAGCAAGAGAAAAAAAAGTATTGTTTGCCTTCAAGGACAATGGGAATTGTTCCTTTCCATGGTCATGGGGTCAGCGTGTCAGGCAAGAGAGGGAGTTTCTCTGGCTTAGCAGTATGCAGAAGGGAGAGCAGCTATCTACCAGAGTGTCTCTTAATGAAGTTGTGGCCCACGGTGACACTGCTGTGGTGTTGGTCTCAGCCTTTTAGACAGAGAAGGAGGAGAAATTTGGCATGGTCCACACAGGTATATAAGCCTTAGTGCAGCCTGTCTGGAGATAATCCTTCTCTTTTCCTCTCTTCCACATCAAAATGATGGGCTGTTCCTTAGCCGCTGCAAAGCAGAGCAGAGAAACAGCTTAATTTAAGAATGTGACTGTTTGGGGGAGAAATGGGATTAGAAAGGAAGGAGCAGGGCAGTGGCCACCACTTCAGTCTTCTCCTTCCAGACACCCAGGGGTGGCTTGGGGACCATGGGCAGTGGGGAGGTACTTCAAAATGAAGTGGATGATGCTGAGAAAAGATGTTCTTGGGGAGAAACTGGATGTTTGGGAGTTTCAACCCAAACTAAAGTGCTGTGCAGAAATCCCCACATATGTGAAAATTCCAAAATAATTTGGTTCAAAACATCTCCTTTCTATGAAGGAGGGTGAAATGTTTAATTTCAACATTATCATCTGGAGCTTTGTTATATATTGCATTATCCCAGTGTACAGCCTGAAATAAAAATAAATTTAGGTGATGGAAACCAAAACATCTCAACTTTGTCAAAATTAAATGCTCTCCTAATTTCCCAATGAATTTTGAGATGTAATTGATGGAATCCCACAAAGCACTTAAGCTTCATCAAATCTGCATTTTTCTGACAGACAGTTGTTCACTGAAAGATAAAAACTCATCCGTCCCTGCCTTATGAGGCACCTAGCTAATTATGTTAGAGATGCACGTGCAAAGGCGGGAGATGGGGAGGAAACCATTATCTTCTAATCCCTTTAAAGTTTAGCTGGCTCCTTGAAGCAGAAGATGACTCCTTATGCACATCACGATTGGAAGCAGAAGCCCCCTGAACTCAAGAGCAAGCCCCCCTCCCAAGGAGCCTGTGGTTTTGGATTTATCTTGTTAAGCCAGGTAACTACCTGTGATGAAAATGGGATTTGAGGAAGAGAGAGAAGAAAAGGATGGCAAAAGGCCCGGGGTCAGTAAGTAGCTGGCGGTGGCAGGGAGCGGAGGGGCAGGTGGGGAGCCCACTGCCTGCCTGCCTTTGCTTTCAGGGCTGCAAAAGGCATGTGAACCATGTCTGCAAGCGGTGGCCAAAGTTAAAAGCAAGTGGAATAGCTCAGGAAGCACCAAGGTGAGCTTCAGGTCTCTGCCTGTGCTGGGAACTAGTAGTCTGGGTGATAAAAGCCCCATTCTCTCCAGTGTTGGCTTTTTCAGCGGTGTTCCTTGGAGGGCTTGGCTGGTGCCCGTCCTTGCCCCTCTCCTCTCCCATAGACTGGGATGCTTTGTGTGTTGTGCTCACAGCAGGGTTGAGTCGTTTGGTTTGTGTTGAAGGATTTGGCATGTAGTGTTGTGGCTGGGCTGTACCCTGTATGTCAGGTGGGGCAGGAGCTGAATTTCTGGTCTCTTGAAGGTTTTTGGAGGTGCCAGCCTCTGCTGTGGCTAGGAAGGGAAATTGTCCGATGGGCAGGAGATACCAGTGCACCCCAAAATGGGCTGTTGGTGACTCCTGGAAGGAAAGCAGCTGGAGGGTTTCCACTAGCTTGATTTCCTTGCTCCAGGAGCTCTGAACACTTATATCAGTGTACATAGCATCCCACCAGCTGCTTGAAACAAGTCCATCCCACTTTGAATTGGTATGTGAACATACACATAGTGACTTGCCCGAGAGGGTCCCCGTGAGAGCTGTGCGGTGGCTGGAGTCGGGGAGATGCTGCCTCGTTGCCCAGAGCTTCGGTGTCCTCCATGGAGCCCCCAGCCCGCTGTCGTGGGGGGTCCGAGCCGAGGATGTGAGCTATCGCAGTGTGTGCTCAGGAGCCTGGAAGACAGATGGGTTTGATTTTCTGAGTCTAAAATAATGATTGATGATCTTGAAAGGGAAAAGGAAGCAGGGGGAAAGCAGGGAGGGGGAAAAAGAGTGGGAAGATAATGACTGTTATTTCAGAAAACAGTTGTAATGTTTCCCCCCCTGGGAATGATGCTCCCCTGCGGTGGGTGTCAGGGAGGGGTCTGTCGCAGCTGGGGTGGTGGTGAGGACATCACTGCCCCGAGGAGGAGAGGCAGGGATGGCCCTGGAGAGAGACTGCCTGGAGCCAATGGGTGCTTCAGCAACCAGCTCTTTTGCCTGTTTTGCCAAAATATTAGGAAAGGAGTAACAAATCTCAGCCGTAGAGGCTGGGCTGTGTACAGCCAGACTCTGGTCCTGCTGCTGCTGAGGAGCGTTGCTTGCTGAGGGCCTTCTGGGCCAAGAAAGCGAAAGCAGAATAAGCTGAAGTTGTCTGAATATGTATATAAATACAGACACAGAGGAGTTTACTGCATTTGTATCATTTCTGAGCTTTAACAAGCGAATAAAATACATGCCAGTGCATAGTTCGGAGCTCATTAAAATGCTGGCACTTGCTTGTACCTCAGCAGCGCCTCAGATCAATCTTTTCGTCTCACACTGAAGAGGTTCCTCGGTGAGGAGTGAGGATGCCTCTAAACAAAGGGGGGGTCATTAGGGCTTCGGGCATCACGCTCAGGGCCCCTCCAGCACTGAGCCACCAGCCCTTCTTGCAGCCTCAGGTGCTGGGGATGCAGCCTGGGGATGCTGCACTGGGCCAGGGTCCTGGATCTTGCCTCTGGATGCATCCAGACATGCATGCGTGGTACCTGCAATGGCTCTGGGAGCCGGAGGTTGGTGGCAGCTTCCCTGTGCAGTTTTGAAGAGCTGGGGAGGAGCTGGGCTCGTCTGCATCCAGAGCATCACCTCTGACACCTTGGTGTGGGAGAAGTCTCTGACAAAAAAGCTGCTGTTGTTGAGAAAACAGAACGCAATAATAAAAAGGGCAGTTTACTCTCTCCAGAAACACTTTATTAAGTATTCTTTTTTTTTTTTAAAGTTAATAACGGAAGAGAGGAGCTGAGCTGAGCAACCCTGGCAGGCAGCTCAGATGGAGAGCTGGTATCCCCTTGTCTGGGGGATCTGTGTCAGTAACGAGACTCTGATTTTATTTCCAGTGACCCCCTCACCCGTCTCACTGCTAATGAGCTTTGTAAATGAGAAAGTGAGAAAAGGCCCCATTTTTTTTCCTAACATGAGCAGGGACTCATCCAGGTACTTACTTTCCTAAGACCCAATCTTACACAGGTTTTGGTGGATGTTGCTTTCTTTCGTCTTGAAGATGATCCTCCCTCCGTTGCATTTGCTCTGGCCGTGCTGGGGACTGTGGCGGTGGGCAGAGGAGCTGTGCTGTGTCCTGGTGGCTGGAGGCCAGGCCATGCCACACGCTGTGCCGGCGGTGTGTGCGGGCATCCTGTTTTGTTCCAAACCACCACCCAGAGCATTGGCAAGGCTGGCACTGGTGGCCTCCTGGGGGTGGCAGCAGGCATGTGGCAGCAAGTCCTGCCAGCTCTGCCACTCCGTGTCATCTCAGAGATGTCATTTAAAAGGCAAAAAAGACCGTTTCTCAAAAAAACCCCGATAAAAATAGCACTTTCTTATTCAGCATATCCATTCCTTGTGCATGCTTGGAGTACGTTTGCTGACTGCAGTCACAAAAATAGAGTCCTGGGTGCTCTGCCTGGTGTGGCTGGAAGGGGACACGCCGGTGGCCAGTGGTGCTATCAGCCAAACCCTGCTGAGCTGCCGGCAGTGCCTGCTTCACAAACTGAATGGTAGCAGCAGGGTTGGGGTGTTGTAGCTGTGGGTCGCGTTTAGCTAGCAAGATCTGTATTATCAGTTCTAATGCACAAGAAGACAAGAAACTTAAATTTTCTTTTCCAATCCCAAGAGTAATTTTCAGGGCTGGCTGTTGTCACAGAGAAACCAATTCACTGCTGCGTAGGTGGAGTGAATTTGCAAGGCAGTGGAATTACATTTGTATGGCAACAGCTTCTCCCTGGCTTTTCAGGGCAGACCATGAGCTGGAGTCTCCCCCTATCTCCCTTTTCCTCTCCGTGGCATGGGTTCAGTACCAGACCCTCTTCCCAAGTTTTGAGATATTTTTGCTTGTCAGATCCATGGGTGACAGATGGTCCAGGAGTTTGAGGCTGGTTCCAAAGCAGTGTGGGTCTAACACAGCAAACCACAAACAACTTTTTCTTTTGAATTGCTGGCTAACAACTTATAGGATCCCTTTGCTTCTTTGGATAAAAGGATCCATCCTGTATCCGGACGAGGGGTGTGCAGAGGTGTGGTTGGCTAGGAACTGCTGGGTCACCATGTCTCACCAGCTTTCCTCCTGTCAGAAAGGGATGTCACCCGTGATCACCCAGACAGGTTTATTGACTGAGTTGCTTATTGATTTTCTAATCATTTTCTGACACAGCCCCCCATCCTGTGTCACTGCCAAGGCAGATCACAAATTGAACTGCAGCTGAATTGATGGGGGATTGATTAAAACTCACCATAATTATTGGTTCTCTGCTGCCCAAGCCAGACAAATCAATGTCAGCAATAACAGAACTGATCCTTTATAAAAGCCCAGCAAACACAGAGTGAGTGCTAGTTTTGTAAGCCCACCTGAGAGTCCAGACCGACTCTTCAGCACAGCCCAGGGAGTCGTGATGAGCACAAGCTGGCTTTTTTCTGGGTTGTTTCTGACTACTGTGGACAGAGTTGCACCCAAATGGGCTTCAGTTTTCCCCCTGCTCTAATCTATTGGTGTGACACCCCAATTGCAAATCCTCTGCTCCAGGGGCAGGGAGGTCTGTAATAAAGTTTTATTGTGCCCAATAGTTGCTGCATTTGCCTATTCATCCCTGCAAACCCTCCGTGCAGGAGGCTGGCTTTGCCTCTCCTGCCGTCTGCCTGTTGGTTTTGCTGGCTGGCACTCGCTGCAGAGCTCGCTGGTTCCCCAGCTCACTGTCCGTGGCATCTTTGTCCCCCTGCAGTGCCACCAAGCAGGGACTCCTCCTGTGTTTGTGTGTTGGCTACCAAAGCTTTCTGTCCCTGGAGAGCTTCTTGCTGCAGCATGACAGCTGGCTGGAGAGCCGGCTCCATGCCGAGGCGGGGATGAATGCGGAGGGGAGGGGGTGCTTTCTTTTACAAATTTTGTGCTGAGCTACTTGCATGCCATAATTAGTATGAGGATGCATAATTACAAACAGAAAGGAAACATGTTTTGTGGTGATTAAAAGCCAAAACTGGAGGAATATCCCAAAGGTGACCTCAGGCAGAGTGGGGTTAAGGGAGGGAGGGTCTTTGGTGACCTACTAACCTAGTCCCAGTGCAAGAGCCATCATCTTCCTCTGCAGGCTGGGGAAGATGCTGTGCTCAGCACACAAATCAGTGCCAGGGTACGAGTTCTGAGTGACGGCTCAGAAAAGCTGTGGCTGATCCTCTGGCTGTCATTCTGTAGCTCCTGCTGACTTAAAGTCCCATCCAGTTGCCTTCAGCATCTTGGAGGGTCCCTCGGGAGCTCCAGAGGGGACTTGGGCAGAGCCCCAGACCCTGGGTCAGTGGTGGGAGAGCAGCAGAGAGGCGGATGTGGTGCCATAGAGCAGAAGAGCTGTTTGCAGTCAGCCCTCCATGTCCTCTAGGGAGATGTGTTTCTGCCAATTTGCACAGCTCTTATTCTTACAGTGGGGCTGGCAGGCGCAGAGGAGACCACAGGAGATAAGTGTTGTATCTGTGGATTCACAAACACGCTTATCCTGATCCTGTTTCCCAGGCAGCTGGGTGGTAAAAGCACAGATTGTTCTAAGTGTCCTCTCTCGTCTCCTCCTTCATATTTATTCTGTATACGCAGCTAGAAAGCTTCCTGCTCCCGTGTCCTCTGCAGCTTCGTGCCTGGGCAGGGCTACTGTTCCCCCACCTGCCTCTCTGGGGGCCTGCCTGTGCCCTGCCTGCTGTGCAGAGATGGGCAGCATCCTATTCCAGAGCCCTTCGCTGCCAACATCCTTTGGCTAGAAAAGCCATGTGCCGCTCGGCCTTCCCTTGCCTCCTTATCCCACCTTACCTGGCACCTGCAGGGAAGGTGCTGAGGTTTGCAAGGTCCACCCGAGCTTCAGAGCTGAGGGCACGGGAGCGAGCGAGGTGTCTGAGGGGCACCAGGCATGGAGATGTCTGAGACATTGTGGTTGCTGCAGGCAGGGCAGAAGCAGTTTTCACGCTGCTGCCGTAGGGAAATGGCACGGGATTTCTAGGAGGTGGAGAGAAACTTTTCATCACTTGATGGGGTTGGCCAGGGCTCCCTAAAGCATCTTTCTGATGTCCCCTGCAGGCAGTTTGCTTCTTAAGTAGCCAAGAGTGAGCAAGGCTCAGCAGCCCATCTCCCGTTGGGACCCTGCCAGTGTCAGCAAGCATGGGGTCCAGGGTCTTCTGAACTTTTATTAGTATGTACAGCATTTTGCTTACATGGAAAATTGATTTCTTTTTTTAACCACAAAGTATAGCGGTTTTATAACCTTTCTTCTGCTTGACAGAGGCCATTTATAACCTGCTTTCATCACTACCTGTACAATCTCCAGACTAACTCATCTTCAAGAAATTCCGTAATGCATTTTTAATTGCGAGCTGCTCCTAGGCAAGATTTATTTATTTTTTCAAGGACTGGGCCTTTTTGTTGTTGTTTGTGTGCGTGCATGTTTGGCGAAAAGGGATAAATAACGCAAGTGGAATGGAAGAGTACTTTAATCTGGGTGACAATTTATTGATGGCATTTGCCGCCTGCTGGCTTTTATCTTCTGGGACAAGGAAAGTCAGCTGAGGAACTGGAATTAAAACCCAGAGACAGATCTCCAGCTTACGTGAATCAGCATGGTTCCCTTGGCTGTGGAAAACTGATGAGCCTGGGCTGCGGTCCTGTCTTGCTCTAGTCCTGCCTCCACCGCTGGCCAGTCCTGCCCGCAGCTGCCTCCTCCCGTGGGAGGGATCGGCTTTTGGAGCTGATGCCAAGGCCACGCTTGCTGGCCTGCCTGCCATGGGTTGAGGTGCTTATTCTGGGTCACTCCCCAGCATTGAGATGGTTTCTGGGTTGGTCCCAGGTGTTGAGATCTTTTTTTCTGGGTTGCACCCAATTTCTCTGCATCTCAGAGGAGCAGGTAGCAAATGCAGAGGGTTCCTCCAGCACATTACGGAGGGGGTTGTCACGCTTTGCCCCACACTGGCTTGAGGCTTCGTTGCTGCGTAATTCACTGCCTCGAGGATTTCACCCTCCTCCGGAGGGAGGATGGGGAGCGAGACTTTCGCAGCAGACTGTATCCTTGCCCTGTGGTTCTTGCCCCCTCCCCAAAGGCTGTGTGACATGATGCGGGGCCCTTGGGGCTGCCCCATCTGTCACTCAAAACGAACTCATCTCCTTTAGATGTAGATGGAGTTCAGCAGCACTGGCTCTTGGGTGGGCTATGCCCTGGGAGGGCACCCACCGGGCTGTGGCTCCAGGGTAGGTGAGGACCCACCAGTGACCTTCCCACATCCCATCTCTCGCTGCAGTGCCCTGAGGACCTCCGACCCATGAAGGATGGTACCGGTTGCTATGACTACTCCAAAGGGATTGACTGCTCAGATGGCTTCAACGGTGGCTGCGAGCAGCTCTGTCTCCAGCAGACCCTCCCTCTGCCCCACGACCCGTTGTCCAGCACCATCTTCATGTTCTGTGGGTGAGTTCTCTCCAATGCTCCTGCATCTCTCACTAGCAGATAGATAACCTGTGCCCTTTTCCATCCCTGTCAACCTTCCTGTGCCACCCATCCCCAAATCGGTGTGCCCAGCAAGGGAGCTGGGTGCCCAAGAAAAAGAAAAGCCTGTTTATAGAGCCGACTTCCAGCAGGGAATAGAGGCACCTGGTTTGCCTGCAGGCAGAAGCGTACGGGAGTGCGAGGAGCCATCTGAGCAGATGCACCTTCCTCCTCTTCCCCACTGTGTGATGGTACAGTTTGATCTGTGACTCACCATGAAGGAACCCAAAAACTGTACACTGTGTGTTGGAGGGGGAAGGTGGAGGATTTGTTTAAAAAATGCTACCTTTTTTTTCCCCCCTCCCCTGTGCCTCTCTTAAAATAGAGTTTCATCCGTGATTTTGGCCAGGATCCTATAATCCTACACAATTTAGCATTTTCTCTCAGGAAAATCTCCCTGGCTGCAGTATGTTCTAAAAGGAGCTCAGTGATTATCTGGCTTTATGCTGCACAGCTGCAGCCATCCATCCATCGCCTGCCCCATCCCGCGCCCAGCCCCGGCGCTGAGGGCTCTGCAGATTGCATCCCTTGGCTGGTTCATGCTCTCAGGCACATGCAGGAACCTACCTCACATCCTGGTGGGAAGGGTTAGGCTGAAAGAGAGGAAAAGGAGCCCTTTTGGGAAGGAAATGCCCACAAGCAAGAGGGGGAGAAAATTCCCAACAGTAACTCTGAGGAGCATCCATTAAGTCCCGAAGCTGCAGGTGCAGCAGAGACCTCGCAGCCCTGGCTGCTCGCTGCTCCCTGGGGAAGAGCAGCCCAGGGAGCTCTGTCTGTGTCAGCTTCTCTCTTTTTTTTTTAATCCATTTTTGCTGGTTTGTTGTTTCCCCACCACCACCACCACCTTCTTTTTTTATTATTGTTTAGCAGCACAGAGTGGTTGAGTCACTAAGACAGAGCACGTTGCCTGCACTGTGCCTGCAGAAGGGGTTGGGAATCCGTATAGGCACTAGCAACCTTTGTGGGGAGCGTCTAGAAAATCTTGGGACATATCATGGTCTCTATCCACACCCATGCAGGGAATCGGCATTTCAACCTTCCATGCCCGAGGGCAGAGACTCTTTCCCTGGGTTTGGGTTTTTGGTTTTTTTTGGGGGATTTGTTTTTTCTTTTATAATCCCTTTTCAAGGCAGAGCTGCACTTTGGGAACAGGCAAGGAAAAGTGTGACAGACGGGTGGGAGTTTTGCTTGCAGCAATAAAATGCAGTAGAGGAATGGGAGAGGGGAGCAAGCCTGGATGGAGGTGGGATTGTTAACAGAGCACTGTGGCCATGGGGAGGAAGGGGCATGCAGGGAACGGAGCTTTCCTTGTCATCTTCGAGCCACAGTGCTGGTGAAAAGGCTGGAGGAAGGAGAAGAGAAGGAGGGGAGGCAGGATGAGCGCATATGCAAAAGATGCCACTGATTTCTCTAGTGTCTGTAGTTAAATCACATCCCTGCTGCCTGCATCAGTTTCCCTTACTGTCTGTTGGAGATGAGCATGTGCAACTTACCCACAACGTGCTTGAAAGTGGGGCCAAAGAGCAAAAGAGCAGCCACACTGGAGCTGTTTCCTTGCAGGAGGGCGCTGCTGGGTGGGAAAAAGGGCAGGAGCTTGATTTTGCTTTGCTCTTGCCTGGGGAATGTTTGTACCTGCACAGCAGCAGTGTCAGAGGGCACCGGGCGCGCAGGGACTGTCGGGGATGGTGGAGCAGCGGATGCGCGGTGGGTCAGCTTGGCTCTGCGGCGCGGGGGCAGCTCCCAGGCAGGGCAGCCCGGCGGCAGGCAGGGTCGTGCTGCGGCAGGGAGGGTGGGTGTCGGGAGCTGCTGCGGAGGATGTGGGCTCTGCAGCCTCTGTGCCTTCCCGGGCAGCCGCTGCAGGGGTTGATGATGCTCGGTGGGGCTTGGCAGACTCGTCCTGTGGCAGGGCTCATGGGGTGACATGCTCTGCGCCTGGCGCATCTCATGTAGCTTGTGGTGCTCCGCAGGTGTGTGGAGGAGTACAAGCTGGCCCCCGACGGGAAGTCCTGCCTGATGCTGTCTGACATCTGCGAGGGCCCCAAGTGCCTGAAGTCGGATGCCAAGTTCAACGACACCCTCTTTGGGGAGATGCTTCACGGCTATAACAACAGGAGCCAGCACGTCAACCAAGGGCAGGTGTTCCAGATGACTTTCAGGTATGGCCTAGTTCTGCTCCTAGTTTTGGGAACATGGGGATGGTGAGATGGGAGCAAGGGCCGTTGGTGCAGAACCAGCATCTCTGACATGTTCACTAGGGGAGGAGAGCAAAAGGGCAACAAACATCCGTTTGTTTTCCTACTTGCTCATCCTTCCCACAGGCAGCAGCATAGGACCCTGCTGGGCCAGTGTGTGTCTCGTCAGATGAGTGTTTAATTGCCTTCAGTGGGCTTTTCTCAATGGTGTTGCCTCATCTCTTCCTGAACACTAATGTCTTTCATCTCCGCGATACCCTGCGACAATGAGTTCCGTCGTTTCACTGTGTGTAGTATGACAGAGCATTTCCTTTGGCGTGTTTTCAACCTGTGCGAGATGGTTTTATTCAGTGCCCGGTTTCAGTACTGGGAGGAGCTGTGGATGTAGCATGAAAAGAAATGGCGTAAATAAGCTGAAGGTAAATACCTCCACCAGAAGGCAAGGAGCAGATAGCAGGGGGAGTTTGCAAGCTGCATCCCGGGTATTTTGGGAGTGCCAAGGGTCAGATGCAGGTGGGGAGAGCAGGGTCTGAAGTGCCCAGATCTTCACCTTGCTGTGCTCATAGAGCAGAGCTTGCTGGTAGTTGCTGAAATCAGGGCTGGAAAATGAGTTGATTTATTTTTATTCAGTTCTTCTGAATACAGCCATACTTTGATTGGGAGTAAACCAGGGTGGGCCTATCAGTTTCAAAGCACCAGCACTGATCATGGTCAGGAGAGGATCCAGCACACACCCTACCCAGACATCTTCCGTGCCCAGCATCTGCCAGTGCACTGAGGGTTTCTTTCCTGTTAAGACACCGAGACCTTATCGCTGCCTCTGATCTTAGCTGGAGTTGTGGGTGCTCATCACTGCTGCCCACGGTGCTTTTCTGGGTGCTTTTTCCCCAGCTGAGCGCAAAGCCTTCCTAGCTATGAATTTGCGCTGAACTCTGGCCTTCTGCTCTCTTGCTGGCAGATGAATTACGAGCTCCATCAGCGCAAAGCCGCTTAGAAAGCCACAACCAGCGGAGTGCTTGGAGCCAGCAGAGCTGCAGCCTTTGCTGGAAGTGAGAATTGACAGTACACGAAGGCAATTTTCCCAGTGGGCTCCTCTTTGCTTTCTCTCCCTCCCATGTTACAAGCGTCAGTGGGTCTGTCAGAGCAGAGCCAGGGCTGCAGAGCTGAAATTCTCCATGAGCTGGCAGATCTGGGGGCTTCAAACACTCCCCAAGCCCGTCTCCTGGAAATGCCAGACCCAGACAGGCTCCCCCCAAATGAGGTCCAGCCCCAGCTCATGCCATGAGTCCCTAAGCACCAAACCTCCTTTCCGCAGAGGCTTAAATCTCCTCTCCAGCTCGTCTGTAGCCTGCCCTTTCCTTGCACTGCAAAGCGGGAGGGTTGGATAGCTGTCCATCCCCTGCCTCAGCCAGGGCTGGGGTCTAAGGGCTGCTTTGTCGCCGCCAGGAAGCAAACGTGTCCCCTGTCCTCAGAGCTAAATTCCAGCCAGAACCATGCAAGGTTGTCTGTGGGTCTGGTTTATCCTGGGTGATGTGGCTTCTCCAAGTCATGCCCTCTGAGGGCACGTTGTGGACGGTGGGTTTGGGCAGTCCCAGGCCTGACCAGGAGCAGTTCCAGCTGGGGCTGCCCTCAGCCTCTTTACTCTTGGGATAAAACACCTGTGGTGTGGGGATTGGATCTTCCAGGGGTCAGAGCCCAAAGCACTCCCTGCAGCTCTGGCTGACAGGTTTTCAGATTTTAAAAAAACGGCTGTTAGTGACCTGTCCTCCTTCCCATGGCTGGCGCTGCTCCTGCTGCGCTGCATGGGTGATGACCGGGGTGCGTGCAGCGGGGGGAAGCTTTTCCCTGTGAGGCTGCGTGCCATGGGAGCCAGATGCTCTGCAGGACCCTGCTATCACAAACCGGGTTTTCAGTGCCCAGCATCAGCGGGGGGCCTGGTCCCAGGTCTCACAGCTGTGAGGGGCAGGAGAAAGCAGGTCTGAAACAAGAGCAACTTGCAAAGCATGCCCACATGTTGCAGATCGTAGCGTGCGATGCGCTGGCTCGGCAGAGCTCAGAGCCTGGTGGGAGGCAGCATGTCTTGCTCCAGAAATGCTTTCAGCAGCCTGGAAGGTCAGCGCGGCTGCCCTTTCCCATTTGAGTGTAGCCTGTTTGCTTCAAAAGCACTAGGCAGTGATGAGAAGGGCTCGCTTCCCTGCGCGGAGCATCTTTCCCTGCGGCCAGGCTGCCCGGTGTGTCGGAGGGTTATGCTGCAGAAACATCATCTCCTAACAAGGGAAGAGAAGGAGGTTAATGGAGAAGAAATTATTAACTAAAAGATGTAATTTGCCTCTGATTTTCATAGATATTCAAGAACCTCTCTGAGCATTAAGACACCAGCTGTTAGAGAAGCCCTTAATTTGGTGCATTTGAAACATAGCAGGAAGCTGCCTAATACCAGGGATTAAAAGCCTGTTTCTGCAAAGTAGGAGCAAGAACCTGCTATCAGAACAAGGGGCTGAGTATTTTAGAGGGATTTATAACTGCTGGGATCCTTTAGCTATGCAGATGTGACAGTCCTTTGAATGGTGTCTGCTTCCCATGTCGCCGCATCTTCAGTGTCTTTAATAAATAGGATATTCTCAATTTGCCAGGCATGTCAGCATGGTGTTGGGATGAAGCCTTTGTGCTGGGAAAAGCTGTCTCACTCACCCTGGCCTGAGCAACACCTATCAGTTACAGCAGTATTTCCATCCCGTTGGGCTTGGGGTGGTCTCTGCCACCCAGAAATCTGGAGCACTGATTAGAGTCTCAGTGCTTCTGATGGCTGCGTGGTCCTCCTGGCCGCAGCCTAGCCCAGCACCGGGATGAAACTGGTGTAGCACCGACAGCTTTCTTGTGTCTGGCCAGCTCGAGAGGATGGGGCTGTTCAGCAGGTACCTTTAGGATGCAGAGTAAGGATGGTGTTTGATACGAGCACGCAGCAAACTGGGCTGGTAGTGGGAAAGCTACACAGCCTTGGAGGTCCCAGACCTGAGACCAGCGAGCTGTTCTAGTCTGTGCGGCTTCAGATTTTGGTTTTCCCCTTTAACCCACGTCATTTTATCCAAGGCGGTCAGGCAACACCCAAGCACTTTAGTGGCATGACTGAGGAGATGGTTAGCACCCGAGGGAAGGATGAAGGAAGCAAACACTGGCTGCTGTGACCAATGTACCCACAACAGGGATGGGCAGCAGCCAGAATGGTTCATGCTGCATGCACTAAATATGCTCCATATGTACACTAGCACTGGTGTAACGCCTTGCTGTGTTGCATAGAGCCTGTCCCTGCTCGCATGTCCCTCCGTGCTGCCAAGGACTCTCTTCCCATCCATCAGCGACAGTGAAGCCACAGCCCAGGACGTGAGCACCGCAGCATCGCTGCAGCTCAGGTTGAGCTGTCATGAGTTAGGAGCAATGTGGACAGCTTTTTCTGTACTGAGGTGACTTAATAACCGCTAATTATCGCTGTGGTGGTTGGGGTGCTTGACTGACCGGTTGGACAAGCCCAGTGTCAAGGTTTCTCCTCGGAGGAGTGTGCTACATGATTGCTGCTGCTGCTGTTTTATTGCAAGGAGTTAAATCAAAGCACTCCTCTGGTGATGCTTCTCCTGCGTGGTCCCTTGTGGGTGCTTTAGTGGGGGGCAGAGGAGGGATCTTCCATCACACACCAGAACCCCTCCTTGCTCCTTCCACCACTGAGCCGAAAGCACATTCAGAGCTGCCTTATTCTGGGCATCCCTCTCTTCTTTTAAAGAAAGGTTTTCCTCTTTGGCAAAATACTGTGTGGTGTCAATAAATAGATGGGATTGGAGCTGATCTATTCCAGTCACACCTCTCGGTCTAGCCGGGAGACTCAGCAGTGGATCCAGCTCGCTAAAGACTAGATTAGAGCAATTTTTCCCCCGTTGCCTCACGGTGGGGCACAGCCCAAACTCCGCGCCATCCCCAAATCACTGGGGGATTATTTTCCAAATGGGTTGTTTGTTTGTTCCTTATCTGTTTTGTGCCGTCTCTTTGCCACAAGGGAATAGAAATTTTTGTTTAAAAGCCGTTTGCAGTTTCAGACTGTTGCTTTTATGCCATTAATATGGTGAAATCCCAAATTACTACCCATGGAGCCAGTTTTACTTGCTGGATTATTACTGCACAGCAAATGGGATGTCAGAGCAGTGCGTGGCAGAGCTCTCCCCAGGGAGCAGCCATCTGCCCTAACCAGGGTCCCTTTCCGTCCCTGCCTCCAGCTCTGTCTCTCGTCCCAGCTCTTGCTCCGGCTTGGCATAGCCCTGGGACACAGGGAGCACCTTGCTCACCCACACAGTCCCCAATTGATTCCCTCCCAGCGGAGATGCAGTGAATCCGGGAAATTTCTGGGTGTGGGGGCAGATAAGCAGCCAAACTGGTTCAGCGGCTGGAGGGGAGGAGGATGTGTGTCAGCACTCCCTCATGTTAAACACATGCTGAGCACTGAGTGTTTTCCCCTCTCCATAATCAGGGAGGATGCCTCCAAACGATGCAGGGCTGCCGTGCTGTGCCATGCCAAGCACCTTCCTACAGACTGGAAGGACCCTTCCCTCTGCAAATCAGTCCTCAGAGGATGCTGTTCCTCACACCTCCACCTATAAAACAGGGCTGCTGCTTCTTTACAGCCTTGGGGAAGGTAAAGGGTGGGTTGGAGGTGGTGCTGAGCGCCGGCCAGTGCTGCCGAGCACAGCACCGAGGTGGCCCAGGTGCTGCAGGGAGGGTTGGGCACCCGCTCACCCCAAGCATTGCCAGCCCGGCAGCCAGCTCTGCCCCCACACAGCTGCGTTACTGCTGTCAGGCGGTGTGCCGGGTCACTGAACTGATGCAGGGAATTGTCATAATATTGATGGGGAGTTTGGCAAGTTAATTTTAAATCTGTCACTCCTTCCTCTCGCCGCTTCTCAGCCCTTAATAAACCGGGGTGGCGACAGCGGATGAGCTGACAGCTGAGTGCCAACCCTGCCGGGGGGCTGCTTTGGGAAACGTCCCCATCCCATCGCTCCCCACTGTGCTGGGCCAGGCCTCCTGTGAGCTGCATCCAGTGCCCCCCAGCCGTGGGTGCTGGCTGGGGCCGGGGTGGTGCTCAGCCGGGTGCAGCATTGCAACTGGGTGCAAGAGGCTGGGTAGGGGCTTTACTGGTGCCATCCAGCTTGGAACCCGAGGACCAGCCCCCGCGAGGACATCCTGCCTCCCCCACCGCATCACAAATGAAAAGTCTGTAACCAGTTAAATTAACGCTATTGATTTTTTCATTTTTTTCCCCCTCTATTTGAAACCTCCGAGCACAGAAGTTATAATTGCGCTGTTTATTATTCCTGTGCCGGTGAGCTCAGTGCCAGCCAGTACACCAACGCCTTGTTTACCTATTACCCTTCAGGCCGGGATAACGGATGGATCTCTTTTCCAGTGGCTGCCTTCCATTTCATTCCTCTTTTTATTATTTGTTGCTGCAATTCTATTACCTGTTCACAACTCTGAAGCCTCAGACATACTAGTTGGAAGCAATGATGTCTTTCCAAGCCAGGCTAATGCCTCAGGCCTTGGTCCTCAGTCGCCGGTGAGGGGGTCGTTAGCAGTTTAGCAGCTCTGTGGAGCTGTTGCGGGATGTGATGCTCTGGCTCTGCCCTGCTCCCAGTGTGTGCCATGCGGGAGCACTGCCTGCTCCCAGCTGGGGTTGCTGCCTGCAGAGCAGAGAGATATCCTGGTGCCCGCTTGTGGCATGGCCATGTGGCTGTGATGCCCCCAAAGGGCCCCCATCTGAGCCGTTTTCTCAATCCTACTTTTTTCACCTCTCAGCCTAGCATTGGGACATCCTGGCTGCTTTCTTGAGTCCATCCAGCCCTTTTCTGAGCCCACAACTGGTTGCACATAGACACACACCATGTATTTTGAGGGCATCTTCACTGGCCAGGCTAAGCATTGAGGTTTTATCAGTCCAGTGTATAAATGACTAATGCAATAAGCGCAGTACTCCATCAGTTAGGTTACTGTTACATCCTGCGTGTATCAGCTCTGCCCCATTTCAAAGTTAGCATCCCACCGAGAAAGAGAACAAACTGTACGGCTTTGAGATGGGTGTTTCTGACAGTCTGCAGCCACAGGCTTTTTGCGCTGGATTAGTAGCATTTTTTTATTCTTCTAGCAAAACAAAAGCAAGTCTATTGCCAATGATATCCTAAAGACAATGCAGGGGTCCAGGGCAAAAGAGATACTTTTTAAAATACACCAACTGAGATGTTACTAATAGAGGTATTTTAAGTACTAGAGGTTTTCAGACTCGTTCTGTGCCTGGTGTGGGTAGGATTTAAGAGGCAGGCCATCGCATCCTTGGCGAGTGTGAGCATGGCTGTTGCAGTCACCTCATGATCCTGCTGCCCCGTCCCTGCTCTGGATACACCTCTGAGCTCCATTTCATTCCTGTCTGTACAGCAGTGGGATAATCTCGCACGGGGTCAGTCTCTGCTGTTTGGCCATTGCCTGTGAGAGCCCCACCGCCCCCAGCATATGCCTGAGCCCCTGGAGGAGGAGGGATGGCTGGGGTGGAAGCTGTCACCAGAGCCCCAAACTAATTGTACATCTGTGACTTGGGCTCCTTGCCCAGCTCCTCCTGAGCCCCAGGCAGTGTGTGAAGGTGTGCAGGTACAAAAAAATAGGTGGGTGTTAGGAAATGCACCCAAACTCCCCACCTTAATCATGAGGCTGACGAAAAGCCAAGCAGCTTTCACCTCAGCCCATGCCCCAAAAGCAGGCTTTCCAGCCATGTAAGTTGGCAAGTTGATGTTTCAAAGGGGAGCTCGAGCCCCAGAGGTGGGCAGTGAGGGGGCAGAAGGGGCACGATGCCTTGGGAGATGAGGGCACCATGGATATGTACCCCAAATCCACCCTCGCAGGCGCAGGCACAGTCCAGAGCCAAGGCACTGCTGTTGGAGATGGTACCAGCACACACCGAAGCTGATGGAGTGTCACCCACGAGCTTCTGCTGGGCTCGGGGACAAGCCGGTGGTGGCAGAGCTTTCCTTACCCTGGCAGCGGAGCTGCTGCCCCTGCAGCAAGGGATGCCGGGGAGCTTCTCCCCCACCCCGCGCCCCTGCTCCCCGCTCCCCCCGGCCCTGGCAGCGCGTTTGTGTCTGTGCAGATGTTTGTATTCTCTGCAGCTGATGAAAATATTCATTATCTTGTTAGCTGCTGCGGCGGAGGAAGTTCAGATTTGCATTTCCACAGCTAATCACGCAGCGCAAACAGAGCCTGTCACCCAGCAGTGCTAATTGGGCAGAGCAGCGCTGTGCCCAGGCAGGGAGCCCTCCCTCCTGTCCTTCCCACCGCCCGCGCTGCCGTGCCAGCCGGCATGGCAGGGGACAAGTGCCGGGGCCACGCGGGCACACCATGGAGGCGAGGAGGATGACAGGGTTTCTGGGATCGGGAGGTGAAGGAAAGCAGCGGGCAGCAGGTTGGTCAGCCAGTGAGGAGGAGTGCTCGTCCCTGGGCAGTTTGGGAGCAGACAGTGGGATCCCAGTCCGGGAATGTTGCTAGGCAAGGTGTGCGTGTGTGTGTATGGGAAGGTCATGCCTCCTACCCCTGAGCCTGGGAGCTTCTCATGGGATGGGAGGTCTGGGGTAGTGCTTGTCCCTGTGGGAGCTGGCATGGGACACGGGCTCCTTCTGCAAGGAGCCTGCCCTGCTGTCATCAGGGGACACCCGTGTCCCCCCATACAGCTCTCAGGGGGCTTGGTGAGGTCTGCAGCATCTACCCAGTGAAAACATGATGGTGACATCCTTGCCTTGAGTCCTGAGCATGGGGAAAACATAAAGGTCTGAGAGAGGAGATGTGGACCCGCACAGGAGCGGAGGGACCGGAGCTGGTGTCAGGCACTTGCAGAATGAGAGCAGGGCTCTGCTCCCTTCCCGGGTTTGGCAGAGGTGCGGTGATTCCTGTGCCATCCCCTCCTTGTCACCGCTCCCTTTGTTGTGCCTGGTACTGGCCAGCCTGCCTTTGCTTTTCTGAGTTCCCAGGGCACCCAGGAGGTTTCCCCCTTCCCCCACACTGTGGGGAGCAGTCTGCGAGATGGACTCACTGACCTGCTAGCCTTTCCCATCTCTGACTTTTACGATACTAATTACAGCTAGTGTTATTGCATAGTTAATCTGCATTATTAAGAGATGCGGTGGAGATTGGTTTTATAATAATAACAGCTCAGATTTATAGAGTACCTTTCATCCCAGGGGGTCCTTATTGGCTTTATAGCCTTTCAGTGGTATACAGGCTTGCAGAGAGGAATTGCTGCTTCTTTCCTCATCTGACGCGTGGTACAGCCGCCCCTGGGGCACGGGGGCTCTGCACCCACTCGAGATGCATGAAAATGAGGGTTATGTTCAGCTGAAAAGAAAAGAGAGTGAGGTGGGGGGGTTTGAGGCAGTTAATTGTAATCACCCAACTTTAAGCTGTGATAGCAGGGTTTTTCCATCATGCTGTGGGCACTTTGGCGGTCACCATTAGCATGGGCCGTGGGTCTGTGCTGCTTGCACCACAGGCACCGCTCCAGCAGCACCTCTGGGGACAAGGCTGACACTTACCAGCCCATCACTGCGCTTCCTCACTAGTGCCAGCGCTGGTCGATGGAGATTCCCCATCCAAGGACTAAATCAGCTTGACATTGACTTAGCAATGCGAATCCTTGCTCCAGGCAATGCAGTCACAAGCAGGCACCAGCACGGAGATATCCAAGTGCTCCGCAGCTATGCCAGCTGTCGAGCCATACCTGCTTCTGAGATAGCAGCAGGGCTTGGATGCAGTCCTTGATGCAGCAGAAAATCTTGTCTTTCTCTTTCCCATCCCAAGCGATCTCTCCAGAGATGGAGGATTTGCCCTTCTGCATGTTGCAGTGTAACTCGTGACTGCATAAACCTGAAGGCAAGTGCTAGATTTGGGCTTGGGCCCCATCAGTTGAACTCACTGTCCACCGAAAGTGGTGGGCAAGCTGTGCTCCCATCCCCTGCTGCATTCTACCCATAGGGCACATAAGATAACCCAGGAGTTCTCCTAAATCTTCCACTGCACCCAGTTCCTGGGCAATGTCACCTGGCTTGGATGCTGGAGCCGTGGCTCAGTGCAGAAGAATGCAGGAGCAGGTGGTGGGGACCAACCCAGCATCACTCACCCTCCTCCCTGTCCCCCAGCAAGGCTCCCTTGCTGTCATGCTCTCACCCTGCCCAGAACGCAGCCGGGTGAGAAGGAGGCTCCCATGGGCTGTTACCTGCAGTAACAGTTTACTTGAGATGAAAGCTCGGGACGTTTGTGCCAGTTCATTCCTCCCCCAGCATGGGCTGAAGGAGCCTGCTGCAGGCAGAGCAGCCCACGTGCCTGCATCCCAGCTTTCCAGGGGACAGCGCCACTCACCAGCTGTGACCGTGCCCATGGGCAGCAGGCGAACATCTGGAAGGTGTGATGGCACTGCCACGTGTCATCAGACAGCTGCGCAGCCTGGGTATGATGGCCTGCAGAGCTGAGAAGAGGGAAGCAAGTGGAAGGTGCTCCAAGGCACCTCGCTGAGCCCCGGCGTGCGGCTCGGCTCTCAGCGCCCACCTTTGCCTGGGAGGATGGCAAGGAGTGAGTTCACTGCAGGTGCGGTCACCCCTCCACAGCTCACTGCACACATCGTTTTGTGGCTTCCGTAATTAACTTCGCACACAGAAATGCGACTTTGCAGATGCAGTCGCAAATCCCAGCTAATTCAGCATATGCTCTGGCTGCCTGACGGCGCCAGGGAGCTGCCGCTTACAGATGCATCCCCAAGCGCTGCCCTGCCTGGGTGCTGCCTCCTCTGTCCCTGCCTGTCCCTGGCCCCTGGGGGACACCGGCCTCTGCAGAGCAGCTCACTGCAGGGACTGTGATGGTCCGTGCTGGTGGGTTTGCTGCTGGGTGGAGCCGTGGGCTGGCTAAGCAACCTGCATGAGCGGCTTGGGTGGGCACCGGGCACCACGGGGGTCACCCCGGGCTCGGTCGGTCCTGGCACAGGGATGCTGGTGCAGCTGGAGCCCGTGCTGGCATATGGCAGGCCTTGCATGTAGGGGAAGCAGGAGCGTTAACTGCGTTGAAATGATTTTGTCAGAGTGCCAGCATATGAAATGTGTGGTGATATTGCAGCCCTGCCACTGCCTGTGGCTGTTTTTCCTCTGCTTCTAATGACTAATAGAGAGAAGACAAAACAATTTCTATTAGTTTCTCCCACGCCGCAGTGGGTTTCTTATTTTCCAAACCTCATTAGAGTTTGTAATACCATGGTGGTAGTCAAGAGCAGTCCGAATCACCCTGGGGGGAAAGAAGAACCGAAGAGATATGATGTGAGGCCCAGTATGAACACTGCTTCTGGCTCATTTCCAAGGTCCCTCCTGATTCCTTTCTAAACTCTTACACCTTATCTCCATCTCAAAGGTTAACAATGATGCTTAGGAGAGCGGGGGGAAAAAAAAAAAGCTTAAGATCCCGACTTGTTTAAGAGAATGGATGTGTGTGCTGAGCAGAGAGCTGGGTCTGCATTTACATTGGAAAGGCAAATATTATTTAAAAGGCAGGGCTTTTGCTTCCCAGGGCATTGCAGCTGGGTGTGGGTTTCCCTGGAAGAGCTGCTGGTTCAAGGGGCTGCTGGGGTGTGGAGAGGCCACCGTCTTCAGGTCACCATCCCTAAATGCTGTAGGAACTGGATGCAAGTCGGGCACCAGCCTCGTGCCAGTTCCTTGGAAAGTCCCAGCGTGCAGTCCTGGCTCCTCTGAAGTTGGTGAGAGTTTTGCATTTGTTGCCTCATTACAAATAAAGCTAATGAAAGCGCCAGGCATGGAGCTGCTTGAGCAGCACTTGGGAAATGATTGCAAACAGTATTCAAACAACCCGCACAAGAGGACCCGCAGCCTGGGCTCAGCTCATCACTGAAATAATTCAGAGGAGGTGTCCAGCCCAGCTGCGGGTCACTCAGGCATAGAAAAACCATCCCCATAGAGAAACTGTCCCCAGATCATCTCACGGTGGCTGCAGCCTGGTGGGCAGAAGCTCCATGAGCTGCTGCAGGAGGTCCGTCTGTCATCTTCTCCATCCAAATCATTAAAAAGCTGAAAGATGCTGAGCTTATGGAAGGCGACAAGGTCAGACCCTTTGGCTGTCAGTGGTGGCGAAGGTAACGGAGGGAGACACCTTGAAGAGAAGATACATGGAACAAGACACGGATCCTGCTGGCAGACACTGATCAGCACCAGCCCTTTGCAAACGGGCAGATTTCTCATCAGCCACATCAGCTACTGGACACTTCCCAGACCTTCCAGTCAAGCAGGGATAGCACACGGCTCAGATGTGTCCTCCTGGCCCTGCCACCAGCTTGCAGGCTCAGGACAGGGCTGCTGATGTGGGCAGTGGTGGAGTCACTGCCTATCTCGCTGGTGAGATCAGCCAAACACTTAATCCAGAGCCACGCTGGGAGAGGTCTACTTGCTTGTTCACTTTGCCCCTGCAGAAGGAGGGGAAGAGCAGAGGTGCATGTGGAAGAGCTTGTTCTGGGTGATGATGCACCTAGGTGGTGTGACTTGAGCAGGACAGTAATAAGGAGATAAGCATCTTAAGGATGCAAAGTGTTGGGTCAGGCATATGCTGGATTGGATTGCATCAGTTTCCTTGCTGCTCCTCCAAGCAAGCAGTCGGTCAAATGAGGTTTCCAGCAGTAAATGCAAAGAACTTGGAGCCTGCTCCATCAGAAGGAAGAGACTGTCGGTGGACTATTTTGGGCTCTGGTCCTGATGCAGCTGGGAGATCTTACCTGGGTTTGAGTGTTAACGATGGCAACTTTTGCACCAAGTCACGTCTCCCAGCTCATATGCACCGGCCTCCCTGGGGTTTCACTGTCTGCGAGTGTGGGCTTCCAGGCGCAATTTGTGCTAAGTTGTGAGGCAAAGAAGAGACAGGTTGCCACTGTTTTCCCTTTCTTCACCATGGGCATGTCTGCTTATTTTTTGTCACTCTTTCACTCAGACATGGGGTTTTTTGACTTTTCTTAAAACTTCTTGCAGAAAATCATGTTTAAGCTTAGGTTAAGCATGGGAAATTTCAATCCCAAAAGGAATAATCCATATATTTGCAAAGTTCTCTAAGGGACTGAAAACTAGAGCTTTGCTTGGGATTCCTCTTGCAGCCCTGACTCCGTAATTAAGGCATAAATCCAGCTTTGCGTGCCTGCACGCTGCCTGCTGCACAGGCGCCAGGCGTTGCTGTGGGAACCGTAACTTTCCAAATTTGTTTTTACTCAGCACTCCGTTTCAGCCTGTTCCCAACAGGCGCTGTGGCGGAAGAAAGATCCACAGCCTACCGCAGGATTTCACCCACAGGAGACACTCTTTACTGGAATAAATAAATAGCTGTATAGTGAGAAGCAGGGTGGAGAGAATAATAACAAGTGATAAGCAGCTGCGGGGCTATGGGCACTCCACCTGAGCTTTGTTGTTTCTGCTGGCCAGAGCCACGTGCCGGTGGTGGAACTCCTCCAGCAGCATGTCCTCCCCCCGCTGCCTGCTCCGGGGCTCGCCGGGGTGCAGGAGGGACACCTCTGCTCCCATTGCTCATGGCTTCTCTACTTCTTTGTGTCAAAGCATGTTCCTGTGTGTTTCCTTTAGAAATGGCTTCAGGAGAGGAGGCACTTTTTCTCCATGATGGTGAACGTGATGTTCACCCTGCCACGGTGGTGGGCACTGCTGGCTGAGTTTCCCTGGTGCTTGGTGGTGTTACCGCTGGAGGAGGGCTTTGGTGTTTGGGGGATGTTTGGAGATGATTTGCAGGAAAATCAGGTTGGAACAGTCCAGCATTGGTGGAGCATGATGCTGATGGGCATGGGCACGGGCACACGACTCCCGGGGCTGGAGGGAGGGTCCTGCTGCTGACCCAGGCTTAGGCACGAGCAGTGCAGAAGCTGAGTTATCGGTTCAGCAGCTGAACTAAAACACCAGCAGCAGCATGCTTTGGATTACTGTTTGATGTTCTGGTGCGCTAACGGAGAATGGGAAAGCAGTCACAGTCTCTGTTGAGACTTGCCTTTAGCTACCGGGGAGGTGCAGGATCCCCTGGTAGGCACGGAGGTGGTGGCAGCACAGTGGTGGCAACTATTCCTCTTCCTCCATCTATTTTGTACTTAAAAGAAACAACCACCAAAAAGATCTCTGCTTGGGTTCTGCAACAGGTTCAAGCGGAGTTGACAAATAGCTTTGGATCAGCTGAATTCCTGGTTTAGAGTGAATAAACTATTCACTGGGAAGGGATTCCCTTCCCTGCCTTGGCTGGCTCCTGGGCAGCAGCACTGCTCCCACCGCTCTTATCCTTCTGTCTGGCTGTCACTGCTCTCTCAGGTCTTGAAGTCCCATGCCCATATGTCATTTGGTGGCTGTCACCATCATTGTGCCATGGCTGGGGACCCTGCATAGCACTATGTGCCCGGTGGCACAGGCACTAGTGGGGTTGGCAGCTCCTGCTCTCATCCTTGGTCCCTGGTGATAGCCACCACCCTTTGCCCCGTTCTGTGGCTCTTGCTGTCCCCTCCCATGCTTCAGTGTCCCCAGGTTGGGCCTTATGAGGGAAAAGGAGCCCTGGTGGTGCCACCGAGGGCCTCCTGCAGCTGTGTCGGTGCAGCGCCACAATTAATATTCCAGTGCCAGGCTCAAAGAGCCACGAGACAGAGCCCACGGCGTTCTGCCGGTGTTGGCTGAGCCCTTTTCAACACCTCCCCATCACAGCGCAGGTGACTTTGCCCTCATGCAGCTCCAGCCCTGTGGCAGAGTGGGAGCAGGAGGGTGCAGGAAAGGGGGTCCCAGTCACCCCCAGCCCCACAGAAGCTTTTGGGGCTCGGTCTGAGGGTGCGTGGGGGGGATGGTGCTGAGCACCGTGCATGTGAGCGCATCGCACTGGCCGAGCAGCACTGTGCATGCCCGCAGGCGCTGCGGCCCCAGCGCTGGCATGATTTACCTCCCCCAAACACCTCAATTTAAATGCTAATTATCCCTGAACCAAGGGGGCAAGGCAGCTATTGAATATTGTCAGGCTGTTTATTGCTGGTGCTGAAGTGGGGCGCGCTGGGGATGTGGCAGGGAGGGACAGGCCCTACAGCGGCAGCAGGGCTGATGGAGGGATGCGGGTGATAGCTGGGGCCACACAACGGGATTCCCTGGGGGACACACATCTTCTCTCTCCCCGCAGCCCGGTCCAGCCATGCATCATTGCAAACGGTGGTTAGGGCTGAAAGTTGTGGAGCTGGAGGGGGCTCCAGGGCCTGGCAAAACCTGACCAGTCTCTCCTTTTTTATCCTGTTTTGCTATACTGGAGTGGGGCCTCACTAAAATTAATAATCAGTAAATTTCGAGTAAGTAACTGCTGCTTCAGAGGGTTTGCATTAAGCCTTTGTAATTCACCAGTGCCTGAGGTCACGGAGACATGTGGAGGGAGATTTGCGGCCTGCTTACCTTCTTCATAGTGGCTGTGGAAACAGGACACCCTCTTTTCTGTCTCCCAGTGACTCTGAATAAATTGGTTTTGGGGATGACAAGCTAAAAAGAAGGTATTTCTGAATGTCCCCATGTCAGATGCAGGCCACCCCAGCGGGAAAGCTTCTCTGAGGGAAAGTCGGGTCAAAAGCTGGCACAAAATAACCTCAGATCCATCATGTTCTCCCCAAGCCATTGCAGGGCAGGAAGAAGTAAGATTAATAAATTATTTTTGCCGGAGAGGCATCCTTTCAGACTTGCATAGCAGAAAGCACAGTCCTCACATAGTCACTGTGCTGAACATAAGCACGCTGGATGATAATGTGATTAACATTTGTAGCTGCGCCGGCTCAGATAAGGGTAATTAAATCTCATGCTTCAGGGCATAAGCTAAGCACTTGTGGGGTCATTTTATATACATATATATATATTATTTTTTTTTTACCCCTTCATGAATATATTTGCCCGGTTGCTGGGATGCAGGGTGTGCATCCACTATCAGAGGCGGGTGGAGGCAGGGAGCCCCATGCCAGCTGGCACTTGGGTTTGCAGTGAGAGTTGTACAGGAGCAAGGAGGGTCTCTGCAAGGGTCGGTGGGCAGAACCTGGCCTCAAGGCCATGTCTTTCAGGAGTGAAGTGTGAAGGGAGGAAGCCACAGCTGGCTGAGCCAAGGAGGAGAAGCTGCTCCTTCACCCAATGGTGCTGCTAACAGGAAAATGATATGAATGTGAGTCACCAGCTGAGCTTTCACTACTCCAGGCCATCCCACTGCAGGCTTGGCCCTGGCTTTCAGTGCCTCGGCAGGAGGACAAGGTGCTCTAGGGCTTAGAAGAATCGTGCCATAGACCAGGACCTGGCAACTGTGGCCCCATCCAGGAGGATGACAGCACTCTGGCTCCTCCCCAGTGCCTGCATCGGCCTCTCCTGCTCCCCCCAAAACAACACTTTTGCTCAGGGATGCTGCGGGATGCTGGTCCTTTTTGGAAGCTGTGTGAGATGATACCAGTGCTGCAGAGCACAGCGACACAGCTCGACACTGCACCGTGCTGTGCCTGTATTGCATGACCTTGGGTGTATTATTTAAGGTTAGATTCCCCAAAAGGATCTCTAGTTTGTGTGTCTAGTTTCAGGAGGACAGAACACCGGCACAGCAGGCTCTCACTGTCTGAGCCCTCCTCCTGGTACCTGAGCAGCCACTAATTGCCTTTACCCCAGCAGCACCCTGCGATGGAGGGAGCTGCTGTCTGTTATCTGTGTCACCTGCAGCAGCAGGTGCATTTTATGACTCAGCCAAGGTTATATGGAGTGTCCATCAAAGCCAGGATATTGAACTCAGTTTAATCCAGGCGACTGTCTTCCTCCACAGTCCACCCTGCCAGTACAAGAGCTCAGTAAAGCCTTTGGCCATTTGACCTTTCCCAGCATCAAGACTTGTTTATCTGGAAGTCAGCTCCCTCCCAAGTCAGGGATGTAGTCTCGGCTGGATGCTACTGGGGACTGGAGCTGTGAGGGAGAAACAGCACTTCCTTGTATAATGACTCAGTTTCTGCAAAATGCCCCGAGAGATGTTCAGATGCCCACCGGCAGAGTGCTGCCAGTCGACAAGTGGATTCAGTGTGTGTCATGCTGGAGAGCACTGCGTGCTCTCTGCTCCTGTGAGTATCGGGCATCTGCTCCGTGAGTGCTGGGGAGATGCTGGGGGCAGAGCAAGGGAGGATGTTGTGGGGCTAGCAGGTGCTGGGATCAGGCAGGTTTGCCTGACTCGCTCCTGATCCCAGTGAAATAAACCTGGCTTCATAATCGGTAGGAACCATGAGGTCATGAAGGCATCACCGTGCCTCTTGGAAACAGCGCGGTCCCCCAGTTGTGAACCCTGCACATGGTCCTGCACCCGTGCAGAGGTGCCGGTGGCTTGGCCGTGCTCCAGATGGAGGCACATGCAGCAGCACGTGCGCAAGGATGCTGTCACATCCCTCCCCTCGTCTGTGTCCCTGGCCCTCGCACAGAGCCCGATGGCTTTGATCAGAGCTTCCAGAGAGCACAAAAGCCTGGCAGAAACTCTTTTTTCGTGCCTCTATAGTGAGGAGCACTGCGAGCCGCAGGGTTATTAGTAAGGCACAGTGGAAGAGGAGCTGCAGCCCTCTGCCGGCTGTGGCTCTGCAGCACACTGCCCTCTGCGCCTGCCGGGCACCAGCGGCTTTGGGTATCCCCATCATCTGCCCTCCCAGTTTGCCCTCCTGCACCTGCAGATGCAGCAGGGGCTCGGCACGGTGCCGGCGGGCAGGACTCTGCAGGGGGGCTGTGCCATGCCCGGACCCTGTGTCCAGTGGGTGCTTCCCCCCACGCAGCTTCGGCTCATCCTGGCTTTGGGGTGGCAGGGAGCAGGGGGCTGGAGGTGAGGAGGGAGGGTGGAGATCCAGGAAGGGTTTGATAGCAAAAAATGCATCATCGAAGCGCTCCCGAAGTCCTGCCTTGTGCCGCTGCTCCCTCCCATTATGGGAGCACATTGTGGGCACACACCGCTGTGTACGCCCACGCCTTGACTCGTTGTGGCCCCTTGTTTTTCCTTGACCTTTCGACTGTGGAGCAGTTAAAGCAAATGGCATTACAGCAAGCAGCACCGCAGAGCATGGCTTTTTGGTAAATACCTTTTCCTAGAGGCATCAGGTCTGAGCAGCAGCTGCTGCGTGCAGGTTCCCCTGGCACCAGTGTGCGTCTTCTCCAGCTTCTCCCTCCTGAGCTGCCAGCATATGGACCACCAGCCCCCGGGGGCTGTCCTGCCACCCAGATGGGCTGGGCTTGTGCCCAGGGACAGCCGGTCCGTGTGCTCATAGCACGGGTGGGTGTTGGTGAGATGGTCCAAGTGGGCTTGCTTAGAGGAGATGCTGCTTCTTTGCATCTTCTCTGCCCCATGCTCGGGTGCAGGGCACGGGGTTAACACAGTCTTCTGGTGTCTGCCATGCCATGTGTTTCTGTCCCCTGGGGTTGAGCTCTTCTGGCACCGCCGGGTCTTTCCCCTTGTGCGAGGCGGTGGGAGAGTCCTTGGGAAGGTGCTACCAGCCACTGTCATTGTCCTCCTGAGCATCTCCTCCTGGTCCTCTCGGAGGTGGGATGTGGGCAGGCCTCCAGTGTGACCTGCCTGGCCCTTGGGCTCATCCCCGGGTGCAGGGTGTGGGGCTGACCCACCAAGGAGCGGACAGTCCCTGTGCTCCGGGGTGGCAGGTGAGCTCAGCGCAGCTGCATCCTGCTTTCTCAGTCCAGCATCACGCTTCGGCGGGGCTTTGGGATTTGGTAACACTGACAGCTTTCTCCCTTTTCTGCTGAGGCAGAGCAGCAGAGACACCGACATGCTTCTTACCACGTTCCCTACTGATCTGCCTGATTTTGCAGCCCCTGCTTCCCACCACCCACACCGCTCCTGTCTGCAGCAGTAATTGCACTTCGCCATTTGCATCACTAAGACAGCAAAGGGCTCAGAACAGCAAAGGACCGCTCAGCCACAGGGATCCCATGCCCAGTGTAATCAACAGGAGATTTATGAGCACATATGTGAGCGGGAGGCTTTTCCTCTCAAACAAATAAACCACTTTTTCTCCAACAGTGCCTAAAGTGAAGCTCCTGAGACGCAATCAGGTGCCAACAGCTTTGAGATGGGGGTGCAGCATGAAGGCAGGCTGCTGTCTGCTGCCTGGTGTTAGGGTGCCTGCGCAGCTGTGCTTGGCCCCACTCGTGTGTCCCCACCTGCAGCTGCTCATCTCAGTGCTCCTCGCCCACCTCGGGGCTGGGAGCATCCCCAGGGAGGTTGCACAGGGCTATGGCCTCCTGCTCGCCACTGGTACAGGTTGCACTGGCCATATCCTGGCCCTGGAGCATCAGGAGAGCCCCAGGGAAGTGCTCCACCAACTCAGCATCTTGCTACAATGGGACCCTTGGAGGTGGCCAAGGTGTCCCCGCTTGCAAGATGATCGTGGGATGATGGAGCATCACTGCCAGGATGGGCTGCAGGGAGTAAAACTGGGGGAGTGAAACCAGCAGCTGTTTAAAGGAAAATCTGTTCAGAAAACATGTAGCTTGGGCAGGCGGTGCCAGCCTGAGCCTCCCCCCGGCTCCTGGGGCTGACCTGATTTTGCAGGAACCTCCCTTTTTTCTGCTCTGCTGCCCTTTTGTCTCTGCACCCGGAGGACGCAGAGCCTCCTGGCCTATATTTTGGCTCTAAGATCAATATTTAAAATCCCCCCCTCCCGTTTCCTTTACGCAGGCGCGAGGCATTTCGCTTGCCGGGGGAGGTTTGTCTCCCAGAGACCTGTCTGTTCACCATTTCAAATAATTTCCCCAGCATCGTTGTTCTAGAAACAATTCATTAGGGGCCTATTATACAATGTTATACCTGCCAAGGTTAGAAAAGATCCCCCATGTGTGGTAAAATCATGCTGTGCGCTGCATGCGCTGGCTTTTTTTTGTGTGTGTGTCTGTCTGTAAATGTACCTTTTACTCCTTTTGGAGAGCCAGTCATCCGGGGGCAAAGCCGTGGGGCTGATGCTGCTGCCTGGGATTGGAAAGTCTCAGCCGCGCTTGGTCTTGTGCTTGGTGGTTCTGTACTGGGAAGTTGCTGCAGGTGGTGGAAAGGGGCAGTTTTGGGGTGTAGCAGCCGTTCCTCTCTCCTTGCTGCTGTCTTCCCCCTCTCCAGTGGCACACTTCGAAAATCCGGGCCAAAACCAGTGGCCGGGTCCCCAGGCTGAGACCAGTCCCACATTGCCGGAGAGCTAACGGAGCCATGGTCCCAGGGGAGCTCATTAAGCATTACTTTGGAGGGCTGCGCAGCCAGGGGTGGCTGGCGGCAGGGGCTGCAAACCCCATCCCCTGTTGGTTCTCCTGCTCGGAGATGTCCCTCGCCCACCCTCGCCCTCTGCCCCCGTGCCGCTGGGGCAGCTCAGCCCCCCTGCCTGGCCGTGACCTGCATCGTTGCTTTGCAGTTGTCTTTTTCTCTCTGCAGGGAGAATAACTTCATCAAGGACTTCCCCCAGCTGGCCGATGGCCTCATGGTGATCCCGCTGCCTGTGGAGGAGCAGTGCCGTGGCGTCCTCTCGGAGCCCCTTCCTGACCTCCAGCTTCTCACTGGTACGAGCTGCTCCCGAGCTTAGCTCCTGCTGGAGCGAGCGCAGGAACAAGAACCCCTTCTCCCACCCTAGATCCCAGCGTGGTGCCCAAGGGGCATCAGCACTCCTGGGGTGCTGGTCTTGGGCTCCTTCATGGCATTCCTCCTGTCTGTCTGGGGCAGAAATAGCATATGGGCTGTGCGAGTACGCCCTGGCATGACAAGGCAGCATCTCCATCCCTGTGAGCTCCAGGCAGCCGCAGCCATCGCCATGCTGGTCCTGCCAGCTGCCCAAGGACTCCGTGGCATGACTGCTGGAGGTTACCATCCCTGCTACCATCCCATTTCTCTCCCCTGCGGCATGTAGCAAAGCCATTGCTCTGTGCAAGCATTAGGCATTTCCCACAGCGCGGCTGCCAGGTCAGCAGGGGCTGAGCATCGGCTCTTCCTTTGCAGGGGACATCAAGTACGATGAGGCGATGGGCTACCCCATGGTGCAGCACTGGCGGGTCAGGAGCAACCTCTACAGGGTGAAGCTCAGCTCCATCACCCTCTCTGCAGGTGAGGGTTTCTGACAACAGGAAGACGTGTCCACATGTGTGGGTGGGTGGGTGGTGGTCTTCTGCCCCAAGACATGGTCATGCCAAGCATCTCACCAGCATTTCCCAGCCCCAGGCTCTGCGCAGGCAGTAGCTCGTGCTGCCAGTGCTGCTGCAGAGGCAGGCAGAGAGATCTTCCTGCTTTTTACAGGGGAGAAACTGAGGCAGGGTGTTTGTGCAGCTCAGTTGCACAAACCAAGAGCTGGGGTCAGAGCCAGGACCAGGCTAATAAGCAACACTGCTGGGAGGATTCATGTGGGGGTGGCTGTTTATATGTGTATGTACAAAAACCAGTAAGTTCTTGAAAAAATGTGGTTTCAAAAGGACCCAAAGCGCTTGTAAATGTGGGTCATATAAAGCAGGGAGTTGCAGATGAAGAAGGGGTGGGCGGGAGGATCCTGCAAACGTCAAAACATTTCACTTCCACATTTTTATAGCTACACATTTTGTTTCAGAAACGCTGAAACATTTTGTTGCGACCTGAAATGTTTTGCCTTTTCATTTCAAAACAGCATTTTTTATTTAAAAATCAACCTGTTTTTTAAATGGAGAAAAAAAAAAAAAAAAGATTTAGTGCAGACAGATGCAGAGCCCCAGAACGAAATAACCTGCTTAGAGCTGAAAAAAATATTTGGGTTCAGCTCAAAATGAATTCTTCTAGCTTTTTTATTAAACCAACCTTCTCTTTCAATAAAACAACCAACCAACCAGCCAGATAACCTCATTTTGGTGACAGTTATGACGTATTTTCTTGCAGTATGTGTTCCGTTCCACCACTGAACCGAAATGATGATATCAGCCAGCTCTAAATGATGCCACCGATGCCTCCACAATATTTCATCTCCATAGATCAGTGAGGGTGCATGTCCTTGTCCCGTGCCAGCAGTCCCCACTGTCTGTACTGATACTGCAGGGCGTTCAAGAGATGCCCTGGCCCTTGCGCACCCATGAAGCTGCAATCAGCCCAGCCCCACGTGTCCTTCTGGGCTGTCTCCAGCTTTCCTAAAAATAGTTATCGGTTGTGCAGGGTATTGACACTGGGGATGGTCTGCAGTGCAGTCTGTAATAAATTCATCCTTATACCAGGAGAACATCTCTGGTTATGGATACTGCAAAGCAAAGGCCAAGCGCATCCTCTGTGGAGAGCGCTGACGATGTGCCAGCAGCCTGCACAATGGGCCAGAGCTGGCAGGAGGGTGTGGGGGGGTGGGAGGGGGAGCGGGGGTGCGCACACACGTGTTCACGTGCACATCCCTGTAAAATGATTTGAGAAATCTCTTAGGGAGAGAAATCATAGCAGGATGCCAGAGCCACAGCCCAGTGTAAATAGTTGGTTGTGGATTCCAAAGGATCATGAGGACCATGGAGGCAAGAGAGGAGGAACTGTGCTTTGCACCCATGTGGGGACTTGTACGTCTTGAGCAGGGATCTTCTGGGCCTCCTTCCCCCCAGGCTGTGGCTGGCAGCCCTGCCTGGCCAACCTGCGATCCCCTGCCTCCCTCCCACAGGCTTTGCAAACATCCTGAAGATCCTGAACAAGGACAGCAGCCGGGAGGAGCTGCTCTCCTTCATCCAGCAGTTTGGCTCTCACTACATCGCGGAGGCGCTGTACGGCTCCGAATTCAGCTGCACCATCCACTTCCCCAGCAAGAAGGTCCAGCAGCAGCTCTGGCTCCAGTACCAGAAAGGTGAGGAGGGCGGCGGGAATGGGCGGAGGCGCAAATGCTCATTATCGTTCGTGCTGTTTTCCACCCATCACCCCCTCTCCCCTGTGCATACACCATCACCATGCTGGCTAGCAGGCGCAGACAGGAGACGTGTACCAAACCGACTGCCCAGCAGCAGGCAACGGTGGCACATGTCCATGGACAGCACCCCTGAGCCATCCTGCCTGCTCCTGCCCTTTGGCTGCCGCACTCCAGCTCCATCCTTCCCCAGGGTGACCCACTTCACCAGCTGCCCCTAGCCCCGCCACGGTGGCCCCCACACGCCGGGGTGCTCGGGGTCAGGCGATGGAGATGTGACATAATTGAACTGTTTCAGAATGGCTTCGTTTTATTGCTTGTGACAATGACGGTCTTTAAAGAAGTGTATTAAATCAATAGCAGACTCATTGTGCTACACCATAAATAACGAGACACATCATTAAACAGGGCAATAAACTTCAGGACTTTGAAGTAATACAATTAGGTTATGTTTATAAAAACTCCCTTATCGCTGTAGCCTTCCATTTGCCAATTCATCTTTCTTCTCCAGGGAGCTGGGGATATTCCCTGGGTCTGTGGTGTTTCATAGGGCCCGTTGTAGGGCTGATGGTAATGGAGGTTGTCAAGGCACTGGCGGCGTGCCCCACGGGCGCTGCCGAGAGCCGCCTCCTTTGGTGGATGCCAGCGGACGGAGGTGTGCTCCTGCCCGCTGCCTCCGTTGCTTTCTGCTCATTTTTTTTTCTGTCTTCCCAGCGCAGCTCGTCTTGTAAGCGTATTTATAACACCTTGTACTTGTTTGTTTGGGTTCTAAATAGTGATAAATGAAGTTTGCCATAGCAATGCCCCTGTTTAACAGGAGAAAGCGTGGTGGAGGTGTGTTGTTTACATACTCACAAGGTATTAATCATTCGGGCACGCTCCCTGCAATTCCTGGGCAACGTGTCAGTGGGGAGCAGAGCCGGAATGGCTCCGTGGCCCCACAGTTACTGCAGATGCTGGGTTTCTCTGGAGATGCTGGGTGGGAACAAGAGGCAGTCACTGCAGTCTGAGCCCGGCGCAAGCATCGCCGCTGTTTCACAGTGCTGGGGCCAGAGGGGAGATGAGCAGTGGCAACACTTATTCTGGTGGTGAAATATCTCCCATTTCCAAACCCCACCTTCCCCCCACCAGGGGCAGTGGTGGTTCCCAGGGCTCAACCGCAAAGCCCCACGGTGGCACAGGGCCTGAGGTGGGCAGTGCCTTGCTGACAAAATAATTTCCTTTCTAGTGCACGGTATGCAGCTGGCTGAGGTGAGCGCCCTCGCTCCCCGCCCAGCTCCCGCCGGCACCCCTGGAGCTGTGCCTGCCCCGTGCCGCTCGCAGGATGGCCCCGGCGTGCTAGAGGCATCTGGAGCACCCTTGCCCACCTCCAGCAGAGCACTGAAGCACTCACGGGATCCCAGGGATCCCCCCAGAGTTTTGCATGTAATGCCTGGACATAAGCGTTTAGTTTCTGGCTGTGCAGCATTTGGGCACTGGGTGCTGGCTCCGACCTTGTTCTCTGTGCTTGGCTCCGTCTGTGGCTTTGGTAGTTGGTGGGGTCAGTGAGGCTGGACGTCGGGGCTGTGGCACTGCAGAGGGGACTGGTGTTGTACTTAGCTCTTTGGTGGCCAGAAAATGCTCTTGAAAGGACATTGAGGATGTTGAAGGCTCTTGCTGATACTGGGGGAGATCAGCTCTGTGGGCAGAGAAGGTGTCACGGGAAACCCAGGGCTCACTCCTGGAGAAGCCCCAGTTAGCTAAGAGAAAGAGCTTGCTGTTTATGGTAGATGGATTTTATTCCCAGCTTCTCCACTGATTTACCCTCATTTTGCCAGTGACATAAGGAGGATCAGAATAAATAGGTCCAGCTAGACAGTTCTGGATGCCTTCTCCACTCAGAAACAGCTCTGGCCTGCCGGGCTCCCCGCTGCTAGCCAGCCCGTTTCCGAACTGCTCAGAGAGCGTACATATGCATCATCTCTAATAAATACAAAAGTAAGGCCAGGATAACTGTAATTTATTAGCGTACAAAGCAGGTCAGAAGAGGAGGGGGAGAGGAGAGTCTCGAGCTAATTGGAACAGCACCAACTATGATAAAAATGCACACTGCAGCGTGTTTGCAGCATCACACAAAATTATTTTAATATTTTAATCAACTTCATAAATCAATCGGCAGGCCTCGGGAGGAGGCCTCCGCCAATAAAGTGCACAATCTGCACGTTGAGCCCTAATTGAAAACATGGTCTTGAAGAGGAGACCGCGCCGCTGGCAGCCGGGCTTTTGTAAAGTGCCGGGCCAGGCGCTGGCTCTCTGCCGAGGCTGGAGCAGCCCAAACGCCGCGCTCGCTGCCGGCACAGGAGCCTGTGACGTGGGTCGGTGTCTGCAGAGCGCTTCCTTCAGCCACATGGAGAAGAAAGGGATCTGGCTCTCGCCAGGGACAGCAGAAAGTTGGTGCCTTCTCACTGCCTGGACACCCAGCCCTGCCGGGGTGGGCGGGCTGCGGGCACCGCTGGCGTTTGAAGCATGCTCTGCCTCTAGAAATGCAAACTGTTTATCAGTGTTCCTCCTGCAAGCAGATAAGGTGTGTGCTGGGGGGAGGCAAGGCAAGAGAGCTGACCACTCTTGTTCCTAAGGATTTGCAGGAGTGAATCCTGCAAGTGAGAGAGCCGGGGAGGCATGGAGGCATGGCTACGGCACACCGAGCGCTGTGCTTCTTTCAGGGCGGGCATGGAAACGACCCCCAGGCTCTCCCCCTAGGAACAGTGTTAGCCTGTGAGCAGACCAAACCAAATCCCAATTTTATTTCATGCAGAGTGATTAAAAGCCCATTTTCTGGGCTGCTAGCTCTGGCTCTGTGCAGCCAAGCAATGCTTTAACTCTGAGCAGGGACCTTGAGATCGACCTGGCCATTGATCTGTACCACAGGAGCCCTCATCAGTTTTCTCCCCCATCGAAGCCAGCATTTAACACTGATGGCACCTCATTAAGTTCGTACCAATTGTGTGAGCATCTTTGGCAGCTGGGACAAACGTGACACCCCTGGCCACCTCCTGTTGTAAGAATGTTCTGGGTCTGGCTGGGATGGAGCGAACTGGCTTTGTTGTAGCCCCTGTGGTGCTGTGCTTTGGGTTTGTGGCTAACCCAGTGCTGATAACGCCCCAGCACGTTGGCCGCTGCTGAGCAGTGCTTGCACAGCACCCGGGCTCCCTCTCCACAGCACGTAGGCTGGGGTGGGCAAGATGTTGGGAGGGGACACAGCCAGGACTGCTGATGCAAACTGGTCTATTCTGCACCGTATATTGCCATGCTCAGCAATAAAACTGGAGGTGGAGGCCGGGAGTCACCCCGCCACAAAAAGACTCACAGAATGTACAGGAGGAAAAACAGTGATCCCTCCATCCAGCATATCCACCTGCCAGGGACCGCTTCATTCGCTGATAAACATTTATTAGAGACCTGGTTGCTCTGTGGCCCCTCAGTCTGGCTGAACGAGGAGGAGGAGGAGGAGAGCTTGATTAGGGAAAGGAAGGAGCTGCTGTGATAGCAAAATCTGACAGCAAGACCTGACAGCCCTGGTGGGATTTTCCCAAGAGCTGTTCTGGCATGCTCGTTCCCACTGTGATACTAGATGGCTAGATGATCTTTACGGTCCCTTCCAACCCAACCCATTCCATAATTCTATGATACATGAAATGCAGAACAAAAGTCTGTAAGCGCCCCAGCACTTAGAGAAAATGGAGACGTTATCAGCAGTGATGCAGAGGGTCTCATCTTGTCAAGCATTTGAGTGACAACTCTTTTCCTTCACATGGTACAGACTAGCTGAGCCTCAGCATGGGAGACTTCTGTTCTCCAGCTGGGAAAGAAAAAAGTTGGAAAAAGAAACGGCATGCCGGTGGCGTGCTGCTGCGGAGGAGCACGCAGCCTTGCAGGAGCTCCTCTCCCTTGCCACCGAGGACCTGGGAGAAGCTCAGCTGTGGAGCGGGGAGGGATGCTGATGGGCTCGGGATGTGCTGTGCATGGGTGGTGGAGACTCAGAGGGCTTCACTACCCAACTACGTTACATTGCTTTAGGTCTGCAGTGAGTGAAATGTTTGTTTTTCTTGCATTTCCTATGATCTCTAGATAGAGTTTCCTTGGCTGAGGTTACCTGGCCACATTGGGCACTCAGCAAGCTGAGCTTGGAAAGTGGCTGCTGCAGATGTGAAAGATGTTCCCTCTCAGTAACAGGTCACTTATTAAAATAGCCCCTGGAGGGGCTGTGCTCTGGCAGGTCCTATCACATTCCCTAAGGTTTTCTGCCCACCAGCTTCCCCAATACTTATCTTTTCTTGAACTATACGTTGTTGATCACATTTACGTTTAAGAGGTTACAGCTTTCCTGCTTTCTGGTGAACTCAGCAGTTCAGACAAAAGATCTTCATAAAACACGAGCCATAGTAAGGATACAACCTCAAGCTCTGCTAAAATAGCAGTTCATATTCTTCTGAGTAGGGTCTGTGGATCCCTTCTGTCTCTCAAGGTTCTCATTCACCTCCCTTCAGGTCTGATACTGCCATAACACAATTAAGATTGAACTAGTTCACGGGAACTTTTAGTTTTCATTTCCTAGACACAATCAGGTGCATTAAGAAAGCTGTAAGGCAAGCTCTGCATCTATTAAAGGAGATAATGACTTTCCCTTATACCTGCTTGGTCAGAAGTGCATAGAATTTCCCTGTCCTTGAGATCTGTTCCTATAAACAACCACTATTTAATCTTTGTAACACTCTTACTTGCTTGCGGTTTATGCCATTATATTTATTTCAAAACCTCAGATTTTGACATTTTGTTCGGAGGAGGAAAAAACAATCTAGCTGGTTGCCGTGAAATTTAGTTTAAACTAAAATATGTGCCATGACTCAGTCTGCTAAATGACCTTATGCACTGCTCATTGTAATCCAAAATTGCCAGGCAAGTAGAGTAATTAGTTGTGCAAAATGAAATAACTTTAAATCCTCGCATTGAGTAATGACCCAGAAAAATCACTTAAGCTATACAATAGGAAAGACTTGGAGCATCTGGCTTTATTTTTACTTTTATGGTTCTGCCCCCTTTGATTAAGAAACAGGCTCTCTTTCTCATGCCTTTAGAAGAAACCGTGGCTGTCAGTTGCCGCTATCCTAAGAAATCATAACTTCTCATAAAACGGCAGGGTATGTCTAACAGCAGCAGCACGGCAGTTGTTCTGTGTTTGATAAACCAGTAACTCGTATCTGTTTAAAGGGCTGCCCTTCACCCAGATCCGCAAACCCAGCTGGGTAGCAGGAGCAGGGGGAGAACCTGCACATGCTGCTGACGTACTGATGCCTTTGAATGCCGAGTGGCAAACTGCTTAGCTCTCTTCTGGCTCCACCTAAATACACTGTTTCTAACATGATTTTTTGCAGCATTTATCAAAATTATCCAGAATAATAGGTGAACCCTAACAGCAGCCCTGCTTCCAGCCCCAGCAAATATGTCACCTCTACAGAGGGACAGAGCTGAGCCAGAAAGCCCCTGGATGAGCCAGGGACATAGGTGATGAAGCCTTCAGCCAGGCTTCCATGTCCCCTTACTGAGCGCTCCATGCCCGTGAATTTGGACCAGATCTTTAAAACATCAGGTATCAGCTACAGTGAAAAGTAAGATATTGCCGTTGTGGGAGTATCGGCGTGAATTAAGGTATGACATTCTAGTATTTGTTTATGAGGTGGGTAGGGAAGTGTCAGATAAAGTTACATGAGAACTGCCAAGGAGATCAGATTTATCCTCTGCAACCTGACAGCATAAAAGGGGTCTCGTAGCCATTGTGTTCCCAAGTCTAATCCCCACTGGCTGTAAAAACCAATCTGCCACCAAAGGGAGGAGATGAAGTGTTTTTAATAAGAAAATGAGCCATTTGCAATGCACTTTTAATTGGATCAATTTTTCCTTTATTACAGAATCTTTAAAACCCAAACACATACGTATAACCAGACAAGCTCTTTCTCCAGGTAGAGAGCAGAAGCCAAACTATTTTATCACAATCCTTAATTACTCCATTTCATCTCATTTGGCAGACGATCACAACATTGTGTAGGGTCACCACGGCAAGAAAAATAGGTGTGCAAAATCATCTCGCAATCACTGCTGAGTTTTGTCAGGGGACATGAATACCCTGGGCGAGGGACAGCAGGTTTTCTTTTTCGCTTTTCTGACTGAAACCCAAGACTAGAAGAAGAGCCGCAGGCAACACACACCCCCAGGCGCTGATCGCAGTGTCCTGGCCCACCAGTGCATCGCAGGGTAGTGTTATTTTTCTTGAATCTCTGAGTGAGAAACAGATGACAGACGCTTTGTTTGAACTGTGTAACCAGGAACAGGCTGGGGTAACCAACTGCTCAGTTTACTGGACCAGCTTTTATGTCCCTTCAAGCACTCCAGGAAATGTTATTGCTAGTAGTGTGATGTTTATTGCAAAAAAAAATAAAAATCCATGGGAACAGAAAATGACAGAGGTACATATTATCATAGATAATATTGCTTCAATTATTCAGGTCCACGGTAGCTTACTGCTTGGAGCAGTTCTTGGAAACAGGAGGAAAGTTAAAAAGAGATCACTAGGAGAGGAACTGCCATTACCATAATACTGGAAAAAATGCCTTGAGTTACATTGTAATTAACTGCAGAAGGGCCCAGTAATAGCCGTCATCTCCCAAAAACATACATGCAAGATAGATCGGCTCCCCAAATTGCTGTTACATACCTTAGGCGACTGCCCCCTCCCACCCAAAAATAGAGAAGCAGAGAATGTAAATAATCATGTGCAAGTTGGTAGCCTTGGCAAACACACGGAGCAGCTCAGGAGGGAAGCGGGGTTCGGTTCCCTTGGGGTCGCTCAGCACCATCTACCATGCTAGTGTCTTGGCTCCTGCTCCCTTCTCCGCAAGCTTTTTCCAGCGCATTATAGTGAGGAAAACACGAAGTTGCCCTGATGGAGGGGCACCTCCATCGCACAGCTGGTGTTTGTTGTGCTGACCCTCTTCAGTGCCTTGGATAAGCAGAACGGGGAGGGGAAAAAAACCAAAATCCCACCAAAATCTGCTCCCAGCGCTTCTTTTGCAAACCCTGTAACTGCCAAACAACTGGCGGGAGCAGCAGCGGCTCAGAAGCCTATTTTACTTTGCTGTTTCATTAGGGGAAAATATATAGGAGCTTAAAAAAAATCACCTGTTGCATACATGTTGTAGCACAAGTAGCAAACAATTTGCTCTAGCATGGCAGCCACCATAAAATCAGCTTTTATATTGTCTGTTGTGCCCCCAAATTTGCAACTACATTGTTGATAGCAACAAATAAATGCACTGCAGTGTAACTATTATCTGTGGCAGATTAACATGCTACCACTGTGCCCTATTTAAATGCATCTTTCCTTCAATAAACTATTCTAGGCGAGCAGCACCACACTGAGGAACACATTTATCAGCCAGGAGAGTAGCACTGTGGGGGCCTTGGTTCACACAGCTGCAGTTTTGTGCTTCATTTGGCCCAAAGCCGTGATGAACATGAACTCTGGTGCCTGCTGGTGCCATAAAAAAAAAAAAAAAAGTAAAATCTAAGGAATGTAGTGTTTTGCTGTGCAAGGGAAAAAACGGCAATGCACCAATGGACGCGCTTCCAAGTATTAAAAAAATAAAAACGAAGCAGTACCCGCCCCCCCCCCCCCAATCCCATCTCAGCAGCAAGTAGCTTGCACATAGTAAGTGCAGATGAGTGGAAACCTACTCCTAAATGCAATGGTCTGGAATGCAAAATAGCGAAGTACAAGTGAACAAAACAGTATGTTGCATTTAACCTCATTTACTAGTCTCCCAGTCTTATTTCCCCAGCCCTTCCCCCCTCCCCATGAACCTTTCAATACCAGACCTACCTTCCAAAGAGAGTTTCCAGGATACATTTAATAATAAAACAACAGTAAATATCAACCACAGGTTCCTCTCATTTTTTTTCCTCCAGCCCCCTCCCTTTTTAGCCCCTTCTACCTAGCAGAACTCTTAGCAGTAATAAAAACCCTGTTGCCATCAGAGGGCAGTTTTCTGGCTCAGCTCGGTCTCCCATGATTGCACAGTACTCACTTCACATCGAACAGGCACGGTTCACAAATGGCACGACAGGGGCGATCTCCTGAATACCAGAAAAATGAAGAGAGAAAACCCTCCCTCATCAGTTCGAAAGTAAAGCTCCATCTCTGGGCAGCTGAAGAGGGCTATTTCGTTTTATGCAGTGCTGCAATGAGAAACTGCTTTATCTAGTAGTTGCCCAGACAACTGCTACCCAGTTCCTTGCAAGTACCACAGCAAGAACAGGATTGCCTTTCTAGTTCTCTAAGGGAAGCTGATTTAGAGCAGTCAGTCAGTGTTTATGGCACAAAGAAAGATACAGTGGTTGAAGCTGGAAGTGTAGGAGATGCGATGCACAGAGGTGAGAAGGTTTATGAGTGACCAGTCATTTAGCAAGGAACCAGTACTCCAGCAGGATGGATCCTTTCCCTCATGCTTGTTCTTTTCTATTTTATGGATTTTATATAAAAAAGAAGAAAAAGCAGACCACCACCACATAAGCTATTTTGTTTCTAAACACAAAACATGACGGCATCTATGCCAAACTCTCTTCGGTTATGGCACAATCTTTCCTAATACTTGACACTGGTTCCCATCAGATTGCAACAAGGCTGGAAGAATCTCTGCTGCCAAAAGAGGTTTTCCTTAGAGACATGCCTTTAAGGAGTGGAATATCTTCTCAGGTGGTAACTGTAGATCTTAATGCAATGATCCCAACAGTCCAGCACCAGCAGCTGCCCTTTGGGAGTAATGGCGATACCGACTGGGCAGGTGAGTCCTTCCTGGATTAAGATATTATAGCCACCCCCCTTAGGAAAATGCAGGATTTCTTTACGACTGCTGTCAGCAACAATGAGGTCACCCCTGGCATCAACACACATCCCAGCAATGCACCTGAAATCTTCATTCTCGGAGAAGAAGTGGCTAATCTGGCGTCCCAGCTGCCCATCTGGGCCGACAGAGCCAATTGAAAAGCCTCCTTCTAAGTGGTGTTCATACTGCCGGTTTTCTAGATTAAGCCCCAGCCCTTGGGTAAAGTATATGGTCCCTTCAGCATCACAGGTGACAAACTTTGGGCGCACTGCACTACATAAGCAACTGTACTTGACTACCCCTACGCCACGGTCAACTGTGAAACACCAGAGTTTCCCCCCTTCCACGTCAGTCACTACAAACTGCCCAGAAGGCAGGGCGGCGATGCCCCAGGGCTTGCTTAGCTGGCTCCGGTGACAGGCCACGCAATGGCCATCCATGGTGTAGACCTTGACAGAGTTATCATAGCTGTCAGTAACACCTATCAGGCCATGGCAGTTCATGGTGACAGAAAGGGGAGTCAAATTGGGCAAGTCTGCTCCAAGGAAACTCAATACAAAACTATCGATTCCACTAGGGCTCCGGCGAATCTCCTTCAGAAAGCCCTTGCGGGTGAAAACCTGGATTCGGAAATTGCCTCGGTCTGCCACAAGTACCTCACCTTGCAGGGTGACGTGTAGGCTGACGGGAAGATTAAACATCCCTGGCAGGCTGCCCTTGGAGCCCATCTTCTTGATGAAGTGACACTGCTGGATGCTCGTGGCCGCTTCAGGCATCCTTGGCTTGGCTGGTGAGGAATTTGGTGTGCAGCTGGCCTCTTCTTGCACCAAGTCAGGCTCCCTATATGATGCCGATGAGGATCCTGCAGTTTCCATGAGTGATTCCTCCATGTTAACAGTCCGGGGTTTCTTCACCACCTGCCCGATCTGCAGTGGTCCCACATGGCTCACCTTAAGGAGTTCAACCTCCTGAAGAGTCAGCTCCTTTGGGAGACTGTTTGTCAGTTCTGGTTCTTCCTCGTCTGCTGCTTCCTCCAAGAGAGCTATATCTCCCTGCTTTATTTTGGCAAGGAAATAGTCACAGCGAGACATTATCTGCACTTCTGCTAAGTTCAGCAGATAAGCTTGCTCCTCCATTACCTGATTATTTACCTTCTCCACTTCAGACAAAGAAGTGGTGAAGAACTTGCGTGACCTGGCCAGTTCTTCCTGGATTTTGCGCTCTTCTTTGCTGTAATCTTGCAGAACTGCTTTGTATCTAGACTGCAGGTCTCTTGAAACACCCTCCAGAGATGCTTTTCTTTTCTGCAGATCACCCATGAGCTCCCGAAGTCTGGCAAGCCTCGTACCAAATTCCCTCCTACGCTCTTCAGCAGCCTCTTTGATAGCAATGACTCTATGCCCTTGGGGCATGTGTGATGTCTCCTTGCACGGCTCACATAAAACCAAGCTACAGCTCTTGCAAAAGTGTCTTGGCAACCTTCTCCCACAGACCTTACACATGAGAAGACCCACCACCTCCCCCAGTCCGGCGGTGTCTATGATCTTCAGCACAGTAAGATTGTCAGTCAGCTGAGCTAAGCTTGTGATCCGCGTGATTTTGCTGCAAAAGGGGCATCGTATCCCATTAATGCTGTTTGCTAGGAGTTTCTCCAAGCACTGTTTGCAGATGGTGTGCCCACAGTGTAAGAGCTTGGGTCTCAGGTGCTCCTCAGTGAAGGACTCCATGCAAATGGGGCACTCCAGGACCTCTCGGAGTGCATCTGAGTTGAGATGAGGGGCAGCAGCCATGGCTTTCCAAGGCAGCTTTAGCTGGTGCAAAGTCTTGTATTCGCATCTATTCCAAGGTGCTCCTATTCTGTCCAGAAAGAAAAAAGGAAATGTGATTTATGTCATCACCAGCAGTTACATATACATGCAATTTATTTCTGATTTATCACCCAATCCTGAAAAAAAGAAGCCCAGTTAGCTTTTCCACATTTGGAAAGAATGGATTAGTCATAGCTAATCTCGGAGTGGGCAAATTCCAAAACCAACTTGCAGCTCCTAGTGCGATGAATTATTCACTTGCAAAATTTATAAGTAGAACTGAAAGAAATGTAATGGCAGCAATAAGGAAGCCCAATAGATATTGATGACTGAATCATCTCCTCATGGTGCCCATCTCCCGCTGCCAAGCCTCCAAGTTTACATAATTTACTGAAACCCAGGGAGATTAAACCAAGCATTCAAAATGCTGTGCATCAAAAGAGGAACCAGATGGTGCAATGCTTTAGGACATTAATATATCACCTCTGGAGACCTGCATTCAGATGTGACATCAAATACGAATGGAATGAATGTGGTTGTTTTACTCTGCTTTTCTAGATAGCCAAAATAAATTTTCAAGGTTTCATACGTTTGCCAGAAAGTGAAACTAGAAGGAATGATGTGTCAGCTTCCGCTTGTTCTGGGAATGACTGTACATACTGAAAACACAGTGAACATTTTACACCGGTGTATTCCATTAACCTCTGCCGTGCTGCATCATGCTTCAGAATGCCAACTAAACACAGCTTGACACAGCAGTGTTCTAGCAGGTATTAGCAATAAAGGAGTTAACAGATAACTCCAAACATTCATTACTATGTACTACAAGTGTCACTATTAGTTTCTGAACTTAGCTTAACTGCATATAATTCCTCCTTTTTTCACAATCTCGCAGTGTTAACCTCATTTCTGTATTCTGGTTCTGCCTTCTACCACTCTGGTTGCTGTTCAGCTTCAATCCAGGTTTCTCCATCCTTGCATCCCTCACAGCAGGGAGCAGATCCCAGCAGCTCTCTTGCTAAAGCAGCCATCCATTCAAAAGGAACAGAACAGGGCTACATCATTAAGTTATTATTCAGTAGACTGGCTTTCAATACCTTTGCTATTGCATTACTTAGCCATTAAAAGAAGTGGGGAAGAAAACATTTCTTCTAGGGGGAGAGGAGGAGAATGAAGTAGTTAGTCTTTAAAATGAAGAGACGGTCACAGAAGGATGTGAACAGACAGCTTTTTCTGAATAATGACTGCATGTGTGCAGCATTCTCGCTTCCCTGCTGGGTTTGGCTGCTTCATCCTCGGGAACATTTCAGACAGAAAGGTTCACTGTATTTCAGTTTCCCATTTGCTCAAGTGGAAGACAACAACTGCAATGAAGACAAGTTCTTTATGTTTATATAGAAAAGAGAAAAAAAATCATTTTAATTTATCAGCTGCAGTTCACAGTCCTTTAAAGCCCCTTATTTCAGGCAGGTATTCAGTGGTGTAGCAGAATCTCCAAGTACCAAGCTGGGGTCTGATGCTTGGCTCGATAGTGGCACAATAAGGATCACAGCCCCAGCACCCAGGGAGCAGAGACACTCCAGGCGCTTGCTGCCGCTGGCGCTGAATGCGCTTCCCTTTTATTCTTAGCGTATATCTCAGCTGGGGAAGCAGAAGCCTGGGTGCTGCCATGTAGAGCAGAAACCTTCTTCTGAGGGATGAAAAGTCTGTACGTTAAAACGGTTTTTAAAAATGAAACACAGGATGCCAGATCCATTATTCTTATTTTCCTTGGAAATATATCAAAAGACTTGCTTACGGAAGGATGAGGGAGCAGCACAGACACCAGATGCTGAGTTACGTTAAAAGCTACCTTTAAAACAAGTATTTTCATTAAAGAACAACGGTGGAAGGGATTTTGTTTAGGTTTAAGGAAGGTTCGGGTTTTAGAAAGATGATTTGCATGACATTCTTTTCATGTATAACCCCCTGTTACCAGAACAGCAGCGTGCGCCTTAGTAGTGTGAAATTAGTTTTACTGCTGCACTTTTTATCTTTATCGCGCACTCGGCCGTGCCTTGATGAAGTTTCCTTAACAGCGAGTTGTTCTCGCGTATCAGTCCCTCCCAGGGCAGCTCCTCTGACACAGAGCAGGGTGGCAGGGAAAGCCTCGGCTGAGGATCAAGCTAGAAAACTTTGGAAATGATGCGAGTTTGGTTTCCTCATATTCAAACCCAAATTTCCTGCGGTAGTTTCTCCTCGCAAGCCGGTCGGTTTTAGCCAGGGCGCGGCGAGCCAGCCGGTTGCAGGCCGCAGCCGGGGCCGGTGGCGGTGCCATCCCGCCACCCTCCATTACCGCTGCCGGCGGCCCTGTCTCTTTAACAGCCTCCGCTGCTGACACGCGTGTGCGTGTGTGCAAACGCGCGTGTGCGTGTGCGAGCAGCTCCCAGCTCCCCGGGCTGGCTGGCAGGAGGGACCCCCCTTCTCCATCCCCCCGGATCCGGATCCGGCCCCCTTCACCCCCCCCCCACCCCCCCCTCCCCGCTTATTTTTCCTGTTGTTTAGCGGGGTTGGGGCGGGGGCCGGGCAGGATCCGGCCCCTTTTCCAACAGAGGATTTTTTGGGGGGTTTCTCCCGGTTTTCTTCCCGGTGTTTTTTTCCCTGCAACCAAGAGAGGACGGGGACAAGGCATGGCATGAGCTTCGGGAGACGGTGCTAGAGGTACGAGCCGCTCGGGAAAAAACCCTTTACAACACAAAGCCGGTGCCCGTTGCACCGGTGCCGGTTGCACCGGCACCGACACCGGAGCTGCAACCACCTCCCGCCGCATCCCGCATCATGGAGCCGCGGTATCTAACGGTGGCGGAGCCGGCCCGGCCCCGGGGCTCCCGGTCCGGTGGCGCCCCCCCCGCCCCCCCCTCCTCGCCCCGGCCTCCTGGTAGCTCAACCGAGGATGGTGGTCCGTGTGAACCCTGCCGTGATGCTGCCCCCCGCCCGCCTCCTTTTGGGGATCGGGGGGGATGCTGGGGGGGTAAGGTGGTGCCCCCCCCCCCCCCCCCCCCCCCAGCATGGCCGGGCACCACTGGGTGGGTAACGGCAAGGAGGAGGAGGGGTCGGGTGGGGGTACCGCGGGATGAGAGGATGCTTTAGGATGGGGCTGTAGGCAGACATCGCTGTGGGGACAGGGTCACCCAGGTGTGGGGTTGCTGCTTGCCCCCCCAGCCCCACGCTGCCAGCCTCCAAACTGCCTCTTGTCCTCCCTGGTGGCACCATGGGACCGCTGGCACCCCCAACACCCCGGCATCTTGGTGGGACTTCCCTTGCATGCAGGGTGACAGAGGCCGGGGGGACATGACAGGGGCAGCCACCCCCAATCCTGGGGCCCAGGGGATGGAGGAAGGGGAAGGCCCTGGCTGGGATGGGGCTGAGGGGGCTGAGACCCGCAGCAGGGTCCTGCAGAGCCCAGCATGGGGCCAGGGACCCCCCAGCAGCTGGGGAGGGGGGCACCAGGCTGGGAGCAGGTTGGTTTGGTGGGGCAGGGGATGGGCAGAGGGGTCCGTGTGTAAGGTCAGCTGGGGCCAAGGGGTGGGTGGGCAGGCTGAGCCCCATGGAAGGGCTGGTGCAGGTGGGGCCAGGCATGGATGGGGGAAACTGAGGCACAGGGTTGTGGCAGCAGCCAGGCAGAGACCCCCATGACCTCAGCTGGGTGGGAGCCCAGGGGTGCCATGGGGCTAGGGTTGCTCTGGCTCTCCGGCATCCGCCAGTGGTGGTGGGATGTGGCGGTGCCTGGGCAGTGAAGGCCGGAGCATGGCAGTCCCTGCAGCAGGGGTGCTCCTGGCAGAGGTCCTGCTCCATGACCACCCTCTGCCCAAGGTACAGAGGGTCTCAGACCCCCTCTGCAGCACCCAGGGGGGTCTTGGCATGCAGCAGGGTGGGAGCAGCGGGCGCAGAGCAAGCGCTGCGCTGTCCTGGCATCTGCCCTGCTCTGAAAGCTGGGTGCTGATTTCACTCTGGCTACCAGGAAGAGAGAGGGAGGTGGCTTTGGAGTGGGGAGGACTCGCTCAAGCATCCATTTTTAATGAGCTAGATATCTATTTTTCCCCGAGCTGGCTTCCCCCACATCGATCCTTTTGCCATCCGCTGGGCCTGCTCTCCTCCCTGTGCCAGCAGCTCCACAGCAGTGAGGAGTGGTGGGACAAGCATCCCAGCACTGGGAACCTCCCACCTTCCCAAATCCTGCTCCTGGGGATGCAGGGAGACTCGCTTGGGCTGGGGCGGCACATGCAGGAAGGTGGGAGGGGGAAAAGGGTCCCCTTGTCCCCTCTGATGGGGTCACCTCCGTGTTGACCATCCCATGGGGATGTGACCATGCTCCAGCCAGGAGAAGGGTGGCTGGAGTGGGAGTGCTTTGAGTTTGGGAGCTGGATCCTGCCTTCACGCTCTGCAGATTTAAGCTGTGCATGGCTCAGACTGGCAGCTCCACGGCAAAGCTGCGTCGCTCTGCCTGTACCTTGGTTTCCCCATCTCCAAGCCATGGCCCATTGCTCCCCTTTAGTGCCTGTGCAGACAGAGCAGCACCCAGAGAGGGGAAAGGGGATCCAGGAGGTGAGTGGGTGTCGATGGCGTGGGAGGGAGCAGGATGGGGCGCGCAGGCGAGCGGGGCTCCTTCAGCAGCACACCACCCCCGCCCAACCTAAGCCCACCTGCCACAGGGACCAGCAACATTTGCCAGGTGCTTCAGGGCCAGCAGCACAGAGGAGGGGGCTGGGACTGAAGGAGAGAGTGTTTGTGGAGGGGGCAGATCAGCAGAAGCTGTTTCTCTGGTGTTTCTACCTGCTGGAGCTGTGACCTGTGCCCAGCTCCCAGCTGGTGAAAGTGGGCAGCCGGGGACCACGCTGGGAACAGGATCAGGCCAGTGCCTTTGCTTCCAGGATACATCTAACGGCTTTTTGGAGCCTGTGTCGGCATTTAGCATCCACAACCCCCCTGCAGTGAGGAGTCCCATGGCTGAACGCTGCCCGCCTGCCCCAGTGTCCCATGAGTCTGGCACCGATGGCCCCCGTGCTGGGCAGGTGTTTTCCCACCTTGCTCTCAGCCAGACCCCTGAAGCCAGGGGTGAAGGGGCATTGCTGCATGCATGGCTGTTGACATGTCTTGAGGGACGAAGGGGTTTGAAGAAGAGGCTCAAGTCCCATTGGTACCCAAAGAGCACATCCATGTCCTGGGGACAGGGGGCTTGGGGGCAGCCATGGGCCACAGTGCCCTGGCCCCTCTCTCCTCATGGGATTTTGCATTTTTTTCACCCCTTTGTGGGCCCAAGAGTGGGCAAAAGAAGGGCTGTAACATGCTGGGTGCTGTCAGCTGGGCTCTGGTTGGGCTTGCAGTAAGGGGACGTCAGGCCGGGCAGGAGCCGGCACAAAAGGAGCTGTTCCCTCTTCCCCTCACCTTGGTCGAGGGGAGCAGGGCAAAGCTTGATTGAAGCATAAGCATCCTCCCACGGTGATGAGAGCCGGGACCTCCAGAGGAGGCTGGAGGAGATGGGCCCAGGGCAGCACGTTGAGGTCCAGTTCTGCCCTGGTCTGTGCACCCCGTGCTTTTCTTGGGTGGGGGGTTTCCTCCCGAGGGGACGTGGGGCTGACTAGAGTGTGGAGGGAGGTCAGGGATGTCTTTGGGAGATTTGGATCTTAGCAGAGAAGACAAATGTTGCTGCAGGAAAGGCTTGCAGCAGCCGGAGGGGCCTCCGCTGCCTGTTGCAAGGAAATTTTGCCTGAGCAGGCCTGGGGGGCTTGAGCTCTGCCTCCTCCTCCCTACAACTTCACCATGCTGAGGGCTGGGGAGGACAGGAGCTGCCTCTCCCAGTGCTCCTGGACATGAGCTGTTCTCTCAGCTAAGCAGAAAGTGGTGGGGACCTGAGCAGAACTTGGCTTTGGCACCTCAGCCGGCATTTCCCCGGCTCCCTGCTCATGAGGCTGTCCTGCAGAGCCCAGCCCCACGTCTTGCCATTTGGAAGGGCTGTGGGACCTGGGGGAGAGCGGTGCTGGGGAGTCCGCTGCCTGACCCCGAGCTGCCTGAGACTCAGTGACAGATTCACCAGGCAGCCCGGCACTGAGAGCGGCAGCCAGCAGGGGTGGGACTCAAATCAGTTGTTTTCCCAGCCCCTCCTGAGCCTCTTTGTCCACTGCAAGGTGGGATGAACTCCTTGGCATCATTGGGAGCCAACAAGGGAGCAGAAAAGCTGTTCTCCGCCCTCTAGTCTCCCAAGGAGCAATCAGGGTAATCTCAGTAAGGAGTTTCCCAGCTCCCATCGCACAAAGGGCAGGTCTCGTGGGCCAGGCGGAGCGGTGATGCCCGTCCTCACCACAGGTTTCTGGCTTGCACAGCGAGGGAATACATAGCACTGAGTGTGGAGCTGCGCTCTGAGTCCCGTGCTGAGCCCAGGAGCACAGACCCACCTGTGCACACACACACACACACACACACACAGAGGTACAGCTTCTCCCTACCCAAACACACCCGCTACCCCTCCATCTCCAGATTTCGTGGCTCCTGCAGGGCCTTCTGTGGCTCCTTGGCATTGCCGGGGTGATCCAAGCCCTCCAAGAGGACCCAGCCTTGGAGGCTGGTGTTTGTACACTCACTACTTAAACACAGGCCTGTTGTAAGTCTGACCTGATGGGATCAGAGCAGGAGGCAGCTTGCACACCACCGAGCACTGCCAGAGAAGGCAATCTTTGTAGTGGGATGTCTTTATTACTACCATGTGCTTTGGTCGACAGGTTCAGCCCCCCAGAGCAAAAGCCTGCCTGGTATTGCGGCTGGTTGGGGATGTTTTATAGAGCTGAGGGAGTCCAGGGAGCTGCTCCCCTCAGGAGTGCTGGACAAAAGCCTTGGCTGTGTGCTCTGTCACAGCACTATGTCTCGGGTGTGTTTTCTCCGCCTGTAGAGCAACTTGATTTGCTGCATTAGTAAAAATAGATGGGCTAATGAATTCAGCTGATGCAACCCTCTGTGTGTGTGTGTGTGCATGCGCTTATCTCTGTTTGTGTGTGTATGTATGCATGTATATGTGCAGCTGAATACCAAGGCTTGTGTAAGGTGCATCCACCAACTCCTGGGGCTCCGATGAGGTGGTTGCGTGTGTTCATGTGTGTCTGTGTGTGCATATATAGATGTGTGTGTGTGCAGGAAGCCGTGAGCGATGGCTGCTTGCTGCCAAGCAGCTCTGTCACTGAAGCAGTGGCTCTACAGAAATAATTTTGCAGCAGCCTTGGATTCTGGCAGGGCAAGAACAGCGCTTCACGGCAGGCTGGCAGGGCGGGAGGGGGGACTTGCAGGGACCTGGGGGGGCAATAGCAGGATCTCACGGGGAGCTGGCAGGGCAACAGCAGATCTTCACAGGGACCTGGCAGGGCAATAGCAGATCCTCACAGGGACCTGGCAGGGCAATAGTAGGATCTCACAGGGACCTGGCAGGGCAGTAGCGGATCCTCACAGGAGCCTGGTGGGGCAGTAGAAGGCTGTCTTACAAGGACCTGGCGGGGCAATAGTGGATCCTCACGGGGGCCCGCTGAAGCAGGGGGTCCCGCAGGGACCTTGTAGGGGGACGCGGCCCGAGGAGAGCGCGGGGCGGGGCCGCTGTCCGCGGTGCTGAGCGGGGCCGCTGTCCGCGGTGCTGAACGGCCCAACCCGGCCAGCTGGGCCGGGGTGCCGGTGGGTCCCACGCCTGGCCAGTCCCGGGTCTCCAGTGGCCCCCGAGGCCGGCTGACCCAGAGCCCTCGGTAGGCTCCAAGACCGGCTGGTCCAGAGCTCGCCCTCGAGGCTGGCCACAGCGGGATGACTGTCTGATCCAGCAGGTCTCATCCCACAGCCTGGGATCTCCCGGTGAACACCTATGCAGGGGTGTCACTAACGGGATGACTGATCATCCTGCCCATCTCTTGAGGCCCTCATCCCTCTTCACTCCCACATGAAGATGATAAACTCTCCAACAGCTTCCGCAAACTCTGTCTTCCTGGCAGCTTTCAACCCGTTCTTCCCAGCATCTTCATCATCTGTGTAATGTTTGTAGTGACAGGCTCTTAGACCCCCTTCTTTCTTCTCTCTCCTCCTGCGTCAAATGTGCCCCCCACCACTGCATCATCGCTCATTGTGGATGACAAAACCCTCATGAATGGAGTGACTTCTCTGGCAATGACATTTCCTGTGAAATGTGCACCCTGGACCGAATTTGGGAGACTGAAAGACTTTGCCCTTTGCTTTTGTCAGGTTTCCTCCCACTGTGGATTGGGAGCTGGCACTCTACTGCTGGCAGACGCTTCCTCCGTGAGCTGTGGCCTGCAAGAGCGGGGAGGGGTTGTTATGGGGGGGTTATGAAGCTGGGCCCTTCCTGTGAGATCCCAGAATAAGAATGGTTGTACCAAGTGCTCAACTCTCCTTCTGATGATGTTGTGTGGTCAGCCCAGTCATGCAATCTGTGAACAATGAGATGATGGGGAGAGGAGGAAAGGCCAGATCTCTGCTCTCCTGCTGTTTTGAGGTGACCAAAAAGCATAAGGAGGTGCTCGTGGAGCTGCTGGAACACCAGAGGGGTTCTCTGACACTTCCAAGGCAGATGGCTTCGTATTTCCCTGTCCTTCCACTGTCTCAGTGGCTTGGAAAGATGGCCTGAGGTGTGGGCTGGGTGTCCCAGCATACAGCAGCTCTGACCTCTGTGGGATGCGGCACTTCTACTTCGTACATCAGAGCAATGTGGCCTCAGCCTCGGGGTGCAGGAACCTGGGGGGCTGCTTGGCTGCAGGCAGGAGCTTTCCTGCAGCAGTGAAGGGCAGATCCCAGTGCTGCTCCATGGTGACAGAGATGGAGGAGAGAGCAGCTGTTGGACCCACTCTGCTCCCCAGTCTGTGCCCCCAGATCATCTTCTCCAGGCTGGGGTCCTCTCCCCAAGCACAGTCCTGCTCCTTTTGGGGTGGTAGGAACCCCCACATCTTTGTCTGCCCATTTCCCTGGAAAGATGTGGCCATGTACAGCCAGACTGCCTGCCCGGCCTCCCACCGCTGCTGCCTGGAGCCTGCCCGTGCCCAGAAGGCCTGAATCTCTGGCTGTCTTTCTATTTGAAGTGACTTCCCAGCTCATTCATGGTTCAGGATTTCTGTGAGCCAGCCAGGCAGCCTCAGCGCCTGGGGCAGGGGGGACCTGGCTCAGCTTTCCAAGGCAGGACTGGGAAAGCTGCTGAATCCACTCAGCCCCCCCTGAGGTCTGCCTCGGGGACCAGACGAGGTCTGAGCTGGTTGTAACCGTTGCCAACACCTCCTGCTGGCTGCATTTCAGTCCGGCGACTTGTCAGCATCTGTCTCCTCCCGTGACTGTCCCCTTGGGCTCCCGAGGCCCCGGGCTGCCCCTCTGCCACCACCTGCCCTCTCCCTGGTGGGCAACCAGTGTGCCGAAAGGCTCTGGCTGTGGGCTCCGTGCCGGAGCGACAGCCTTTCCGTGCCGCCTGGTAATTATCTGTTTGGATTGGTGCTGTATGGCTGTGTTAGACACCCTGGTGCACGTTCTGTTTGCTTCCCTAATTGCTGCCAAGCATCGAGCCGCTGGTTTTAAGTTTCTTCCTTCTTTCCCCTCATCTTCTCCTGCTTTTGAGTGAATGTAACACATGTCCAAGCATCGGAGGCCCAGCTCCTCTGTCGGGCAGCATGAGCGGAGGCAGCAGAGGCTGCATCCGAGCAGGGAGTGGCGCCAGACAGTCTGCACAGGGCCGGGCTCATCCCCAGGGGCTGGGCTGTCGTGATGCTGCTGCCACCAGGCCGGGCTGTCTGCAGGCACCTCTGGCCACTGCTGCTCGCACCGCAGGAGAGGCTTCAGCAGCTCCCACCAGCCCCATCCTGTGGCTCTGCTGTGCTGGGGAGGGTGTCCCCAGGAGATGCCACACGCTGCACATCCCATGGGGTTTGCTAGCTGTGCCACCGGCAGCTGCCTGTGCTCCTGGGATCTTCCACAGCACATTTTGGGTGGCCACTCCCCTCCCTGGCTGCTCCAGGAGGGCTGGATGAGGTCAGGGATGCTGTGAGGGTGAAAGCAATGGTCTGGGGGCAGCAAGGAATCTAGACTGCCCCCCACTTGGCAGCCATTCCCCCCAGACTGCATGGAGCATCCTCAGAGCCCACAGACCTGGGCCATGAGCATCACCAGCCAGGATGCTCCTCCCCTGGTGCTCCTGCATCAGGGCCTGGCCATCTCCATCCCAAATCAAGCGGTTAAAGTAATTCCCTCACATTTATCTTGGGTGCGGGGGGATCTGGCGATGGAGCGGGTCCTCAGGTCCCATCAGCCACCACCAGATGGACATGCCAGCCATCCCTGGGGGCTCAGGGATCAGGTCCCTGTCCCCTGGGCTGGAAGCTGCTTTCCCAGGCTCCAGCTCCTTGCTGTGTCCCTGGGGACTGCCAGGAGCCCAGCACCCTCCAGCCTCAGACCCGGCTCTTTAGCAGGGTTTGGCATGGCCCTGGCAAACAGGGTGCGGGCAGGACAGGCAGCACACTGGCAGGGCCCAGTGCCAGGCACCGGCTAGGGCGGGCAGGGAGGGGGGAGCCGAGCCCCCATCAATTATTCACTTCCGTATTTATAGAGGGAAATGTCATGAATAATGGATGGTGGGGTGCGGCGGGGCTGTTGGAAAGCCAGCCTCACTGCCACTGCAATATTTATTGGCCTGGTTTGCTGGGGTGCTGCCCGGCTGCCGCGAGGCTCAGCCAGGCTCAGCCAGGCTCCTGGCTGGCACGGGCTCGCTGCCGAGCACCTGGCTGGCTCTGCTCCGCCGCTGCTGCCTCCTCTGCTCCGCCGCTGCTGCCTCCTCTCCCCTCCACTAGAATGATCAGAGGCTGGAGCACCTCTCCTGCGAGGAAGCTGAGAGAGTTGGGGCTGTTCAGCTTGGAGAAGAGAAGGCTCCAGGGAGACCTTACAGATACGTTTCAGTACCTAAAGGGGGCTTATAAGATGGGGACAGACTTGTTAGCAGGGCCCATAGCGACAGGACAAGGGACAACTGTTTTAAGCTGAAAGAGGGTCGATTCAAACTAGATATAAGGAAGAAATTTTTAATGATGAGGGTGGTGAGACACTGGCACAGGCTGCCCAGAGCGGTGGTGGGTGCCCCGTCCCTGGGCACATTCAGGGTCAGGCTGGCTGGGGCTCTGGGCAACCTGATCCAGTGGAAGGTGTCCCTGCTCGCTGCAGGGGGGCTGGATGAGATGGCCTTTGAAGGTCCCTTCCAATCCAAACCATTCTGTGATGCTGTGATCCTGCTCCATCTCCTGTTGGTGGCTGGATCCTGGGCTCAGAGAGGGATGTGAATGTCCGGGGACAAATCTCCATCTGTCCCCCATCACCAGGGACACCAAGGCCATGCAGCCCCTTGGAGGACCCTGCTCTGTGCCCTGGGCACGTCCTTTCTGTGGCTGTGCCCAGCAGCCCTGCACCACCCCATCCCCTGTGCCACTCTGCTGCCTGCACAGGGACCCCCAGAGTCTCCCTCCCTGTGGTGCCATGACACCCCCCAGCCCTTCCCACCCTCCCTGCCCACCCTCCCTGCCTGCTCTCCCTGCCGGACCAGCAGCCCCTCAGCCCACATCCCTGTGTTGCAGAGAGACCTGTGGAAGATGTCGAACCCGAGAAACGGTGACACCAAGCCCCCATGTTTGCCCCGCAATGGACTGGTGAAGATCCCCACACAACCCAACGGCCTCGGCTCTGCCAGCATCACCAAAGGCACCCCTGCCGTGAAAAACCGCCTGTGCCAGCCTTCCTCCGTGCCTGCCATCCTCAGCCCGGCCTTAGCCCACCGCAGCGACCTGCCCATTCCCAGCCTGGCCTCCCCACTCTCCTTGGCCACTCTGGCCGGTGTCTCCTCCCCTCCCAGCGCTTCCTTGGTGGGACTGAACACGAGTGAAGGCTCGGAGCAGCCCTCACCGGAACGGCTGCCCGGCTCGCCCTCGGAAAGGCAGCTGGCGGTGGACGAGAAGATCCTCAACCGCTTGTTCTGGTACTTTTCGGCGTGCGAGAAGTGTGTGCTGGCACAGGTGTGTAAGGCATGGCGGCGGGTGCTCTACCAACCCAAGTTCTGGGTGGGCTTGACGCCCGTCCTGCACACCAAAGAGCTCTACAACATCCTGCCCGGTGGCGAGAAGGAGTTTGTCAGCCTGCAGGGCTTCGCTGTCCGTGGCTTTGATGGCTTCTGCCTCGTGGGTGTCTCCGACCTGGACATTTGTGAGTTCATTGACAACTATCCCCTCTCCAAGAAGGGGGTCAAGTCCATGAGCCTTAAGAGGTCGACCATCACGGATGCAGGGTTGGAGGTAGGTGGCCCCGGTGAGGTGACTGGCGTGACTGAGACATAGCAATGATGGCTCCTTCCCAGTGGCCCTGGGGACACATGCAGAGGCAGAGCTTTCACCAGCCACAGGCAAGGAGCAGGCAGGCGGCACAGCCGTCCCACGGGTGCAGGCAGCATCGGGAGCCCCTGCCTGTGGTCTGGGTTGCGGGGTGGGCTGCAGCCTGCGCTGCCCTCCCAGGCAGGGGGGCAGGATGCTATTGGGGTTGGGGGTTCATCCCTGCTGCCTGCTGGTGCTGCCAGGAAGGCAAAGCCAGGCAAGGTGGCTATGCTGCTGGGTGGTGGATGTTGTGATGGGGCATGAGCGCTCAGGGGATGGGGACGTCCCTGCTTGGCTGGCTGCTACCCAGCAATGGGGTTCACCTGGGCAGGGGGTTGTGGGTCAGATGGAGATGGGGCAACTCATGGTCCTGCACAGGACCAGGCAAAGACCCCACCTAGGTCCCCTGTCCTGTGCCATGGCCAAACACAGCACCAGCTGATCCACGGCCCCATCTGACCCGAGCAGTGCCTCTGCTGGGAGTGGGCATTAATCCTGTCCCCACCAACAGCACTGGGTACAGAACAGGGGCTGTGGCCAGGGGTCCCTACCTGTCCCCTCCCATTCCCCACTGATGCTGGCATGTCCTAGAGCAGGGCGCTGCTCCAGTGCCCAGGGGGTCCCTGGGAGATGGCTGGACCCAGGCAAGACTGGGACAGTGGGAAGAGCCCAAGGGGGCTCAGAGGGAGCTGGGGAAGGGGGTGTGGGGCTGCGCAGGGTAGGCAGCAGTGCCCACCGTGCCCTGCCCCCCTGCCCCTTGGCAGGTGATGCTGGAGCAGATGCAGGGCGTGGTACGGCTGGAGCTGTCGGGCTGCAACGACTTCACAGAGGCCGGGCTGTGGTCCAGCCTCAATGCCCGCATCACGGCGCTGAGCGTCAGCGACTGCATCAACGTGGCCGACGATGCCATCGCCGCCATCTCACAACTTCTGCCCAACCTCACCGAGCTCAACCTGCAAGCCTACCACGTGACGGACACAGCGCTCGCCTACTTCACTGCCAAGCAAGGCTACACCACCCACACCCTCCGTCTCAACTCCTGCTGGGAGATCACCAACCACGGCGTGGTCAATATGGTCCACAGCCTGCCCAACCTGAGTGTCCTCAGCCTCTCGGGCTGCTCCAAGGTGACGGATGATGGTGTGGAGCTGGTGGCTGAGAACCTGCGGAAGCTGCGCAGCCTTGACCTCTCCTGGTGCCCTCGCATCACCGACATGGCCCTGGAGTACATCGCCTGTGACCTGCACAAGCTGGAGGAGCTGGTGCTTGACAGGTACAGGGCTGTGTCAAGCCGTGCTGTGCCATGCCGTGCCATGCTGAGCCATACTGTGCCATGTTAAGCCATGCTGAGGCATGCCAAGGCATGCTAAGCCATGCTAAGCCATGCCACATCATGCTGAGCCATGCCATGCCATGCCATGCCACGCCATACCACGCTGAGCCATGCCGCACCATGCCGAGCCATGCCATGCCATGTCATGCCATGCCATGCTGAACTGCGCTGGAAGCAGTGGGTGCAGCATGGGGGCCATGGTCTGGGGACACCCATGGGTGCCCTGCTCCTGGCCAGCCCTGACACCCTGTGTCCCCGGCAGGTGCGTGCGGATCACCGACACTGGCCTCAGCTACCTGTCCACCATGTCGTCCCTGCGGAGCCTCTACCTGCGCTGGTGCTGCCAGGTAGGTGGGGGAACACCGCCGTGCCCATCCCACTGGCATGGCGGGGATGGTAGAGTGGCTGGCATCTCCCTGGGGACTGGTCATGAGCTCAGGGTGGGCACCCCATGCTGGCCGGAGCCCCCACAACTTGGTGCTGGGAAGCGGGGTGCTTTTGTGAGCTCAGCAGGACTCAGCCCTGGCACCCTTCCCCTGTATCTCGCACCCTGCCCCAGCACCCTGCTCCTGCATCCAGCATCCTGCTCCAGCATCCTGCGCCCTGCTCAGGCTCCCTGTCCAGGCACCCTGCCCCAGCGATGCTGAGCCCCCAGTGCCGTGGTGGCTGTCCCCCATGGAGCCTGTCCTTGTCCCTCCTGCTCCCACTCCGTTTTCTTTTCCAGGTGCAGGATTTTGGCCTGAAGCACCTCCTGAGCATGGGCAGCCTGCGCCTCCTCTCGCTGGCCGGTGAGACCCCCGCCTCGCTCCCCCGGGACTGGGGTGGCCGGGTCCTCATGGGGCTGGGGAGAGACCAGACGTGGGGACAGGGACAGCCGAGGGGACAGCCAGCATCCCCCAAGCCAGCATGGCATGGCTCCCACATCCCCTCAGCTGCCTGGGCACCCGCACCCAGCCCAGTTCCCCGGGGATGGGTCCACAGCCAGGCTCTTGGGGTGCTGGGTTTTTTTGGGTGCTAGTGTTTTGGGTGCTGGTTTTTTGGGGTGCAGGTGTCTTGGGGTGACGGTGCACCCTGTCCACTTGCAGGCTGCCCCTTGCTGACCACCACGGGGCTGTCAGGGCTGGTGCAGCTGCAGGAGCTGGAGGAGTTGGAGCTCACCAACTGTCCCGGGGCCACCCCGGAGCTCTTCAAGTACTTCTCCCAGCACCTCCCATGCTGCATGGTCATCGAGTAGCGCTGGACCTGGCCGCCCCACTCCCACGCCCACCCTGCTGTCACCCCGTCTGACATCACCCACCCCATTTCTTTCCGTCTGCTGGGAGATGCAAAAGACGCCGTCGATTACAACCGACCCCGGACACCCACAGCATCGATGCCCCCGAGGGATGCGGGGTGCCGGGGGGAGATGGTGGACAGCGTCGCCCCTCACTGGAGCGCCCCTGGGTACCCTGTAAATTCCCCCCATGCTGCCACCATCGCCGTCCTCTTTCCGGTGTCCTGCCAATCCCTTCCGGACAGATGAATGGACATCATGGAAACCCGAAGTGGGAAGGTGATGGCAGTGTGACCCCCCCTGGCTGCATCCTGCTCCCCCCAGCCCAGTGCCAAGCGGGCGTGCAGCCCTGCCACCAAGGATCCTCCTAGGGACCAAAGGATGCTCCCAGGGATGGGCGAGAGGAGGATGCTTATTTTTGGCACCCACAGTTGGTGGCAGAGGCTGGATGGGTCCCCTTCCACCCCCACAGGGGGTCACCAAGCCACCCCCCCACGCTGCGTGTCCCCCTCAAGCCCCAGCCCTGCACTTGGGGTGCCCGGCGCTTTCTCCTGGTGAATAGGATGTTTTTCTCCGCCCTCCCACCCGCCGCCCTCGCATGCTCGCTTGCTTCAGTCTCGTGGTACGGCAGGCCCTGGGGTACGCAGGGGGGGACGGTGACAAGTGACAGCCCCCACCTGGCCCCTCTATATGGCTTCGTCCTGGCTGGATCCTGCCCCAGGAGCCGGGATCTCCTGGCAAGCATCCTCCCTCACCCTGGGGACCCCGCTGCACCCCGGTTTGCATGGGGTCAGTGGGGCAATGCCAACGCTGAGGAGTGACCCATCCGGCTGGGATGGGATGTCCCAGGGGAGCGGGGCCAGGTCTGAGCTGCTGCGGGGACACCAGCAGCACAGAGCAAAGGTGTGAGGTGGCACCTAGGACACGCTGCCATCGCCACCGCTCTTCCAGTTGGAAAGCCATCGCCCCAACACCAGCAGCAAGCGGGGGGCCGGGGGCACCCCTGGGCCGAGCCGGGCATGGGGCTGAGGTGCCCGCAGGGACCCGGTGTGGGAGGCGGCGGGGTGGCTGTCCCCAGGGCATGGCCCGCTGCCACACCGGCTGCCTGCACCGCCCTGGGAGTGGGCACGGGCACAGGCACGGACACGGACACGGACACGGACATGGACACGCTTTCGGGTTGTGTTGCCTTTGTACCGGCCGGGAAGGAACTGCTGCACCAACCGCCACCTCCGCTCCCTCCTTTGTCCAAAACGCCACTTTCTGGCCCCAAAATGGCGCAAGGACCTTCGTGGCCCTGGGAGTGGGTTTGGGGTGCGCTGGGAGTCACTGGGACAGGGTGGCACCGCCGGGGCATGGAGCACCCCGGCATGGTGGCAGCCAGGGTGGGGGGTGCCTGGGGGACACGGGGGCCAGGGCCAGGGCCAGGCAGTGGCACATGGAGGGTCCCCCACCCCTGCAGGTGACAGCAGCAACTGGGGGGGGCCATCAGCCCTGCACAGCCCCACGGTCCCATGTCACACGGGCAGCCCCAGCACAGCTACAGCCCCGGCACACTGGTTGTGGCTGTGTGCCCCCACACCCCCCAGGGCACCCCAATAGCCCCCAGGACACCCCCATACCCCCCAGGGCTCCCCCACTCCCCTGCACACCCATCCCCCAGTGGAGCCCTGTACTTCGCTGTACGGCCACCCCCCCCATGTAGCCCTAAAGCCCAGCGCAGCCCCCACCCCAGCGAACCCCCAAACCTCCCAAGCAGCCACACACCTAAGCGTAACCCCATATCCCCCCAGTGCATCCCTGCACCCCCAGCGCACCCCATCTTCCCTTGGCACCCCACCTCCCCTGCTGCACCCCCAGCGCACCCCATCTTCCCCCGGCACCCCATC
>JAVJGI010000065.1:10949870-11150518 GCA_035590275.1 Ibycter americanus | reverse complement strand
GCCGGCATGCCTTCACCCCGGCTTCCCCCGCGGGAGGCCATGCCACGGGATGGCTGCGTTCCCCAGAAGATGCACCCCAAAGGATGCACCCCAAAAGATGCACCCCAAAAGATGGGTAGCAGTCCCTAGGCGAGCCCTCCCCAGCCACTGTGAGAGCGCTGGGGATGCGGGTGTTGCTGCCTGCTTGCTGGGTCGGCACCAGCCGCTGCTGGTACAGCCTTTCCTGGGCAGCAGCAGGGGCTGGCACCACGTTTCTTACACCCACGGATGTGTGTGACAGAGCAGCGCTGCTGGCTCCCCCGGACATTTGCACCCACACCTTCCCCGCAGCCCCGAGCAGCGTTTTCCCATCACTAACAGTGGGCAACATTAAGTGTCCGGCTCTTCATAGACCTGGTGGTTACCACACTGACAGTATCTCACTGCAAGAGAAATTCCCAAATACATCTATTGATTTTCTTTCTACCTCCCTTTCAATGGATTTGCTGACAAATGGGGTATTATTGCACCACGTAATAAACAGGCAGCCTGTGCCAGTGGATGTGTACTGGCCGTAAATCCACACTGCCCTGCCCGTGGTGGCACTAGGTCTATCCAGACAGAGCGTGGTATGAAGGGAAGGTGGACCAGAATTACCTCTTCTTTGTGTGAAATCCAAAACCTGGGTCCTAACTCAGGCCCAGCTGAGCAGCCCATTGGTGTCGGTGGGGTTAACCTGCTGAGCCTGGAGGAATCCCTACCTGGGTCTGTTCCTGACATTCCTTCTATAGCTTCAGCTGGAGAGGCTTCTCCTCTCCTTGTTCCAAGCATTTCTGCTGTTGAAGAGCTACCACATCCTACCCCTGATGTGGCTGCATTCTTGTGGTAAGTGGAGTGATTCCTGGTTTTGGAATGACTTGGGATCTTTTGGAAGAGGTGCTATATAAAATGCTGGACCACTAGCAAACCCATCATCTCCTGAGAGCTCTCAAGACAAAACAGCACTCCCAATACAAAAGAATTAGGTATTATGCTTTTGTTATTGTTATAGTAGTGGTGTTATCATACTTCCCTTTTGTCCAGGCACTAGGAGGTGCTGCTGGTAATGCTGGAAGCGTTTCCTCACATCTGCAACTGCTGCATCCCGAGCAGGGACCCCTGCGCGCTGTGCAGGCAGTCACCTCGTACTGTGGGGTTATTAAATCCTGGTGGAGCACAGAGACAGAGCCAGGCACCCAACAGGCAGGCGGTACCTCTGCACACTCTGCGCTGCTCATCCTCTCTTTCTTACGCAAGGCTTGACGCTTGGCGGAAGGCTGTTATTTTGTTTTGTTGTGTTGTTGGGTTTTTTTTAAATACATATTTCAGACAAAAAACCAAACTAATAACTCCCACAAGTTGCTGTGATGCGTCTAACCACATCCGCAATGCTGTGCTTCCAAACAGATGTTGCCAGGATGCAACTGAGTCGCCAGCAGCGTTAGCGAAAGCATGTTCAGATGCAAGGGCTGATAAGGAATCCCTCTATCCTTGCTGCTGCTGCACTGGAGCCTCTTCATCCGAGCCTCATCCTCCTGCCAGAACAGGACCTCTGGAGCACCCTCACAGCAGTCACCTGCAAAGCCCTTCCCTAGGAGTGAAGCAGAGGCTTTGCAAGAGCAGTCTGAGTGCCCTGGGTGGTTATCCAGTTCTGCCTGGGGCTCGTGCAATGCGGACCTGAACGCTAAAGCTGGGTTTACTTGCTCTAGCCTGGACCCAGCTTGCAGTGAAGACAACAGGAGAATTTCTGTTGGCTTCACTGGCAGCGGGAGATGGCATTGCAGTGGTACGTTGCAGGGCTTGGTTTTTATTCTCTCCAATCCAATGGCAAAAAATTCCTTTGAACTTCGTCAGGAACAGGGTTGGGTTGCCGGTATTTTTGTTCAAGAAGCCAGTCAGCTGGGCTTCAGCACTGACAAATGCCGTACAGCGACTAGGTAATAAAAGCCAGACCGAGCCTCCAGGAACATGCAGGGTTTCTCCAGGTCACTGTCGGGTTTGCTGTGGGGAGAGCAGGCTGGTCCCCGAGCCCCCTCCTTGCATGCAGGCAGCTGCGCAGATAACCAAAACTCATCTGAGAGGTGGGAGAGAGGGAGATAGAGGGACCCCGCTCCCTCCTCCCTTTGTGCTACAGTTGCAATGGCAGGTCCAGGAATAAAGCAGTGGGTTTGGGGGGAAGATACTTCCCAGATCTGAATAACTCCTCTGTGAGATGCTGTGAGTGGTGGGTGTTGTGGGTGAGAAGAGCAAGAAGCACAGTCTCCATCAAGAAAATCGCCAGCTTTCTAGGGACGGAGCACCTGGAGCTGATGCTTTCCACCTCCTGAGCAAGCAGATGAGGAGCAGCAGTTCCTCCTTGCCTCTCTCCCTGGCTCTGGAGGAGCTGGCTTACAAGCAGGGTGTGCAGCTGGCACTCTCAGATAGGTTTTAATAGCAGAAATGGGGTGATTATTTTGTTAGGATTGTGCTTAAGCCCCCAAAGCTCATTCCACAAAAGCTACCAGGAATTGCTATCCAGTGCTGATGACTTCCAAGTGCTTGTCTGGATGAGAGCTGGCAATTTGGCAGTGAAGCCCGTCTCCCTCTGCTGAGCCATGTCCTATTTCATTTTCTTCCTTTGGAGTTGTACCCAGAACCTTTTTGGTACAAGGGAACATCATGGATCCCTCGCCAGCATGCTGAACCAATAAGCTCGGTTACAGTAACCCCTCGCATCCCCCAGAAGCCAGTCTGCAAAGGAATCCTTTTCCCCAAAGTGACTGGGGCTTCAACTGTTATAAAGAGGATTAAATGCAGACAGCCATTTCTACCTTACCTATGAAGTCTGCTCTGCTGACAAGTCTACCATGAGTCGCCAGGCTCCGTGGTTAATCTTCTCTTGCTGAGTGCATGGCTGCTATGGAAGCAGAGCTGCGCTACTCACACAGTTTTCTACCTTACTTTATTTGCAGACCTCTACGCTCTCCCCTGTGCAGCTCCATTTGATGATTGCTGCTCCTGAAATGGCTTTACTGCCTCTGGGTTTCCTTCAGGAGAAAGGAGGAGTGCTTGCTTTCATGCCCCAGTCCCTTTGGAGAGCTCTTGAAACCACCACTCCCACCACCCCAGCTACAGTGCCCCTTCCTGGGAGCGATGGGCAAAGGAGGTGGTGGGTGGTGCAGGATATGTTGGATGAACTTGTGTTCATTTTCTTTTCTAGCTAAAGGGGCTGTGCGGTCAGGGTGGGTGCTGAAAGACGGCTCTCCATGTCTAGCCCACTATTTGCAGGGAAGCCGTGTCCTCTCCTTCCCCATGGTGACGTGTCTGGTGCAGCACTGCTGCACAGAGCTTCATCTGTATTCCCGAATGGGGTGGCTAATGTAAACGCTTGAATCTCAGCTCTTACAGCCGCATCAGTCAGGGGTGTCCCTCAGCACGGGGTAATGCAGGGAGACTGGAGTTAGCATTCTCCTGCAGAGGGAAATTCTTGCTCAGGGGTTTATTTTGCTCCTTACTTGCCTCGCCTTGCCCCTTGCAAACACAGACCGTAACGGAGGAGGACCACGGGAGGTTGCTGTTCCTGCTTATTCATCCCGCTCCTTGCTGCTCGTTTGTACTTGAAGAGCTCCTGAGCCCACCAGCATGGTGTGCATGTGCATGGTATGCCCTGTGCTTCAATGCAGAGAGGACAGGTGACACAGGGGGAGAAGGACAGGGCAGATAGCTTGGAACAGAGCCTCCAAGACGTTCCCAGGGCAGTGCTGTAGCAGCTGGACCACGCTGCCCATCCAGCCTGGACTGTCTCCAGGTCTTCCAGGTTTTGGTGGAAGCTTGTATGTGTGATTTGAGCAATGATTTTCAGAACACCTTTTAGAAAGGCTTGAAACTGTGTGCCACATCTCCAGACAAGCCTTAGTTAAGCTTAGACTAAGCCATAGCCTCTGTTAAAGACACATCCAGACATTTGATGCTAGTGGTCTAGAATTCTTAACAACAAAGCCAATAATTCAGGAAGGGAGGTTTGATATCCTATTGCAAATCATGAAATAACTGATTCCACTTGCTCTTCAGCTCTGTATTCATGTTCTCCCTTAAAGCCTGGCTCCAAAACTTCCTTCCCCATGGAGGATCTCTGAAATCACTGCTTCAGCTCTGGTGAAGTTTTGCAGCCCAGAAGTGTCATTGTCTCTTCTACATGTAGTTTAGTAGCAATGCTAAAAAAATGTTACTCCCATCCATCTTCATGGCTTTTCCTTACAAGGCTTGAAGTTGCCTGGAGCTGCTCTTCTAGAAAATAATCTCTCCAAGAACCAGCTCCAACTCTCATTTTTCCTGTCTGTGTACACCGTTGCCTCCCTAGATATTGAGACATCTCCTCGCAGCCTTGTTTTAATTTATCCTATCAGCTGCCCCCCTCTTATTCCACTGAAAGATGGGTTGGTTGGAATTTGCTCGTTCTTCCCGTGATAGCTTTGATCCTGAACACAGAAGTGTTCCCTGACAGCCAGACAGCAGGGAAGGGCTGTCCCTAGCCTGGAGGGCTTTGGGACTCATGAATGAATACTGTGTTTACTTGTGTTTCTAATTGACTAGTGCCTTGCCAGATCAGCTGCGTGTCACTGCAAGCTGAGGGCATTGAGATAATCCTCATTCCTCTACAGCTCCTTCACGGGACTGAAAAGGTCTTGCTGGAGGTAACAGCCATCCATCCAGCTCATGGTGTTGGGAGCCTTATCTAGGCACAGGATGGATAAAGACTTTTCTTCTGCAGGTCTGTCACCGGGTTGTGAAAGGTGGGCCTTCTCTCTTGGATCAACCCAAGAGGAGTGTCTGTGGATACAGAGTTTAAATAGAAGTGTCCAGGACAAAGATGGGAGTCCTGTCTCCTTTGCTCGGGGTATCACCAGGTGCGATACCTTCATTGTCCTTAGTGAGTGTGTGGACCAAGGCAGGACAAAGTCAGGCTCTCCAGGTTTATTGCCTTGTGGTTCAGGCCACCAGGAAGTTTCACAATGGGTTTCAAAGGCCTGAATGTTTCCTCAAAACAGAGTGCTGACAGTTTGGGTTTGGTAATGCCTCCGTCTATTCTCTGTGTGGTGAGTTTGTTCCTGTACCTACTTACCCCCTCTGCCAAGGAGCTTCATCCCACAGTGTAGCCTTTGCATCCATCTTTTTCATCCCACAGTCCCACTCTTTGCAGCCTCCTTTGCATCCATCTCAGTGCCCTGGAGAACATGTAATCCAAAACAGAGAGCTAAGGACCACAGGGACTGGAGAGAGCTGGTGTTGGAGCAGGTGTGAGGGCACTCAGCTCTTTGACCTGGTCCTTTTGGAGAGGTTTCTTTTTGGCAGGGAAGATATACTTGGGTGGTTTTGTTCCATTTTGAAGTGCAGAAAGTGAATACGCAAGTTACAAAAAAGAAGAACACAGTCAGTTCTGTCACTCTAGAAGTGCTGGTCTGGAAATGCTCACACTTTCTACCCACTCCCAAGCACTAACCTGCAAGTCCTGTTTTTCTCCTTCTCTCCTTGACCTTTCTAGTTTCCTGCTCCCACCTGATCCACACCTTTAGCAGCTGCGTTTATCCTGGCTGCTGCAAAGTTTGGGTTTGAGAAGATGACTGTGCTGAGATTTATTTAATGTTGTTTGGTTTCTTCCTTCTCCCTAAACCAGAAACAACTGAGCTTGGGAACAAGAAGGAGCTGAAATCCATGCCCTTCATCACCTATCTCTCAGGCCTGCTGACAGCACAGATGCTCTCTGATGACCACCTCATCTCAGGTGTGGAGATTCACTGCGAGGAGAAAGGGCGCTGCCCATCCACTTGCCATTTGTGCCGGCGCCCTGGCAAGGAGCAGCTCAGCCCTACGCCAGTTCTGCTGGAGATCAACCGAGTGGTGCCTCTGTATGCTCTGATCCAGGACAATGATACCAGGGAGGTGAGTGAGCTGTGGTGGACCAGCTCCACCACTATGATCTTGCCTTAGTCACCTATCAAGTCTGCCTTCCTCAGTCTCTGCACAAATGTTGGGTTTCTGGGAGTGGGGCAGTGTTTTCATGTGCATGTTTGGTGGGGAACACTTCAGGATGGTGTCAGCGATGGATCTGGCAGATCCTGCTGCCGACCACCTACAGCCCTTGCAGACCTGCGTCTCCCTGCCTTCAGTACGGTGAAGGCAATGCCATAAGAAGCTGGGGCCACAGTCATTCCCGGTGTCCACCCACAGCAGCCACAGGTGTGCAGGATGTGTCCTGCGGAGGGGTCTTAGGAGCCAGCCATCAGATCAGTCTTTCACTCCTGGCTCTGACCTCAGCCGTAGCTGTGTGAGGGGCGGCCAAAGCCCTGCAGGGCTCCGGCACGGCTTTGCAAAGCGCCTGTGCAGAGGAAGGGAATAACCAGCCCCTTGGGACAGTCCCACAGCCACAGGAGGTCACTGTTACTCCAGGAGGGACCAGCCAAGCTGGAGGTCACCCTTCGCTGGGGCTGGGCTCTGCCTCCTGCAAGGTCTTCAGTGTTAATCCTATGGAGATTGGTTTCCCACTTTCTCGCTTCACTGCTGCCCCCCACGCCCCTCCGCAGCCCTCTAACCCCAGTCTCAAGTCCGAAACTGACAGACCTGCCTAAAGTCACTTATTAGCACTGAGCCTGCACTTGATTAAGATGCCTGGAGTAAGCCAGTGTGCAGCAGCTGTGGGTGGGACACAGAGGGCTGCAGGGCGGGAAGCAATCCTAGCACATGGAGCTGTGACCACCAGGAATGATGCTTCACCCGCTTCCCAGATCCATGGGCAAAAGAGCTCCCGTGTTTTTCCTGGTACCCAAGTCCCTTATGGGGACTTCTCTTCCTTGCCTACCTCTTGATCTTCTTCCTGCTTTCCCCTCTATCAACCCTTCTGGTTCTTCCATGCAGCTATGCCTGATTTCCATACCTCAGTCCCTCTCTCTTTGCAGCTCTTTTCCCCAAACTCCCTTTCTCCCACTATTTTCTCATTCTGCATCCTTTCCCCATCCACGCCTCCTCTTCCCACTGGGAAATTCTTGTGTAGATATTGACCTGTTATTGGCATGTCCCAGGCAGTGCTGGGATGAGGCACTACAGGTACAGAGAGAGCAGTGGGAAAGCTGGTTTCCTTCAGGCAAGAAAGGTGCGCTTCCCAGCAGTGATCCACAAGAAGATGGTTCCTTTTGGGGTACAAGAGGTAGATTAGCCAGTGGGGAAGGGGTAACAGTGAAAGCAAGCAGAGTCCAGCAGGATCTAGTGGATCTCCAGGAACCCTGCTCACCATCAGCTCCTCTTCCTAGCCCTGTGCCCAGGTGGCAAATGCCACCCTGCCTCTCTCGGCCTGGCTGCAAGGTACCCCCCTCCTCCTCACCTGTCCCCCGCAGCCCTGCTGACGCTGCCTGCCCTGCCAGGGTCGCTTGGGGTGCCTCCTTGTCCTGGGGAGCTAGAGCCTGTGTTTCAGCAGCAGCAGCCTCCTTCCCTCCCTCCCCTGGCTCATGCGGAGGGCTGGCCCCATCAGCTGCAGCTGGAGAACAGCCCGCATTGTGCTTTCTGCAGAGGCGCCAGGAAAACCAGCAAACAAACATGCAAACAAACAAAACCCCAATGAAGCAACCAAAGGAGAGAAGCCCCAGCCATCTTCCAGAGGGCTGTGTTCGATGCGTCCCTCCCACTCTTTCCTCTTTCCATGGGCTCACCCAGAGGTGGAGGAGCACCCTGGGGATCCTGTCTGTGCAAAGGTGCTGTGTCTGAGTCTGCTCCACATTCACCCCAGGGTGCTCTCCGTCAGCGGTGCCGGGGTTGGAGGTGGCAGGTGAGGGATTCAGGTGGCTGCAGGTGGAGGATGCTGCCAAGCAGGTATTAAGGGGACAGCGGGAGCTGGCAGTGAGCAGTGCGTGCCAGGACAGGTCATCTTGTGCCATCCACAGCAGAGAGTCCTGGGGTGGGGGCAGGCGGTACATGCTGTCCTCTCTGATCCCCCACCCCCAGCTGGACTGGGTCTCGTTTTGGCTCTGGGCTTCCCTTGGTGGCAGGCCCTCTCACCGCCCCTGTCCCTGCAGCCCACCCAAGGCCACCCCCATCCTTGCTGCAGCAGGACACAAGGAGTGCCTTTTGCCTTCCTGTGCCTCCTTCTCTTTCCCGTGCATTCCCATTCCTTCAGCATGAATCCCATGTCTCACATCAGCTCCAGCACTTCCCTTTTCTCTTCTTGCTCACTTCTTAAACCTTCATCTGATCTGCTGTCCTGCTCCCTCCATCCCTTCCTCCCCAGCTTGCTTCTCACCCTTCTCTCCATCAGCCTCTCTCCTGCAGGATATTTATTTCTCTCCCTCTCCTTCCCTTGCTGCCCTTCAGCCCCACGGGCAGGGATGAGTCCTGGTGCCTGGGGGCTGTAATCCGCTGCTGCCAGAGGGGCTCGCTGCCACCACGGCACAAGCCCTGGCTCTTGGCACTGGAGATTTTGCTGGGTGGCTTGGGCTGGGCAAAGCTGCACCCACCTCTCTGGAGGGGATGGAGCTGACGGTAGCCATGCCCATACACTAGAGAGGATGGTTCGGTGCAGGGTTAGCACTGCCTGTGTGAGGACGTGCCCACATGCCTCGTGGCATCGTGAGCTCGGGGGTGAGGGATGCCCGCAGGGGCATGGCCTTCCCCTGTGACTGGGGAGGGAGGGTGACTATGAAAGCGAAGGGGGTCTAAGGGTGGTGGGGAGCTGCCACCACCACGGAGACATCACCTTGTCACCGAGACCCAGCAGTGTGCCCTATTGCACTGCGAGCATGCTGGAAAGCTGGTGGCTTCAACTGCTACCTTGCTCTGTGTACTGGGATGGGCTCCTGAAGGGTGGGTGCCGTCAGGAGCATCTCATGTACGGTCTGGATGTTGAAATATCCTTTTTCAGCATCAAGTAGGAGGCCTGGGAGGAGGGTCCCCAGGCACTAGCAGAGTGGTGTTTGCCTGTGGCATGAACAAGGTTTGCGGACGCTTGGGCTGAGCCAAGTCCTGCATGTCCGAGAACAGCATCCACAGCTGAGCGCTGCTCTGCCTGCTTTTGCCTGTTCATGTGGATAATAATCAATCCAGCAAATGCTGGCCTTATGGAAACTGCAAGCAGATCCCAGTTCTCCTGTAGTAATAAAAAAATACTTGTGAACAATGATGATCTTTCTCTTTGCATATATGTCCACATAGATACATATAGATGTGTGCAGAGAGAAAGCAAGGTCATTAATAAGGTGCATACTAACATATAAAAGTTTGCTGAAAATTATCCTGTATAAGTCTAGCAGCAGAGATGAGGCAAGACACAGGTAAAGACATTTTGGCCACTTCAGTGTGTATAGTTTTTTTAGTAGGTCTGTCTTTTCATCTGCCTCAGTGCAGTGAGTTATGCACTTTTTAAAATTTACAACTACCGCACGGTACAAGGCCATGTTCTCAGTTGCTGATGACCTTGCCAGACTTTTAAGTGCTGGGGTTTAAGTTTCCATGCTGGGTGTCTGCCTTGGGCTGATTTGCGATTTTTGTATGCGTGCATGTTTGATTTCAGCTAAAACTGACCATTTCCAAGAGGGAGATTAGGTGAAAATATATTGCTTTGCCCACATGAAATAAGTTGGAAAATTCTTTATTTCCATGTCATTGGGAACTGCTGTTTTCTTCTTGCTTTGAAGCAAGGGCTTGAAATTTGGAAGGGCTCCAGGAGTCAGGTTTTGCCTTTTGCTGCCCAGGGAGCTTTTGTCCGGAGGCATTTGTGCTGTGAGCTTAAGGAAGCTCTCAGCTGTGTGTGATCAGCAGGGGTTTGCTCTGTCTCCCCTGTCCTGCTCAAGTCAAGCATCACTCCTGCTTTCAGCAGCAGGGAGGAACAGTGTATCAGGGCATTGCCACTTCATGATGGCCCCTCTTTGCCTTCTGGTGTGCAATGAAAACTATGGATTGAGCCCCTGCTAGGAGGTGTTTTTGTTTCCCCCTGTGGTTTAATAGTGTTGGTCAGAGAACTTGCACGGTCACTGATAGCTGCAGCCTGGCCAGGGACTTTGACAGTGCTGGGCAAGGAGCTTCCCAGGTTCAAGGAATGTGTTTGAAAGTCCAAGCCTGTTTTTAAGGGCTTCGTTGAATGGCTTTTTCATAACCGTCATGGCTGATGTGGCTGTGGGTGGAAGGTTTCGCAGAGGAAGGACTGCTTGCTGGAACAGAGGCAATGCTGGAGTCTTCTGTCCACTGGTCCCAGTCAGCTGGTGGGATTAAACTATTCCGAGTAGGTTTATAGCACCAATGCTGTTATAACTCCATTGCTCTTCAGTTCGAATGCTCACAACGTGTTCAAAAGACGTAAAGAGACAGAGAAGTTGTGACATTGGCAGTGACATCTCTGGATGTCTTTGGAACCTACATTGTGGTTTGAACAACACCGTCTACCCACATCTCTCTTCTGCTTCACTTGTGCTCTGCAGCGGTGCAGACACCAGTGGTCCCTCAGTTGCCACGTCCACATGAAGCTGGAGGAGATTCTCCACTGCAGGACTGTGGAAGAAACCTCCACTAGTGTCAACGGCTGGCCAGGCCCAGCAGCAAAGAGCTTCTATCTGTTGTGGGGCTTTCTGCTGGCAAAATGCCCCTGACACCTCGAGGGCAGGGTGCTGTTGAGTGCATGTGATGGTAGAGAAGACAGATGTGGTGACCCTGGCTGTTTTTCCTCTAGTGAACACCCTGGAGCCAAAGCAGAGGAGAGCCGCATGTCACCCCAACAAGAGTGCCACACTGTGGTGGCCTTCCTCCTCCACCATCAGCATATTCCTGCCTGCCCTCACCCCATGGGATGGGCAACATACTTCTTACTGCCCAGCATAGCCCTGGAGTCCACTAAGAGGCATGGGCTGAGAGAGCGAGATCCCACGTTTGCATGTTCTGCAAACCTCCATGCCTCCTGGCTGGGCTGCAGGCAGCTAACCCTGAGAGGCACCGTGAGGAGCTGGGATTGCCCTGCTTCCCCCATTCCTCCCACTGCCAGCACCGGCCCGGGGAGTCGCACCGAGACCTGGAAGATTCAGTGCGCTCAGGAGCACCTTTGACAGGGATGCATGTGTGCGTGGCTGGAGCCACAGGGCAGCCGTGGCCAGCGGTGGGGAGGACAGGGGAAGGCATGTTCGGCAGTGTGGTCCCTCCTGTTTGTTGTCTGTTCCTTTCCCCAAAAAAAGTCCAAAATGAACACAAAAGCCGCTCCCGCAGAGCAGCTTGGCCAGCTGCAGAAGTGCTTAGAGGGTGGCGTGGTGAGAGGGGTGCGGGGAAGGGGAGCAGGAGAGATCAGTCTCACTCCTAGTGGGAAATGGACTCAAACCCCTGTTGTTTGTATTTAAGGAGACAAATGGACCTGGAGCGTGGATTTTTAGAAGACCCCTAGGACCTTGATTTAATTCAAAAATTGAGTAATCTCAGCATTTTCCTGCAGCAACAACCTCGCAGCACGCATGACCCAGCCTGCGGCACAGAGGTTTGCTGGGGGGCACGTCCCGGCTCTGCCGGCCCCGTCAGCCTCAGCAGGAGCTGGCGCGTGGCTGGGATGCTGGCAGCGCTCTCAGCAAGAGCTGCTTTGCTGCCTGTGCGTGGACCGCAGTGTGCTTGTGCCGGCAGTGCCTGCTTGCCGGAGGCCTGCAGAGCCCCTGCTGTGTCACCGACTGGGATGGCAGCTCTCGAGGCTGGAGCAAAATTCCCCATCGCTCCTTTCCACTCCTTGCCTGTGAGCACCTGCTGGCCCCAAGGAGCCATCCCTTGCTGAGCGCAGCATAGCCACCGCTGACCACTTCAGTGTCCCCAGGATGGCCTTGGCCAGGGCGCTGGGAGTGAGGACCAGGGGAGCTGCAGGCAGCAAGCTTGTGTCCCAGGGGAGTGCTGCACCGGCTCCAGCGACCACCTGAGCCTGGCCACATGGGCAGCTGAGTTATCACAGGCCAGGAGGCAAGCAGGGGCAAAGAGGAGAAAGCATTTCTTTCACCCATCCCATCCTTCATCCTTCAAACTACCTACCCTCAGCTTGCTCTGAGAATGCACGATGGAGCACGTGTCCTTCCTCCCCCCGGAGCAGGCTAGCTGCTTGCACAGATGATGACAAAGTGGCGGTGGCAATTTCAGAGGGAGCTGCACAAGCCAGCGTATCTTTTCCTCCTGGGTCCAGCTGATCTCTGTGCCCTTGTTGCTCACTTGCTCCAACGTCTGTATTTCAGCAGAAGTACAAAGTGTAGCCAGTTTTGAAGTCTTCTGTTGGTGATTCTTGCTCAGGTCTTGGGGTCAAGGCTGTCTCGAATTCGTTGTTCTAAGGCACAGTGTGATGGAGCCATGCCCTGGCTGTGTACTTGGAGCCCTTCTATACATTTATACCAGCCCTGCATTACCAGGATGGATGGTCTAAAGGGACCACAGTGAGGTGAAACATGTCCATCGTACCTCCATTGCCACCCGTCCATCAGGGCGGCCCACCTGAGCCAGCCCTGTTTCGTGCAGACTGGGCTCACCATTGTGGCTCCCCAGCCCCTGGGTGAGGAGCTGAAGTATCCAAGTGTATCACTGGTGCTGTGACCCCCCGGTTTGGTGTTGACATTGCCCTCAAAGGGCAGAGTAGATGGAAAAGAGCACACCTGAGAAATGCAGGATCTTGGTGCTGGTGCCTCGAGACCTCGTGCTCCTGCAGCATGAGCTTGCCTTGTTGGGCCATGTCTGGGCTCTGCTGCTGGCTTTGAAGTCATGAGCATGCCTGGAGAGGAGCCCTGGACTCTGTTGGGTAAACACGGTCCATGCAGCCATCCCGGTTCAGCCCATAGGGAAGCAAACCTCCGTAAGTGGAGACCAGAGATGTGCCTGGAGGAGATCGGTTCCAGGATTGAGCAGGACTTGGAGAAACGGTAGCCTGAGGAGGAGAGACAGGGGAATTGAGGCAGAGGCTGGAGAAGCCAAGCTGGGACTCCTTTCTCAGGGAAGAGTTTGGCCGTACTCCTTGAATCCCAGTCAGGAGGGTGGATATCTGGGCCCTTTCTGTTGCTCTGTGTCTCAGGGCTGGTTCTCATGTCCCCTGCCCATCGGGGCCTGGCAGGAGGAGGGTGAAGTTTTACAGGGTGCTGCGGGGACAGGGCGAATGGCGTCCACGAGGCCGTGGGCTCACTTTGGGCCCCACGTAGCACCCGATGACAGAGCTGCTGGAGGACAAAATCCTCCCTGCGCGTACACAGCTTTCCCGAAGCAGCCCCCGAAGGCGTGGAGAGCCGGTGCCAGGGATTTGTTTTTCCACTGCCAAAACTGAAAGTGAGCCAGGGCGAACGGGGACAGCATTTGTATTGTTGAGGTGAATTTTTTGTTTTGGTCTGGGGTGTGTGTGGTTTTTTATTTGGTTTTGCTTTGTTTTAATATCTGCTAATTGGCCCTTGTCCTCCTCCTTGCGCACTTGAGCATCCTGCTGCAGCTCTAGCCCACATCCGACTCGCGTTACCGGGGGAAGAATAGCTGCATTGTAACCGCCCCACCGTGCTATAATGGGGAGCTTTGTAGCCGAGGTGTGAAAGCAGAGCCGGCTCCCCAGGACGGGACTCTCGCTGCAGTGCAAAGGCTTTTATTTCCCCTGCTGCCAGGTTTTACAGTGTCCTCTGCTGCTCCCTTGGATCCCATAAATAACACAAACCAGGATGCTGCCCACCCTGGGTCCCTTCCAGCACCCTGACCTTTCCGGCAAACCGCTGATGTGCCTTCCCAGGATGAAGTGCTGGTGATCCTGCTCCCCAGGGACAGGCAGCCGGAGGCAGGGAGGGTGTGAGCAGCACAAGATGAGATCACCTGCCAACAGCAGTAGGGAAACTTCATCCTCCTTTGCTGTGAACCTGGAGCAGACTTTCAGACGCGAACTGCATGATCCTGGAAAGAGTCTCTGGCCTGGGAAATCCTTAGTTTTCCTCCTCTTTTTTTTCTTTTTTCTTTTCTTCTTTTTTTTTCTTCTCCCCTCTCCTTCTCCCCTCTCCTCCCAGAGATGTCTAGACTAAGGAGCAGTGTTCATCTCCTGTGAACAGCACTGAGCATTACTGTAAGGGCATGGAAAGCTTTTCCTTCAGCCACCCTATCATCATGGTAGCATCCTGTTCAGACTGTGAAATCCCTGCTTGAGCCTACCTCCCATATTCTTTCCCTTGATGAACAGTCAGTATTGCTGCTGGGAGCACGGCGGTGTCCGGGAGCTCTGAGCAGTGGTACTGTTGTGGCAGCCCCTGTATGGGGTGGCAGCACTGGGTGACTGGATTTGCTGGGAAGCAGAACAGGGCTGCACTTCGCCAGGCAGCCCTCTGCCTGCTCCGGTGGCACCTGCCTGCACATGAGGGAAGGTGGTGGTGGTGTGCAGGCACCATCTCCATCCCAGAAATAGGAAGGGACAGAATGTCGTAGTTGGCTGCTCTGTCCCTGGACAAGGGGCTGAGTGTGTCCGCTGGCACGACCCAGCCTGCTTCCACTCTTCTTGCTTTCCTTCTACATTGAGAAGAACAATAACAAACAAGCAAACAAAGACCAGGGAAACCAGTACAAAACCCAAAATATACCAAAATTCCAGCTTCTAGATCATTGCCACTAGCTTCTAGATCACCTCCACTATCTCTGGCACATCTCTGTCCAGCCTGCATACTCATCTGTGGTTAGTATTTTTATCTCCCTGTATTTCCTTTTTAATTTTTCTGAAAACTGAGGTGTGCATACCAGCCACAAAGAAACCTAGACTCAAAGAAACGATTGAGCCAGATTTTCATATCCCTGTCAGCCATGGAGAAGACCAGATATTCACAGAGAAGCACCCAACACATGCCTTTTCCCATATCCCATCTGGAAACACCGGCCCCTGTGGTGCGTGCTGAGTCCTGCAAATGCTGATCTGAAAGGTTCCTTCATGTCCTATAATTTACCTCTCTGGAGATGTCAACAGAAAACCTACAGTTAGAAATAACTTAATGCTTCTCCTTCCATCAGCCAGGTCTAACAGAGGACAAAGGAAATGTTCTTCAATATTCTGTTGCAGAGTGTCTAAGCTATAAAATGGGGCCAAATGGCCTCCCCCTGAGCACAAATAACAACAGGAGAAAGATCCATATGCAATTGAGTGTAGGATAAATGTGCTTAGCTGATCATTCGTTTCCCTAATATTTTTTTTTATGAATAGGCTTAACTTATGGTAAGATGGGACTTTATGGTCCTGTAAGTCTTGCTCGTGTCAAAACAAATGAACTAGCCATCCTATGGGGGAACTATCAATCCAATATATGTGTGTGTATGGGTGTGGGGAGTCAGACCTATTATACCTTTAAGAGCAAATTAGATGCTGTTCCTATGATTCATAATGCTATATGTCTAATGGCATGACTCGTCATCTAGAAAATAAACGTTTTGAGCCAGTTTCTCATCTCATAAATTTCCCCTCTGGCACTGAAGGACATAAACTAAATGGGCTGACTCACAGGGAAACAATACAATTTGGATACTTTTAAATGAAAGATAAAATTGCCTCAGGGCACAGAGGGGCATTGAGATCCCGGGGAATGGCTGGCAAGCACAGGATGGCACATCAAGGGCTACTCTACCATCTCCAGCAGGCAGGGCTGCTTCTGGGAAGCCCTTCATGCTGGCAGACCCTTTTGGGTTTCCCCAGCTCGCTAGCTTAGTGTAACCACCACAGCGAAGCATCCAATGTGGAGATGGTCATGTTGGAGATGGTCGTTTTGTTGTACGTGTTGTCTCCTGGCAGGGAGGAGAGCGCTTGCTGTGCATTCCAAGCATGGCAGCAGGAAAGGACAGGAGATGTGGAGGTGCCCACTCCAAGGCAGGAGGGAAAGGTGGTCCTCAGCCACCAGACCAGGGAGATCCCTGTGCATTCCCACCTGAAGCTCTCCCAAAGGCTGCAGCTGCCCATGGGATGGGTCTTGGCACCTTCACTGCATTCTTTGTCCATTGCTCTTGGTCTTCCCTTGCCGTTGGGCTCCTGGTTTGGGTGGCAGCTGCTGGTCCCCTGGGTTTGTGTGAGCAGTCCCGTAGCTCCCAGGCTATGCTGCCAGAAGGAGAAGGGGAAGGAGAGGTTTTCACGTGGTTGCCACGAGTGGAGGAGCCTGCAGCGTGCCTTTGGGGCTGGGCTGGTTAAGGCTATCGCCTTTGCAGGGGAAGGCGACTTAAACTGCTGATCTCTGCCAGGGCCTGAGTGCAGCCTCTGCCGTCGCAGCCGGAGCCTGGGGCAGGCTGGGGGAGGCGAGGGAAGGAAGGGTGGGCTCTGTGTGAGCTACAGCAAAAGCTGTACCTGGCTTCAGGGTTGGAAGGACCACAGAGTCCTCAAAGCTCACAGAGACCATCCATTTATCCTGAAGTTTCTGTGGATCAATTGACTGTCCCCACAGAGGGTGTAGGGCCTCTTAAAGCAATGGTGAACATCTTTGCGTGGGGAGCATCATCCCTTCTTTCTGCACAATCTTACCTGTTTCCCCCTCATCAGTTTGCTCTTGCCACTTCCCCACTCTTTGACACATGATCCCTGGCACTGAGGGGAAAATCCTGGAAACCACTGGCTCAAAATCCTGCTGGAAAGCGAGAGAAGGTGAGTCTGGGTTGCCCAGCCACCCCAGCCTGGCCCTGACATCAGCCAGCTGCTGGAAATCGGACGGAGGCAGTGGCCAGCACTGGGGGCTAGCCATGCTCCGAGTAACCCAGTTAGTGCGCGTAGGTGTGCTCGCCTTAATGAGTGCAATTGAAGGACGCATCGATTAGCTAACCTCGTTTGTGTGAAGGTTGACACAAGGCAGATGACGGCTGGGTACCTGCAGGATCTAATTAAAATGTATGTGAGGCTGGGCAGGCAGAGCAGAGGGGATTGCTCATCCAGCCTTGCACTCACCAGCAGAAGAAAGAAAATAAAAGGAAGGAATTGACTATTGGATTTGGCTAAAGGGCATGGATGGGGTGGGTGGGATTTCTTCCCTGCATTGGGGATGTGCAGGGAGGAGCCAGGTTAGGGGCCAGGGAGGGAGCATGCAGAGCAGTGGGTGTCAGGGCTGGGGACGGGGTGACAGCGGAGCAGTGCTGTCTGTGTGACAGGGCAGCTCTTGCAGGGATCACCCAACATCTGTCTTCACCGACAGTGCATGTCTGTGCACACATGTACCCACAACATACGTATTTATCCTGCTTCCTAGGGAGAGAACGTGCCTCCCCATCCATCTAGGTGCATCATTTTCTGTTTCTATCCTGCACAGACCTGCTGCTCCTCTCTCTCTTCCCTGCTCTCCATTGCTTGCCATGCCCTTTCCAGCCCAGTGCTTCAATTACATTCTAAACAACAAAGTAAAATAACGTCACATTTTTTTTTTTTTTTTCCTTCTGGAACAGTCCCATTTTGTAAATGCCTGGAAGCAGAAAATGTTTCAGACGTGAGAGCCTCGAGGCGCCTTGTTAAAGGTGCTGGGGGTGTTTGGGGGGAGTGACAAAACCCCGGACAATGGGAGCCCTGACGTCAGGCTCTATTTATACCTCCTCTTTTCAGAAACCTCCCCGGGATGGCGCTTTTCCTAGAGTTTTCTGCTAAATGCTGCAGCTGCTGGAGCCATCCCTGTCCTCAAAGGGCATGTTTTTATCTTTAAGGCGTAACCTGGCAGTGCGGGCAGTATCACCAGGGCCAGGCTTCCGCAGGCAGCTTTGGATGGGTGGAATAGTGCTGCTGCGAGCTGGGCTGTGCAGAGGCTGGTAGTGAGGCTGCTGTACATGCATGAGGACCCGTGAAGGCTTTTCAACCCTGAAATGTACCTTTTAAAAGGTCAAAAGCATTACAAGGAGGTTTGTTTTGGTGGATGAAGTTTTGGTGTTATGATTATTCTGGCAGGGTGTGTGGCTTCGCAGGGTTGGGTTGAATATTGGCCGTGTGTGTGCAGGGAGAGATGCTGTCTTCCAGGCTGGAGGTTTGATTAGGCGTGACGGGCGAAGGGTGGTGGGAGAAACCACGGTAAATCCACACAGACTGAACTACAGCAGGGTACAGAGCAAGGAGCGCCCCGTCCTGCAGCATGGGGACCAACATCAAGCACCCCAAGCTGCAGGATGAGCACAGGGAAGACAGCACAAGGTTAGACCTGGAAGGCTTTGGGAATTCAAAGTGTTTCAGCCTCATACCCCAGCAGAAAAAATGGCTGTTTTTCTGGGGATGCATTGGCACCATTAGGAGTGGTCGGGGGGGGCTCCTGGTCAGGCTGGGGACAGCCTGTGGAGGGGACACTGCCCAGCTGGGGAACACCCTGCAAGTATTTTACAGGATTTTATTTTGTTCCTCCAGATACTGCTTTTTTGCTTCTGAGTATTCCGTATGCAAGTGAATAAAGCAGCAATTTGCTTGCAGGAGTGCAGCTCATATGAATAACAAACCCATGAGAAGGATGGAAGTGGTCTGCGTTACTGGGCACGTAGGAATTTATTCTTACTAGGGACAAAAACAGCTACAGGATGGGCATGTGGAAGAGTTTCATTGTGCAGGGCAGTAGTGTAAAGGTACTCTGTATATGATGTCCAGTGTCACAGACAGGCTTATGTTTGTGTTTCTTCAGGCAGCTGCCCTCCATCACAGGAGAGCCTCTTTGTAGGATCGTGCAGACCCTCCCCATCCCCATGCCAAAGGCAGCACCTGGGGATGAACCAGCATCGCTCCATAGCGGGAGCTAAAGCACAGGGAGGTGAAGGGACTTGCCCAGGGCCGTGCAGAGCTGGGGATGACCCCCATGTTCCCCGATCCCGCACCCCTGATGCTCAGCACCACACGGCCGAGCTGCTGGCCGGATTTCACCGAGTCTTTAGCACATGTGTTCATGCTTTTTGTTCTCATGTCAGGCTTTCAAGGGAGCCCTGATGAGCTCATACTGGTGCTCGGGGAAAGGCGATGTTATCGAAGACTGGTGCAGGTGTGACCTCAACGCCTTCGATGAGAACGGACTCCCGAACTGCAGCCCTCTCCCTCCGCCTGTGTACGTATCGGTCCGAGACCCTCCCGCGGGTCATGGCCCCTGCCACCAGCCCCTTTCCTGCAGGCTCAGTCCATGGGCATCTCCTTCCTCATCTTCAAGCCCGGGGCCACAGTCCAGCACTTCTCACTGTGTGACTGATGCCTTGAGGATATCCTGGCTCCGGCTGTGGCCCTGGAAGGTTTCCTTATAGATTTTCATCACCTGATTAGCAGGGGTTGTAGAATGGGATTTCAAATGCTGAAAGAAATGGAATTACGGTGCAATTCATTGTGGCTTGTCAGAGCAAGAGCAAATCAGGAGCAAACTGATGGGGAATTAGCTGAGAAAGCAGGAAGACTGGCTCCAGTGAGCCACAAGGAGCAGAACACCTTCTTAGCGAGCCAATATCCTTGGAGGGGATTAGTTTCCCATCCCGAGTTCAACAAAGACGCTCATATGTTTGGAACCAGACTCTTCATAGCCCCATACTTCGTATTGTCATTTACCCCAGTGCAAAGAGAGCTGACACCTTTGTACCAGCATGGCCAGGAGCACAAAGCTACTCTGCCTTCACACCTACCCTCATCATCCCTGACCCAGGCAGGAGCTCCTGCACAGCTGCCCCTGCTTTGGCTGTTGCTCATACCCGTCAGAGGCTTGCTCGTTTGCAGCTGGGTAAATTCACAGCCACAGCTGCCCCTTCTCTCCCTCCCTCCCACCTGCCTTTGCCTTTGCTCACTGGTGATGCAGACTAGACCCTCCCCCTCCTGCAGATTCAACCCAGCTGGGCTGCATAAAGGTTAAGCTGGATCCTCCTCTTCCTTTTGTACTCCTGGGTAGCTAGTCCTTGGGTCCTCCTGGGGCTCCTGAAGTTTAGCAGTTCTCCCAGGAGGTGAAGGCTCTTTTAGATAGGGTGTTTGGGGTCGTGTGGTTGCAGTTGCATGACCTAGGCTTTTCCAGGAACATGGGAGGTAAGGACACACTTTGCAGTAGGCTGGACCCAACTGACCTTCAACTGAAAGTTTTTCTGCGCTTACCTACTGCTTTCCCCTTGTGCCCTCTGTCCTTGTGCGTCTGTGTGTGCATCCCTGTGTATGAGTGTGAGCCCTGGCTGGGGTTGCCCCGCTTGTAGCAGGGGGGTTCCTCCCCAGAAAGAGAGCTGATGTCTTGTTTTTTTTCCTGTCTCCTGCCCAGCCTGCGGCTCTCCCCCAACGTGGAGCCTTCCAGCACCGTGGTCTCCCTGGAGTGGCTGGATGTGCAGCCTGCCATTGGGACGAAGGTGTCTGACTATGTTCTGCAGCACAAGAAAGTGGATGAGTACACAGACACGGACCTCTACACAGGTGGGTGCGGCAGCTGAGGACAAGCTCTTCTTGGTGCAAAGTGTGCGCGGTGATGCGTCCTGTGTCCTGCCTGGCTGGGAGCTGCTGCTTTTGTAGAGAACGATGCGTAGAGTCAAGGTGTTGTATGAGGTATCAAAACTGCTCCATTCAGGAGAAGTTTCTGAAGGCTTCTGCAGACATGGGTGTTTAAGTGGAAGGGGAAATGCAAAAATGCAGTGTGGCAGAAAGAAATGATTTGCCCTTTTTGGGTACGAGAACTGTGAGTTGGGAGTTTCTGACTGAAGTGAGTGTCTGACCTGATCAGTTTGAAATGCTGCAGGATGGTGGGTGTGGGAGGAAGGTCAGCCCTCGGCAACTCAAGGGCTTTACCGGTCCATTCCAGTGAGTACTGCATTACCTGCCAGCCTTTGAAAGGACACTTTTAAGTTGCCTTGCACATCTGTTGAAGTAACTCAAAGCCTACGGTATTTAGGGAGATCATTTAAGCAGCACAAAACTTCTCCAGGGGAACCCGAAACTCTCCTGAGTTGGAGTTTGTTCCCAGCTCAGGCTTGGACTGAGCGCTCTGTGCCTTGCAAAGGCTTTGTCAGCAATTTAAGCCATGCTCCAGGAGCTGCTGGGCAAGGTGGAGGGATGTGAAAGATGGGATTTGATTTGGGTGAATCAATGGTGTATTTCAGAAAATAGCACTGGAGACCTTGAGTGATGCTACTGCTGCATGGAAAGCCAGGCAAAACCTCCTACTGCTTTTTGCTTGAGGATTTTGGATGTGGTTTGTTAGAGAAGTTCATGTTGTGTGTCAGGGGCAGCCAGTGTTGTTGACCGAAGCAAAGGTTTAGCTTTGTGTGAAGGCTCCTTCCCCCAGGTGCTGGCAATATCTAATTTCAGCTGTCTCTAGGTAAGGAAACATAGGAATAAGGTTTCTACCCATCATTGGAGCAAAGCTCTGCAGCTGCTACTGCTTTGGGTGATTAAAACCCTCATTTGTTCTGGGGTGGAGTCTGGTCAGCTTATGCAAAACATGCATGTTCGGGCTGCTGCAAGGACGAGGAACCAGACTGAGGGTGGGGACAGGGCTGGCACTGCGGGGGGAGCCTCTCTGCTCTTGTGCAGCCTTGCAGGGGCTGTCTGGGCATCCTGGCAAGACGTGTCTGTGTGTCCCTGTTGGAAGGCAATCTCAGGAAGATCATTCAGAGCAGGATTGGGAGTTGCATGCAGGCAGTTGTTAGGTCTTGGTTGGAAGCTTTCTTAGCTTGTGATTGTGACTTCTTTTCTTCTCCTGACTAATTTTGTAAGACCCCCTGAGCCAACCTCTCTGCTCCCATGAGCTGCCACAGAGCAAACTGTTCTAGCTCACAGCGACAGGGAAGTTTTTGCCCTTAAAATTTTTGTGCTACACGAGCTGGACTTTTCCTGCTGGAGAGAGCCAGAGCCCCACATCCTGGAGGGACCTGGCTGTTTGTGGAGACCCCTGCAAGACAGAGGTCTGGTTCCTGGCTCATACAACAGTGCTGTCCCTCAGAAACTTTCTCCTATACCTTGCCAGCATCCACTTCCAGAGCTGCCTGATGTGGCCATGGCCCCTGGGTTATGTTTCTAGTTTCCCGGCATGGAAGAAGGCTTGTTCTTTATCTTGGAGGGGCACCCTCCAGTAATGGAGAAGGAAAACAAGCCACCAAAGGAGGGGCTTTGTTTTGGATGGGGATTCCAGATTGCTCACACATCGGTCAGGTGAGGCCAGACCAGGGAAACGTGGGGTTTCTCCTTTGAAGTGGCTGGATCTTTGCCTGGCAGCCAGAGTAGGAAATACAGATTATTATTATTATTTTCTTTTTATGACTGCCATGTGTTTGACAGGTGATTGAATTCATTGTGGGGAGCTGCCCTCCCTGCTCTGGGGGACTGTTTGGGACGGAATGACCCCATTAACAATTAAAGAGAAAAGCCAATCCTAAACATTTCCCTTTTTTCTATGCTGTTTATCACCAAGCAACATTCATGCCTTCATTCCTTTCTTACCCTATAGGCCTCTAATGCCAGATGACTTGATTCTTGCAAATACCTTGCATAGGTGCAGAGATGCTGACTGCTACAGTTCTCTAAGGCTTTGCTTGGTAACGTGCTTCACCCAGCCAAAAATCCTACCATGGGTGTCCCCTCACCACCATCACCCACCCATCATGCTGCACCACATCTCCGTCACATCTGAGCAGCATCCACAAAAACATTCAGTCAGCCCTGGAAGGGGGAAGTTTTGGGAAGGGGGTGTGTAGGATATGAAATCTGGATGGCTTTTGATGGGTATTGGGAGGTCTTCCTTCCCCATCGGTCTCCTGGCTGCTGGCAGGTAGGAGCAGGCTGCTGCCATTGCTGGAGGTGCACCATGGGTGCTTGCAGAGTGTGGCACTGCTGGGCTGGAAAGACCCTGCAAGGTTTGAGGGCTCTTGAGCCTGCTGCCATTCATCCCTTGGGTCTCTTGAGTTTAAATGTGTGGGTTATTTGTGCTTGTATGGGGGATGTTTGTTTTATTGCAGTTGTAGCCATTTCTTATTGGGATTCCTGGTGTCGGGCTAGGGCTGTGCCAACCTGCTCTTCAGCCCCATGGCAAGCTAGGTGGTACCTGCCTTCTGCCTTCCTCCTGCCCCCCAAAAGCCTCCAGTCTCTTACCATTGCAAAACTCCTTGGCCGCCTCCTTGCTTTGCAACTGGAAGATGTAGCCTTTCCCATGAGCCAGAAAACATTTGCTCCTCTTCTTGGAGCAGAGTCAGGAGAGAGTTTTGAGGCTGGTGTAGTGCGCATCCCCTCTGTCCCTGCCAGGCTTTGTGCGGGGTGGTGATGCTGCGGCACGGGGCAGAAGGAGCCGGGAGCTCACATGGGTCAGCTGCCCCTGGCTGTATGTGCTTTTTAAAAAGGCTTATTACTGGTGCTTAGAAAAACATAGCCCTTGGACCATCTGAGGCTAATAGGAGGTGAACTTGTGTGCGAAACAAGCCATGCTTTCAACACCAGCGCATGGGGAGCAAGCGGCTCTCCACTCGGGAGCCAGCGGAGAAGACGGAGAGCAATTACATCCCAAACTGTTTATTAAAACTTGTGGAAATTACTCATAACTCCATGTGTGCGACGGCTTTGTAGTTGAGTGATGCTCTTTGTTTGAACATGGGGCTCTCGAAGAGGGTGCGAGCGTGTGTGTGTGTGTGCGCGGCCGAGCCCGCCAGCGCATTATGTCATGGACGAAGCAGGCGCTGCACTTGAGAGAGGGAGAGGGAGAAATGTGTTTTACAGGGTGAGGTACAAACTGAAATGGCTGTGAACATCTGGAACTGATATTAGGCTTGGAAAATGTTTTCTGTCACTCCAACACTCCTCTAGAGGAAGGTTTCTGAAGTTAAGAAGCTCCAAAGGGGATGCGGGGGAGGGACGAGGGGATAACATGACTGCGGTGCAAAGTGCTTTTTATGTCTTCATTCTGGTTGCTGTAGCCAGGCCGTGTCCCTGCCTGTGCCAGGTGGGGGATCTGGGTTATTGCTGTTGCTGGTTGTGGTGGCCCTGGCTCAGCAGGTCCCCTGGCCGAGCTGGGCCCTGCATCCTGAGATGGTCCTGCATGGGGAGCGCTGCACCCACCAGCCCATGATGGGTGGAGGGACAGAAGGATCCTTGCCATGGTTGTAGGGCTGGGAACCGAGGAGCTGAGGTGGGAGGCCTCTTCCAGAAGAGGAAGGGTAAAATCCTCAGGTGGGGATGAGCAGACCTGTGCCTGGTTTAACATCACCTGGACCATCTCTGGGGCCCACTTGGGAGGTCAGACCCACCTGGGGCCAGGTGTGGATTGGGGTGGCTGCTGTGAGCATGCAAAGTGCAGGGTTTAAAAGTAAAAAAAAGTGGTTTGAATGTGTTTGTAGCATGCACACAGCAGGGCTGAGGGAGAACGAGGGTCTAGGCTTTCACTCTGTGATGGATTGGGGTCTGTGGGCTTGGCAGGGGGCTGTGTTGCCCCTGGGGTGGTAGCCATGTGGCTGCTGCGATGCTTTGTATCTCTGAGAGCTCCTCAGTCCTTTTCTCAATGTTCTTCTTCCTGGTGCAGTTTTCTTCCCCTCCTGCCTGCATCTCTGTTTGCTGCTGGGTCTCTGAACACACATCTGGGAGGGGCTTGGGGGTGGCTGCCACTGCCCCAGCACAGGGGATGGTGGGGGGCCTGGGGAGCTGACGATTTGAGTGTGTGAGCAGAGAATATCTCGAAGTACTTTGGTGATAAGTCAGACCTTGCATGCTGTGGGGTAGGAATGAGCTCTTCCTTACGGTGCAGACAGAGGGGAAAAAAACCAAAACAGAGATAAAATGCCTTCCCTGAGGTCACAAGAGCTGGACAGTGAGTTAACCTCAATAGACCCTTAACATTGCATGGTACTCACCTCCAAGGGCAGAGAGGGGTGCAGGTCCTGGATCCCCCCCAGCTTTGTGCCCTGCCCTGCACTTGCTTCTCTGTCAGGACCCAGAAGCTGATGGCTGCACTACCCTGCACCTCCCAGTCATTCCCCACCACCAGGGTGGTCAGCCCTGCACCCGTGCAGAGACATGCAATAGCTGTGCTCCTTGAGCGTGAAGCCATCTCCTCCTGCTTGTGCTTCAGTATCAAAGTGGGTAGAACTGGGAAGGTGCAGAGAAATGAAGCATTACTTGCTGTCACTATGGTTGGGGGTGACAGTGAGTGCAAATGTGCTGCTGCCACAACGCGCCGCTTGCTCTGTGTTGCTGCTAGCAGATCACGAACAGATTGTGAGGCTCTACCTCTCTCCCAACCCATCGTCTTCTGCCCTGTTCTGTGTGGTTTCCTCCCTTTTCTGTGGTACCGCTTCTACACCTTAGTATGCGTCAACAACTGAGTCAATGTAGCTGAGGCTATTGTAGGGTATTAGCTGAATAATGTGCACAACAAAGTACACCGCTCATTTGATTTTATACAGCAGTGCTGCTGTTGGTCACGAGATGCCGTGTCCCAGAAAGATGGGTGAGGTCTAAGCAGACTCCCAAGCTTTATTATTTCTCATGACATCAAGGGATCCCAGCTGTTCCTGGGTCTCTTTGGCTAGGCAGCGATCACGTTTGTAAGAAGTAGCTGTCATCCAGAACAGCTTGTAATCCTCAAAGAAAGGAGAACAGAAACACAGCCTGCTGAATGAGCTTCTTGAAGATCATGTAGACCTCAGAGCAGGAGAATGCAGATTCTGGCAGCTTGGTCAGAGCCCTCCAGTATACCAGGGCCTTCTGAATACAGGACTGTGGTGTGGAGAAGAGCTGGCAGGTTAGCTGAGGAGGTGTCTGGAGAATAGACTGGGTAGAACGATGTACAGAAATTGAGGGTATGGTTATATAAAACCTGTGAGTGTCACTGTGCCGGCGTTGTGGGCTTCTCTGGAGCAATGCTGTTCTGAGAGGAGTCTTCCAATATGCATTATGTCTATAAAAGAAAGTGAAAGAGGTCAGACCAGAAGGCTTAGTGTTTTGTACGCTTGCAAGTTGCTCTCCAAATTGAGGCTTGAGAGTATCTTATTTATAACTTAACCCTGTTCTACAGAGCATCGTTCTAACGTGTCTGGATGGCCAGGGCTGTATAGACATAGCTATGGCAACCATCACTTCCAGCACACCTTCTTGTGTGCAAGCTGTGCCGCTACCGTCACGCAAAAACTAGTGATAGGCTGGAAGAAGAAGAGAAAAAACAATCTGGCCAGAACAAATACTGTGCCTGTCAGTAAGGAGTCAGTGCAATCACCATACAACTAGGCTGCACTCCTAGTACATGGCGTAATCATCTTTAGAGTTCTGACTTTCAAACAGGCTGGGCACCGGAGGGAGTAGTAGGAGTTGACACTGCCATTAGAAACCTGTAGGAGCTTGAGGTCCAGCCAGGAGTTGGGTAAGTACGTGAACATCTAGAGTTTTAATTTATGACAATGAAGTGTGGAGGATGTTAAAGCATGAGTGTTTAAACCAGTTGTGGCTAAAGATGCTAATGATTTTGAGTGCTATTGACTACCTCTATAAAGCCCTGTGGAGACAAAGCGCGCTCTAGAGAGTGAGCTATCACACCTATATTAATAGAGATGCCATTTGTTAGATGATTTTTGATTTTTAAGTTGGCCCAGGGGATGTAGGCTCTGCAGCTGGTGGATCATGGATGGGGACTTGGAAAAGAGACCACAGTCTCCACTGGTTCCAGACGAGTGTTTTTTCTGCTCTCCCTACCTATGGTACCAGACCGCTGCTCTCAGCGCAGTGGTGCTGGTGGTCAGGAAGGTTAGCGCTCAGTCTGGGAGTGATAGGTGGCTCTTTCAGGGGGCATCTGTGTGTTTGACTTGTGTTCAAAAGTGCTCCTTGAACATCACATCGAAGTCGAGGAGGACCTGGTGGTGGTCAGGAGCCAGTGACCCACCATTGCCAGTCTTAAACTCACTGCTTGGCTGTCTCTGCCTGCTTGTTCCTTGGTGATCTGCCTGGTGGATCTCAGCTCGTTTCTCAGTGGGTGGGGGTTTGGCTGGTCACAGCCACTGCTTGCTGAAGACTAGCTCACTTATGTGCTGGGGATGGAAAGGCAGCAGAGCTTCATCTGGGAACACCTGTGTGCAGGAGCCTGGCCAGGGCAGGGCTGCTGTGTAGAAGCCGTCATTGCTGCTGCCTCTCCTGGATCTAGTGCACGAGTAAAGAGGCTTTCAACACCCAGAGTGCCCTTCTTGAGTGCTGAATCCACTTCACTTATTAGAAAAGGGAAAGATGATTCAAAAATAAGTCTTTGAAGAAAAGGTCAAGTTTTTGGAAGCTGCTTCCTGGGTTATGTTGTGTAATAGCACCAAGCCAGTGCTTAGTTTTGGCCATCACTCAGTGCTGTGAAGCACTGATTTCTCTCCCGCTGGGACAGCTGTAGTTATTTCCACCTACCAGTGTCATTTTTGTATCCTGGAAAGCAGAAGGGAGGTGGAGGGTTCTCGGCTCTCAGTTACCATTGAGCCAGTTGCTGAAGTATTTCATTAATTCACATTTCCATATGGTTGTTCCAGGTTTTTTTACTTTTATCTGCCCAGACACCTTTGGGACAGAACTGGGCATTATCTTTGCTTTCTCCCAAATCACTTAATAGGTGGAGAGCTGGGACTGTCTGCCTGTTCCCTGCTGACTGCGGAGCACGGAGGAGCCTGGATGGTGCCATGAGTGTGTCATGCACTTTAAGAGCACGATGTTTGCCAAGAGCTTTGTGCGGTCTGTTCAGAGCACCCTCTCTCTCAAGGCGAAGGACAGCTGTAGATGCTCTCTTCTAGCAAAGAAGACTCTGAACTTCTTACATGGCAGTTAACAAGGCCAGTCATAGACTTTTTTTACTGGTCTGTAATTTTATCCTCTAGGATTAAGTTTCTCCTGATCTGGAAAAGTCAAGGCCACAAATCCATCTTGTCAAAAAACATCAAAAGCAAAGGCTGCTAACACAGGCGGACGGATCATGGCATGTGAGTGTAGTTCAGTGGAACTTTTTCATAAGAGCCTTTATTGACTAGACAGGCTTTTCTAATCAATAAATTGTGGCTGGGATTTGGAGGGAGGCTCAGTCTGTGTTTGCAAAGCTGGTGCTTGGCAATGCAGCCCTGAGCTATTTGGAAAATTTAGGCTGTGGGACATCCATGGATGCAACGCAACCCTGCTCTGGGTGGGAACTTGGGTATGCTTGCTGCACAAAGTACAGGGTCTTCCCTTTGGATAGGCTTTGAATGACACCCAGGCTGGGATTCCCTGCCAGGTTAGAATCTTCCTGGAGACTTTGCATGTTCCTCTCATTCTAGCCAAAGCCTGAGATGAGATTCTGGACGGATCTCATTTGCTTTCCAGTCCTCTGGCTGCTGTTGAGGTTTCCCATGCATTCAGCTTTTTCAGGTGGCTGAAATACAATCCAAAAAGTTAGACAGTGTCCCTCCATGCTTCTCTGGAAGGAAACAAGGATAGAAAAGGGATCCAAGGAGGACAAAGGCTGCCTTGGGACAGCCTACTCTGTCCTGTTTGAAACCTCTCAACCGCCGTGCAGGAGGTACTTTGGGGACATTGCAGTGATTCTGGGCTGTGACCTGTCCATTGCCTGCTCTGCCCTGCCAGCACTGAGGCTCCTCTAACCCACACCATTCCTCAGGCATGTCTACATTAGATGGCACATGGTGGTACCAGCCCTTCATCCCTGCATCTCCCGAGATGGGCTGTGTATGCTGCGTGTCCTGAGGACCATCATTCCCTGCCTCCTCCTTCACAAAGATGATGGGGGCTCCCCTTGTTGGGCAGTGGCTCAAAGTGAGGCATGTCATCTGTTCCCCAAGTTGCTTTGGTGTGAGGGAAGTTAAGTAAAACCAGAGGGGGATTAAACTTTGAGTCAGGGGATTTGCCAATTAAAATAGCTGCTGCTCCTGCAGGTTTCGTATGATACAACAGCAGGGAGAGACCCTCCTCATCTCCCCTGTGACCCCTTCCCAGTTTGTTCAGCTTGCTAGGGATTGAGATCTGGCTCTTAGGAGTGAGGGGACAGCTCAGTCTAGGTTACGTTTCATGCTGTTTAGATAGGATAAACCTTTCCTCCCTGTAATTGGGTGATTGGACTTGGGAGCTTTCTCAGATATTAATCTGGAGACCCTAGAGGGGGTCAGATTAGGTTATGGAGACATAATAGGAAATACTGCTGTGGCTAGTTTGGGTTATGGGGGATAGTGTGGATATTCTGCAGTGTTTCCCTGCTGGGTTCCCACTGATCGGGGTCTGCGTGGTGGGGTCAAGCAGCGGTCCTATCTCAACATCAGGTTGTCTTTGCTGGGAGCAACAGTCTCTGAACTCTTTCCACCCCTGTAATCCTGCTCTTCCAGAGAACAGGACCACAATCTCTCCTTTGCTGGATGGAGGAATGGGTCGTGCTGACCTGCTGCTCAGGCTGGTTTGCAGAGGAGAGAGCATCACTTTTCAAATAGGCATCACGTCTCCTGGAGCCCTCGGATAGAAAAAGCTTCATATTCTGAACTGGTGTTTTTTGAACCAAATAAGATCTTCCTCCCTTGCTAGCCCATGTCATACCAGTTGTGGAGAAGGGGTTGATAGATTCCAGAAGGGATCATGTAGAGCAGTAAGCATTTAAGTGCATGTTTTCATCCGTCCCATGTGAGAGATGTATTTGAGGAAGGATGTCATGCTGGGTCCAGTCAGAGCCAGTGAGTTGAGCTTGTCCCTGTGGCCCAATGAGTGTTTCAGAGCGGTACTGACTAGGGTCGCTGCAATGAAGCAGCATCCCGAAGGGTATTGGAGAAGGGAAACCCACCACGTTTATGCCACAGACCCATTTGATGTGTGGGTTAATACCTCCTCCTGTTCCTGCACACTGTGTCTGGGAGCAGCTCTGTGGCGTTGCTGGACACAAGTTCTGCTGATCCGAGCCTGGCTTCAGGCACCGGTCTGCAGTGCTCCTTCCAGCCCTCGTTTCTTTTTATTAACAGTGAGATGACAGATAGGGGTTGGTCATTAATTTAATAAAGGAAGTTTCTGATCATGACTACAGAAACAAGGTCCTGAGGTTTTTCATGGTGGTCTGATGACTCACCCTGATGAAATAGGGTGACACTGGGATAGGAAATAGCTCACTGGAGCTCAGAGCATGGCAGTGGCTCTGCCTACACAGCAGCCAGGCTCCTACAGTCATTCTGTCATCCCTGGCTGGGCTGTCCTTGGGCCTGGCCTCACCAATATGAGCATTACCCCCACTGAGAAGACCTGAATTTCAGCTCCAGAGAGAGCCATGGTCTTATGCAGCTAGGTCAGTTTGCTGGCTTTAATGAGGCTCACTCTTTGTTTCCCTAGTGCTGGTCCTGAACTCCTGCCTGGGGTGACAGTGGAGTCAGGAGTGTTGAGGCATGGCTGAGGGACCGCACTCTCCATCTCCCGCTTTATGGCACACTCATGTGTGCGCACTCGTGAGGACACTGAGGCAGGTGCTAGCAGCATGGCTGTGCTGTGAGAGGAGAGCTTGTACACAATCACAGATAACGCTTGGCTTTCCTTTATCTTCTGCTGTAACCTGTGGAAATGGATAAATCTCACCAACTTCATTGTGTGGCCTGGGAAATGGAGGTGCTCAGCAGTAACGGCCAAAAACTGTGTGTGGACTCTAAATCCAGAAGAGCCAGTTAAGAGCAAGGGGTCTAAGTTCATGTACAGCTAATATTTACTGTGCTTGGTGCTCTCAAGCCTCAAAAGCTCACACTTGGCTGCAGATTATTTTCAGATCTCAGTTTCCAGTTCCTCTAGAAAACCTTGGTGTTGTCTTGGTAGATGAAGAGTGTCAAACCCAGGCGAATGTGCCTGTCCTGCTAGGGACCAGGGACTGCGCAGGAGCGATAGCTGCCCTCAGGCATCAAAGAAGCCATTGGGTCTGCCCCATCCTGGTGCACAGCTCTAACGGATGTGGAGGTGGCTGTCCCAGGGTGTTGTGGGGTGTGCCAGACCCTGTGGGGACAATGTGCAGTGGCTGTGGGGACTATTCCCCCTCGGTATCCTCACTTCACTAGGGGTCCTCCTGTAGCCCTGCAGCTGATGGAGCTTCCTCTGCCAGACACCCCCAGGATGGTGTCAGGCAGCACAGCCCCATCCTGGCACCCTGCTTTCTGGGGACAAAGGCATGAGACCATTGTCTCCTTATTTAAGCTCAGGACCTTTCACAGAAAGCTCCCAGACCTTTTCCAGTCCTCAAGGATAAGCTCAGAGAAGCAGCAATAACTGTTTAGAATTGGGTGCTGGAGCCCTTAGACCTAGAGAGAGGCTGCGTGTTCCCCTCCTGGGGGGGCCAGGAGGACTTTTGGCTCCTGCTCTGCCTGGCCCCAGCTCCCAACCTCCCTGCTCCCTCCTGTCCTGAAAGCGGGCAGCTGCAGAGAGGCATGCCAGGGCTTGTTGGGATCACGGCTGGAGAAATGAACGTGTGAGCCAGAGATGGCCTGTGATGGGAGGGATGCAGGAAGTCCACGCTGTTCAGCCGGGTAAGGCTGGGATGGTGGGTAGCTGGACAGGCGCTCCTTGCTCGCCCCAGCTGTGCGCCGCGAGGGTCGGCTGCTCAGCATCTGCCTGTGTCCTCCAGCCGCAAACAGCTGGCGCGTTTGTCAGGAACATGCTGGGATCGACCCCGCTTCGGCACAGCTGGGTCAGCCAGCTCCCTTCAGCTCTCAGCCGTGGGCTGATCCTGTATCCTGGGTGCTGCCGTGCCTGCAGGAAGGGTCCTGTCCCCCAGGGTACCCCCCAAGCAGGGCGCTGGGGTGAACCTCTGCCCTCCCCTCTGCATGGACAGCGGGGGGCAGATGGTGCAGTGGACACCGAAGCCGGTAGCAGGGCAGGGGATGGGAAATGCCTTCCTCCCTGCCTCCCGTGCTCATCAGCCGACTTCCTCGAGCACGTGATAGATTCCCTTTATCTGCTAATATTAGTCATAAAACAATCTAGATCTGTCCATAATCCTGTTAGAGCCTTTGACTCTTGCTCCTGTGACTCCCGGCAGTTCTAATTACGGATACTCATGCTGGTGATTAACGACTTGATTCATCTTCAGTGGCACCAGTTTTACATGTGAAGCCCACTTTCCCCCCGGCAATGATTTGTGCAAAGGGGAAATAATCCCTGTTAAAAACCAACAGCACAGAAACGTTGCGTTGGCGTTTTGCCTTCATCTGGCCCTTCTGCATCCTGTCCGTCCTTTCACTCATGTCCCCCCAGCCTTTCATCTATGAGAGAATGACCCTAATTGCTGCACTCTCTAATTTTGCTGCACTGTAACCCATAAATCACTCCAATGCATGGAGCATTTTCATGCTCCTTAACAAAAGGAGCGGGATTTTCTCCTCTGCTGTGTGTTTCACAAGTGACTAATTGCATCAAGGCACCTTTCAAGCAATGACTTCATCAATTGCTCATCCTGCAGACGCACTCCTGGTTATGTATGCCTGATCAGAATCCTACCTTTATTAGGATTAATTTATTCTCCAATCATTTTTCTTCTGCCACAAGGACAGGAAAGTTGAGTGATGTTACTTGCTCGGCTACGTAAGCACGATTTCTTGCCTCATTACTGAGCCTGAGATATTTTTGTTACATGCTGAAACTTCTCCAAATGAAAATGAGTAATGTTATGTCTTGGACAGAAGTGCTCCCAGGACACTGGAGAAATCAAGTTATTTCAGGGTGCCTATGAATTGGCTTCAGATCTTCATCTTCCTTTCTAATTTTGCCTCCCCTCATTTGTCATGGGGCACATGTCTGTGACTGACAGCAGGTCTTGGGGCTTCATACAGAGGGGGCCGGGAGTGGGTAAGAGTATGTGCTTCTCCCAACTAGAGACCATCCAGAATGAGGGGTTCTTGTTCTAGGTTAGCAAATCCTTACGAGGCTGCTGGTAAATTCGCTGGGTGTGTGGCTGAGCAGGAGGGGTGTGGAAGGGCCGGCTGTATAGGAAAGGATGTAGTGAGCACAGCTGAGCATCTCCGAGGAGGAGGCACTGTAACTGGTGAGGACGGAGAACAGTAAACTCAGGCAAATTCACACGTTTTCTTAAAAGCTGCGGTCAAACTGTTTTGTAGGAGTAGTGGCTGATAACAACTGCCAGAAGCTATTGACTCAGCTGCTAACCTCCCACCCCCAGAAAGACTCCTCTTTTGGGAAGGACGGAGCTTGTTTGCATCCAGGCAGGAATTTTGCCTCTGCTACTTCCAGTCTGGTATTCATCTGCCCTTAATTCACTGCTGGCCCCAGCAAGTGTCTGGAGGGGGGTTTTGGAGCATAGCTAATGGTCCAAATGAGGTCGCTTTGAACTAAAGCTGGGTTTAAGGCTGTGATCTGGGGGAGCTGTGGCTGTGCTGGGGATCCTCACCTGGATGATGTGCGGTGGTGGGATGAGGAGGTGCAGGAGAGAGGATGGAGAAGAAGTACTGGGGGTGGATGGTTTCCTTCTGTTGTACTGTGAAGGACTGCACCAAGGCCCCCGTAACGCAGGCTGGGAAAGTGCTTGTGTAGCACTGGGGAGCTCGGGTTTGGCAAGAGACCAGAGAAAAGTAGGTGACTGCTTTGCAGAGGTTGGAGAGAGGGCAGCTCTGGACCTAGGAGACATACCGAAGCTCAGAGCTGTACAGAGGCGTGCTTGTTTTATTTTGCCAACAGCAAGCTGGCAAGACATCGGCTGTTTTGATGGCAGATCTGCTGTCCTGCTGGATGTCCAGCCTCAGTTTGTGTCGTGTGTAACGGGGCCAGCTATTAACGAGCAGTGGAGCAGAGACCTGATCCCTGGCTGGCGCGGAGCCCTGCGGTGCCGCTCTCCCTCGGCCCCATGGTGGGGGCTTGGGTTGGGTTGGACGAAGAAGGGGTTGTTGCTGAAAAAACATGTCAAGAAGCAGGGGATGCTGCTAAGTGTGGGTCTTTGCCTACAGAGGGGGCTCCTGCACTGCCCAAGGCCATCTGGGCTGGGAAGGCAGGAGAAGGGATGCAGCGGCTGCCAGCTGACCTTTCTCAAACAGTTCATGGGTTTCCAGAGCAGCCGAGGTGTCAGCGGTGTAGAGCAGTCACAGCTTCCCAGTCGCTGGAGGAGGAAGGCAGGGGGCACTCGAAAGGGGAGGAAAAGGCTCCGTCCTGGAAGGGTGGAAACCTTGCAACCTATTAACTGTTTCTCAGCGGAGAGTGATGGAAAGCAAACAAGGTCTGCTTTTCCCCTGTGCCCTGCCTGCCTGCTCCCATCCTTTCTGCCCCTCTCTCTTCTGCCCTGCCTACCTTTCCCTGCTGGCTTCTGCAAAGGCAGGCCCTGGGACATTGCGGATTTGGGTGAAAAATCAGCTCTGCCCCACCGAGCTGAGCAGACCTAAGCAGAGCAGCATGCTGGAAAGTAAAGTGTGCCTCCGCACCCAGAGCCCTGGCGGTCCCCGTGGTTGTGTCTCTGTGCAAAGTGCTTTGCTTTGACAAAGTCTCTGCAATCAGACTTAATTAGTAGGCAGGGACCCACAGAAAAACCTCTTCCAGCCCTTTTTTAACCAGCGTGTAGCGGGGTGCTCTGTGTTGTCAGATCTGTACTGGCTGAAAGCACATTTGTCTCAAGCAAGGGAAGGGGCTGAGTTGCTCCGCAACAGCCTAAAACTAAGATACTTTTGCTCATGGATGACAAAGCTTGGGAGTAAATTAGCAGGCAGAGTCTGTGAAAAGAAATGTTTCCTTAAACGTTTCCATAAAAGCTAATTGGGCTGTAAGAGCAGTGTACCTGCAGGCGCACTGCCTCCTGGGGTTCAGGGCTCGGGGAATCTATTCCTGGCTCGACTAATAATTTTCAGTGTGACTTTGAGCAGGTCATTTCAGTTCTTTGTGCCTTGGTTTCCCTCTCTCTGAAATGAGAAGAATACTCCCTTCCAGAGCACTGATAAGATTTAAGTACTAAAATTTTATTACTTATTAGAAGATCCTTGGCAAAGGGATATTATGCAGATAGAAGGTTAATGATGATGATAGGGAGAGAATAAAAAAAAGAAATTGCTGTTTTATTTTTATTTTGTTCTTTAAATGATGTTTAATAGCCAGTTTTCAATTCAGGAATAAAACCCAGTCCCCTGTGACCACCAAATTATCTTGTAAACGCTGTTCTGCGTGCTCTTAAAGCTTGCAGAAGAAGTGAGCAGCGTACCCCTTCTCTCTGCTCTTATGAGCAAACCGCGTCTTCAGCAGCTCATCTCCAGCAAGAGTTTTTCTTTTCCCAGTTAGGAAGCTTGTCTTGATTCATAAATAATTTTGTTTTGATTCATGAATAATTAAGAGAGCCCGTCCCAAGAGTCTTCCACCCAGTGTCATGGGTCTGTCAGGGGCTGATGGTCCCTGCTGGGGGGACAGCCCCATTGCACCAGTCATGGTGTGTGTTGGGGCAGCTCCTTGCCCAGGGTCTGAGCACATGGAGGGACCTATCTGAGGTCAAGTGAGAAGTCAGGCAGACCAGGCAAACGGGGCTTTAGCTCTGCCAGAGGGAATTAAGGGCTGAATGCAGCCATTACACACACACACACACACACCCCTCCAGATTAACCCCATGCCTTTCTAGAAGAATATCTAGGAAAGCATGTTACACCACTGTGATGACCTGGAGAGCTGAGGTGCCTGTTTCAGGAGAAGAGCCTGTTAGTGTTTGCTGTGATGCTACGGGCTAGGGTGGGTGCCCACCCAGCCCCTAGCTGACCCTACAGCCCTGCCCATGGCGCCCTGCCCGGCTGCCCTGGCAGCACCGCTGGTCACCCCGGTTTGTCATCCTCACCACAGCCACTGTAGGCTGCAAGCGTCAACCACAGTGAAACAGAATACAGTCTGAGGCCGGCTGTTTGCTTATTTCTTTTTTCATTTGTTTTTTTCACAAACATTAGCTACGTCAAGAATGCCATGTTCGTCACCCTCAAACTGTTACAAAAGTGAAGATCAAAGTCATGGTGTAGTGTTGGCTGGGGAAAAGAACAGTATAGATGAGTTGGTCTCTGGTGGGTGAAGCGTGGGGGCTTGGGGGATGCTGTCTCCTCTTTTTCCGCCGGTTGTGGATGAAGGTTTCCTGGCCCAGCGGCAGTGTCCAGCCGTGGGGTGGAGGCTGCATTTGCGAAGATGTATTCTCGGTGCTTGTGCTCTCTTTTTCCTGCTGAATTCCAGTTTGGAGAAATACTTAGTGAGATGTGATTTGTTAGGGGAGGTAATATCTCTGGTTAGGCTGACTGATATACCTGGAGAAGGAAACGGGGGAAAAAAGCACTAGCTTTTGGACACAGACCTCCAGTATTCATCAGCTAGTCCCAAACACCATCCCCCTACCCTCCTCATGGTCTAATGGCTCATGTGAGGGATGCAAGACCTCTGCCCGTTTTGCCCATCTCCTCAAGCACCATCATACCCTTCTGGTTGCACACACAATCTTCCTCGTGTCCCCACCCCCACCAAACTCATTGTCCTGTCTTCTTTCTGCACAAATTGCCACTTCTGAGGTCCTTTTCCTACATTTGCATCTTCATGTCTCTCACAGTGAGCTCCCCACACCTTGTCCCATGTGCCAGGTAGCAGCTTCGCATCTTCTCTGGGATCCTCCACTGCACTGCTGAGCACTAATAGCTCCAGTGAGGAGCCTGCAAACCTTCCGTGGGTGACAGTGCAAAATACAGTTGAGGCATTGCATTTTGGTTACCTGTGCAGTTGCATTTGGTTGCAGAGAGTTTCTCCCCTGGCTCATCTTTGCCATCTCTCTGCTTGGGAGGTTGGATAACACAACTGCAGTATTTGTCCCGTTTCTGTGAAGTGGCTCATCCCTAGAGCAGACAACAACCTTTAGCTGCGGCTTTCTAGGAGAGTGTTTCTCCAGGTTTGGCACTGAGCACAAGCCCTGCAGATGTCTGGGTCGCAAAGCATGGTGCTGCTGCTTTCTGCTGGCTAGCCAAAGCATCTGGCAAAGAGCGGCCAGAGTCTTGAGCCAGGTTTGAAGGCCTTATTGGGCCTTATTGGAAAGTAATCTTTGGAAAATAATCTTCAGTGGATCTAAATGCTTCCCTGATGAGGCAGTTCAAGCTCTTTGTTTGCTCTGGCAAGCGAAGCAATACCAAAACTGCCACAGCCACACCAACTGGAAGATGTTGGTGATTCACGATCCCTTAATCCAACTTGATGACCAAATGTCAGCACAACGGGAAAAATCATCACTGTAGGAAGATGAAGGAAGAAACCAAATGGTCTGTCTTTATCCTGCTTTTCAGCTCTGTGATGTGGGGCTGTCCCGGCATGTGCCTCCCTGTGGAGGCTCTCGCTGGCAGAGTTCTGGTGCCTGTTCCCTCTCTGCCCATGCCAGGAGCTGAGGATTTGGGAACGGGAGGGCTTGGGGCTTTGTATTGGCTCTTTTCTGGGGGAAGAATCTCCCAGCACAGAGCCCGTGTTCAACCGTAAAGTGCTGGTCCATCATTTTTTCCCTTTGCTGTTTACCTCTTGAATATCTCTGGGTTTCTTCCCAGCACTTTGAATTTTATTGCCTATATAACAGGCTTCTAAACAAGGATCCTTGCACTGTCCCCATCCCCTCACTGTGTTCACTCAAAGCCTTCCCAAAAAGCTGCCATGTGTATAGACAGGTTTTCTCCTCGTCCCCATGCCCCTCTCCCTCATTCCTCCATCTCCATCTGGATTCTTCTGGCCCTGTCTGCGAGGGGTTCAGCTCTAGGTGCAGGCTAGGTCTGTGCTGGGGAAGGGAAGGGGCCATGCTCTGATTAACCCTCCCACCTTGATAAATACAGTCATGGTAAATTTGTTGAAGACACGGGTTGATTTGGCCTTTTTTTTTTTTTTTAACATCTGTGTCTGTACAAAGCCAATGTGGGACTATGATGGTGACAGTATTACATAGAATCGTAGAATATCTCGAGTTGGAAGGGACCCGTAAGGATCATAGAGTCCAGCTCTCTGAAATGGGAGTTGTCTGCTCATATGTATGTATAAAATTCCTCCCAGCAAGACCCTAATCTCTCTTGGGACCTTGAGGTGCTACTGCAAGATGAAACAATTGACCATTACTGCCCAGCAAAAGCTCATGTTGCGTCAGTAAAACTTATCTTTGTAAAGAAGAGGATCTCGGTCTATCCCTCTGTTTAAGAGCCAGACTGCAGGTTGTTGCCAGACGAGCTGTTTGGGTATTTGGTTTGTGCAATGGGCGATGGGGAAGCACTGGGAAAGGCTGGACGGGAGATCCTGCAAGGTGTGGGTTTACCTCCTGCACCCCTGCAGCCTCCCTGCCCCTGCTCTGGGTCTGCCACTTGCTTGGTGCTTATTCATGCCGAGAATAAACCCAGCCCTTTTTTGACCTTAAGTGATGTTTTAGGATTTATTTTATTTGTGGACCTTGGCTTGGCCTTCTGTCACTATTTGTCTCTCCAAAAAAAGGATTCTGCTCTTTCAATTTCTGTGTCAAATTTGGAGGCGGGGCGGGGGGGATATTGCCAATCGGGGTCAGTAAATAGCTCATCTGACTTCGTAATATTTAGCATTTAGATAGCGCTTTTCACTGTCAGAGCCCTTTGCAAACTCCCAGAAATCCTCCCAGCACCCCTCGAGTTAGGTAAGTATAACTAATCCCAAACAAATAGCTTCAGTGTGGAACTAATGTAGAGAATGCATAAGAGTAATTTAAGGTTTAAAAGAAAACTATTGGGTAATCTCACAACAAAACTAGAGAAAAAAAAAAAAAAGGGCAGAGAGAAGGAAAAAAGCCTGAGTTATTGAATGTGAAAGTTAAATCAGACTTAAACATGTTGTTAATTTGCATTTCAAGTAGCCAGGATAGTCTGTAGATATTACAGCTACTTAGTGTAGGTCCTGCCATTTGGAGGTATGAAATAACACCAAAGCTTCAATAATATATAAAGTAATTAAATTTAAAATGCCCTCAAGTTTAGCCTTTTTGTGCATGTTAGACCTTACCATATTTTTGGTATATATATGTTTTTAAATCTTGCAAGCAATACTGAATTCCATCTTTTCTGTGTGCTTGTATCTAATAACTGTATTTACTTATAGTTTCCAAATTTCATCCCCTCCTGCCTCATCTTTGGTGAATGGGAACTCGAGGAGATTTGCACGCCCTCATTATAGCTTAGTCAGTGTCTTGTAATTTCTGTGTCTTGGTTTGCTTTTTTCCAAGTCCAATCGAAGTGTTGGTTTTGGTCACCTGCAGAACTCATTAATCTGTATTTCATTTGGGATACGTTTCTGAGAGGAAGGGCTTAAAGGCAGATTCCCTTTGGAAACCAACTACCTGATCTTTGTTCTAGGTGGTGGCCTGCCGCCGTGTGCAGGAGACCATGTCTGAGGGGCTTGCGAGGCAGAAAGCTGCAATTCGAGCTTAGATTTCCAATTCTGATGGCTCAACGGGCCGCCTCCCATCTGCTTTCCAGTGGCAGCTGTGCTAGCTGGACCAGACCTAGGGCTCCAGCGGACCAAGTCTCCTGTGAAAACGCTTTCGCTTGTGCAATTATTTGTCCATTCAGGAAATCTCCTTGCAGACTTGCAAATCTCCCCTGCTCAGAGGGACTCTGAGCTGGCAGTTTCCCCGTGCGTATCCTCTCAATGTGTGTTTTCATGTATGGACTTTAAAAGGTGACCCCTGTTTAGAGCCACCTCTTTGGTTTTCTTGCACCATGCATTGCAATTGCAACCAGTCCCTGTGTTGTATAAGATGTATGCTCGATCAGGGTTTTACAGAGTGATTTAGCTGCAGGTGCTATTGCACGCCACAAGGAGCTATAGAACATCATAAGGACCTTTTGCAGCCCTCTTACTGCTCCTGAGCATTGCCTGCTGCTCCAGGTCCCTGCCACACAACCTGCGCTCACTGCAGTGGTGTGTGCTAAAGCCCCATGTGTCCCCACTGCCCTGGCTTGGATTGGAGAGGGTTGGGGTGACGGGGCATGCTGATGCTGGTGTGCAACTCTGGATGAGCACTGGCAAGGCTGTGGGCAGCACAGGGAGGGACTGGGGGGACTGGTCTGATGTGGGGGAGGGCTTAGACCTTCGCCTGGGGCAGTGGGTGCTGAGAGTCCTGACTGGAGCATCTTAGGAGTGGGGAGTAAGAGTGGGACAAGTTGTGGTCCAGGCCAGGCTAAGCTACACTAGCAGAACTGCAGATGCTCTCCAGGTGCTTTTCTCCCTTACTTACCTGAATCCAAAATCCCCTGCCTCCTGTCCCAGGTATTTCTAAGCAATTACATATTTGCCTCAGACTTCTCTTCCCCTTCATCCTCAACCCCATGTTTTGAAAGGAGACTAGTGAAAAGTGCCTGAAGAGGACCAAGCATGACCATTTATTGCAGAGACCAGGCTTAGGAGAGGGAGGGAGCCCAGCCCTCCCTTGTGCCCCCTGACCTCCTGTCCACCCATCGTACCCCTCTGCTGCAAACTTCTCAAGGAGAAAGAATAATAAATGTTTGGCAGGTCTATTCACACAGTGTAAAATTGAATTAGTGGAGGTATGTGAGGAACATGGCTCGATTTCCATGGGGATGAGGAGATCTTTATCACCATCCCCCCAGGATTATCCCATGCAGCGCAAAGCTGCTTTTGGTGCTGGCGGGTGGGCATCCCCCTGTGAGCCTTGTTTGGGGTAAGATCAAGGTGATGTCTGAGTTGGGCTGGCCTCAATGGGTTGGGGGCTTAGCCAGGGTGGGGAAGTGAAAGGGTAGAACCGAGCCTAGGGGAAGCAGAGGTGAATGTCTGCAAAGGTGCAGGTTGGAGTTTGAGTAAGCGATAGGAGCTGGGACACCCCCCCCCCCCCCAGGTTGTTTTCTGCCCCTTCTCCTTTGACAAGGTTCAGCACCTTTTGATGCCCTTTGATAAACCCATGGGGTTTGGGGAGGTCCTGAGCCATGGCTGGGCCAGGAGGGACTGAGGCAAGGGCAGGGGAAGGCAATTGGAGGAGATTGCATCCTAATCCCAAAAATAACAGTGCTGCTTTCCCTATCCGCAGCTGCCGAGCTCCACCTCCCTCTGTGTTCAGTGGCAGCTGAGAAAACGTCCAGGACACAACCTGTAGGAGTGTTAGCCGTGTCGCAAAGGGGTTATCATCTGTCTGTCCCAGAAAGGTCCCTGCAGCCCATCCAAAAGCTCATCCAGCCCAGCACACCCCTGTCAAACCTCAGGGAAGGGCTGGGGCTTCAGCCTGAGCGTGGGTGGCAGTACCGCAGGATGGATGTGACTGTGCTAATGACGGGGGAATGATGGGAAAACAAGTCCAGTTTTCTGGGCTGATGGGCTCCTTGTTTGCCGCCTTGGATGGCGAAGTGCAAAATGGAAAGGAAAAGTGAGAGGGAAGAGCCCTGTTTGCGCACACGCCCCTGTGCAGGCAAGCCAAGCTCGGGGGCCAGGAGGCTGGGAGCAAGCGGCTTCCTTGCTTCCTCCCTCTCCACCCTGGAGGGACGTGGCTGGGTGGAGATCTGGCTAAACCTCTCATCCTCTCGCTTGCCAGCACAGCTGAGCTGGGGCAACTGGTATCTAGCACCGGTGTGGATCTGGCATCCGCAGCAGGGAGAAGCGCTGTGCATCCCTATAGTGGGATGAAGTCCGAGGAGTCCTTGAGCGGGATGGGTGTGCTGTGGCTGTAGGATGTGTGGGGCAGGGTTTAAAGCACAGTCCCGCCATACCAGGTGGGAAGTTATCTTCCCATTGCATGGACAGCATGGGAAATGGTACAAGGCCCAGGGAAAGGGGCTGCTTGGGGTAGAAGGGCACTCAGAAAGAGGAGAGGGGAGCTGTGCAGCATCCCCGGGAGACTAAGCCTGCCCAGAAGGGTGAGGAGCAGCAGGGCACTGCATGGGCAGCTGGTGGAGCAGGGAGGCTGGAGAAGCTGCCCAGCCCTTTGGTCCTCCCTCCTCCATCAGCCAGATATGCCACTTGCAGTGTCTTTTTTCCCAACTCAGAGCAATTTGTCCTCCGCTTCTTGCAGGAGGGCAGCAGCCCAGTTCTCATGAGCAGCTCTGCCAGATCTGCTTGCCGAGACCTGCCCATCCCAGGCTGGGAAAACTGGGCCCAAAATACCATGCGATGAGCAGATGTTCCCTTTGGGTTACTGCCCATCCTGAGTATCGCAGGCCAGGCTCCATCAGCTCTGACCCATGTGCTGCACGCTGACAAGCCTCATTCTTATAATTCAGGAAAAGCCTGTTTCCTTTAGGTGTGACCCTTCACCATCTTAAAAGTTAAATTTCTTATTTTCCAGAGACTTGGTCACAATCTCTATGGCTGGGACACTTCTTGATTTAGCCTGGCCCATTAGGGCCTCTTTCACACCTCTGTTGTTCCCCGAAATGGCGGCCAAGGACTCTAAACACTAGTGTTTTACTTCTGCAGTGAGGAGCTGCTCCCTTTCAGCATGTGTAGCTGCTGGTAACCAAATAGTACTCCTATACAGCAACCGTGTGCAAGAATCACGCAAAACTTGACCTTCAAGCATCCTCCAAAATGGGTGGGAGGTCTGCAAGGGGCATTTGGGGAGCTGCTGGGGACCTCCTGCTGCAGCACTTCACCTGTCAACCCCTTTCAGCTAGACAGGGTTACGGTAGATGGGTTTGGTACTCACGTTTGGGGAACGGGTGCTGGGAAAGGCAGAGCAGCATTTCACCCTGCTCACTGGTTTGCATAGCGCTGCGGGCTGCATCGGCAGCAGAACCAGAAACAAAACTCATTGCTGCCGGTGGGTACCACTGGTTGCTCCCACTCCCCATCCAAGCAGCCTCCCCTGTATCTCACGTCATCACAGGGCCTCTTTTTGATGCCAACACACTGGCTCAGGTAGTGGGATGAGCTTCACTTTCCAGACTAGCAAGGGGTTAAAAACAATCCTGTGCATGGGCAGGGTGCTGCTGCCCAGGGGCTCCTCGGTGCTGGGATGAGGAGCGCAGTGGGAATGGGGAGCATGGGGGCTGCCTGGCTGCAGTGCCAACTCCAGCCCTAGCCATCTGCCCACCACGCACCTTCCCTCGTCCCCGGGAAGCGGAGCCCACAGCCCTTTTGCTTGTTTGGTTTTGTCCTGTAACCAGCCTGTTTATTGTTCTGAAAAGGTTAAATTGGTCAGGGGAAAAAAAATAAAAAGGATAGATTTTTTTTTTTCTTTCCCCTTTCTAATGAGAGTCTGGGGACCTTTTCCCTGCTGACGTCAGAGTCATATCCAATAGCCTTTGCAGTGAGGCCTGATTTGCAAAGGACACCCCGGGGAAAGCAAAAATCTTGGTGAAACCTTTAAAAAGAAAAAGCACCCTTTGAGATGATTTTCTGCTTTTTTTATGTCCTGATTTCACCTTCTAATTACTAATTCCTTATTTCTTTCCCCCCCCACTCCCCCAGCCAAAAGAAGGCAGAAAGGGAGGGCGTTTGCAGCCCCCCGTGCACGCACACGATCCCCATCTCTCCTTGTGCTTGGCTCTCCCCCGCAGCTGCCATGCAAGGAGAAGCCAAGCCCGAGCAGCTGGGCTGCTCCGTCCTGCCTTGGCCGGGAAGCCGAGGGGGCCCCGTCTGGGTCGCTCTGCACTCAGGCAGCCCCAGCCCTGCCATTCTCCATGCACACCCTGCCTGCCCTGCCTTGCCTTCCTTTGCTTTGCCGTGCCGGCAGGATGGCGCGGTGCCCACTGGGCAGCAGTGCATTGGCTGTCTCTGATCATTCAGCAGGTCCCGAGGGGCATGGGGGGCCATCATCCCCTCCCTCCCTCCCCAAGGCAGGAGCGGGCAGTGCCGAGGTGTTGGGGCTCTACCCGTGCTCCTGCCCATCCAGGCTTTCAGAGCCAGAGCAGCATCTCCCGCGCGGTGCCCCAGCCGTACCCTGACCCCGCAGCAGGGCAGGCGAGGGTGTAGGTGGCAGGGACATAATTTTAGCTCACCGAGCACCATGCTGGGGAAAGATGCCAGAATGTCCTGGCTGGAGACTGGTGTCCTGTATTTATGGCAAGGCCGTGGGAGATGCCCGAGCTTGATGGGTGCTGGTGGGGAGTCCGGGGGGAGCTCTTGGCCGGAGGTGGTGTTTCTGAGATGCTGCTGTGGGCATTGTGGCTCCCTCAGAGCTGCAGCCCATGGGCGGCTGTGGCTGTGGTCAGGAATTTGACTCAATGCTCTTAATTACCACCCCGACACAAACGGTGACTTGTGATCCTACGTGCCTGGGCTGGCCTGAAACATACTTCCCAGAGTGAAGGGCTCCTTAAGCACAGCTGAGTCGTTCGATATCCTCTGGGCAGAGGTTCTGTTTTAGTAGAAACATTTTGCATTTACCGGTAAAAGTTAGGTGCCTCTTCCCTCCCTGCCCGTGCTGCCCAGGGATGGGGGATCCCAGCAGCCTTGCAGCACCGGAGCAGCTCTTCAAACCTCTGCCCACCGTGCCTGTGTGGTGGGGACGAGTGGGAACCCACCAGCCCTCTGCACCACAGTTGAGAGATGGCTTTGGGGTGCTCGTCTCCCCTCCTGCCTGAGCGAGGGAGGCTGGGATATGTGGGCGCACCCAGCTTTCCTGGATATGTTTCTTTGGTGGTTTTCTGGGTAGCTTGTTTGCTGGTTTTGGGGACTTTCAGAGGAAGATGTGTCTCATCCTTATTATAGCTGGCCTCGATGAGGTTTGCTGGACTCAGAGGCTGCTTGTTTGGAGAATGCAGAGTAGTGCTGGCCACAGTGTGAAGGCTTTTGATTACTCTCCCATGTGTCCCGGACACGAAGCCTACCTGCTTCCCCCATGCACAGAAGTGGCTGCATTTTGGGTGGGCTGCAGTGTAGAGGGTGCAGATACTCTGGGGTCCCACCTGCGAGCAGCAATGGGTGCTTCCTCAGAGGACAGAGACAGCAGTGTTTACAAGTCACAACAAAACCCCATGAAATTCAAATGATACAAACTCAATAGAAGTTTAGTTCTGGGTCCAAACTTCATGGCCAGTCTCTTCCTAAGGAGTTGAATTCCTTCCCGGTCCGAATACATCCAAACTTTGAGCAAGCTCAGCTTCTGCTCTGGCTCTTAAGCCAAGCTTTGCCGATTCAATCTCTCTCCTTTTTTCTGCTTTGCTTTGAATGCATTTCAGCACTAAGATTTGGGTCCAGCAGCCATGCTTTCCTCGTCCTCCCCAAAGCTTTTCCCATCCGGCAGCAGTCAAACCACTTGGGTTTTGTGTGCTGAGCCCAGTATAACCCTTTTGCTTTGCTCTGGTCTGCAGGGCTCTGGGCATGTGAGGCTGCAGGGCAAATGCCCAGGAGTCTGCACAGACTCCACTGTAGGGGGACAACTGCACCTCACTGATGCAATTAGCAAGACTTTCTATGAACCTCTCTAATTAGTATCTTACTGCCTGCTAAGTGCAGGCTATGACCATGCACTCAACTGGCTGCAAACATCATTGGTTTGACAAACCTGCTTTTCCTCTGCTGAGTGCTGGCAGTGGGGAAATTCTGCTGGGAAAAGGTATCTCCTGGAAAAATAAATCCCTCTGTGTCCTGATAGGGGGAGGGTCTGTATGCGGGGGTCTGCATGTGGTGCTCTGGTAGTATCCAGGACTCTCTTTGCACTGCAGAACAAATACCTCTGCCATAAAGCAGAGGTGGTTTCTGTACAGGGTGGAAAGAGGCTTCGCAAGACACATAGGACAGGGCTTTATTATGATGAAAAAAAGCTCAGAATGTCATGTGTCTTGTCTTGGGGCAAGATTCTTCTTATCACTCTTTGGAGTGATTGAAACAAGTGACTGGAGTTACACGTGTGGTGATGAAGGACCCAAAAGTGATTTCTGCATCTTTCATGCTGTGTGCAGTCCTGAGGATGCTCCTTTGGGAGGAGGTTGGGTAGCCGTGGCCCAAGAATGTGACCTGTGGGGAACGGACCAGTGAGGAAAGGCAATGCAGCCCTGCAATGGCTTTGGTGCATGCCGTGCTGTGCTTTGCCACGGCAGCAGCTCAGCAGCTGGTGGCAGGTCAGGGGACAAGCCCATTTGCACAAGGGAGCTGAGGGCTGCTGTGAAGCAGTGGGGTGCGAGTCACGGCACCAGCCCCCTGGCACAGAGCTGTTCTCCATGGCACCTCCAGACAACTGCAGCAGCCGCCTCTGCCAAGAGAAACATCCTGGCTGCTGCGGCAGTTGAGCAAGAGGTTGGAGGGGGTGAGCGTGGCGGTGTGACAGGCGTGGTGAGGAGGTCCCAGCGATGGCTCACGATGGGCTGCACCCCTAGCTGTCCTCTTGCTATGTTCCTTGCTGGAAACCTGCTGTCTAGCCAAGTTTGCCTCAGAACAGCCACAATACATTGGGAAAGTTAGGAGCACCCTCCTGCTGCTCCTCCTCCTTGTTTTCCCCTCATCTCCCTTTTTTTTCTTCTTCCCCTGCCCCATCGTTGCTTTCTGCTGCTTCTCTCTTTAGTTACCTTCAGCAAACACTGCTGCATCCTACCCGAGCCAGGCAAAAAAGCAGCTCCGGCTCCGTAGCCAAATGTAGGCTTAGAGGCACAGCACAGACACAGCTCCATTAAGCCAGGCTGAGCCTTACGGGAATCGTTCCTGGCCCGGGCTTGAAAAACAAATATAGCACGTTGGTTTGCTTTGGCTGCACCAGGAGGGTCACGCAGGGACACAGGTTTTCTGTTCTGATGGAAGGCAAGGTCCAAAGAGTAGTGTAATAGGCTGGAAAGCCGTGGAAATGGTATGTCATTATTTACATGTCAGGGATGGAGCCAGCAAAGGCTGAGGACGGGCTCGTAGGAGCGGTTCAGGTTTGTGCTTGTCACGTGTGGGAGAGACGCAGGGCATCGGGGAGGCTGGTGGCACCTCAGCCACGTGTTCAGCCAGAGCAGGGATGGGTGAAAGCCTAGCGCTGTCCTGCGAAGGGAAGGCAGCGTCCCACCCAGCCCGGCTCGCATCCCCCCCTCCACCTGCCTGGCTGGCGCTAAGCACGACAGCTCCGTGCTGAGCCAGAGCATCCGCAGGTTTGCTGGGTTGTAGCAGAGGCTTGACCATGAGAAGCCTGCCCTGGGCGCTTCTCCTGCCTTGTGTCCAGCAAGGGGCAGGCGTGGAGGTGCTGGCGGCAGCGCTTCAGTCCAGGAAACTTTCTGAGCTGCCTCGGGCATAGGATTTATCCTGCCCCTTACCACGCCACCTGGGCAATGAGACTTTTCTCCCAGTTTTGCTACGTCTAAACTGATTAAATTGCCAGTTCTTTGGGATAGGAATTATTCATCCATAAAGCATCCAGCATGTGTTGGTTATTATTTGGATATGTTATTATGAGTCAAATAGGCAGTAATAATTTATGCTGGAGCTGGAGCTGACCTTTGTACACCAGGGAAACCAACCTGAAAAGGGAAAACAGTGACGACATCCACTGTGTTTACTGACATTTTGACTTTTTACTGGCATGTTTTCAAACACCAAAAAAAGTAAGTGGATTCTCTGTAAGTACACATAGATATAGTGTATAAACATGATGTATAAGCATGGGATTTAGTTCTATATCTTTGTCGTGTGTGTATATATATGTATAAAAACGTAGGCACCAGGTTTGCAAAATTAATACCTAAATTATTTTCTGTTTGCGTGCTTTCTGTTTATGACCAAAACATGACTTCCTTTTCTTTCATAACCCAGCATTGAATGGAAAAACAAAAAAAGCCATAAATCTAGATTATATATAAAAACTTCTCATATCATCTGAAGCTTACACAAGAGTAAGAGGGAAAAAAAACCCGCCTTCAAGTTAATTTACCATTTTTATTGCTGTGTTTGGGGCCGGGGTGGGGGGAGAGAAATACAGACTAGTACCAAGTTCTGGTCTTTGAATTTTTTTTCTTTCCTTTACACCTCCTCTTGGTAATTTCAGCGCTGGTTGCTAGCCCCATCCAGGAGGTGGGCATAGACGTGCCTATGGGCACGCACGCGTGTACACACAATCTCTCTCCTCTTTTTCATGCTCACATCCAGCCCAGCCCGTGTAGACGGCTCTTCGACTGTTCAGTCATCACCTTATAAATAGCTTTTCCTTCACGTACTTGGCCAAGTGCGTAATGCAGTGAGTGATACCCAGAGCTCCTTGGATTCTGGTTGCAGGTTCGCTGCTGACCCGTTGGGGGAGTTTAAGCCGTTGCTTTGCCCCTTAGATCCTAATTCATCCTTTGGTTTGCTCTTTTGGGATTGGGAATTGTCCAGGACAGGGATCATGTCTACGTGTCCAGCATGACCAGGTATTAATTAAAGCCATAGAAGGCCTAGATACTTGGTCTGATGGGAAAAGAGGTGCGTATCCATATATACATGTATATATACATACACAATATGCAAGTATTTAATTATGACCAAAGGGAACAGTTCTCGTTCTTTCCCTCCTATAATCATTTGAAATGTTCCATTAAATAAAATCACCCCTTTACAGCCCCCTGCCTCCCCTCCCTGCCCCCTCATAAAACCTGCTTAGGGTTAATTTAGAGGCTTTGTTGTGCAAAAGAGAAAAGTTTTCTCTCTTCCTGACCTTTTAAAAACTTAATATTTTTAACCATTGGTGATAGTCTTTAAAAAAGTCACTTTGAAAGCTAAAATTGCATTGTTCCATTCCAAAAATGTTGTAATGGGGCAGTTTCAACACTACAAAAGGGATTGTCTCACTTTGTTTCCCCCAGCCCAAGCACTTCTTTGACCTGTATGCCTGTTTCTAAACCTGTTATTTTTAACCAGAAGGACTTTTTTTTGCTGGATGACTGGTTTTGACCCAGTATTCCTAACCAGTCCTGCTCTTTAACTGCAGCCTGTTCTCTTGGGAGATCCTGCAGTTCACTGGGGGTGGTCCAAGGCTTTTGCTGCTGGGGACACCAGTTTTGGGACCCTTTGCCTCCCCCACAGAAGCTGTGGAGGAGGGCGGGTGAGGCTCTCGGGCTTGGGCATGTCCCCCGGCTGGGTCCCACCACCCGCAGCCCCCCATACGTGGAGCTCCCCAACGCTGTGCTCTGCCAGCTCGAGGCAGAGGTGGGTTAAACACAACTGAGAGCTGGTGGCCCCCCGCACTGTGCTGGGCATGAGCACATGTGTGCAGGTACACGCTCATAGCCTTAATTTATTATTACATGTTTTTGCAAGCCCGTAGCTTCCCCAGGTCAGCCAAGAACATGTCCTTCTCCTTCTGTACCACAGCTCCCCGTTGGCTTGGCTCACCGGAGGGTTTTCATGTTTGCTCCTGTGGGCTCCCAGGACAAAGGGGCTGGGATTTCTCCAAGCCTCAGATGTTTTTGGTTTGTTTTGCTGTTGGGGGTTTTTTTTTCGGTTGTTTTATTTTTTTTTTTTTTTTCATCGTCCTTGCAAGGTGAGCTGCTCCAGCTGACATGACATGCCTTCAGACCTTTCCTCCTTCCCCCACCCATTCCTCATGTGGAAACCCTGACATCCCTCCCCGGGTGTCTGCAAGCCGCAGGAGCCCCTCTTGGCTGCCCTGAACCCTGTATCGTGAACGTGCTCAGAAATAGCTCCAGCAGCACCTTTCTTAAATCATGTGTATTACATGCAGCCTCGATGTTCGTTGGGAGGCCACTGGAATGGCTGGGAGGGATTTACCAGGTCCAAATTCACTTGACAGAAAAACAAAATTCCAACGTAATTTTAACCAGCTGTGGTGGGAGAGTGAAAGAGAGAGAGAGGCAAGGAGAAGGAAAGCTCAGCGTGTGGGGGGAGCGCACGGGAGGGGAGGTGGGAGAGAGGTGGTGCTGGGAACGGGCTGCATCGAGCAGCGTTTGTGCAAAGAGGAGCCCTGGGAGGCCACCGCCTTGTGGGCTGGTGGTGATGGGGACTCGGTGTCTGCCCTTCATGGCCATTGCTTTGTCGTTGTCATAGGAGATGATGCTGGTGCCCGCGAGGCAGCGCTGGGGCTGCTTCATCCTGCTGAGCCCTTGTGGCATCGCTCCTGTTCGCCCCGCTGGGCGGAGCAGGTGGGGGGTTTTCCCCCACTGGACAGGACAAATCCATACTGTATTCCTGTCGTCCTTGGTACCTCAGTGGAGAGCGTGTACGCGATGTTAAAAATGTTGCCTAAAAATTCGGTTGATGTTTAAAAAGAGGAAAAAAAAAGTGTAAAGAGAAAAGAGCTACATGACTTCAGTATCTAGCTTTTATTTTTGTATTCTTTGGTATTATGGAATGAGGATGGCGTGTCCTCCAAAGACATATGGCAAACAAATACGTTTAGTTTCAGTATGATTTTAATTTTAAATTTAATTTAAATAATGTAAATATATATTTTATAGACTAATAATGTATTTTATACATGTATATGTTGTGTGTATTTTGTAGGTATAATTGGAACAATGCAATTTTAAATTAAATATGAGCTACTTTTAAGTCTTAACTTTGTGAGAATACATGTTCATGATTTCAAAAGTTAGAGAACTTACAAAGAGATATTTTTTCAATAACCTGAAATGTTTAAAGACATTTTTATTACATTTATTATGTTTCCCATCCCCTGTTTCCATTTTAGACTGCATGTACCAAGTGAGTCAAAACATCTGATGAATCTGGGGACTCCTGTTTGAACCCTATTGCTATGTAATAATTTTTCCAGATACATAAAACATAAGTACAGCTTCAAGCTCTTCAGCAAGCTGCCGATGAATAGCTCATTGAAACCAGGGAGATCTCAGGCATATACACAAAGTTGTGCCCGTATCAGGATTTTGCAGGACCAAGGCTATGTGTTATGATGCAGAAATGTTGGTAAAAATGAGTTCCTGTAGGACATAAATAGAGGAGAACATTCACACCATTTACAAGAAAAAGCTGCAGTGTTCATGCTGGCAAAAGTACCCAGCTGAGTGCTGTTCTGTGGGGAGGGACATCCTGCTCAGCTGAGAAGTTGTTCCTTGGAGATGTATGACCTGAGCGTCCTGACCTTCCTGGTGATAATTTCTGTGGAAGTATAACAAATATTTTTATTTTATTTTGGTTTACCTTTAAAAAAAGAGCAGCGCAGCATTGTATCACCATGCTTGTTTTTGTGAGGGCTTCTGTGCGCAGTGAACTTGATGCAGGCAAGAAATCAGGTGTGGTGGTGTTGGGCTGGAACAGGAGGGTCACGCAGCAAGGGCAGAAGGCTGGAGAAATCTGCTTAATCTGTGCTGCAAAAGAGGCTTTTGGGGGGCAGAGGTCCTAGATGTCCTACAAGACGTTAGGGTGGCTGGCTCCTGGTTTCCCCTGGTCTGCCCCCACAGCAGTGGTCTCCTGCTCCCCCGGTGCTGTTAAGGGGCGTGTGGTCTGAGGCAGTTGCATGTGCCTGTCTGCAAGTGTGGTAGTTGTGTCTGAAGTTGTTGGAGCTTCTGAAAACCCCAGAAGACACTGCTTGTCCCACTGACTGTCCCCTCATAGTCACCTTGACTACGTGCCTGCCCTACATTGTCTTAAATCCTTTCTGTCTAGATATTACAGTTTTGTGAAGGCAATTGTATGAGATTGAGTATTGTATCTTCTGGAGATGGACATCTCTTCCTATCCAGCTGCAGCCTGCAGGTAGCCCTGTCCAAGCCATAACCCTGGCCAGTGGTGGAAACTGGACAGAAGTCAATCATGTGAAAGAGAAACCCTTCTAGGTGGAAGGCAACTGGTTAGGGTATGGTCGGGCAACCTTCAGTGTAGATATCACTCCCCATTTGTGTATTTATATATTGACTGGTTTTGGAGAGTCTGATTCAAAAGGGACAAACATTTAAAGGAGCTGTGTGACTGTTCGCCGTGTCATCCTGGTGACAGTGGTACCTCCTCTTCCTGAGAGCCTAAAGGCTGCTCGTTCAATGTGGCTTGAGAACCCTGGGAGAAACAGTTCTGCATTAAAGGTGCTGGCAGTGGTGGGTGGCATTTAGCACACAGCCTGAAAGATGTCCTCTGGGCACACTTTCCCGAACAGCTCTGCTGCCCCAGGTGGCATCGAGCTGCCTCTTGACTCTCGCTTGTTCCCTGGACCCCAGCACTCTCACTTCTCTTTGCAATGCATTACGTGGTTTCTGTCAGACCAAATGGGCCAACTAGGCTTCATACAGTCATTTTTTACCTCAGTACGTGTGAGTGACTTTGTTTCTGTCTGCTCCTTCATGGCTGGGGAAGTCATGAGTGAACTTGGTGGGCCCGGGGAGGGCGGCTTTGTCATACACAGGACTCTTTTACCTACAGCAACATCTGTTTGACTCAATCCTATTGCGTACCCAGCAGGTTAGGAGCAGGGGGGCCGAGAAGTGGCAGAAAATGAGTCAGGATGTTGGATTTTCCCATTGATTTCCGAGGTGCCCCTTTCCTCCGGTTGTCCTGGGGATGTTGACATCACCACTTCTGGATATGCTGCTCACTTAAGTAGGATTTAGTGTGAAATGATTGAGCTTAGATCTAACATGTGTCTAGAAGGATCTGCCTTCCCCTGAGAGCATGGAGGTGTTGACTCTGATCACTCAGTCCTGGGCTCTCACCCACGGATAATTACGTTTTTCCACGGATGATCCTGAAGGCCAAGTTCTGCTGGAGCAGGAGGACGTGCAGGTGGGCAGCAGTCAGCTCTTCACCTCGTGCTTTGTACAGCTGTTGCTGCAGCCACTCTTCAGTTTTCTGTCGAGGGAGGGTCAGAGGCAGGGAAAAGAAAACCTTGATGTAACTGTCCCTCCCTTCCCCGTTCGGTAGCAGCACTGAAATTCATGATCCATTCCTGTTGGCGCTGAGCTACCCTTGATGGCTTCTCGCAGGAGCACTCAGGACTTCAGCTCTGTCCAAGGGGTGATATTAAGCAAAACACTTTGTACTCAGCCCATAGTGATCTCTGGACTTGGAGCAAGGCTGCTGTGGTGACAGTTTCCCTTGGGATGCCTAAATCAATTAGACAGGGACACATCAACTCTGGTCTCTCAACTTTTTCCCCATTGCCCTCCCCCATCCCATCTAGCCACATGTTCTGTGCGAGATACCTACCACTCCCAGCCGGTAATGACTTCCACATGGGGCTGGACCTTATGGACAAATCCCCTGTAACAATAGGAAATGTTCCTTGGTCTCTCATTGTGTCTGTCTTTGGGAAGGAGGAGAAGGCGTTGACGACAAGCCGAAGAGCTCTAATATTCCTCCCGGACAGCTGATTAATTCCATCCTCTGCATCCGCTCTGGACCATCCCGCCCCGCCCCGCGCCTTCTGCTTTTTATTGTTCTCTCCACCTGGCTCCCTCTGGCAAGGAAACCGATGGGATTTCGTGCCACGTGGAGCTCCAAATGGAAAACCCGGACAGCGAGAGCCTCTGCTCCCCCTGTGATCCAGGCCCAGTGGCTCTTGCTGGAGGGGGAGAGGCTGCACCTTCCTCACAGCCAAGACCGAGCGCTGGAACGGGGAGGCAGCATTCCTCTCCGGCACGTCTGTTCCCGCCTGGGAGAGATGAGACCCTGCCTTCTCCCACTCCTTCCCCCCTCCATCAGGACAGTTCTTCTCTTTCCAAATAGCTTCAGGCTCACTCTCACTCTTGAACCTTCTTCCTACATGTATGGGCACGTTGCTGCTTAGAAATGGTCCAGGCTCCTACAGGCATGCGCCCACCCTTGACCTGAAAATTGCCTGCCGGTTGCATACTGCAAAGCCCCTTTGTTCCTTCCCCTGCTTGTGTCATTTGTTCATTCGCAGACTGACATAGCAAGGGCTTGTGATGTGTCACACGTGCAGGCAGGTTTGCACACTCACTCACGTGCGTCCCCTCGCTCTTTTGCCACAGCCTGGTTTTCTCTCGAGCCCTTGCCATTCCCTCGCCAGGCACATGCTCCAGCCTTGTTGCTCAGCTGTGATCATGGAAGAGGAGGGAAAAGAGAGATGAGGGCATTTTGATTATGATTATAGATTTGATTTATTAGAATAATTTTAAAACGCAAAGCCATCTGTGTGCCTCTTCCCTATCCAAGATTTATAAAAGACGAAACCATCCATCTGACCCCCAGCTCTCCCTCCCCTCCTCTTCCCTTGCCTCATCCTCGCCTTCCATTCTCCTCTGTGGCTCTCTTGCCAAAACACTTGCCCATACTTAATTCTCCTCCCAGAGAGACAATGCTTTGCATTCTTGTATTGGAAGCCAAAAAAAAGACAATTCTATTCTGTCTCCGCTTTGCAGCTTGGTCTGCTAAGTTGCTTTCCTGAGAGTCTGTGTTTAAAACAAGAGAAGATAAAGGAAAAGACAAGTTGGTGCTGAAAGGTGCTGGAACATCATCGAGTGGGGGTAACGTTTTCATTCACTCCACATATCAAACAGCCACTGGCAGGCTGTCCCCAGGCAGAGCGAGTGGGACTCGAGTCTGTTCCAAAGGGCTCACCTTTAGGGCGGAACGACGCTTTTGGACTCCATCTCCCATTCTTCCTTTGCTCCCTTTTGAGGGCCTTGGCTCAAGCCCCAGTTTTTGAGGGTTGAGGTGTGCTGACAGATTCTCTGAGCAGGATGAGCTGGTGGCTGAAATCCAGAGCAGGAGGAGAGCCGAGGTCCGAGGTTTTCTGGAATGGCGTTGTGACAAGCAGGAAGAGGCTCAGCCCTCCTCTTCTTCACTGCTCCGCTTGATGCCGGTCCAGCCTCCCTGGGGTGCTGACATCAGAAGAGCTGTAATGATTTATGCCTCTTGAGGATTTACCTCTCCCCGCTGTGGCCAAGTCATTTTACCTCTCCGTGCCTCCATGTTTTTTTCCAGATCTGCAATGCTTTAGGCATTTCTGTGGTCACCGGAAAATCTAAACCAGCGTCACCAACTGGCAGTCAAGGATTTGGACATTATAATGCTGTCGCCCTTCTCACGAGGTTGGAAGGTAGGGAGCAGATCTAGAGCCCTGGAGCTCCTACCTTAGATGAAAAGAGAGCTAGAGGGAGCATTAGCACGCAGTTTGTGTGAACTAGGAGTGATCAAATGAAGTTTGAGATTACCTCATGCATGTTTAGCCTTTTCTTATTTACACATCAGGGAAGCATTTTCCTCAGTTTCAGCAAATTAATTTGTAGCCAGTGTCCAGCATTCAAAATCACAGTGACGGTGGGAGAAGGTCACGGGTGATGGTGGTTGCGCTCCCGAACAGCACTGTTTTGACTTTGATTTTATTTGTGTGTGCTTGGGTACAAACAAAACCTTTCTGGGTTTTGTAACTGTTCTTTTGAACTTCATCTTTCCACATAAATCTTATTTTTATGTTGTTAGTGATTCCCACATGAGATCTGACATTTGTTACTTGATACTGGCAGAGGAGAATGAAACCTATTAGTGAAGGCTCATGGGTTCAACAGGATCCTAGGGAATAAGAGCAGGGCTTGTGAGAAGACCTGAGGATTTAGTGTCACTGTCATCCGCTCAAGCTCTTGAATCTCTTTACTGACCCCCTTCTATCCACAGAATTGTCTGTCTTCAGTTTCCCTGGTTCCAGGTGTATATTCATCGAAGTTGATGACTTATCCACTTTGTTGTACACTAAATCACCCAAGTGCTGAGTGTCTTCCAGGACCTCTGCACAATTCCCTTACGCCTGCTTAGGAAAGATAGGCATAACCTCATGAATTTCTTTTGGAAAGAAGGAAGGAGAAGTTTTATTTGGAGCACAAACCTGCTGTGGTTTGTGTGGCACCTCTTTGCACCGAGGTCCCTCTCACTCCTCTTCAAGAAAGACATCCCGTAGAGGAAAGACATTACTCAGCTGGTCTAAAAGCTCTCAGGAATCCTAGGAAAGGGCTGGAAGCGATGGTCTTCAGGCCTAGAGCCAAATAACCCTGCTTAAACCAGCCGTGATGAGTGTCCGACCAGCGGCTTTCCCAGAGCCTCCACATCTGCGCTGAGATACCAGGCCATGAGAAGGCCTTGAAGATGACTTTTCAGTTTATGCATCCCAAAATGAGTAAGGACAGTTCGTGGTCACATCTCATCGGCTCTTCTTCTCAGATCAGAGTGCAAAGATCCCTGCTTGTTGTGCAGGGATCCTCCGTGAATGCCGACTGAAGAAAAGGCATTTCCAGCCCGTATTCCCCACGCTCTCAGCTTCTCCCTTTTGATTTCTCTTGAACGTGACGTTCATCTCCAGCTCCTGTCCAGCGCTGCTGTATCATGGTTTAAACAGCTGCCACGTCCCACCCTCGAGGCAGCTGTGCCTCGGTGCTGCCTGGGGAGCGCGGGGCTCCTCACCCCGGCTCGGTCCCGCTGCCTGGGTCAGATGCTGCCCTGCGCCGCGGGCTGCCTGGCTGGAGGGATGGGCAGGACCATGCCAGCCCATCGGCCCGTCTTCCTTCACGCTTTGCAGTCTGGTGCAGCAATGCCTTTTCTCCTCATTTTTTTTCCCTTCCTTTTTTAAAAAAAATTATTTTTTCTTGTTTCCTTTTTTCTTTTTTTTTTTCTTTCCATTGGTTGTTTGGATTAAGGGGCCTTAAAGGGGCCAGACATTTTTTGTGTTCTCTCATACCCTATAAATAACCGGCACCTCTCCAGTGCTCCAACTCCACCCTTCAGTTGCAGATTCCACTGTCTAGCTGCCACCATTCTGCGTGGCCTTTCACACTCTTCCTTTCTATTTAATATGGAAATATTAGTAAAAAAACTTGCTGTCACCAATTCTCCAAGAGGAGGAGGGGGGAAAGGGAGAGAGAGGTGGGAGGCGGGAGGGAAGGACACAACCAGCCAAAAAAGAGTATCCGAAGGAATGTTCTTCTCCCTCCCAGGTTTACAGCAATGCCTTTCCATCCAGAGTCATCTGTTTTGTTTTCCTTTTCCCTCAGCCTGAAAGTGCTGCAGCATTATCATGTAATGTTGCTTAATGCGACCAAAGGCTTCGGCGAGTCGCCTCACGGACCGCAAGCATAGCCCAGATTCCAAGGCAGCGATGCCTGCGGCGTCTCGTTAAAGCAGAGGACTTGCAGCCCTCTGTCTGTCCCATGAATGGTTGTTCGAGGTTTTGTTTTTTCCTTTTCTTTTTTTCTTCCTCCCCCTACACCGCCTTTTTTTTTCTGAGGGCATGCTGCCACCCAATCCGGGCAGGGATTTTGTAACCACACCGGCATATCTGGGAGGTATTTGTGGAATCTTTCAAGTGCTTGGTCAGTCCTCTGTGGTTTCCTTTGAGCAACTGCCCACCCTGCCAGCTCCCACCATCCCTTCCCAAGCCCCCTGACATGCAACTGGTTGCGCCATTCATACCAGTTTCACATGACAGTTGTCTCCTCCGGGTTTCTTTCTGTTCCTTCCTCCTGGCATATTTTCTGATGCTGGTGAAGGATCAGAGGGTAGTAGCTATGAAGACTGAAGCAGTCTGGAAGACCATGGAGCAGGCAGAGATAAAGGACAAGCTCTTACCTACTAAGTGTCCCAGTCCAATTTAGGGAGTGAGATGTAAACCCCACTTGGTGCTAGATTCTGTTAAGAATTGGAGTGAGGGAAGTAGAATGCTCTAGCAGATGAAGGTCTGAATTTTTGCTCTACCTGAGACATTATTCCACCAGCATTTTATAATGTCTTGTGGTTTTCTTCCTCAGCAACCATCTGCGGGGCAGGGGCCTCTTGTTACTCCCATTTGGGGAAGGTGGAGTTAAAGCACGCAGCCCTGGAGATAGGGGTTGGCTTGGGCATTGCTGCTTGCCTGGTTGGTGTCCACTGGCCAGAGCGATGGGCTCCTTAGCCTGTGGGTGCAAGCTCCCACCTACTGATGTCCATGTGACTCTGCAGGAGATGTGCTGGTAGGTTGTGTTGGCTGCAATTTTGATCAGAGTAGTTGAGACTACGTGGATGGAAATGCGGACCTGTGGAACGGCATCTTGTGGTCCTCCTTTCTGAAGCTCAGCCCACGCCCATGTTTCAGTTGTGCTTCCTTGATGGTGTGTACAGTAGAAGAATCTGACTATGAGACTGGTGGTTTCCACGATGGATTAGCTGTATCCTTAGGTCTGGACACAGCCCCCCATATTAACACCATCTGCCTAACCTGCATGGCCAGACCCCCGTGGTGGGCAGTGGAGCTGCACAGCTTTCCTTTACGGGAGCTCCCTCTTCATGTCTTCATTAACGTTGTTTGGGTGTGAGGAATCACCATCAGGAGATACCCGTACCTTTCTGTTGACTAAAGGAAGAACCTAACTAGATGCCTGCTTTGGAGAGGGCTAAAGGGAGGTAAATCCCAGCCAAAGTGATTTTATTGGCAGCCTGAGAGCTGCCCTGCTTTCTGCTTGTGTGCCGTGCCAGCGGGGTTACCTGCTGAGAAAATAACAGCGTGTGGTTATTGTTACCACTTGCAATTAAAAAAATTAATAGAAGAGAAACCCCAGTGCACTAAAACAAGCAAAGCAGCGAGGCCTATTCATGCAGATTAGGTCATAATTTGCCAAAAAGCCTCTGTATTGCTTTGTTACTGGATTTTGTGGTAGTCTTTTATCTGTTTTTCCTTTATAAGAGCTGAATCTCGCCCCACAGAAGTCACTGATGCTCCCCAGTGCATTTCTACAGGAGATGGGTGAAGCCCTTTAATTCAGGCCCTTCTCCACACAGTGAGATCTCTCTGTGCCTTCACCTGCAGAGCCTTCGAGACCGAGCACAGCATCATCTGCAGCCCCAGCACACCCTCTGCCCTTCCGGCATGACTATTGCATTAGTGCTTAATGCACACGTTGCCTCTCCGCTGGGCTGCAGCAGGCACCAGACAGTTGGGAAGCGGTGTTAAGCAATGTTTTTTCCGTCCCTGAATAAGTAGTGACAAAGCTACAGGGCTGCTTTCTCCTGGGGCACGCTCACCCACCCTTCGGGAGGGATGTGTACGTGGTGTGGTCCAGCACAGGAGCTGAAGCATCTCAGGGAACTCAGAGAAACCAAACAATGTCCCAGTGGGGGGTGTGTGGACCGAGTGCTGCTGACCTTGTGGTGCTGCCAAGTGGAACGAAACTTCCACAGGGATGACAAAGTCGTGTCATTAATGCAGTGCTCAACCCTGTCTGCCAAATGCCAAGTCGCTGCTCTGAACACTGGGGCTTCACAACAGAAGTTGTAAGTTGGTTTTGGGGTTTTGATATTTTTTTTTTTAACATAAGGAAAACTATATTTTTTTCCCAAACTGCCTTGTTGGAATTGGCTGGACTTGTTTTATCTGAAACTTTCCAAAAAAAATTCAGCCTGAGGCAGATACCCAGTGTGGAAAATTTCAACCCAAACAGTTAAAGTTTGGCAGTGTTGTAGAAGCTGAGCATACGGAAAGTGCAAAGCTAGCATGCTGAGGCCGTGCTACCTGCTCTGCTTGTGCGTGTGGGTGGGTGGGTGTTTGCACTGGTGTCCTCTTCTTGAGTAGTTGAGCATGGATCTGGCCTCATGTAGAGATGCAGTAAGGGGTAGAAAAATCTATTTTGGGTTATGGGAGTCTACACGCTAACCAGAAAATCACTGTTCCTGGTGGGACCCCGCCCGGTCACCTTCACAGAGATGCTGCAGTGAATGAGCCGGGGAGCTGGTCACACCTCGCTGCCACCAGGGCAGGCTGCTGTGGTCGGGTGCTCTGCAGGGAGGATGGGTAACCTGAGTGAGGAGAGGAATCCTCTCTGCCTCTGGTCCCTCTTAGTGAACTGAGGGTGACACCAGCTACTGGCTGGTGAGATTAACCCTTCAGAGCCCGTATCAGAGATGGGTGCTCGTATCCCAGTTGCACCCATATGTATCTGCTGTGCTGGCAAGAGGCTTCCAGCATGGGCACTGACAGTCCACCCAAAACATGAGCAGTTGCTTTATGTTCCCTCTCTGGTGTCAGCATCAAACAGAGCCATGTTTTGGCCTGGTGTCCGAGCAGGGTGGGCACTGGGGGGGTGGGTGCCAGGGAGCCCTGCTTTTGTGTCAGCTGCTTCCCAAAACCCTGTGACCTTCCACCTCCGTGAGCCCCAACACTCCTCTTACTCCGATCTTGCTGTTGGGTTCAGAAAGGAGTTTGTGAGCCTGGTATGGGTGGTTGTTGTGTTTTTAATGAAGCCTGCAGCCTTTTTGAGAAAGTGGCTAATCATGTAAGAGCCTCTCTGGATTTCTCAGTGGGGCAGCATGCACTGGGTGTTTATTTCCTCTAGGTGACCTGAGGTGGGGCAGGAGGAGGGACGCTGCTCTCCCCTCTGCCTCTCCTCTCAATGCTCCTGTCTCAAAAAACCCAAAATCTAACCTGGAACCAAGTGCCAAGCCTTCAGCTTTTCTTTTCCCTGCCCGCCCACATCCTCGCGCAGATGCACACTGTCCCCGTCACGGAGCATCTCGCCACTCACCCCTGCCTGCCGCGCAGGGACGGCCACACGCGCCGACTAATGTGTTACCGACAGACAACCTGAGTGATGACTTTTCTTAATTAATCTGGCTTTCCTTCCCCCTCCTTCTTTTTTATTTCCGTCCCCAAAGTGTGGCAGAGAACACCAGATGCTGTCAGACGCGTTGCGCAGGCAGGGTGACATCAGCTCGTTTCCTTTGGGATGGTGCTTTACAGTCCGGCTGAAATTTTTAGGGCCGGTTTTCATTAAAAGTGGCTTTTGAAAATGGATAAGTAATAATTTGCTAAATCAGGCCCTGAACTGCTCAGTTTAACAAATTATTACTTATTTTTTTTAAAGAATATGTGTAAAGTGAAGCTCAGTTTAATGAAAAATGGCCAGGTTGGATCAGGCTGGATGCTAATTCCAGTTCTGTGTCACCACCATCTTCGTCGTCATTGTTTAGTCATGTTCTCCTTTACATGTTAAACTGATGTGTCAATAAGTGTTCTAAGTACAAACTTGGGTAGTGTTTGGTTTTTTGCTTTTGCAGTGTTGCTTTTGCAACATTTGTTTAGTTTTCATTCAATGCATAAAATATGAAGGGAAGAAAAAACTCATGCACATTGTATCATGTAATTGGACAAATAACCAGATGTTAATTAATATATGAATATCGTTTTTATTTCCAATCGTCTGGCTGTGGTTTGAGCAAACCTATGTCCCCCGGCTGTTGCTACATGAGACACAGTCAGAGCAAAAACAGAGCTAGTGTTCAGCTGCTCTATTCCCAGAGCACAGACTATTACCCCAGCTGAAAGAGGAGATGCTTTTAGGATGTGCTGTCCCCAGACATGACACAGCAGTGTGACATTCTCCTTCTACCCAGTGGAGGGCAACAGGGGACACGCTCACCGCCCTGTACCTCCCAACCAGTCTGGGGAGCCAGCAGCGCTGGGGCTTTGAAGCCCTGCAGAAATGCACCCAGGTCTTTCCTCCTGGATACTACAGTCCAGTGGGATTTCTGCTACCAAGCAGTGATTATTTGTACACCAGCTATGTGGCTCTTGGAGGAGTCCCTGGAGATTTCCAAAATTCAGCTGGATAAAGCCCCAGGCAGCCATGCCTTGGCTTTGCAGTTGGCCCCACGATGAAGAGGTTGGACTGGAGACTTTGTGATTCACTGACAGCGAGGCAGGTGGTGGGCCACCACGTTCAGCCTTTTGCTATTAAAGGATTTGGTGGTTCTTCAACTGGAAGACCCTTTCTAAGCTGATCAAAGAACGTCCTTTCCTTTTCTCCAGCTCTCTTCCAGTGGCAATGTGTGGTCATGCTGTGACCAGCCAGTGCGTCCATGCATTTCTCCTCTTCCTCCTTTGCTTCTACCTGCAGAGGTTCCTGCTAACAAAAGAACTATTTTAATGTCCATCTTTAAGTTAATTTGCATTTTTAAACATTAAAATTCATTCTACTTGTATTACTATAGCCCTCAAGATCTTTTAATTTCTTTTGACTGATCCTCTGATCTCCTGTGTGGTAATGATGCATTCCACTTCATCAGTGCTAAAATCACTGCTGTATTTCCAGTGAGAAATAAGATTGATTACATTGAGGAAGTCTGCTAGTTATAACTCAGTTCCCATCACTCTCTTTCCAGCATAGCCTGTTTTCATTTGTCTGTTACTTAGTTCCTTAGCTGCTGTATAATTCTTCTGCTAATTCCCATCTTTTCAAGCTTACCTAATAATTATCCGTGATGTGTCATGGTGCCTCTTGATACCTAGATAAATTAGATTGTATCATGCTTCTCGTGTCTAGGGAATGAACTGTCTCATTGAAGAAATACATCAGGTTCGTCTCACACAATTTACTAAACCTGGGGTTGCAGTTTATTCTCCTTGTCTCCATGTCATTAATGATTCCTTCCTTTAAAAGGAAAAAAAAAAAAAGGTAATTTTCTCTCTCAAACCTACACCTGTGCCTTGAATATCAGCAAGGAAGGCTGAGCTATTCAACCTCTTTGACCCATCACATGGTCCACAGATGCACTGAGGTTCTCAAGGCATCCCATCTTCTGCTAAGTCAAGACGAAAGCCTGTGACTTTCTCTAAATTGCTTGTGAACTCCCTGACACACTCTCTTTGTCTCTGTTTTTCCTTCTCTCCTCCCTCCCTGCCAGTAGCTGGCACAAGGAGAATAACAGTGGAATCTCCCACATTGCTGTGGTCTGAGCAGGTTTCCCTCACATTATGTCTAAATAAATATTAATAAGAAAAATGGAATAAGAGCTCATTGACAAATTCGGCAAATATTTGCCTCTGCCTTCCCTTTCCAGCCACCTGGCTCCCGCAGGAAAGTTTTGCCCTTTCTCAGACCAGAGCATTCAGGAAATAAACATTTGGTTTATTTTCTTGGAGGAGGAGGAAAATGAAAATAGCATTATGGGGCCTGAAGCCCACATCTCACATTTTGTGTGGCTGGAAGCAACTTCAAACCGCTAGCTTGAGCAATGGCTTTTGTCTGTGCCTTCAAGTGACAAGTTATCACAGAACTGGCCAGGACGGGCTTGAATGATGCCCGCAATTTCACCTTGATGACCCAGAGTGCTTTTCCGCACCCTTGGAGGGACTGTGTATCCAAAAAGTTCCCAGAAAAAAAAGAGACTGAGTCTTCAAGCCAATCTTTGCACTTGAAAAATTGAAACCTTGGTTTGAACAGCAGCAACGGGCAGAAGGAATAAAGAGAGAGAAAAGGAGGGATGGTAACGATGCTAGCTCCCCGGGGGACGTGGTTCAGGCAGCCGTAGCCGTGGTTGCTAGCGGAGACCTGGAGTGAGGTCTTTGGAGACAAACTCCCACCTGGGAGGCGGTGTTTGTGCAAGGCTGCTCGAGGACTTGGAGGATGCAGGGGCACCATGACTTAAAAAAATAATTTCCAAGGTCAGCTCATTTTTGCTTGCTGAGATTTGACTTCCAGCTTGAGCTGAGACTGTGCTGGAGGGCGAGAAGGCAAAACTGAGGAGATAAAGACCAAGCAGTTGTGTTGTTGCAGTGCAGATTTCCAGTGGACCCTGGCCTTTTGGTGGGGGCTATATTTATTCCTGCTTTTTCTTTGGTTTCTGAATAGAAGAGGGCTTGGGGCTGGGGTAAACAAGCAGGGACGAGGAAAAACAAGATGATGGGAGGTATGACAGTGAGTCAGGAAATGAAAATAAGTTAATTGTCACTCTGATTTCTCTGCTGGTTAGTTGGATGCCCTCTGGGAAAGAAAAGCCCGTCGGGGGAATACATGGGGCTCAGGGCAGCGGATCCCATAAACTAAATGCTGCAAAAAAGCTTTTCTGGGGAACCACAAAATCCAGTGTCCGGGATGTTTTCTGGGTGTTTCTGTCGTTGTCTTGTCTTCCTGCTCAGAGGAACTGCACTGCACCAAGCACGATTTAGAGCCAGGCTCTTGGCTGACACAAATTGCTCTGTTCCCACTCGTGTCAGCGGAGCTGCTGTGGCTTGTATCGGCAGAGGCTTCGGCTTCGTCACTGACACAGTTCTCTCTGTGTCTCTGTTTCCTCTGAGGAAATGATCTCTTGGTGTGGCCTTGCAGAGGTATAGCAGAAACAATACTATAATCATTTGTAGTAATTCTCTATGACAGAAGTATGGGACTGTAGAAGACACCGGGTTTAATTTAGCACCAAGCTGCTGGAGAAAAGCAGGAAAACCCAAAACGCAAAAGCTCAAAAAGGAGCCACCTTCTTCAGAGCAATGGTAGAGGCAATTCCTTAGTCAATAGTTGTAGAGATCTTCTACCTTCAGGTTACAGCCAAGTTCAAAGCCACTGACAGGCAGCTCAAAACGTTTAGAGGTTCCTGCTGTGCAGAGTTTGGGAGTGTTGTTGCTGGGTTTTTGGGCTAATGTGCACAGCTATTCGCCCTGGGGATGCTTGGGAGTACCAGGGCTGCACAGGTGCCCATCAGTGGTGGACCTTCCTGTGGACTGTTGGGGTTTGATGCTGTTCACAAGCTCTCTGTGTCAGGCGGTGTATTTTTCCTGGGTGGAATTAGCTACCTGTTTAGCTATCGGTCAAGAGGACTCTATCTCCGCTGCCCACGCTGGGTTAAAAGGCTGAGGAAGCAGAAGGACCTGAAGCAGAGCTGAGGTCTAGCTGGGTGAATCTGCCAGCTCTTCCTCTGGGGAGGCGAAGGCTGGTTCTGAAACAGCTAGTCTGGGAGACTGGGGTTCAGGTAGTGCTTTGCCCATAATGCCATCCACAACTCATCGCAACTGGCCTCCATGATCCCAAGCAAAGGTGAAGGATACAGTTTCACTGCCGAGGAGGAACTACCTCTCCATCAGCTCAGTGCAGAGGCTGGCACAGGGCAAGACATTTGCAGTGTCCCATCGGGACTGACCCTAACCCACAGCTACATGCAGGAGTTGGGTGTGAGGGCTGCCTACCTTCCTCCAGAGCAAGAACTGATGGTGTTCACACCATAGGCCATCTTCTGAGTGCCCACCTTCAGGTTTTCTCTAATCATTGCCAGCAGAGAGCTGCCTTTCAGACAGATGCATCCCTGTCTGGTGCCCAGCTGTGGCTGCGTGGTTGCCGAGCTCCCCGCAGCTCCTCCAGCCCGGCCGCGGCTGCCTCCCTGCCATGGGGCTTTGCTCCAGGTGCTCGCTGGGCAGAAAGCGGACAAAAATTGTTCCTGGGATACCACGTGGTGGCGTTCCTTAGTCCTCCAAGGATGGAGCAGTGGATCCCGCCGTTCCCTTAACGAGACTGGCTAATTATTTATTACAAAGGAGTTTGCAAGAATCTGGAGTGGAAACTGCTCCCCAGGCCAGCTAACTCACACCTAAGCACGCCAGGCTCCTTTCATAGCAGAGCACATGCCGGAGCAATCAGACCTGCTGCTGGGAGGCTCACAGGAGTGGGACCGAGGCTGTTTTATACATATGTGTGTGAGTGGGTATATATATATATGAGTATAAAAAGTGCATGTCTCCGTGTGTGTGTGTATATTTTACTATGTTAAGCTATAAACTGTATGGGTTAGGTATGAATTAGAACCTTATAAAATGTGTTTACTCATTCTGTGTAACTCAAAGCGGGGATTAAACAGTAGGAAAAACTGACCGGGAGAATTTTCCAAGCAGAAAAAGTTTTACAGCTCTCATTGTGAACTTCAGAGGGAGGATTTATTTTTTTGCATTATTATTTAGGATTTTTTCAGGGCAAGTTTTTGTGTGTGAATTTTTACGGTTATTAGATAAAAGGAGCGGGGGGACAGCTGAGGAGGAAAAATGAATGGAGTAATAGCAGGAGAGCATTCTGGCAGGCAGAATTCTCCCCAGGCACCTGAGCCTCATCCTCCTCTTCATCTCTTGTGACAATGTGCTTTCTGTGCCAGTGGCATCCAGGAGGACCTCCCCACGGCATGCCGTGCTCCTAAGCAGGCCCTGCTTTTCTCATCTCATTGAAGGCATCTTTTATAGGGAAAACAGAGTGCCATAATGCTGCTGAATTTAAAGGGAATGGGTGTGGGAAAGGAGTGGTCAAAGCATCGGCAACAGGGAGGTGAGGCTCCACTGAGCACCTCAGGGAGGGGAAGAGGAGAGGGAGGATCAGGGTATGGGAGTGGATTGAGGTCTTACAGCCTGTTTGCCTCCTTCACATAAAGAAAGTCTGGACAAAGCACTAAAGGAATAAATCTCACCACTATCAAGTGAGTCATGCTGGGTCAGTTCCAGCAGTGGTGTTCGATAGAAAAACAAGGTGCATGCAACCCGGAACAATTTAGTTTCTTATTTCTTTCCCTTCTTTGATGCAACAGTTTTTCTGCACCCTCTTTTCGGTCTCTTCTACCTTTTGGTTCTTGCTGGCTTGGTGAATCATCTCTGCCTTCAGGATTGGTGACCCTTGCACAGCAGAGCCTGACTCACTGTTCTCTACATGTTATTTCCACAGCCTTGGGAAGGTTGGGTTTTGGTTGTTGGGGTTTGGGTTGGTTTTGGTGTTTTTGGGGGTTTTTTTGGTTTTTTGTTTGTTTTGGGGTTTTTTTTTTCTACTTTATGAACATTTTCCAGGGGATTGGGGGAAGGGAGGGGAGAAGAGAGACCTGAGAGGTTTCATTGTTTGGGTAATTTTTCCTACTGCTAAATGTCAACATCCTACGCTTGATGCTTAGGATAGGGAGTAGTGGGGCTTCTGTTCCGGACTTTGCAAGGGATGGAAGAGACTCACCTTATCTCTCTGACATGGCCCAAACAATGTTTGGGTTCTATTTATGGATTTGAAGAAAAGAGGGAAGTGATAACCTTACTGTATGAGCTCCGGGTTGGCTACCTGGCACTGGCTTCCCTCGTCAGCACAGATCCTGGAACAGCCCTGGAATCCATTTACCACTTGGCTTAATCCTACTCTGCTCGTTCTGGGAATCTGTCTTTTGTCGTCTGAGTGGTCAGATGTTGCACAGTCGCGGGTGATGACGTGTCTCCAACTAAATATTCTAGACTGATCGGTGATCCTGGGAATGGGAAGCATGCCCAGATACCTTGCTTTGCCAAGGACATCTAGGAGTCAAACAACTGTTCCCACCGTAGAGGGCCTTTGGTGAGATGGATTCCCAGGGGACGTTGTCCATCAGAGCTGTCCTGGCTACTAACAACTCCCCTTTCCTGTGGATGCCAGGATTGATTTGTCTTGGTTTCTGGGAAACGTGACTTAAAATTCAGAGCAGAAGGCATTCCTTCCATGCCAGCATCCTGCTGTGCGCTTATGGCAGGTATCCTCAGTGCCTGGTGTTTGCTCACTTGTAAAAAAACAGTTAATAGTCTTCCAGAGATTAAAACTGGCTATTAGTGCTTCGAGATCTGGACTGGGGCTCTGGATTATAGCCTTAATTTTGCCTTTTGCATGCTACCTTGAAAAAGTAATTTCCTTTCTTTGCATCTCTGCTCCTTTGCCTGCCGCGACGCAGGTATATGTATCGTAACAGAGCTCGTGTCTTGGCTGAGGGACTTAAATGCTGCCACATTGTCAGACATATTAATGGCCTTTCTGAAATGCATTGAAGTCTCTGGGTGTCAAGAACCTTGGTGACACATGTTTTGTCCTCAAGGAAACAAAATCAGCTCAATTTACAAAATTAGAGATTGTATTCTTTTCTTGTGTGCAATGGGACTGTGCAGTGATGTGGGAGATCCTGTCTCACCTTGTCATCTCAGTAGACAAGATAGAGTGATTGCTGATATGGTGGTTAATGCTGAAGTAGACTCATAATGGCCAAGAGATTCCCAGCTCTTTCTCCTCTTAACTGATTTGTGTCTTTTAATGAAACAAAATTGTGTCCCTGCCCACAGCAGGGTGGTTGGAACTAGATGGTCTTTAAGGTTCCTTCCACCCAAACTATTTTGTGATTCTGTGAAAACTGTGAAGAAAAATGTTAACTTCATTATGAGGAAATCAGTAAGTGAATGATTCATTAGCTGTGTTAAGAAAGCTGTTGTGAATATACTCTAGTAACCCAGGTAATTCTTTGTTTAAGAGCTGGTGTCAACTCTTGCGTAAGTTAGACTTGACCAAGTGGGTTTTCTTCTAGCTTTCTGAGTTTGGTCAGATCATTGCTGCTTTATTATATTTGGCTTCTCTTGTGATACCTGCTTGGATAAATGGAGAGTTATAAAAAGAGGCACAGTCAAATGATATGCCTGTCTGAATCTGAGGTAACTGAACATATCTACAAAAACATTTAGAACTCGCTGTGTTTGCACTCGTTTTAACCTTGGTCCTGCAAGCATGTACATTAGTTTCTCTGGCACACGAGTGTAATGGAACAACTCACATGAATAAAGCTAAACATGTGTAAATGTTTGCAAGATATGGGTCAATAATTCTTTGGAAAGCATCGCAAACCAACTCTATTTTCTTATATGGTATTCTCCTATCTGTCTTAGACAAGTGATCTGAAATATCTGTAATAATCATTATGGTGTAGTTGCTCCAAATAGCTCACAGCCAGGATGCAGCAACTCAGCTAGTGTAAATTGTTATTGTTCCATTGACTTCAAGGGAACTACAGGAGATTTTATGAACTGAGGATCTGCCCCCACATTCTCAAATGTCCGAAACTGCATATTAAGGCCAAATAAGAGGTCTGCTTCCATGTGGGTGTCTCCATCAGGACCAATTTTTTCTAAGTGTTCATTGGCTAACAGGCTGCAGATTTGTTTGCAGTTGTGTGTGCTGAGCCTTTTGGAATATACTGGTCTGAAGTCTTATCACTAATTCATCAGCATCTATGCATATTACCTCTATTTAAAATAAATGGGACCAAAAAAAGAATATTTTCTTTAAACTGGTTGCTACTAAAGGCACTAGTTTGGTCCAACTTTCCAGCACTGAGCCATGAAGTGTAAGAAGGGACTGGGATCAGGGTCAGGCAACAGTGGCAATATAGAAGATACTGGCTGATCTAAGAAGCCAAAAAAAAGTTCACTTTCCCTGTAAGCGCAAGGAGAAGTGAAGCACAGACCAGATGATAGTTTTTCAGCGTAGGTCTACATTAATTTGATTCGACAAATCACCCAAGATAAATGTGGTTTTAGCATTTAATTGCATACTGAGTGACTTTCTAGGAAATGTTCTTCCCCCCCTCCTGCTAGTCTGATATTTGCACGTGTGTGTAAGGCTTGATCTGCAGTGGGTGCAAGTCAGCCAGTGGAGTTCTGCGGGGTGTTAAACTGCTGGAGTATTTGGTCATAAAGAGCTGAAATTAAATGTGAGAGGCTGCTCAGCAGAGCTGGAAATGAAGGACCTGACCCGGCTGTTTGGCAGGTCTCCCCTGCTTTCTTCATAGACCATCATGTACTGGGCAGGTTAGGGAGCTTGTGTGCTACTGTAAGTGAAGTTTGTATATCAGATGTGTTGTGGGTATATCACCAGAGCCTGCTTGGACTGGCCAGAATCACCTTGTCGTTGACTTTTCTTTAGGAGGGATCCCAGGATTTGTCCTCTGACTTGTCTCACGGTGAAAGCTGTTCCCCTTCAAGTTTAGTCATCTTAATCCCAGCAGAAGATGGAACATCCCAGTACTCTAGACTGATAGAGCCCAGGTCCTTGGTGCCATCTTTGCATACAAAATTTGGCAGTCATTTTCGGACAGTAGCTCCTTCCCCTAGGAACTGCAAGAGTAGATTTGTGCATTTAAGAGGAAAGAGGTTATGGTACAGGTTTTGTTGCCATCTCAGAACTACCTGACATGTCAGTTTATGCTGTAGAAGAGTGCTTTGGGGCTGTAGCAGGGCTCGTGGGATTTCTGGTGAACATAAGGCTCTGTGCAGTCCCTGGACCTGGGGCAGACTGCTGACTGCAGGCCTTGGGGACCACCACATGGTCTGGATCACTGGTGCGTTGTTCAGAAATCTCTAATTTAAAAGAAGCTAAAAATTAAAGGAAAGCAAGAATGAGGGTGGGAACTAGACCTGTGGTGATGAGAGTGAGAACTAGACCTGTGGTGATGGACAAAATCTTTTGCCAGGCAAGAAGTATCCGAGGTCAAAGCTCATGTCTTTGCTTTGTGTCTGCACAACTCCCAGCACAAATAGGTTCCCGCTTTGCCTTGAAATCAAGTAACTATTTTAACATGCTGCAGAGCCCAAAAAAACCTCCAAGGGAATAGATAAATTCACTTGGACTCTCCACCATGCTAATGTGAATACGTGGCTTTGAGATTGGAACTGGCTCATGCCTGGATGGCTCCAAGCACAGCAGAGTCAGCTTGTGTCTGGCTGTGGTTGACCCTTAGCAACGCAGTGAACCTTGAGAAATACTGGAGGGCTCGTAGCACAGAATGAAATGCATTAATTCTCACTCTCCTCCAGCAGCATACTGCCTTGGGGGAGATGGAGGAGGTGATGCGTTTTTACATGAGTTGAAGCAGTTTTTCTGAGATCTTAGATACTGACTGTGAAAGAACTGTGATAAGCAGTCTGTGGAGAGTTCAGGTGAAGGAGTCCTGCTGGTGACCCTAAAAGAATTCGCTCATGATTAGCCTTGTGCATCATGTTTTTAGAACATTGCAGCTCATCCAAATTAAGACCATTTCCTTTTGTTTGACTGGCTGCTCTTGATAAGAACAGTGCAAGAGAGCCCATCCTTCAGTTCCACATGGTCACTCCATATACAGCAAGTTCGAGCCCTGGAGAGCACCAGCAAAGCCATTCGAGGGACTTTGGTGGCACTGGAATGCAACTTTTGCTCTTAGCTCAGCTAAAGCATTGCTCCTTTAATTTTAGCCATCTACAAATGTAGTCTTCCACCAGCTGGGGGGGAACAGGGAAGCCCAGAGGGGAGCTCTTCATCATTATTAATGTGTCTAGTAGCATACAGACATAGGAAGCAAATTCCCCCAAAATTCGTAACTTAGGCAAGGTGAAGTCGTTCGGAGAAGTACTGCAATTTGCACCTTTGTACAAGTTGGCAAGTGAGCCAGGAACTGTGCCCGAAGTTGCACAGCGTATTCACTGGCTTTTCTGTTTCAGCCTAGACAACCTGTACCTAGCCAGAGGGATTCCCGATGGATGTGTCTTTGAGAAAAGTCACGACAAAGAAATTATTTCAGAGGCTGCAGGCTTTTTGGGCATGGGGCTTAAGCTCCCATCTAATGCAAGAGGCTGGCATGCATGGATGCTCCCAGAATGTGGACAGAAGATTTTTTAGTAATGACTAGGCCTTTTTATTTCTTTTATAATCTGGCAAGACACGAAGGGAAGGAGGTTTTGACATCCTTCCACCAGGATCAGTAGGGACAGTTTGCTTTTAATGATCTAGGCAGCAAGACAGACCATCTGCTGATGTAAATCGGAACAGCTCCGTCGCCTAAAGTTATGTTACACTAATTTAAATCAGCCCATCGTCTTCAGGACAAATCACCTTTCGCTGCCTTCCCCCACCAAGCACCAGATCCAAAGCACATTAAGCCCAGGTACAACCTTGTTGTGGCGGAACCACCCCACAAGCCTGTGCTCCCCATCTACCCATCCAAAAACCCAGTCCAAGCCTCCTGCTCACAGCCCTCCTCTGAACGACCCCTCCTCGGAGGCAGAGCCCTGGAGGAACAGGAGGATGGGACGAGGACCCCCAAAAGGTGACAAACTTGAAGGGCTGAGCATGCCATTTGTTTCCTCATTTCAGGAACCAAAACCTGGCAAGAGCAAAGTGGACTAAGGTCTCTTTTTCCATCTGCTTTACTGGCATTGCTCCGGAGGTCACTGCTGGGGACGGAGGTCCTCGCTGGGCCCCATCTGCCTTCCCCGGGCTCCCTCATGTATGCCCACTTGGGCCTCTGACATTCTACTCTGTTTTTCTTTCCTTGAAAATGGATCGGGAATTGGGAGCTGCTGTGCAGGAACGCGCCTGTTCCCCATTACAGCTCCACCGGGGCTGTAACACGATCGTGCCTGCTCCATACCCACACAGATATTTATTTATCCATACAGGCTTTCTCCTTGTTTTCATTAAGTTAGGCAGAAAAGGTTAATCTTTCTTCTGCTAAAGCTTCAAAACCAACCAAGCTAAATAAAATATGATTTCTTTCATTTCTCTTCTAAAGGACACTCTCTCTCTTCACTCCCCCCCCCCGCACCCCCCCTCGCCTGAAGTACCAGAATGAGGTCACAGTTAGAGATGCCACAAGAGTAAATTGAAAACAGGTTGAAAAAAAGCAAAAGGGAGAAAGACTGAGAGAGAAAATGACAATCAGAAGAAAGTGGCTGGTAATGTTGCAGGGTTGGTTTCATCCAGTCTAGTAAAGAAGCCATCAAGACAGAGATGTTGGTGCCTTCCTGCTTTGCCCTCTGTGCTCTTTCTAGGAATCTCAAAGGTGAATCACGGCAGGGAGGTCTTCTCTCATCTTCATTTCCACTTTGGTTTGCGCCGCCTGGGTTTTGTCTGTGCTGATCTCAGCACAGGGACATGGGCTGAAGGTGGGGGAATGCCGGTGAGGGTCCTAGAGCTTCCTTTTGCTCCTCTAACCTCCCGGAGGCTCCTGGCCTCGCTCTCTTGTTTAGTCTGGTTGAATTCAACACCGTAACTCTTGTTGTCTTCGGTGGGATGGTTGATAGGTGATTCATCCTGCCTGCCGCCTGCAACTGCTGGGCGCTGGCACGAGTCGCGGTGGAAGGACTGAGGCAGACTAAGACTGTTGGATGCTGTGAGCGAGCGGTCTGAGTCTGCTGCCATCCATTTTTGTTCCTCAGTCCCCATTCCTGCACATTTGAGCCTCCTGCTGCTAGAAATGGGCTCGCTTGAGAGCAGATTACCAGCTCAGCCTTGCAGAGAGGCAGCTGAGTTGGGGCTTTCCTCCTCCTCAAGTTGAGTTCCCAGGTGGCCGTCCCAGAACCGTCACTGGTGGGGTGACCTATATGCTTTGCTGTGGCCAGAAGTTTGCAAACTTCACCAAGTGGGGCTAACGCCCTGGCAAGCTCCAAGCATGCTGTTATTTTCCTCTGTTTTAGGGAGAGCTCTGACTCACCACAACACCAGAATCAGTATAAGATACATGTTTATAAAACCAAAAGGAGGAGGTTTGCCAAACTCCACAGCCGTGTCTGTGGGAGAGGATGAGGCGGTAGCGCGCGGTTGCCCTGGGGAGAGAAGGAAAATGCCACCTGGAGGGAGCTGCTTCTTCCCGACAGTCATCAGTAGACCAGAGATCAATTTTCAGAAGCTGCCTGAGGAATTGGATGGTTTGGACCAGCCAAGTCCCGGAAAGGCAGCGGTGTGGAAATGAGAGGGAAAAGAGTCTTGCAGGGATTTGGTGTACAGGTAGGAGGATCAGCATCCCATTGCTGAGCACAATTGCTCCGTTACCTGTAATCAGTGTGCAGCAAGTAGCACCTTTTGCTCTGTGCGCAGCACTTACCATGGTCATGTTGAGCTCTGCTCTGGATTTTTTTACTACTGAGAAGTGAACACAGGTGAGGCATCCTCACAGGATCTGGTCATTTGTCCTTGATATCTGTAACAGCTTATTGCTTTATTTAGTGTGACATCAATTATTTATTACTATTAATGAAGGACACAGATGGCTTGTCTGGTCAATAAAATATCTCCTACTCCACAGAGATGATCTACTTAGCTATCATTTACTCTGCAGAGAACCTTTGGATTCTTTCTGAAATTTAATAATGCAAGCAAAGATACTACAGCAATCTAGAAGGTTTGTGCTTCAGGGCTGCTTTGGGAGGCTGAAATCCTTCTTTATATTTGCTGGTGGGGTGTGCGAGAACACAGGTTCAGACAGGAAAGCGAAGCCCCTTTGCTTTCCATCACGAGCTACTTATCCATATAATCCGTTTTATAAAGTGATCAAACTCTTTTTAAAAGATAGTTAGGTTATTTGCCTTTCTCAGGAGTAGACCATTTGTTCATACCCAATTTACTTTCTCTTGCCATTACTGTCCATTAGCCTAAATATTTCTTTTCCATCTAAGTGCCTGCCCTGTTGATGTATTCAGTCACGTGTCTTTGCTTGGCCTTTTTATGTCTCTGCTTGTATGGTAAACTTGTGCTTTGTGTTATTTCCCTGTGAAGCCTTCTCTCCTGCTTTCCCTGTGCCTTGTTCTTGAGCACAGGTGAGCAACACTATGCACTGAGCTCTCACCATGGCCTTGTGCAGTGAGGTCAGTATTCCTCGATTGCTACGACGTCCCAAGACCATTTTTCCTTGATAGGGCAACATTAGTGTTCCATCGTTCTCTTGCAATGCCAGCCAGTGCACCTGTTGCCTTAGTTGCATTCCACTGACAATGTCCCAGTCTAGGGAAAAACTTGTTTCCTGGTCCTAGAGAAGGATATTTCATTTCAGCTGCTCTCAGAGCATTGCAGACTGAACAGTCTCTCTGATTTCTCTTATGCAAGATGAACAAATAAAGCTGCCGTGTGCTCTGCCTCACCCAGGGGAGGACACGGAAGCAGCTCCCTGCGTTCGCTGCAGATTGACAGCCTGGGGTAGTCGGTTTGCCCCTGGGGCGTCCCTTACCCCATCCCGTCTTTGCTTCATGGTCCATGCAGTCTGGCACCACCAATGACCTCACCGCAGCTTACACAGGTGCAGAAAGACTCCCAGGCTCGGGGCTGCGGTTTCAGCACCTTTGCTAGCATCTGTTTTGCTATTTTCGTAACAACCTCTTTGCTTTTGTTTGATTGTAGCAGGGCCAACGAGAGGGGAAAGTTCCCCAGAGGCTCAGGATTGAACACAAAGCACCCTCTCGCTGCAGGCATTTTATTGCAAGGGTTTTGGCTTAGCCCACGTTGGCAGACCCCGAGAGCTTCATTTCCCCCCGTGCAGGGGGACAGCAGTGCACCCCACAACCTAGGCAGGTCTGATCCATGGCAAACCAGAGCATCGTGTGATGCGGTTGGAAAAGAGCAATAGGGGTTTTGTTTGTTTGTTTAAACCATAAACCCAGAGCTAAGGGGCTTGCTCAAGGCCATTCAGAGCTCATGACTTCCAAGCAGGGATTTTCCCGCTGCCAGCCCAACCTGCCCGTGGAGTTGGCTTGGGCACTGGTACGGACCCGGGGCTGGGAACTGGGTTAAACTACAGAGACCGGTGACAGAGCTGCCTGAAAAAAGTTTGGAAAGAACAAGTCGTGCTGGGAGCATTAAAATGAATAATTAAGGCTTGGATTCCTTTAGGGAGGAAAAGAATTTATTGCTGCTCTTTTCTCTAGCCAAGGGGGACATTTGTTACTGAGTTGTGTATTTTGAGACAAGACGCAAATGCGATTTGGGGAGGGCTGGGGAGGAGGGGTTTGGGGTTTTTTTCTTTTACCTGGGTAATCTGACCGCACAGTGAGACCTTCTGGGCTGTTTATACCACCGCGTTATTTCTTACGGTCTACACCAAGAACCTAGACTTGTGCTTCATTTCAGTAGCCCTCAGTCACTTTTGCTTTTAGAAAAATCAAGCGCTGAGAAGGGAATTCTCCTCCTCCCTCTGCTGTGGTGTCTTGACATTTACACATGCACAAGGTACCCGGCAGAGCAATCTGTGGGTCCAGGTTTGCTTATCCCAGCACAACTCTATCAGCTGCAGCAGCCCTTTCTCCGATTCCCATCAGTGGGAATGGGGGCACAACCAGGGCAGGTGCTCTGGTTTTTTAACTGCTTGGTACCTTGGGCTTTCCGTTACATTGATGTAAAATGGGAATTGAATGCAATGAGCTCTAACTGATAGACATCCTGCCCACTGCAAGGAGACAGGTTGCATGGCAGTAGATAATCATGCCCAGAAAGCTTAATAAATGGAGTGTTTGCAGTTTCAGCTGGTTTACAAACTAAGTATTTAATAAGCTTTATAACAGAAGACAAAAAAAAAAGAAGTTTTCCAGCATTTTTAATTAGTATTTTTTTCATTTCAATGCTTGTAAAGGGGCAAGTGTTCTTCAGCATAGCTGAAGGAGCTCTAGTCAAAGCTCCAGGAGATGGCAGAGTGCACCTCAGCAAAGCTACTGATATCCATTGAATAAAAATAATAATAAAAAAAAAACCAAACACACACACACCCCCCCCAAGCACACTGAGAGCAATTCTATCCAAGCTCTAAAAATGTCTTCTTTCCTGATAATCTAACATAGCAGAAACACATTTCGCTGTGACAGCAGCTGGTGGCCCAGTTGTGTTTACTACTTGCTTTGTCCATAGGCGATATTCTCCACGGAGACTTGGGGCCATTACTACCAGCCGCAGCTAGAGTTTGTTGATTGCCTGTCCTGTGTAGAGCTGTTCCTACAGTGTTTTTTAAATAGTCAGCAGTAATTTTGCACCTGTATTGATGTTTTGGTCTTGCTCATCTCTTTGCTCTCCAGGAGAATCCTTGAGCTTTGCGGATGATTTGCTTTCTGGCCTTGCGACATCCTGTGTGGCAGCGGGCAGGAGCCATGGAGATGTCCCTGAAACCAGCCTCTATTCAGTCATTTTCAAGTGCCTGGAACCAGATGGTCTGTACAAGTAAGGAGAGGCATGTGGGGAAGTTCTGGGGGCAAAGAGGGATTTCTGATGCTATTATTTGATTGTTATTGACCTGTTCAGTCAGCCCGATGTTACAGCAGATGCTGAGACTCTTTCTGTTGCTTTGGGTGTCCTGCTCAGCTAGTGAAAATGGAAAACTGGTGTCTCCCAGTACAGTCCTGGAGGCACTGGGAATCTATGGGAGACTCCACTGGAATAACTCACGTTTTCAGTATCCTGGGCTTCCCGGTCCATGCTGGGTGGATAGGGTTGTCTGTCACGGATGAACTGAGCTAATGTCATCAGATTGAAGCAAGTTGCCAAATGCCTGGTGGATTGAAATAGCCAGATGTCGAAAGTGCGATAGGTGGTGTTTATATAAGTTGCTGTTTAGATCGGTAGGACACGTACCACAGATCAGCGAGGCACCGCATCCATCTGCCCACCACCCAGCTCCCTCTGCAGGGGTGGCTGGCCGTGCCTGTGCTGGTGTCCTCTTGACTCTTCTGAGATATTCTTTGAGCGCATGGGTTTGGATTGTTGGTTTGAATCACATGGAGTAATTAGTGTCCAAAGCAAAGGGATAATTTCAGGATCTGAATATTATCTTCTCCTTCAGTATCATTTGGAGAGGGTCTGGCCTTTTCAGCTTGGCTTGTTAGCCAGGGCATCCTCTGTCTTGAGGGGGATATCAGGAGTCAGGACAGTAAGAGAGAAAAAAATTGAGAAAAAAGGCAAAGAGACAGAGCAGAGACAGAGTAAGCGAGAGAGAAACACCCAGGGCTTAATGTCAGAGAGACTGTAATAATTAAAACACATTTTGTAGTGAGTAATGAAACTTTTTATAGGACCACAAAAGCATTTAGAGTGAGAGCTGGCAAATGGTCTGTCAGTGAGAACTTTTTAAGACCTTGATTAATACTTTCCTTTTGCCTCCCTCTTCACCACCCCCCAGTTAAGTATCTTGACAGCCTCCGAAGAAGGAGAAGCCTTTTTTGCACATCTCTCGAGCAGGGCTGCCTCCAGGAGTGGGCTCCAAGTGACACCTCTTGCCATTTAATAATTGTAAATGTTTTTCTTGTTAAATATATATAATGCATAAATACGATTATTAATATCTCTGGGAACTCTGCTGCTCTGAAAAGGTGCCAGGGAGAGGCTGGAGCAACCGCAGAGCTTGCTAATAACCCGCCGCCCATAAAATCAGCCGGTTGTGAGCTCTCAGCCGTTCGGCTTACGGCTGCCAGGGGCGCCGGGTGAGGGAAGAGCTGCTGGGTTTGATGGGGAGGCTGCTGCTGAGGTGAATACATGGAGCTGGGAGCCAGAACGTCTGGCTCTTGGGCAGCCTGGGCTGCCAAATCATCTTCCCCATCTGCTGGGCAGGGATAATTGCACTCACCCATTGCTTTAGGGGCTCTGTTATCTGATTCCTGATGTCTGCGTAGGGCTGGGAGAGCCCTGGGTGGAAGGTGGAAGGCTTTGTCCAGAGTCTTGTCATCCCTTTCGTCAAAGCCAGGTTTCTGCTTCACAGTCGTAAGGCACATTGCCATGGAGGGGGTAAGCAGTCAGCAGTGCCCCGTGTTCTGGGGGTGGCTGTGGGCAGCTCCTACTCTCTGTGGGTGCCCTTGGGTGAGGGACAGTAGGTTTTTGTGGGCAGCCGTGGCTGCAGGCAGCCAGCAGGCAGCAGTCCCCTGGCATCAAGGAGCTTTGGACCTCATCCTTCTGCGGGGACAGGCCCTGGGGTGACGCAGTGTTGGCTTCATCCCACAGCTAATGCTCAGCAGGGCTTGGCACGCTGTTCCCAGGGCTGTGCACACTTAAGCACACATGTATGGACACATGTTCATGTTGGCACCTGTGGGGCATGGACCCACACTCCTGGGCATCAAAAAAAGTGTGTGTGCACATACGCTACAGCACGCCCTTCTTAGCACTGGCTGCTGCATGCCCAGCACACCTCCATGCACTGCTACACCTGCTGCTCAATGTGTTTGCATGCACTGCCGTGGATACATGCATATCCAACACACACACACATTTGCTCCAACCTGGGTCCTAACCAGCACGTGTTTACGTAGCATCTGAGCGTTCTGAGATACATAGGCACATGCATCAAATATTCCTCTGTTCAGACGTCCATACAGTTGCAACACAGCATGAAGAAAGCCAGACAGTGAAATGTGAGGCTAACACTCTGTTCTGAGCCCGTGCAGATGTAACAACAACAGAAACATGGGAACGGGGTCATTTCTTAAATTGAATTTCTTCTGCTTGTTTCATTTGTTTCTGTGGAAAAATAGCTATCTTGGAAGGCTCTGGCCTGGGTAGAATCCTGATTATAGCCACTCGACAGGGACCTGTGCTTTTCTCTAGGCTGTTAGGTGAGCACACGGAGTCTGCAGCATTGAAGCTCTTCAAAAGCAAATGCTTTTGCTTGTTCAGTAGTCTGAGGGTATGACATAAACCAAGAGAGAGAACTGTGAGATTGTGGAAGTCTCTTCTGCTCTGTAAATGTGTCAGACATTCTGTCCCTTTTCTTCTCTAGTACCTACGGCAATTCCACTCTGCCATTGACCATTCATTTGGAGTATTACCAGCCGGAGATCAAAGCTGGGCTTAAGTATGAAAGTCAAAACCAAAATATGCTCTACAAGCAAACAAACAAACAAAGTCATATTGATTCCTCTGCTTTTGAGACTTCCGTAATTTCAAAACATAAGCTAACAAAAGGAGAACTAATTTCTTCATCCTTTGCCATTTCAGTCTGACACAAGCATGTTGCCTGTCAGCCCTTTTCTTCCCTTTGCCTGTAGTACCTTGGGGTTGAGATGTCCCTGCATGAAGGGTTTTTGAAGGGAAAGTAGCTCATGTCAACAAAGATGTGTGTGCTCTGTAGGCTCCTGTACGAGCGTGGAGAGTCCTGCTGGTCTGTCAGACATGGGTGCCCGTGCGTGGGGATCTGTGCTGCAGGCATGTGAATGCGTTCCTGTTCACACACGCAGGGACACTGAGGGTGGTCCTTGAAGACTGTCAAGTTTGGTTTAAGATCTTAAAAACAAAACTCTTATAATTCTTGCAAAATGCATCACAGTAGAGGGGTTTGTTCTCCCCTGAGGTCAGCTAGAGAGCAGTCTGTCAAGCTTCCAGGTTGAACTGGAAGAGGATGGAGTGAGGAAGGCAGAGGGAGAGATGTCTGTGTGTCTGTTTAGTACTTGTTTTGCATGGACCAGCCAGCCCGGACAGTGGTTAACACCAATCAGACTGATGGTTTGGGAGCTTGGGAGCACCATGCTGTGACAGGCAACTTGTGATGCACCAAACACCAGTCAAGAGGAAGGGCTCTGACTTGTCTCAGAGGCCAAACTCAGCCTGGAGGACTGAGCTTTCATTGCTCATGGCCCGTACATAGCTCAGCATCCTACAAACCCAACTGACCTCTTCACTGTAGAGACAGGAGCTGCCCTTGTGCATCCCACAGCCTTCCTGAGCCTTCGGTCCAGCTCATCCATCTCAGCTTCTCACCCTGTCGTTCCTTGAGTGCCTGGGGATGCCTCTTCGCTGAGCTGTACCTGATCAGCCGCCGGAAAGCAGTTTTGCCAGCCCAGCACGTTCATTTCAGATACTTGGGGAGACACCAAGTATCCCTCAGCCAAAAAAGGGAAATTTTGGAAAACGAAATGAAAACCCCCTCCAGCTCCTCAGTGGAGCTGCAGTGCGAACACACCAACTCCTTCCCTGCGCCACAGATACTATAATTATAGATTAGATTAAATCCCAATGTTTCACTTTATTTACATTCCTGACCTAGCCTATTCATTTCCGGTGTTTGTGCCAAGAATCAGCACAAAATTTACTGGAAATAATATGGAAGTCATCAGGATCCCTTCCAAAGCCTTTCCTTGGAGTGTGTTCATGTGCTAAGAAGGAGCCTCGACTTTGCATTCCCTTTGTTGGCTCGGATAGGGTTTGCCCAGGGTGATCCTGAACCAACCCAAAGGCTCTGGGAGAGCATGTTTCAGGAGTGTTGGAAGGGTGGAAACCCCTTCCCAGGGGATGGAGATGGGGCACTGCCATCAGATGGAAGGGGATTCAGTTAGACCTTAGAGTAACAACAAAAGGCTTTCACATGCGGCCAAGACCCACCAAGCCCTGCCTGGACAGCATCATCCCCTGTAGGGTCTGGAGGCCATGGCCACCATGGCCAAGCTTAGCCTCTGTCATCATGTGCTGGCTAACAGTGTACTTTTTTTCTTTGGCCAGCTTAAGGCAAGCGGCAAAGGTGTTGAGTAGGAAGAACCCATCATAGCACAGAGAGACAGCAATTGCAATTCAGCAGACTGAATGTGCTTGAGGAGCTGGCCCAGAGCAAGGCTGATTAATGTTGAATGACCTCTGCCTTGTGCATAGCTGGGATAAAAAGTGGAATGGAAACCCTTGGTGCTCAAGAGTGTGCTAATGCTGGCAGCAGTTCGCTGCTCCTTATATGATACTAATTGTTATTGTTGGTCTTCGGTCAGAAAGACACGTGAGTGAGCACTGGAGCAATCGGAGACAGATCCCAAATAGCTCAGTGGCATGGGTTAAAACACATCTGTTACAGCCCTTGGCTGAGTCCCCTGTGTGCACAGGAGCTGTGCTGCTTCATTGAATCCACCTCTTCTATTCCACATGCTCTCCAGCTTCCTGAAGCCGAGTGGTGTATGGCTGTAGTTTCTTCTCAGGCATTCCTGGCTTGCGGGAGCTCAAACAAGGCAAGTCAGGAGCTGAACAAGTGTTTGCTAAGTCCCAGGCCTGTGCTCTAAATGCAGGCTTGTCCTCCCTCAGCAGTTTAGGATTGCTTCAGAATCAGGCTGCCCAAATGCTGGCTCAGATGTGTGGTCGTTTTTGCTGAAGGAAGCCCAGCACCGAACTGTCTGGGCCCGCCGGGGCTGGGTGCAGATTGCTACAGTGGAGGTGGATCGGGCCCAGATAGGATAGTCTGTATACGGAGGTCAGGGGTTCAGCAGAAGAAGGAGACAATCTCTCTTTCTGCTGATATTAATGAAGTCCCATGCATGGAGGAAGGTTGGCTCCTGTTGAAGTTTCCAGCGTTAGGAAGGTACACATAAAAAAGCCATAGAGAAGACATTCATGCTTTCTTCAGGGCCAGTCAAGGTGCTGGAGGTTTTCCCCAACTTTGCCATTTGCTCTACTGGGTGATTTAACCAGGTCGCTTTGTCTCACTTTCATCCTCATCTGTTTGCCTGTCCCCTTCATAAGTGCAGGTTTTGAGCTCTGTCTCACTATCTCTGTGCACAGCCCAGCCTGGGTGAATCAGATCAGGGCCTCCAGTTGCTGCTGCAATGGTGTGGTAGCATCCATTGGCCATCGCCCTTCTAAATGTTGGGTTTGTGCCTGAATCCTCCTTTTGATCTGTCTCTGCCACCAGTATTCAGCCACCTGGGACAGATTTGGAGTCAGGATGCACTTTTCCACTGACCTCATGGAATCTTCTTCCCTAGTTGTCCTGGTTAAACCATGACACTAGTATCTACCAAGCGTATGAGCATCTCCCTCCTTTTCGCTGGAAAGTTCAGGTTATCCTCCCCAAATTCTCTGCTTCTGCTTGTACCTCATGTCACAAAGAGAAACAGAACAGCCTTTGTTTCCTCCCACATCTGGCTCCTCCCCATCCCTTCCTCAGGACATCTGGATTGAAAACCATTCTTGTTTTTGTCCTAAAACCTCCCGGCATCCAAACCCCAAACCTGGCTGGGTCCAGGCCCATTCGTATTGCTTCTCTGGGGGTGGCTGGAGGAAGGCTGGTAGTGGGGGAGCAAGGAGGAGGAGGCGGCATGGACAGGTCGTTGTGCAGGGTATTGTAGCCGGGGGAGTGTGCGAATACAGGATTCTTCCTGGAAATGGTAACGGGGTGGAGAGGAGGAGCTTGGCCTCTTCGTCTGTTGGTAGACAAATGGACCTTTGCAATTCCACTTTTTCCCCATTACCCATCCCCTGTCGCCAACCCTTTACAGTTACAGACTTGGAGAGTATTCGTATTTTTGAGTGTGCAGAAACTTAATGCCACTAACATACATCCGTCCAAGTCTTATCTCATTGCCTAATGGGAGAGCGTGTACAAGAGATGCAATATAAATATCAACACACGGGCGTTGCTGGCTTTGATTTGCCTCTAAGCCATGCATTGTGCTACTGCGTTGGAGTCGTTTGCTTTGTTCATCAGTTCTCCGTGGTACAGAGCACCTTTTTCCTGAAGGCTGGAAAGATGGGGGCCATGTTGATTTGATTCTTACAGCAGGGTTTGAACCCTCTCCCCTTCCAGGACACAAGGAATTCACTGCTTGGCATGGATGTTTCTTTTGTCTTGTAGGGAAGGAATAGGTCAGGAGAAGGGCAAATGTTTTTGTTCTTGTTGGCCATGTCCTAGCTAGGGGAACTGAGGCAGGGAGAGGTGATGTGACATGCCTGAAGTTTTTTCAGTGGGCTGGAGCTGAGCAGAGTCAAGGGCTGCCCTTGCTCGCACTTCACGTAAGCCCCACTTCAGGAGAGCACTTAAGAGAATTGCTTTTTTGGTCAGGGGATTAAGCAATACCTCCTGCACAGAAATGCAGTTTCCTCTTCCTAATTTCCTCCTGCCGTCTGGAACCCAGGTACCTGAGAGTGCATCAAGGAATCCGAGGCACACCCTGGAAAATGCTGCTGGTTGGCTTGGTTGCTCTCCCCTCTCTTTTGTTCCTGTTCTCAGTGTGGTGTTGGTGTTTTTTTCCCAGCAAAACCAACCTGGCAGCCAAATGTCTTTTTGGCACAGTACTAGAGTCAGCAGCTGATGCCCCTTTGCCAGCTGGAGTTTCCCCTCTATTGCCAGAGTGCCGACGAAGCTCCTGCCGCCGCACCTCCGGGAGCGATGCTCGCTCGTCTTGTGGGGGGCAGCACCAGGGCTTTGACACCAAGAGGCAGTGTTACATCACTTCTGCAGCTCTGGGCCCTGCTTGCAGTCTTGCTGGGGTGCACACAGCCCAAAACAAGCTCTGCCCACGCTGATCCTGGAATTTAAATTATGGGCAAGCGTGATGCAGAGGGATCCAAGCAGACTGCCTGTGAGCCAGCCCAAGCCAGACACAGCATGGCCGCGTTTGCTTGGCAGTCCGGTGGCTTTAGACTTGCTCTGCCACGCCAAGAGGAGAGCAAGGGGGTATCAGACAGGGTGCAAGCCTGGGCTGGCAGGGCTGCTCTGCAGCAGGATTGGAGCTGGTGCTTTATGTAGTACAGTGCTGGTGATGTTTTCCTGCTCAGGTCTCTGTTAGGGTGACTGTCCCTTCACTGTGCGCTGTTTTGTGGCTGGATAGCTCTGATACACCCCAGGCAGACTCTCTCTCTGCACAATGATGGTTGGATTTGCCACGTGCGGGTTCATGTGTTGCTAGCCAACACTTTGATGTTTGGGTGGGAAGTTCCTGCCGCCTCCTTTGACTGCCTCCCTGCACCCAGTAGCAGCTCAGCCTGATAATTGCAGACAACTCAGGTTTTTAATGGGCTAATTATAGCCTTAAGGAGTGGCCAAAAGTAGCTCAGCTGCATCCATAAATACGCCCCAGGAAAGATGTGACAAGCTGCTCTGGTGCCCAGGTGTTTAGATACTACTGCACCCACAGGTCTTATCTGAACCTGGAGCCATACCCACAGCCCGTGGAGTAAATCAGCTCAGACAGACTCTGGATGGGACCCCAGGTCCCAAAAGCTGGAGCTATTTGGCCCAAAAGATGATGCTTATCTAAATAAACAGATAAGTTATGAGCTAATCCTGCCTGCCCATCTTCTCCTCCACACTCTAGAGGCAAAGTTTGGATGCCGTTACCTACCAGATCTGTCCCAGCTCAGACCAACAATGTGTATATATCTTATATATGGCCTGCAAGTCCATAAAACTAGTCAAACTTTTTTTGTTTTGTTTCAGTTTTCCAAAGAACACCTGCAGCACATCCCACACCGTCCTTTTCTTGTAACAACAGCACAGGGTCCCTTACCAGCCTTGTCTCCTAGAGAGCACTTTATCTTCATTTTCCTTTAGTGTTTTTTGGGTGCGTATTTAAAAAAAATTATCTCTTTTAATCTTTGACTTGGACAGAACTTTACATCTGTAAGCGCCCACCTCCTGGTTGTGCTGCACTGGAGTTTATCAGCACACAGCGACCTCTCCAGCTCTGCCACCCCTTCTCGCCCCTCCAGGTCACGGAACAAGGCTGTTTGCCAGCTGCAGGGAGTTTGTCCTGGGGAGGCTGTGTGGGTGATGGAGCCCCTGCGCAGGCGGTTGCTGAACTCAGCTGCTTTCCAGTAGGTCTCAAGTGACCTTTAACTTATTCCTTGGGTTTGGGGATTGTTTCCCCTCTGCAAAAGAAATTTGCTTGTGTTTTCCTAGTTTGAGGATATTGAGTGCATCTCCTCAATATCCAAAATCCAATCTCCAAATACCCGTGCTGGTTGCGTCTTCTGTCATGGTGTCTGGCCTGGGCCCTGTTGCAGTCGATGGAGTTGTTGCTCCCCTAGACTTCAGGCAGCCTTGGGTGCTGCTGATGGAGCAGGGGTGTGGTAGGGTGTGGCTGCCATTGCTACGCCGCTGCTGCTTCACTCTTTTGCTTGAAAGTGAACTTGTCAGGAGTGCCCGCATTTTGGGGCCTTTTGCAGTTGTATGTGCTGAGACTAGAAATCTCTCAGCTTTGCAGGTTCGCAGCCCTCATTGCCTGTCTCAGGTTATGTTAGGGCTGAAGTAGCTGGCTTGGTTGCTTGGCCAGCTACTTTAGATGGCCAAGGTCCTGCTGCAGAACCTGTGTTTGCAAAAGTAGCCAGTGAATTCAGACCTCTCCATTTTGGGAGCATCATCTTCCAGGCTTTGCTGGCAGAGCCATGGCTCCCATTGGCTTCAGCTGAATGTGCACCAGGGTAGATCAGTGTAAAACGGAGACGTTCAGGGTTAGCAAGTAACCTCAAAGTAGCTGCTTCTTCCTCAGTTTTCCCACCTGTAAAACAGATGTGTTAAAACTGAGCTAGCCCCTTTGCTAGGTTGCCTGTACAGTGAGGGGAAGAGTGTAATAAAATGGGAGAGAAAGCCAAGAAGTAGCTACTTGGTTAAGGAGGTGGCATCTACGTGGTGAGGTGAGACTTGCCATGGAGTGGTGGTCCCTGCTGGAGCTATGGCCCGCTTCATCTCTGCTTGGTCTCCCCAGTCCGATGCCACCTTGTACTGCCAAGGGTAGGATATTCACCTTGAGTACCTTTAGAGTGATTGCTCCCAGCGCACGTGCCCTCATCACTCCTGGTCACCTCACGCACACACACTCACTTCCCTCATCAGGAATGAGATAAATTTGATTATACAGCAATATGGTTTCTGTTATGAAAAGGGGAAAGAAAATACCCTGGCTTTCACTGAAAACCCTCGGAGCCAAAGCTTATGTCATAATTTAAAAGTTTCTAAAAAAGAAGTAAGGTCTGAGGGTTTCTTTTTGTTCAGGGAGTGGTGGATGGAGGGGATGGTGGGGCGGGGGCCCGTCTTCACTAGGTGAGCTGATGGAGCCAGGCGCGGAGGCTTGCTGCCCTGGCAGGAAGGGGTGCGAAGGGAGCCCCGATTCAGAGGGCGCGGTGCCTGGTCACTGGGAGATGCTTGCCCAGACACCTCGAGCCACTGACTGGGCGGCCAGCCAGCTCGGTCAGGTGGGCTTGGGTGCTTACCTTGACTCAGGTCTGAGCTGTGGTACCCCTGAATCAGAGTCTGTTGCTTTTCTTCCACCTTTTCTCCTCTTGATTTCTGCCAGGGAAGCTGCAGGGCAGTGCAAGGCAGCAGCAACCAGAGCCGCATCTGGAGCAGGCCAGCCCCTGGCACAGTGTTCTCTTTCCTCCCGAGCATCTCCCGCCACCCTGCAGTTAGGGAAATAGCCTGTGTCATTGCAACCAAAAGCACTGTGGAAAAAGGGATAGCCTAAATACTGCTGGAGTCCAGCAAAGTGCCGCACCTCGCGTTCTGCTTGACAGTGTACCCCACACCACGCTCCCCAGGCAACAGCTTGCAGTGACATCCCTGTGGCTCTTCCATTGCCTGTCCAAACCCGCCCGGTCGCTGCTCCAGCAGAGCTGCCCTGGTGCAGCCCACCCCGTGGTGTGAAGCCCACCCGCGTCACCCCACACAGCTCTCAAGCTCTTGCAGGCCACCTCCAGCTTTTGGCTCAGTCCCTGGCTTGTACCTGCTGCACTGCCGCACACTGAATTGTTTTCCAAGTGGAAACATGAGTTGAAGTATTAACTCCGCAAGGACCTTTCTTGCAGTGCACCAGGATTAAATATTTATGTTGGCAAAAAGCACGTAACAGGCAGCTCGAGATGAGAGATAATGAAATTGAGGTGTGTGAAAAAAGCGGGGGGAGGCAGGGGGCTTGCAGGAGCAGAAGGGAGAGGGACCCAGGTGGGTTGTAGTATGTGTGCATGGGCGATTGTTTTTGGTTTTATTAATACCCCACCTGTTTGTAGGAGGACCCCAGCCCCATCGCTGGGAGCTCTGTAGCGCAAAAGGGAGTGCAGAGATCAGCCATCACCGTTCCTTGCATGCACGCCAGCGTCGGGCAGGAATAGTTGTCACCCGGGTGACTTTAACTTAGAGCCGTCTGAAGTGAGGTGGGGCAGGGACTGTTGTGGGGAAGATGGCTGGGCAGGGAGCAGCAAGGGATGAGACCCTCTCTGTGTCATCTGCAAACAATGTACAATCCTAAATCATTAATAGCAGTGATATAGGATCCCTCGCTCTTCCAGACCGCTGCAGTCAAGGTTATTTACCGGTGACTGTATCTGATCAGGCAGCAATGTGGTTTGGATTATACAGAGGGTTCCCGATCAGGTCAGGAGGATGCTCATCACAGCGACCGCAGCACACCAAGCAGGGAAGGCCCATGCAAGCCTCCATGGCGGGCGTTAATGAAGAGCCCTGCAAGGATGAGCAGCAGGAGGGTGTGAGGGGAGCGGGCACAGGCGAGGTGCACAGCACGGAGGGTGTTGGGCAATGCAGGAGGGAAAACCCATTCCCCCACCCCAGCAGGAAAACAAGGAGTGCATGCAACAGCAAAGGGCACTGCTCTTTCTCAATTCATTATCTTTATGAGACAGCAACATCTCTCTCCTTCCACCCAACAAGTATCGCGGAAGGCAGCACACGGGGGGTGCAAGTCCTGCGCCGTGCTGTGGGAGCGTGGCCAGTCGCGGAGCCTCCAGGGAGGTATGAAATGCGGCATGAATGGAGTGTTAGGAGAGAATGGAAATTCTCCACTGGCTCCCAGGCCGGCTCTTGCGGGGGGTCCCTTGCTCACGATGACAGTGCTGCCTCTCATAAACACGCATTTCCTCATCCCCGTTTGTTTCTCTCTCTTGTGCAATCTCTTGTACCAGACGGGAATGGGGAGTGAGTCCCAGTGGTACGCGAATGTGTTACAAAAAAGCTTCCCACCCTGCCACCAACGAAGTACTGAGAAATAACAACAGGGTTTAAAAGAAGAAAAGAGAAAGAAAAGAAAGATGGGGGGAGCCGGATGGATTTGCTACTGGCCGTGAGTTATTATTCTGAGTGTAAACTCAAGGGCATGGCTGCGCTGGTAGTTTGCAGCATCAACCAGCATTCAGAAGCTCCTGCTTTGCTCTGTGCTATGCACCTCTCTGGGAAAAGGAAGCTCCTTCCCTGAACGCCTTTCCTCCATGAAAAAAATGGGACAAAAATAGGGGTGAAGTCACTTGGCTGAGGTCACGTAGTGCTCAAACCAAGAGAAAGTCCCAGCTCCAGCCTGCCTGCCCAATGCCATCCCCTGTGCTGGGTTGTTCCACTTGGGATGTGCAAGCAGCGCAGCTGCTGCCCTGCTGCCAGTCCATGGGCATTGTCCAGGCTGCCCTTCTCAATCGACACTGCTGGGATAGAGCCCAGCCAGGGTGAAGTGTGACGCTAAGGTGTAGGAGCCAGGGCAAGTCCCACCATTAAACACAGCCTGGACTGGTAGTAGAGGTTAGAAGGTCTCCTGGACCTGGGATGGTGGAGCAGGGATGGAGGGTCCATGTGTTAGCTCTAGCTGCAGAGGAGGAGTTGCAATCCTTCCATGCAGAGGGAAAAGCAAGGGAAGAAACCTGCAGGGAGTGATGCCTCCAGAGCAGCGTTTGCAGGAGAGCGGGGCTGGCTCTGCATCTCTGGATGCTTGCAAGCGTGGCCACCGTAATGGTGAGGCACTCTCCCGAAATGCCAGGCAGCTGGTCTCCAGTCCTGGCAGAGGCTTGCTGAGGGTAGCAGGGCTCTCACTCTGGGCTGGTTGGCTGTATAGCCATCATTTCAATAAAGAAATTATTACAAGGGGGTGGGGAGGCTGGGAGTTGGGGGGGGTGGGTAGTGGAGAAAAACACAAAACATCTGTTTTACTTCAAATCAGGGAAGATTCCTTTGCTTGCAAGGAATGTGTAAATCACGCCGGGCTGGGAGATGTACATAACCCTGCCTGAAAGCTCCTCTGTACTTCAAACGAATTCTAACATGCTTACTGGGATTTTGTTTTTATTATTTGTTTTGGGCCCCCCCGCCTCGTCCTACCCTCCGCCCTCCCTGTCTGCCTGCTGGAGCTGTGAGAATCTCCTGCCCGCTGCCAGCCCCTGGCCCTGTCCCCCCTCGATGTGGGGGCCTCGGGGCATGGGGCGAGAGGCCAGCGGGCAGCAGCGACCGCAGACCTGGCTTGCGTCCTTCTGCCGGGGCTCACTGGCACGCAGTGTCCCTGCCTTGCCACTGTCCTCCCCCCATGCCATCCCTGTGCCAACGTTGTGGGGCTGTTGCAGGGACCCATTGGCTGCCCTTGCTGCTCTCACAGCCCGGCACAGGGTGTGGATGCCTCTCTCTTGGAGGCTGGCACATTTGGATCCTGCCTGGGATGCTGCAAGCACAGTAAGCAGAGGAGTCCCCCTCCTCCAAGCCATTCCCTTGTGTGCTGTTATTGTTGTCGTGCTTTGTTTTGTGTAGAGGGTGAAGCTAGGGCTGGCCAACGGTGCTGAGGACAAACCCAACAGAGATAGATCGATCGACAGCCTCTGCTTGCTGGTAGGGATGCACGACGACCTCCCTGTGCCAACCTACTAAGGTGACCCGTCCTGCACCAGTGGGACCACCCTTGGGGCCGAGGATTGGCTCCACTCCCTGTGGTCGATGCAGCCAGACCTTCGCCTTTCTTCTGAGGCTGTTGAGCAGGAGGCCCTATTGTGGTGGCTTATATAAGAACAGTCAGCCATCAACTCGCTTGACGTGGACCACCCACTACTCTGCAGATGACACTGGCTTTTGAAGTCGCTACCAGCCTGGGCTGGATTTCAACCAGCAGCCCAGATGGAAGCCAAGCCCCCAGGAGGATGAGAACAAGCCCTACCAAGGGGATCTCCTGGGGTAGCAAACTGTGGAGTGTCTGGTTCTTGTTTAGAGTGACTGTGAGGTTGGGAGGGGCAGGCGTTTCCCAATTTGCCAAGGGTCACAACCTTCCTCTCCCCCCAACTCCCCAGGGCTGGCGATGGCCAAGCTTTGCAGAGCGTTGGTAGGTTGAGCGGCTGGTATGGTTAGCTGTGAACATTTCCATTGTGGAGCTCACTGCAGGGGTCCAGGGCCTCGCTTGTCTCTCCTTTCTCCCTGGCACAACTGGAGGAAGAGTCTGATTTATTCCCTCTCTTCTTCTGAGCAGCCCTCTCGTCTCCTGCAGCCGCAGCCTCCCCGAGCCCTGCTGTCTCTTCATGGAGAAGGAAGGCAGACACCCTAGGAGTAGCCCAAGGAAAGTACTAAAGTGATGTGACTCTCCTGGGACACCCACCCAGCATGCAGGACTAATGCTTTCAGATGAGGCTGAAAGCCACCCACCATAGATCCGTGTGAAGAAGACAAGCAAAACCTCGGAGTAATGACCTACGTCGTAACACATAACCTTCGTGGAGCTGGGGGCTTCGGGGTGGCTGTGGCTGAGGGAAGAGTGGCAGGGTTGTCCCAGATTGAAGAGGGGAGCAGAAGGTATTGCAGCAGGAAGGAGAGAGGATGCAGGTGCTGCCTGGGGATACCCTGGCCCTGGGAGCGGAGGGAGGGTTGTGGAGAGCTAGAGGGATTGATGGGCATTGCAGTGTGAAGGCTGTGGCAGGACCTGAGGAACATGTGGGATGCAGAGCCTGAGGAAAGCCCTCCTTGGCTGTGCTGTGCCCAGGACAGCTCGATCCATCACCAGCTCTCGCTGACGCTCTGCAGCCGGAGCAGGATGAGCCCCTGTGGTTTGCAGCCTCGGGCATCAATCTGAGCCGCGGCGTGGGGGGAATTGTTCCAGCAGCACGGGGAGTCAGAGGCAACTTGTTTGACCTTTGTCCAAAGGCTTTGTTTGGGATCTCCTGGTGAGTCCCAGCAGAACAGGGACTCTAGCACTCAACAGACTGATACGGGCTGCTTTTGCTTCGCTGGAGGCGAAAGCACCAGCCCGTAGTGGCTCAGCACCACCTCCTTCGGGTTCTTCACCTCACCAAAGGACATTGGAATTCACATCCCGGGTAACCTGGGACCTTCGGTGGCCTTGCCAGACAGAGGGGGACACACCTTGCCTCAAGCCCTGGGACAGGCAGTGGAGACTGCAAAGAGCTGGGCCAGTTTTTGCTGCATTGCCTTTATAAGCACATCTGTGAATCTTCATCCTCGCAGCCAGCAGGACGAAAGCAAGGCCACAACTGCCAAGAAATACGGACCTCAGACATCCTCTATCCATCCTGCCCAAAGCTGGTAATTCCAGAGTGATCTTGCTTTTTCTGTCATTGTCCTGTCCCCAGAGTACAGGGACTATCCCTGTGGGACACGCCGGAGGGTTTATTGGGCATCTTCAAGCTAATAAAAGACTTCTTGCTCCTTGGAGCACGTCTAGGAGCTAAAGCCCCAGGGTTGCAACATAGACTGTTAGTGCTATCTCATGTCAGGGCGGCTTTTTTTGGGTGTGCTGTCCTGCTGCCATGCCAAGGAGCTGTTCTCTCATCCACGTCTTGTCTCCATCAGAAGCTTTGTGCAGTGCCGCGGCCCCTCTCTCCAGAGAAGCTTACTCTGCTCTTGCTTCATCAGTGGTGTAAAGTTGCTCCTGAAAGGATGCACTCTGTGAGCCACACACTGGGGAAATAGAAACCTTATCAAGGGTGAGGAAGTAATCATCTGCTCCTTGCCAGTGGTTGCATGGAGCAGGGGTGACAAAGGAGGAAATCTGTAAGACAGAGAAAAGGGCAAGGGGGTGGCGGGGGGCACTGCTGGTGCTCCAGCCCCGGGATGGTGAAGGATGCAGCAGCCAGGAGGGCTGCAGTGACCGTGCTGTACCTTCTGGGTGAAACTGTGACCCTGCTGAAACCGGCTGGCATTTTTCCTTCATTTCCAGTGAAACACTTTTTCACCTAAGGCAATCTTGGCACTGCCGCTTGCAAGGTGTCCGGCTGGCAAAGGAGCTCCTTGTGGGATCTTGGCCCTCCAACACAGGTATCATTCAGGAGCAGGGCTCTAGGGAACAGATGGTGGCCTGTGTATCAAGGCCCTCTTTCACAGCCATGGTGGTACTGGGAATCGCTGCTCCGGTGGGGTTTATTGACAGGGTTTCGAGGGAAATCTTGGGAAACTGAGACGTTGCAGCTGAGGCTGGGAAGGTGAACGTCCTACCGGGGATATCTCTGGTAGGAAGGCAGTGGATCCAGGCAGTAGCAAGAAATGGTCAAGATTTTAAATTAATTTATTTCTTTCCCTTTTATCCTTTTTTTTTTTTTTTTTTTGTGGATCTTGTTTGACAGGGGTCTGAAACGCAAAGAAATTGATGAAGTGTTATAAGGAGTGAGAGCTGAGCGAATCTGCATTGTAGCTTGGCTCAGGCATGCAGCGTCTGCCGTGCGCGTGGAGGGGAGCCGGGGGGACCAGTGCTCACACCTTGCCCGCTGCAGGCTTTGAATCTCTGTGGCCTCGTAGCTGAGAGACCGAGGACAAGCCTAGGAGACCTGGAGCAGCATAGCATGCTGACCCAGTGCCGAGGGAAGACAGCATTTCGGTGCCAAAAGTCATGGAGTGGTATTTTCCTGTTCCTCGGCTCTTGAACCGATAGACTGTAGCCGAGATACCTTGTGCATGCTACCTGGGGATCGACCTTGCATGTAGACATGCTCGGCAGTCTCCTGTGAGCCTCTCCTCCCTCTTGTCACCTCTCCAGTGCCACCCAGCTTCCAGACAGCAGCCGCTGCCTCAGATAAATCCAGGTGCCAGGTAAGAAGGCATCTGATACTGCTTTAGTTTCTGCGTCTCTTGTCGTGCAGCGGTGCACGGCAGCTCTGGGGTTTGTGGTATGTGCAGTGGATGCCGCAGACACTTCTGTGAGTGCGGTGGTGGGATGCCGTGACACCAAAGTGGCACTGTCCCACGCTGCACTCCTGTAATGCATTAAGTGGACCTGCTCTCCTCCCTGGCAGCTCCTCTAAGTACCACACTCTCAAGTCAGTGGTTTTGAGCATGGACATGGCATCAGGTGCAACTCAGAGTAAACTTGCAGTGCAGATAACCCTGGGTGACATTTCCAGGGTTGCCACAGAGCAGAGATGGACCCGCGACTGTGCAACCCTGTTCCCAGCACCACAGCTGCTCCACCTGCCCTCACCATCTCAGAGATTGGGTCTCCTCTGCCCTTTTCCAGAGGTCTTCTTGAACAAGCAGCCTCTTACTCTGCAGAGCAGCCTGTGCTCTTCCTCCTGCCAGAAGTATTTGATGGGCACTGTTTTATACGCTTCCAAAAGGCATCAGACACCTGAGGCATGTTGTGGCAGGTACATTTATTTCCCTCCATCTGACAACTGTGGTCTGGTATTGTTGAGAGGCATCTGTTGAAGGATAACGATTAGTCTCGCAGCACTTGCTGTCCTGGAAAAAAAGGTGTGAATTGTGAGAACAGTTTACTGACAGCCTCATGTATTCATGTAACAGCAAAACTTCAATACTCTGGTGTGGTACCAGCGTTGCTGCTAACCTGTTCCTCCCTCATGCTGATGGGAGCAAGGTCAGTTGTCACAGATGGTTAAAAGAAGCCCAGTTATAAAAGGTACTTTTCTTGTGTGGTAGAACTGCGAGGAGCGCTTTCTAAAAGACGGGTTTTTTTTCAAGATGGCACTATCCACTGTTTCCTTATTGCAGTATAGTTTCTGCAGAAAGGCAGAGCCAAAAAGGATGGCAATGCAAAACAGAAGATGTTGGTCCTTTTGCAGAAGAGGTACGATACATAAGCAGCAATTTGCTGGGTGGTGGTAGCAGGTTGATGTTGGCTCCCTCGGTGCCTCTCCCCAGCCTGCAGCCGGCACCGAGCTGCTCAGAAACTCCTTTTCCAGGGCGAGTTGCCCCCTCTGCGATGGCACAGCCTGAGGTCACAGCACAACCCCTTCCACCCAGCCCTGCCCCACATTCCCACCAGGATTCAAATGCCCTAACAGAAGCATCTGATTGCTGTAATGCTTGTGACAATTCCAGCCCTGGGGAGGCAGCAGAAGGTCATCCACTGCCCTGTAAAGCTCAGCCCACATCCCAAGCCTCCAGTAGAGCCTCTGGTAGGGATGCAGTGTGGTCAGTCGCATCCCAGGGTACCAGCCCACCTTGCTATCTGGCATGGGCAAGGGCATGACATAAGTGATCAGCCCAAAGTCAGGGCCCAACAAATAGACCAAGAAGTCCTCTCCTTCCAAAAACCACTCCCTGCTCATTGGCTGTTTGGTATTTGCTGCAGAGGCTGGGGGGGTTGTTCTCATTTACCTTTCCTAATTATGCCAAATCACAGAGTCGCCAATAAGCTAAGCTGCATTCCTGTGGCTTGTGTGGACGGGCTGCTTTTTATTTGATTTTCTTTCTTTTTAAATTGTAATGGTTTCTGAATTGGGAATGCTTGCACTAAACACCCCCCCAACACACACACACACCCTTGCCGTGCTTGTCCAGACTGCTGCTGACAGACGAGCCCCGCTCTTGCTCCGTAGCTGTCAGTGAAAATGGCTGGGAGGCTCAGCAGGAGATGTATGAGCCCATGGTGGGGGGACAGGGGTGCATGGGTGCCCAGTGGCCCCGTGGATCATGCACACCTCATGGCATGCAGCTGGGGGTAGAACACCCACAGCTCTGCTCCACCCCACAGCACCCCATGGCTCTCCCAACTTGCAAAATAGTTTTTCAGGGAAACTCTTTGTGTAAATTTATTGATGGTTTTAGCAGCCAGGAGATGCTGAGATGAAGGTCTGTTGCTGCTCACCAGACTGATGCTCTGCTGTGAGTATCGGCACAAAGAAACTCTCACACCCTCTCAGCCTCCCCGCCTCTAGGCTGCCTCCAGCGAGCCCCTCACCTTGGTGTCCAGGAGCTGAAGGCACTAGAGGACTGGGAGAGGACACTGTTTGTGGGTCCCCTGAGCACGAGGGTGTGCGCAGTGCTGGGTGCGAGGAGTGTGTTCACACCCATGTGTGTTTGTTGCAGCATTCCTGGTGGCTCCGTTCTGCCCATGCCTGAGTCTGGGCACAGCCCAAGCCTTGCTGGACCCGGGTTCCTCGTGCCCAGTCCCCGTGTTGAAATCACCAGGGAGCGGGGAGGCAGGGATTGCCAAAAGCTGGTCCGTTGAGGGCTGTTGAACAGAGGCCACCAAATTGTTTTTCAGCTGGAATGGGAGGTGAGAAGGGCTGGCAAAGCAGGGGTGTGATGTCTGTGTGTCAGCACGCTGGACCAGCCTCAGCAGCGTGGCGCTGGTTGTATGTGAGCCCACAGACCCTGGGCTGTGCAGAAGGCACGGATAAGCTGTGACCAACTAGAGGGTGATGACAGGACTTGCACATAACACCAAGGTGATGCAAGCTCAGCCAGGTCAGGATTTGTGGGTTTGTGCTCAGCATCATGGGTGGTGGCACCCACGCTGCCAGGGGCAAGAGCATCCATTGCACCGCATGCGTGACCCCGGCCAGGTCAGCCCTGCACCGAGCTCCCGGAGCTGGCAGCGGAACAGTCCTGTGGCCACAGGAGCAGAGTGCCCAGCCCAGGCCTATCAGCCAAGCTCTCAAACCCTACTGACGAGAGCAGCTTGCACCACTTTGAAAGCATGAGACCGTATTTCTGCAAGACACTGCACTCTGGAGCAGCGTCTCTGCCCTGTCCCCCATTTACACAGTGCAGGGGTCTCCTCAGCACAGCCCGGGTTTGCCACAACAGCCACTGCTGTTGGATGCAGCCAGCTACTCGCAGGCACACGGTCGCTTAGCAGGGGTGTTTGGCAGCTGCAGGAGTGCTTATTGCACTCCTTATTGGACCCTTTTCTCTACAGCCCATTTGTGGTACAGCATCTCATTCAGCAGCTGCACGAGCCCAGAGGCTTCTGGAAGAGCAGTGCACAAGGCAGAACAGAAATGCCTGTGGTATCTCTGTAGGATATAAAGAAATCAGCTGCTGAGCTGAGGAAGGTCAGATGCAGAAGTCCTTATCTCCCTTCCCGCAAATAAGGATCATGAGTAAAGCACTCAAACATCGTGAGCATCATGAGAGGGAGTTAAAAAAAACATGAGCCGACGTTGTTGTCTATAAATAAATAACATGTTCTGGGGATTCATTGTCAGCCTTACGGTTTCATGCCTTTAGAATTTTGTGTTTGGGGTTCTTTTTCTTTCAATTGCAAAGGGATAGATTTTTTTTTTCTTTTTCTTTGTTTTTTAACAGAACTGACTATCTTCCACAGTCATTGCATTCCAGGAACCGAAGCTTTAACACCCCTCTCCACTTTTTCTTCCTCCTCCAAGAAGCATCTTGAGCCTAGTGATAAAATCCAGGCTTCAGCCAATGTTGGGTGGGGTATCTATGAGGAAGGTGTTGACATTTCATGAGGCCACATGTTAATTGCTTTCTATCTCTCTCTGAAAGTTCCTTCGGGTCCCAATAGGTTTGAATTTAGTAGTAAACATTGAAGCGGCATTACTTTGTAGGACTTCGTATGCTGTGTTTTGCTGCAGAGGTGGCGACGTTTCCAGGCATGGAGGAGCTGATCTCTGCCAAGAGCATATGTGCTTCGAGCGGTGAAATGCTCTTTGGAAGCTCTTTGGGCAAATATATATCTTAGTATTTCTAGAAAATCAAGGGTTCGTATATAATCTTACTTAAGGCATGGGTGAAAAAGAGGATCAGCTGTGAGACGGTAGCAGGTAGCCCCAAGCTCCTTTGGAAAGCGCAGAGGGAACATGAGAAAACCTTGTGAGGAAAGTCTATGCTAAACAAAACACCTCCAGGTTATGAAGGAGGCTCTGCCAGATCATAGCTACCATATGGCATTCCAGGTTTTCTGATACGGTTTCATGACTGAGTGTGGGTCTGGGACCTTTTTGTTTCTGGCTTTGACTTCACCCCAGAGATCCTCTGCCTTGGGCAAAACACTCAGAACCACTCTTTGGCCTCTTTTTTTTTACAAATTACCAGGGTTGGCATAATTAGGTGCAGCTCCATCATCATCCGTGGGGATGCTGCCTGTTTTCATCCTTGGCCCAAAGTGCTGTATGTAGAAGTAAGTATGGCAGGAGGATCTCTGTGTAGCATTGTGGAGCTGGACTCCAGCCCACCACGTGCTCTGCAGAGCTCCCTCCCTCAGTCGTGCTCGCTTTGGTTTTCCCCTTATTTGCTGTGCAGACATCCCCATCCCTCCCATGTGGTGGTGGTCCCTCTCCTCCCACCAGCTACCCTCTTCGTGCCCTGTTGGGTCCCAGGCTGGTCCTGTCTCTGCCAGCAGCTCCTCGCTTGCATCTGCTGCAGATTTTGCTCAGATGCAGCAAGCAAGATCCGCCTGTTAATGCTGGGTTTACATTGAGCCGCAGATCTTTGCACTCTCTCCTCTTAATTGTCTGTTTCCGGGAATAAAAGAAAAAAATAAACCCCAGCACTCTGCGCAGTGCCATTAACTGGCCGTAAAAGTGTTTTGCCGCAGAGAGGCTGTGTGGTCAAGTGGTTTGAGAACAAGATTGGAAGCCACCATCTCCCGAGTTTCCAAACCATTCATGTCACTGAGCCTCTCCAGGGCATGATGCTTCACCCCGTATGTCTGTTTACCATCGATAAAACAGAACTATTAGTACTGCCGTGCTTCAGGGTGATTTTGGGACTGTAATTAATGTGAAAACCTTCTGAGATGACTTGCTGGAAGGAGTTAGAGAGGTGCAGAGGGCTGTGTGCTGCCGGGGCTGCCAGCCTCCACCAGAGCTGGATTTATTGGTGCTGATTCCAAAACATCTCATTCAGAGTGAATGGAAATTAAAAACTTTCCTCTATGGTTCTTGAAAGAGGACTGGTTTCAGGTGAGGTAAAGCAATTACTTTTCTTCTTAGAAAAGAATTTTTGACTACATCAAAATCACTTTGGTTCTGATGATTTTCCATTTACATTTTGGGGTTTTTTCCTTATATCATCTGAAAAAATGGTGAAATGAAGGGCTCGTTTGTTGATACGTATTTTTTAACCCAGGCCTGCCCAGTACCGATGCTCTTGCTCTTGGCAGCTGAGTGACTTTGTTTCTGTGTGTTCTGGGCAGAGGGGAAAAGTGCAGTCAAAGGGCTAACGCAGGTCTTTAACATCACCCAAAGGGGTGGGTGGATGTGCTTTAACACCCAGCCAATCCTCCTGACCCCGCTGGCGATGGAATAGGTGATGTGGGCACTAATTGCTGAACATTACAATAGCATTTTGATAAAAGTTTGCTGTTTTTCTAGGAAAGTGCTCTGGCACTGATTGCCTCAGAGCTAATGGAGCCTTACTGACTGAGCCGCTACGGGCAGAGCAGAGGTTACACATTAGCTGTGCTCACCCATTTAAAAAAGAAAACAACAACACAGCCACTGTGGCTAAGCCAGTGACCCCAGAATGGGGCTGGAGATGAGCTCACAGCAGTAGCCCACACATTCAGCTCTCTTACCGCTTGTTGTGCTGATGCTGATGAGTGAAAAGAACATTGCCCTCTGCTGAGCACCTGGACGGGTGGCAGGACTCCTGGGGTCTGCCCAGCTCTCCCACTGCAGCTTTCCTTGTCTCACTGGGGCTGAGGTCCTCCCACCCAGCACTGGGTGCCCCTGTTGCTTTCTGGACCTGGAAAGAGAGGGATTCATGCTGCCAAGCCGCAGAGACACATACCTTACCTGCTTGCAGCAGGAGACTCCTTAGTCACCTTGAACCCCTCGTTTATTGAAGGGAGGAGGAGGGATGGTGTCACCTCTGGGATGGGATGCAAAGCCCTGAAGTTAAACTCCTGCCCTGAATTCGATATTACCCTATTGCTCTGTTGCTGTCCCTTAATTATAGCAGAAGAACAGCCTGTGTGTGGTACTTGTGAAGCTGCACGGTGTGGACATCCTTCCTGAGATGTTCCTACTCTGAGCAACGTTCCTTGCAAATTAAGGAAAATGATGTCACGCCAAAGAATTAAATAACGGCTCCTTGAGTGAGCTCAGCATGCGCGTCCCCTGCATGCCCCAGCTTTGTGACAATGGGAGTTGTCCCTACACACAAGTGGGTTCCTTGGCAGTCTACTGGCATCCTGTCAGACAGCAAGTATTGTTAATGCTAATTGCTCGGAGAGAGTATGTCCTGTGCTGGGAATTGCTACCGTGCAAATGTCAGCTCTTATCAGCTGCATCTGGGGTGCTCAGGGCCAGCGGGGAGGAGGCGGGGGGCTGGCGGTGCTTGTGTGTGGGGTGAGGAAGAGGGAGGCATTGCTTCTGTTCCCATTAAGGATGCTAAAGAGCTAGGACCATTCCTTAAGTAAACATACCTCAGGGTCTCAATCCCATTTAAGCTTCAGCTGCTTTTATGGTACTTGCACTCACTCGCAAGAGCTGCTTGGTTTTACCTCAGGATAAGGAGTGGGGCTGTGTTATTTCTTGGGATTTGGGTACCCCACCACCAGGCATCTCAGACCTCCGAGGGGTTCAAGGCAGCTCCTGCACTTTGTCAAAGCCAGCTTGAGTTTCCATGCCTGGCTCAGAGCGAATAAATATGAACTGATGCCTTTTGGGAGAGTGGACGGAAGATTGTCGCCCCTGCTGTGAAGAAGCATTCTCAGTTTGGAGCTTTGATGCTCTGACCAGGACTCTGAGCTCAGCATCCCAGCACATCCCATGCAGCCACAGCCTGTTTATTCAATGCTTCATCCAGCACAAAAGCCATATTTTACTGTCAGATGCTCTCCATTAGCTTCAAGTGTGAAATTATCATTCCCACCCTTTTACCAACCCCACCCTGGTGAGGAAATGAAGGAGAAAACAACCTCAAGGGCCATTCACAGGATGCGTACGAGCTGTCACTTGTCAGCACAGAGCCCACTTATGGCAGGAATTACTGCTTGGCTCTCAGGAGGGCGGGAGAGGAGCCCAGCTTGCAAATGCCACAGCGTTCTAATGTTTGCATCGGCGCGTGGCAAAGCAACCCCAGGGATGTTTACAACCCTTTGCAGTCAGGTGGCTGCAGGGTGCAGCCCCGCAGAGCTCCCAGGGATGGCGGGGAGAGAAGAGATGCAGCTCCACAGATGCTGCATGGGGATGCAGTGTCTGTCCCCCAGCCATGGCTCCTTTCCCTGGGTGATCTCTTCTTCTAAGGCCGAGTTCATCTCGTGTCTCCTGGAGATGCCAAAACTGACTGATAGGAGCCTGGACCACATTTTTGCTTGCTCTTGTGAAGGCCAGTTCCCATAACAACCTGGCAGTGTGGGACTGAGGGATAAGGACATTATTTTCCTTTTCCTTCCTGCCTTCCAGATTTACCCTCTATGCGGTGGATACACGAGGGAGACACTCGGAGCTGAGCACGGTCACCCTGAGGACAGCCTGCCCACTGGTAGATGACAGCAAGGCAGAAGGTCAGTGTTCAGGCACCTTATTTTCCATAATAGAAGACATTTCCTGCTGATTTTGCTTTCCTTCTATTTATTGTACTCCTGCAAGCCCCTCCAGTCCCTCCTCTCCCAGTGTGAAGGCTCCCAGTGTGAAGTTCACCCAAGGGCACAGGGATGTTCATCTGGGAAGGGGTGAGAAATTGCAAGAGTGTCCAGTAGCAAAGTCCCCTCGGCTGGGCAGCTGCTGTGGTCCTGTGCCATGCAGTGCTACGGCATCCTTCCCCCCACACGGCCATGGGAGCTGATAACATGCGTTTGGCACATGTCCCCTGGAGAAAGAGCGATCTCTTCTTGCAAAAGCGAGACAGCCCTTGCTCGGCCAGGGCAGCGAGCGGTGCAGGACGCTGTCGGCTCTGGGTGTTTAAAAGGATGCTGGCGGCAGCTGGTTCCATTCTGAAAAAGAAATACCAATAAAGCCCAGCCACTTCTGCACGTTTCCATTTTCCAGTTTTGAAACCAATCCCATTTGTTTCTATGCCCAGAGTGCTTGGCTGCTTTCAAATTTCAAAAGATTCTTCTAAGTGAAAGGCAAGTTACCTGTTTTCTTTCTTGCTTTCTTTCTGTTTTGAAAAGCACACAAAAGAAAGTTTTTATTAATGCTTTGCTCCATGTTATTGATAAGCATTCCCAGGAAAAATGAGCAAAGGTGAGACTAAAGAAAAGGAAGGAAATGGAGTTTTGTGCATTTTTCATCTCCAAAAAGATCTTTTTCTACATCAGTGCACCCTCTTGTTTAATACATCTGAGCTGCCCAGTAGATACACGCAGTGATGATATGCTGTATTTCTGGCTGAAGTACCAGCTTATTATCAACAGGTTTGTATTTTTTCTGCCCTTCAGCATCATAGCTGTGCAGTGGCTTTTGGTTTGGTGAACGAGGGAAGAGCTTGCCTGCCCTACCTGAGAGGACAAGGCTGTGTCTGCCTGTGTTGGCAGCCCTTCTCCTCCCCTTCTCCCGTTCTTTCAAGGAGTACTGCTGGAGTCTTCGGGGCTGCTCACTCATGCAGGGCATTCACTGCTGGGTTAGCCGGAGGAAATGCAAAATGCTCCCCAGGTCACCAAACCCTGCTGCAGTCCCAAGGGACTGGCAGTCATCAGATGCCCGCCCCTCCTGCCAGCCCTGCCAGGGGCTTCACTTCTCCTCCTCCTGTGTTAGCACCTTCTGGCTGTTCATTAATCCCTCCCTCCTGATCCTTTCCAGAGATAGCTGACAAAATCTACAACCTCTACAATGGCTACACCAGTGGGAAAGAGCAGCAGACAGCCTATAACACGCTGATGGAGGTCTCCGCTTCCATGCTCTTCCGAGTCCAGCACCACTACAACTCCCACTATGAGAAGTTTGGAGACTTCGTGTGGCGCAGTGAGGACGAGCTGGGGCCCAGGTACCTGTCCCTTCCCGGCGTTCTCCCCTGCCCCACTGCCTGGAGCACCCCTCTGCTTGGCCACTGTTGATGTGACCCTGATTGCCTTCTCCTCGTAGCTGAGAGAAGTCCCCTTTTGGTGTTCACCAAGCTGTCCTCCCGTCCACTAGGACCGCCAGGTCCTGCTTGGTCTTTGGATGAATGCTTATGGGCTACTTGGCAGCTTGATGGTCCTTGGATGAATGTTCATGGGACACCTAGCAACCAGCCTGAACCAGGCGGGTGATACTGCAGATGAGCTGGGTGTGTTGGAAAAGTTGGTGGGGTGGGGGGCAAAGGGTGTAAATTAGGCCTGGGATGGAGTGTAAACTGGGGCCAACACACTTCCTCTTCAGTTGTAGAGCCATGGTAGATGAGATGATGGCTGCCCTACGATTCAGAGATGCCTTGATTCATTGCAGGGTGGGTGGCTGGAAAGGGTGATGATGAAGTGAAAATGCAGCAGGTGCGTGTTGAGTGCTGTGCAGAGTGACAAGCATTAGGTATCAAGAGCTGCAGTACAGAGGCAGCTGTATACCTTGGAGGTGTCTGAGGAATGCAGAGCAAATCCATCCCTATAGGGTAGTATTGGTGCATGCCAAATAACTGGGTAATGAGGAGCAGAATCCCTCTTGGGCAGTTTTTGGTGGAGCCCACTGGTATCAAGGAACATGATGTGACCTCCAGCACCAGCCTCCCCCATAGTAGGATGGATTCTGCAACCAGGAGAGATCCGTTCTGCCATCCTGCATTCAGACTAGCTTCCTCCACACCTAGACAATATTCCCTGTGGACAGCTGAGGAGAAGACCGCTCGCCCCAGGCTTGGCTTTGGGCACCTGCTAGCTCCTTGTGTGGTTGGGGACCTGTGTGGCCATGCAAACACCCTGCTGCAGTGGGATTATTTGCATGAGAAAACAGTTCTGAGCCCATGGAAGGGCAGAGCTGAGGTGCTGGTGAACAGATTATTACTTTTTCTGTAGGTTGACTGGTTGATACCATCAGAGGGGTCAGTGATTGAGTAATCTATATGCAGTAAACTTGGCTCTTCTAAATAGTATGTTTCATGGACACTTCCTTCTATTTATTTCTCTATCTACCTGACTTGACATATATTTATTCTAACAGTGGTATATGGTTGCTGTACAAACTGTAAATATTTCCAAAATTCCCTTTTCCACCTTCCCTCTCTCCCAAAAGAATAATTCAGCTTGCTGATGTAGGCACTAGAAAGGTCCTCCTAAATTTCAGCTCTGTGGTGCCCCCGACACCATGCGAGGATGCCAGGAAGCACACAGCACCTCATCTGTTACCTATATATAGCTTTATGCTGGAAATATTTTCTCCTCACTATACATTTCATCCTCTGAGGAGGGCTGGGAGAGGATTGTTTCTGGGACTGTAAAGGGCAACCTTTCCAGGGGGACTGCATCTGCAGGCCCCCCGGTGTACCGTGAAAGGGGTGGTAAGGCACTAGGAGATCACAGATACATGAACTACATTGCATCTAGGGGGCTGGCAGTGTCCTGGCAGTGTCCCAGCAAAGGCCAGACTGCCACCCAGCCCCTTGGGAAACACTCAGCAAGAAATGCTCAGAAGTAGCCATATCCCTCTGGAAATCTTGAGACCTCTTACAGGATTCGAACAGCCTTGACCTGCTTTGAAGCTTTCAGAGACACGGTTCATCCAGCATCCTCCTCTAACATGTTGATCTCTGAGAAGCTGGAGCAGAGGAAGATGGAGGAATGGGGTCCTGCAGTCCATGAATAACTGGAAAAGGTTTTCCTTCTCTCCCCACTGCTCCCATCTGCTTGTTGGATGCAGCTGAGGATCTGTCCATAATACCAGCAAGACAGCTCCTCACAATGGTTTACACCCCTCCTGGACATGAATCCAAGCTGGCCTGGGGCTTGCCCTCCTCCAGAGATGACCTTGGTCATAGTTTCTTTGGTAGTTCATTAGCCATTCTCATCCTTCCCACTGCCTTCCTCCTCCTTTGATGACACTGCAGACTTGTTTGTCCTTTTCAATTGTTCCTTTCTCTCTAAATCCCTGGGAACCATCAGCCTCTTCTAACACATCCTTATTTCTTCTGTTACTTGAGATCCAGCACACTTCCTGAAGGATGCTATCTAACCTGATACCTGCATCAAGCCCTGCGATTTGCAAGGTGACATTTAAATTGCCTGTGCTGCCCGACTCTGTACCAAGCTACATCTGGAGCCAGTGGTCGATTTAGCTGCTGTCTGTCTTCCTCACTGAGCCAGATTAGCTCCTAGCAGTGCTCCTGTGCCCCTGTTCTGTACTTGAGAAATACGTGATTTGAAGCCAAGAGGAAGCATCTATGGACGCTGCAGCAGCCGGTGCCAGGCTCTTGACAAGAGCAAAGCTCTACCGTCCAGCCTTGCTTCTCAGGGAGCTTGGACAGAAACAGAGGCGCTGATGTAGCAGGAGACGAGTGAGGATTTGCCAGGGGAGGCCATCTCATCTCGTAATACAATTTTACTTGATAGACTGTTCTCCTTCCCAGGGGGACATTCATTTTCGTACCTTGAAATGTTTATCAGATGAGCCTCAGCTTCACAGTAAATGTTCGCTCATAAAACTGAGCGACAAGAGGGAAGTTGATTGCCTCCGTGTAATAAATACATCACACTGGAGTCCTCGTGAGCCCAGTTTCCATGAAAGCCACAGGTTACTGCAAACAGCTGCTTGCAAGAAGACACACTGATAGCCAGATGTCCCAACCAGACCATTTACATTAAGGAGACATTAAAAACTTAGCTCATAGGTGGCCCTAAACCAGGTCTTTCTGTGGTCAGCAGCATCTTGGCACCTGGCTTGCCTCATCCTGCTGGACTCCTTTAGCAACAAGAACCCCTTTCCTGCTCCCCCCATTCCTCTTACAGACACTAATCTCACAGAGTTAATTTGTTCCAACAAAACCGAAGAATCTGTCTCAACCAGTGAATGTTTAATGCTACTGTGCATTCAAACCTTTGGATCTGTGCAGCCAGAGCGCTTCCTGACACAGCAACGGGAAGATTTCTCTAGTATTTTATCTTACTGTGTTTTCAGGGCAATTCTTAAAACCACTGCAAACAGGGCCTGGCTTTTCAGAGTGGGGGGGGACAAATAAAGTTACTATCTTCCTTCCATGCCCCTGCTTGTGGCCACCAGCAACAACAGGGTCAGGAAGTGGCATCAGGCCAGGACTTGCAGCCTCTGCTTTGCTCGAGCAAGTCGCCCAGGCAGGCGGCCGGGATGGCTGCAGGAGGCAAAGTGCTTCCCCAGAGCAGCTGCCTTCTGGTACCGAGGGGGAATGCAATGTACTGATGGGAGGCTGTGATAAGAGGCCATCAAGTCCCGGACTCATTGTCCTCCCACAAGAGGGTCTGACAGACCCAGGTCAGTTCTCAGTAGAGTGTAAAAATCCGAATTTATGACAAAATCGCCCCATATGGGAAAACAGCAGTCAGACAGCCACCCTCTCGCCACAGCCGTCCCAGGAAACATCCTTCCCTCCAGCCCAGGTACCGTTTCTTCTTTGCTTCTTCATGCTGGTTCATTCTCTTTTAGTACCTTCCTCCGAGGTGAGATAGGGCAGGGGTTTGCTGGCTCTGGATATGTTTTCGTCCCTCACCAGCCATCAAGGTGAGTGATCACTGTCCCCTCTGCAGCTGGGGGACAAATGTCCCTGTGGGAGCACCCCTGAGGCTGGGCAGAGCAGGAGTAACACATCTCCTGCTCTTGGGCATGTCCATGCACAGCTGGGACTGGCAACCAGAGACCTGGGTGCCCTGTCCCCAGTGCAATCACTGCACTGCACTTCCTTGCAGTGGGACCACTGGTTCATGCATGAGCCCTTGGAAAGTGCCCAGCAGCAGACACCCGGCCCCCTCCGCTTTCCTCTCCCCCACCATGCCACGAGGTACCGCAGAGGGAAGCAGCCATGTAGAGCCATCACTATTTTTAAATCCCTCTCTTCATCATTTATGACTGCAGCTGTGACCTCCTAAATCCATCACGTAGTGGAGACCAGAATCAGTCCCTGGCTGGCGCCAGGTTAAAACAAGGGCCCCTGTGGCAGGCACGTGGCAGGTGTGAGGGCACCGCTGGCTCACACCAGCATGGGGGCACCCCCCGGCTGGGCTGTGGGGTGAGGGGGAATGGGAAGGGGGTTGCTTCATCCCTTTTGGGGGCTGAGAGCTCGGGGTCTGGCCACAGGCAGCCATGAGAGTGACTCCCCCCCTCGCTCACTCCCCCAACGTCCTCTCCCAATTCCTGCCCTTTAATAAGGCAATAAATCACCGTTTCTGGCAGGGATGAGGTTGGTCAGCATTTAGGAAGATTTCATTTCCAGTATTTGAAAAGGTGGTCATTCTGACCCGACAGCCCTCCGCAGGGAGCACTTGGGTAATACCCAGGGCTTGATTTATGGTGCTAAATTGGCAGCCCAAGAGCTGCTCCTGTAATTTATTACCCAGCCTTCACCAGAAAGCCTCTCTCTCTTTCTCACCCCTCCCCTTGCCCCGCTCTGTCTCTCTTTCTCCTTATTTTGTTTAAGAGGGAACAGCTGACAGCCGAAAGCTAAATCTAGTATTTACACATGACTTCATTACCCCACTAAAATAAATTACTCAGAGCAGTGAATCCCATCAAAATTGGGGCTTTGGCACTGGACAGGAAGCGAGGGGCCTGATTCCCTCCGTCCTCATCACCCTGTCTGCTCCTTGACCACGGTGTAGGTGTGTTTTCAGCATCCTGGTAGGGCCAACCCATTGTGTGCTGCATCCCACCCTTAAACATTGAATCTTTCCTGGGACCAACTGCACTGAACACAACTGCAGAGGCAGCGGGTATATGGAGACCAGTTCCGTGAGGAGCACAGCCTCCAGCACACGAGACATCAGCAGGTCTGGATGGTTTGACCCCTGGGCTTCTTGCTAACATTGAGCTGCTCCTCACACATAGGAATGTTTGCCTGGATAAGAGACCTGAGTACATATTAGGAAGCAAGGACAACATAGTGATTTTTAGCAGAATCCAGAAGATCGTGGAAGTATGGTGGAGCAAGTAATGAAAATGGGAAGGTAGAGGAGGCCACGGGAAATGGAGGTAGAAAAAGAGCTATGGAGGGTAGGAGAAAGGTGAACGGTGAGAAGGGAGGAGAGGAGAAGAGCTTGGCCAGCAGACATGAGTAGGCGCATGCTGGGGAGTCCACTCCTTGTATTGTTAGGGCCAAGTTGTGGATATCCACCACTAGGGTGTCCCTCCAGGGCTGGTCATGGCCACTCACTGTCACTCCCCTCTTACTATGTCTGGGAAAGGCTTTGTGGCGAGCTGGAGTGGGAACCAATCTAGGGAAAATCCATGGGTTGCTTGGTTGGCCTTTGGATGGACAACTTCCCAATGCTTGCATAGCGTTCAGGTCCACAGATGCTTGCACAGACACAAGCAATTGGGCTGGGGAAGGGCCAATACCCCCTTTTGCCAGTAGAGATGATTTACCGTAAATAAGGGTGACCACAGATTTATGGCCTTAGAGAGATGATAGTCATCTTTTTAGAGGTGGAGGGTATTCTGGCTTAAATACGCTCCTCCTGAGCACTGTCAGCTCACATAAAAGTCCATCTTTTGAGCTGACTGTGGGCCCTGGGCTTGCTCAGCCTTTCCTGAAAAAAAATATGGGAGAATCAGCCCAGATGTTAAGAAACAACTTCTCAGTGTTAGAATGGGTGAGCACTGGAAGGATCACCAGCTCTTAGCTCTAAGAACAGGTTAGACAGATACTCATCAGGGCAGGTTGATCCCAGCAAGGAAATGGCACAGATGATGACTTTTGGTCCCTTCCAGCACCACAGACTATGATTTGCTGAAGTTTGTTAACTGTAGTGACAGTCACTGCAGGCTCTGGTTTGCTGCTGTGCTGAGCTTTAATCAGTCAGCCTTTACTGAAAGCATCTAATGCCATCATAGAATTTCATAACTTCTTAGCGGCAGATATCCAGCAGTGAAGGACCTGTTCTTGGTGGTGTGTCAGGTCTTGACGGTCAGTGGGAGCACCAGATGCTGTAGAAGGTCAGGTGGCTGCTATGGAGAGTAGCCTGAGTAGAGGTATTCTGTCAGAGCTGGGCACAGCTCAGCCCATGACATCATTATTATACATGTGTGTGTAGCTAACGAGGCTCAAATTGCCTAGTCAGGCTCATCTTTATAGATTAAATCGGTATATGGCTGCCATGTAGTGTTGTCCAGGAAAGGCCAACTCCCTTTGCTCTTCCCTTCCCCTGGAAAGCCAAACCTGAGCCCATCGCCCCTGGGGAGGAGCGGCAAAGTTTTCCATGCGCAGCCCTGGGGGACCAGTGGTTTCCCACAGCCTTTCATCCCGGCTTCCTGCCCCGGAGGGAGAGTTCCGTAGCTGGCTGGGGATGCTGGGATGCCCTCTTGCCTCCTGCTGCCGTCTCTGCCCTCTGCTCTGGCGCTGGGGTGACTCTGGCCAGCCCTTCCCTGCATCCCGTCCCCGGGTGCCTGTGCTGTGCGGCGGCATCGGGCTCCCGGCGCTCCCCCCTGGCTGGCAGCTCACAGCCCGAGCTGCAACACCGCTCAGCTTTCATAATCAACTAATCCCCATGTTTATGCCTTGCTGACTGACAGTGCTGCCCCTGACATATCATTATCAGGAATTTACATTCCTGCAGGAACTGCGAAAATCCCCTAGCCCTGAATCCAGAGCTTTCCTGTGGCACCAGAGGGAGAGGAAATAATCTGTGATCTTGAGACTTTCAGACCACTGAAGTAAACCCCTCTTCCCCTCCCTTTGTTTGATTTAGCACTTTGCAGACTCCCACGAGGGGATTCTTGGTTTCTTATGGGTTTGTTTTGTTTTGTCTTAAATATGTTGTGCTTTTTATCCTCACTCGTCCAGTGTCAGTCCTTTTGGGCCATTTGCCTCCTGGAGACTTGGGAAAACAGGAAGGGGAGGGCTGGGCTCATCAGTCGGGAGCAGTGAGGTGCCGGGGGTCTCACCAGGCTGCACGGGGCCAGCACATGTGCTGGAACCTGCCAGGAGCACGTGGTGGTGCTGGTGGTGACCAGCCAGCCAGGGGCAGACAGTGTCCCCAGGGCACCCAAGCTGATTCAGTGGGTCAGACCCAAGGTCCCTCCAGCCCTGTTGACCTGGTGCTGTGAAACAGTAGATATACCCAGAACTTCTGGGTAAAACAGCTTCTCTCTGCTTGAAACAGGAAAGGCAATGTCTTAGGCAATGGGTCTCATCTGTTCTGGCCACAAGACAGAACTGGTGGTGGAACCTAGAAGTCCTGGCTCCTGGTCTCCTCTGTGCATTGCCCGCACTGCTCTGTCTCTGTCTGTGTTTGTCCCCTCCAGGAAGGCACACCTGATCCTGAGGAGGCTGGAGAAGGTCAGCAGTCACTGCTCAACCCTGCTACGCAGTGCCTACATCCAGAGCCGCACCGAGACCATGCCCTACTTGTTCTGCCGCAGCGAAGAAGTCCGGCCACCTGGCATGGTCTGGTACAGCATCCTAAAGGACACCAAAGTAACGTGCGAGGAGAAGATGGTCTCCATGCTGCGCAACACGTACGGGGAGTCCAAGGGGCGGTGAGGGAAGGTGCAGGCCTGGAGCTGTGGGAGGCAAAGGGACTCCGAGGAGTCGAGGACTCGTGATGTGCTGAGTGGCTGGTGGGGTTAGGGGTCGGGTGGTGTTCAGAGGGGGTGGAAGGGGACAAGCAAGGCCAAACAAGACTTTCTCACACAGATGGCAGAGAAACAAGCAATCAGCAAGTTGGACTTTAATTTGTTTTCCTTTTTTTTTTAATTTTTCAAGAGGAAAAAAAAAAAAAGAAATTACCTAAATTGACTCAGCATAAAAGCCTCTCCTTTTTAATCTTTTCTTACTGAATTTCCTGGACTACACGCTCCAAAACCCTGGGAGGAGGAGATACCCGCTCGAGGCCAGGGCCAGGCAGAGGGGAGCTGCTGGGCACAGGGTGACCCCCTCCCTGCCTGCCCTGCCTGCCCTGCCGCGGGGCAGGAGCTGTGGGGCGAGGGGCCCCAGTGCCGTGGTGGCCCAGGACAGCAGGAGGAGGTGGCGCAGGTGGCCGGTGACACCGTGCTGCCAGCGAAGGTCCCGGAGGGGGATGCCAGGCAGGTGCTGGGATGCTGCAGGCAAGCTGGGCTTTTGTTCCACTCCGAGTCGACGGACCGGCTCCGTGCGCAGCCTTTGTTTGCAAGGCTCCCGGCAGCTTGTTCTGCGCATTAAAGATTCATATTAAGTCCATTTTGCTGCCTCTTTGGTGTTTCTTCCTGACACCGTCTCACAGCTGCTTGGGTATTTGTAGGGTTTCAGGACTGGAGATGGCGTCACCGATGCTGTCCCCATGCTGAGGGTTGGCTGAGCTGAGGGGCTGTGTCTTGAAAATGGTGCTGACCTCAGGAGCTGGACTCGTGGAGAGGAGGGGAAAGTGCAGCCTCTTTGCCTAGGGTCATCTCCCTCCCCAACACCCAACTCAGCCACCAGCCCTGGTGGGAGCTGGAGGCGTGTGGGAAAGCCCAAAGAAGCAAGCCAGGGGCTAAAAAGACATGGAGAATCTGGTTTCTTTTACTGTCAGATGTGGCTTCGGCTGGCCTGGGATCCCTGTGGGTAATGGATTTCTCAGTCTGGTAGCCAAACCAAAAAGTGCGGGAGGGCGAGAGGGGGGAAAAAAATCCCAAATCAGATCAGCTCAGAGCTATTGCTTTTTCTTTTCAAAGCAAAACAACGAACCTGGAGGGGGAAAGGGAACAGTGTGGGTTGAATGAATCAGTTTAGTCAGCCTAATGCAAATAGTTTTGTTTAGTTTTTCAGGTTATTTAACCCTTTAACATGAAAGCAAACAAGCAGGAGGTGAGTTTCAAAATGGAAGTGTTTTGAAACCAAACAAAGGTGCAGGATTTGATGTGGAGGAAGTTCAGCCAGAGACCTTTTTCTTCTTGAGCCAGACCTATCTGCCTGATTTGCACCCACGCAAATAATCTTGATCATTTCTCCCAAACTGCTCTTCCCGCCCCCCCTTCTCTTTGGTTACATCTCTCCATTTCTCTTGAGCCACGTTGACGCTGCACATTGGGAGCGCCTCCAGTACCCGCTCAGAGTCCCGCTGGAGTTCACAGAAGACTTTGCCTTGACGGAGCAGCCTGTGGATCAAGCGCCAGAGCATTGCAGGTTGCCTGAGGTCATATTTTTTCAGCTAAATCCCTTTTTCTGATGGAGAGGAAGAGGGCAGTGATGGAGCTGGGTTGTGGCCACTGTGTCAGTGAGGCTTGTGCAGCACTGAGCACGAGGGCCATGGAGGGACCACGATGCTACGTGTGCTAAAACCTCTCAGCCCCCACCACTGTTGCTGCCTGTTAACCATCCTTTTGCCCTTCGGAGGTGGCTGGTAGCCATAGACTTTGCTTGTGGAGACGATTGTGACTTGCTGCAGACGAATGTAGACTTCCCATTTGCTTGGCTAGAGGTGCCAAGCCCTGGTGTGGCTCTCAGCACCCATCCAGCACCCTATGCAGCAGCCAGGTCTGTGAGCCACAGAATGACTGGAGCTCACAGATCTTGCACCTCCCAAAATGAGAGACGCTGACGCTGGTGCAAGAAGAGGTGTGGCAATATTTGTTCAGCTTTGCTATTGTGCAAAACAAAACGCAGCAAAACCGTTGAAGTGCAAATGTGCAGGCGTCCCGGCAGCGTGGTGTTACACTGAGCCACTTAGTCCATGATGTGCCATGACACGGCATATGCACTGCTGGGGGGAAGAAAACCCTAAACCTCTTTTTGGAGCCATTGATACAGATTGACCGGCCCTGATCCTCCCCTCCCGGCAGCTGCAGAGCAGGCAGCGGCTCCATCGCCCCGCAGGACAGGACCCCGGACGCTCGGCGGGACACGGCACACAGCAGGACTGCCAGGGCCAGCAGCAGCCGCACAGAGCCCGGCTGGTCCCAGCCTGCCGGCATGTTGCTGCTAGCGCTGTGTGCACCTCCAGGTGCTCTGAAGCCATCTTGTGTTCTCAAGGCTTTGGCCTGCAGCCGTGCCTTTCCCTGTATTTTACAGACATGGTGGATTATTTTGTTTTTGTTTGGTTTTGCTCGGTGATGATTCGTTTCTCCTGAAAGCCCCGTGCAGTGTGTGCTGCGATGGGGAGCAGCTCTGCGGTTTCGCTGCAGGCGAGAGCTGGTGTTGACCGACCCGATGGACAAATTGCTTGTGTTTTCTGTAATGCCGCTGACGGGACTGGAGGCACTCGTAGGTATGATGGGGCTAATGCTACTCATGCGATTCCTGACTGTCTTGAGTGTGGTGCTAAGCATTAGGAATAGGAGATGCCAGCCAAAATACGGGGCGGCTGGCTGGGTGCCCTTCAACACTCTTTTTTTCCACCCTGATACAGTGAGTTCCCCCACAGCAGTATTTTTTGCACCTGGGATTCCCACCCCAGCAGCCTCCCTTGGCAGACCTCAGGAGAAGGGGCAAAGCCCGTAGCATGGGGCTGTTTTGCTGCAGACAGTGATGGAAAGGGGAGCTTCCGCTCTTGGTAGCCCGAACTTCTGCTGGGAACAGAACAGGAGCAGCACAGGACAGGCTGGCTGTCCCTCTGGCTCCGTGCTGCAGCTGTGTCTGCTGCAGAGACCAGGGGCTTAATTCTTGCTGCTTACCTTGGAAGGCTGCTGAAGAGCTTCACTTCACATCCTTGGTGAGGCTGGCTGTTGTGTACGGGTACGTATACAGAGAGAGTTGTGTGTAAGCCTGTGTTAATATGTACAGAGCAGGTGGAAGAGTCTAGACTCCCGGGCAGGAAGGCTGCGGAGTTTGACGACTATTAACCTGTCGAGAAGCGCACCTAGCTCTCAGATCAAAGCCAGAAGAGCCTCTGGCTGGTGATGCTACCCGGCACGGTGTACCCAAGCCAAACAAAACCGAGGAATTCGTCGAGGTTACACATCCTCCAGCACGCAGCTGAAAGGAAGGGTCTGTATTTTCTCCCTGGAAACTCTGGAGAATGTAACCCTCTGGCTCTCAAGATAAACAGTTGTAGTCACAGCCTAGCAATGCTGGCAGATGGACCTGTGCCCCGTAGTGTGTGTGCGTGCCCCCCCCCCATTCCTCTGGGAATCCGTCAGGAAGAGGGATCCTTGCTCCAAAGCAACTTGCTGCTGTCGCAGGAGCTGGTTCCTCTTGCCAGCCTGCACCCCAGCTCCACCGTGCCACGGGCCAGGCTATGGCAGAGCAGGGGCCAATGCTGTGCTGGGTGGGGACAGCACCAAGGGGTGGATGAAACGTGAAAAGCGAGCGGGGAGAGGGGCAAAAAGGTGTCGTCATCCAGTTTTAATAGATAAACTGCCTACATCTATTTGCAAAGCTGAAATTATTTGCCTGGTGGCGTGAAGCAGGGAACCTGGCATCAGTGGCCCCTGGATGGAGTCACCAGCTTTAGGACGAGCTCAGGTCAAAAGGAGCAACCTCCTCCGTGTGCGTCTGCAGTGAGTGCCTGTGCAGGTAACGGCTCGATAGAGCAGTCGTGGGTGTGTGCAGGGTGTCCGCTGCTCCCTGCACAGCCTGGCCCTACTCCCACCATCCATGCACCCCCCAGCACCCAATAAACTCCAGCTCAGCACCAAGAGGTGGTTCCTCTGCAGAGGCTGCTCACTCTTCACTGTAGGTATGTTCACACTCTTCCTTTTAACAAATATACTCTCTGCCACTTTCAGCATTCCGTGACCATCCCAGCGGACACATGCCCTTCTTAAGGGCACCCCAAATCTGCCGCTTGGCAGCTCAGAGCTGGTGACAGCCGCAGGTCCCCTCCCAGGGCTGCGTGGGCTGTCCCCTCCCGAGGAGCAGAGCAGCCCTGAACAATCCCCATTGTCCCCACGGCCATTGTTCCCACCGCCCTTGGCCCGGCCGGGCGGCAGCTGGCACGGTGCACAGAGGGGCTGATTGTTGGGGTTGCTGTGCTGCTGATGACACACCGTGTTGGGACAGCTTCTTCCCACGGCAAAGGCCTCCAGAATCAAGTGCTGCATTTGCTCCTTTATTTGTTTGTTTGGTTTCTGCTTTTCCTCTTTTAATTTTTTTTCTCTTTTTTTTTTCTTGGTTGGATGAGGCTCTGCCGAGGCTGAGGAAGAAACCAAGGGAGTGCCAGAGGCTGTTCAGCATGGGCAGCCCAAGTTCTCCCCATCATGGGGGGGCCTGGGCTGGACAAAGCCTGGCAGTAACATTAATGCTTATCACGGCAGTGCCCTGCGATGTGAAGGATGCCTCAGTGGCCTGCGAGCTCACGTTTCTCCGCTGGGAGGATGTAAACTGCACATTGTACCTCTTGGGCCAGAGGCAGGATTAGCTCTCCAAAAGCAGAGCATCACTAGCATGAATTAATTGTGCACTGCAAGACACAAAGGAAAAGGTTTCTGGGGGTTTTCTGTCTGTTTTTTTTAATTTTTTTATGCACACTTGGCCTGTCTGCCTCCCCCAGTGTTGGTGGCCATGACGTTAAGCCAGGAGGGACCATGGCTCATAGTCCCACCATGGTGGCGGGACAAGCCCTGGGCAGCGCTGGCCTTGCAAGTGCCATTCACAGTGCTGGGCTGGGGCGAGCAAGGCTGTGCTCCAAGGGCACCAGGAGCTGGAAAGGCTTCAGGAACACTTTGTGTCTGCACAGGGTGCTTCAGCTTTGGCATTTCATAGTGCTCTGCGGGTCCGGTGTCTTTAAATGCTTGGGTGGAAAGTTTGAGTATTGCAGTATTAATGAAGCCTGCAATAAAAAGAATTCCCTTTCCCTTCCCTGCTCCTGCCCACCCTCCCATCTCTCCAAGCCCATTTAGCAGCCACTGTGGCATGGAGCCTTCATGCCTTATGGAAACACAGAGGCATCAGGGCTCAGGAAAGACCATGTTATTAGGGTAACATTTTGAAAAGAACCTGATGATTTTGAGCACATCTGTGCTACAAGGTGAGTGCCCAAAGACAGAGCTGGGCTTTGTTCAGCCAGAACCATGCCCATATTTCCACTCTTTCATCAAAAATGCCAGCAAACCTGAAGCATCAGTTGGTTCATCGCTTTGGGCTGGATGATGATAAAGGGGAACAGCAGCGGGCTTATATATGGGCTCTTAAGCGTTTTTAAACAGTATATGAGTGGGAGAGTGAGTTATAAATGGGTAAACTGGCAGATAATGTCTTAAGAGCAGGGCAGGAGGCTGGCTAGAAATGGTCATGCTGTTTGGGCTAGTTCTTCATTCATCCCAAGTAAAACAATCAGAAAGTTGTGAATAACTTTTTGTCTGCAAAAAAAAATAATAATTAATTTCATAAAAGCTGGTTTTAACCACTAATGACCCTCCCCAGTCCCAAGAGAAGTCAGCCAAAAGATTCTCAAGACCTTTAAAACTATTTTGACACACTGTTGCCTCACTTGTACTTAAAACAAATTTAAGACCCTGGCCCTTTGGCTGCATTTTATCAGAGAACTTCAGCCAGTTGTTGATTTGAATGATGTAGGCAGTGGTTATTCGAATTCAGGGCAGAGGGGAAATTTGGGGCCATTGTAGTGTTGTGGTAGTTAATGAGCAGCAAAAAGCAAAATGCTGGTCTGGGAACGGCTCACTTTTCTTGACCTCCCAGGTGTGTGCCTTTGAAACTGAAAAACTGAGGAAGTGGGCTGAACAAGCCCAGGGAAAGATAGTGCTGGACCACGAAGTGTTTGCTGGTTTTGTGTGTGTGTGTGTGTGTGTGTGTGTAAGCAAGAGAGCAGATGGGCACGCATCTGCCAGCGTACACACCTGACTGGTGATTAGCACTTCACATGCCCTTGCTTACATGGAAAGAAGTTTTCTTTTTTGTGTGTAGTTTCCTTTATATTCCAGTCTTTCTATGGAAGCTTTTTTTAAGCCTTTTTTTCCAAATTGTTCAAAGTTGCTAACAGCTTCATTTTCCCATTACCACAATTACCAATGCCATACTTGTTTGAGAAGCTGTGGCTTTCAGCTGGGAGAGGACTTTGCCATATGAATTCAGAGCAATTTCCGCAGCTTTCATATATAATTAATGCAGTCAGCTCCTTTTGATTTAAAGCAGCCAACAGGAACCACATCTGTTGCCACAAGTCCCTTGCAGTCACTTCAGCACATGGGTCTCTTGGAGAGGCTGGTGGCCCAGTCTGGGTGACTTTGAGTGTGTCGTGAGGCTCCCTGGGCTGGTCACCACACAGCAAGGTGACTGGCATTACCGCTACGGGGCTGAGATATGAAAGCTGCCTTCCTTGCTGGGGCACAGCCAGATTTAACATTTGCTGGTGGCCACGAGCCCTGTTGCCATCTCGCAGGACAGTGGCTTCAGACCTTGCTCGCTGCATGTATTGATTTTTAATTTTTTTTTCCTCTCCCTCTCTTTAGTGATTGATTTCCAGGCAGATATGTAAAGTGGGCAGAAACTTGTTGTTTTGACTGTGCGTTTCAGTTGCTGGCGCTCGGGTGGTTGCGGCCATGCGGGAGGAGCAGAGCTGAGCGCAGCGCAGCCGATGCAGCCCAGCCCAGCAGGAGCGAGCTGCCCGCTGTTCACTGCCTTTATGGCTGGCTCCCGTCTTAAGGTCCTTATTAATGCTTAATAGATAGTTCAACACAGAGACAATAGATTTGTATAATGCTATAGACACAACCCATTTAGTACATTGTTTATGGACCTTTTTATCTACAGTGTGTTCTATTGATAGGGCTGTTTGTGATCTGCTTATACCCTATTAATAATACATTGACCATAGGCAAGGATGGTATAGAAAGCGTGATGTGCTCTTGCTCATGCTCTTTTTGTCTCTCTCTCCCCCTTGCACAACATATCGCATAAAATGTAAAACATTTTTTTACTGACTCATTTATGTTAGTGTAAAGAAACCCCCCACCATTAATTTAGTCTCATCCTTCAATCTATTGCCCCCAAATGTCCCATAGATATTGTGCGGTGTGGAATTTATGTATGGTTCAATCCACAGGCTGTTTATGCACTATGGTATTACTGCCACGGCTTTATAAGGGGCCAAGGTAGTACCAGCCAGTACTGTAACTACCTCAGGATGGCAAGCAGAGCTAGCTGGCACTGTAGCCCAATGCTGCCTAAAGCAGATGCAAAGGGAAAGGTGTAACAGGGAAAGCATAGCTGGTATTTAACACTCCTGCCCCCGTGCAACCCCTTCTTGTCCTCTGCTCATGCTCCCAGCCTCTGCGTCTTACCGGGGCTTTCCTGGGGAGTTAAATCATAGATGAGTTTGGGAGTTAACTGGGTTAAAAATGACTCTCTTTAGGATCGGAGGTCAATAACTGCCAGAGTTAAATGGTACCTATCCTGGCTGCACGCGCATGCTCGAGGTCTGGAGATGTCGATGCTGAATCAATTTACGTTTGCAAGCTGAATCAATACATATTCTCAGTACAGCAGCATAAAGTCCCTTTCCTTGTCTGCCACAGCAGGGTCTGAGCTGGGTCCAGCACTACGGCCCTGGTGTGGGGGTCCTGCTGGAGCAGGAACGGTGCGGGGGTACCATCGGCAAAGCAGGGCAACACGGCAGGACCAGTGCGGTGGGAGCAAGGAGGGGCAAAGCCTCAGAGGGAGGAAAAATCTGCAAAGTTGATGGGCCAGAACAGGGCCAAAGGATGTGCCCATTAACGATCATGAACATCATTGCCCAGGGAAGCTGCCCTTGGCTGCGGGCAGGTGGGCTGCGTGAGCTGGGCAGGGCTGAGCCCTGGGCTGCTGCAGGCTCTGCTGGAGCTGCAGCTCCTCCAGCCCACCCTTCTCTCCACCACCACCCGCCATAGCAATGAAAAGCCACACTTTTGATGTTGAAGGACCAAAAGCTTCTTAATCCAATTCAGGTTATTTCATACATTAGCAAGAACCAACAGCTCTGTGGTTGGAGTCCACCCCGTTCTTCTTGGACCTCTGCATGCCTGTGGGCATGCAACTGAGATGTGTCCATCACTGCACCGACCAAAACGATGTCACTGTGTTGCAGAGCCTCATTCTCCAGGAGGAGAAAGACATGCACCTTCATTGCAGGTGAGCCAGCTCTGAAGAGGGGCCAGGCCCAGGACTGGCTGTAACTGTGTGTGTGTACGTGTGAGGGTGTGTGTTTATGCGGGGCATGGGGCTTTATCAGCACCAGCCATGCATGTGCGCTCTGCGCATACCTTACAAGGCCTTGGTCTGGCGTGGGGGGACTGCAAACCCAGCTATCTAGTGACCACTGGAGACTGCCTTATCTTTATCTGTATGTTTTCTTGTGTGTCCTAAGGCTTTGTGCATTGGGATGTTCGGCTCTGTAGCTGCACATAGCTTTCAGCCTTCCTTCCCTCCTAGGTAATACCCATGAGTCAAGGAAAATTCCCGTTGGGACTCATTTTCTGGATGACCATGTTCTTTCCGCATGTGATGGCAAGAGTGAGCAGAGACCATGAACAACTAACAAAAAAACCCAAAATTCTTTGTAAAATTAGAAGCATCCAACCTTCACATTTGCAAGCATCTCTCACACCAAAACCTACACCAGGCACCAGCCTCCCCCAAGTGAAGCAGGACTTGAGCCACCTTGGCAGAACCAAACCCGCTGGAGGTGAAATGGGCTCTTGGGCTGACACGTGGCTCTGGCTGGCACTGCCTCCCTCCACCCGCTGCAGCCTCTCCCATCAGGACTCATCGAAACACCACGGTTTTCAAAACCCCTGCCCAAAACCAAAGCGCTGGACCGCAGCAGGAGTTTGCGGACAGGGTGGTCCATGCAGCTGTGCAGCCAGATGTGGGAGCTCACAGCCACACTCACCACTTCCCCGGGGTACCTGGTGATGCTCGGGGCTGGCTCGACCGAAAGCAAAGGAGACGTGGCAAGAGCAAGCGGTCCAGTTCAGAACTCTTTAATACAAGCTTATATTGTTTGTGTTTCCGATTCTCTGTTCTCCCAACATCTGGGGACATTAACCCTCATATGTGTGTGAGCATGTGTATGAAGATATATACAAAATCACATAGTTAAATATTTAAGCATACAAGGTATTATATATTTATATAATATAGAACTTTAGGGTATAGGAATCAACAATGGCAAAATATTTCTGATGAATCTGACGTAACTTTTTTTTGAGTGAAACATGACCTGTTTTTGAAAGACCAGAGGAAGTTGTTGCTTATTAAAAGAAAGAGAAAAACCTGTATAAAGAAATTCTGTGAAAATGATTTAAAAAACATCATGAACCAAAAAAAGGTCAACTGTTAAAAACTGTATTGAAAAAAAAAATAAATTAGATGAACAATTGTGTAAATATAAATTAAAAAAGATGACAATCTTAATAAATAAGCTTTACTATTTACATCTTTATATATTGCTTGGAGACTTAAATTAGATCCGTTAAAAACAAACGAACGCAAAATAAAACCCAAAATTGGAGCAGCAAACGTACAGGCGTGAGGTACAGAATTAAGGGTTGAACTGTATTTTGCTTGGTTTTTTTTTTTTTTCTTTTCTCTTTTATACAGTAGACCAGTAGAATTTTTGTGAAAATAGATCCTCAGCACTTCATTGGAGTATTGGTTGACGTGGCTTCCAAAAGGTGCCAAGAAAGATTCCATAATAATAATAATAATAACCCTAATAATCATAATAATTATAACAATAATAAAAAGATACAATATGATACATAAATATGGAAGAGCAGTTGGTAATATGAATACATTTTTCTCTAGACGAGATCACAGTTTTATTTGTAAATATTACACTGATATATATATATAATATTACACATATAATATTATATATATATCATATATATATTTATATATATATTTATATATATAGTATGGCTCAATCCTGCTCCCAGTGAAGTCAACAACAACAACAAAAACCCGTGTTGACTTGATGGGAGCAAAATTCAGCCGATCATCTGCAGACAGGTAAGTAATTACAGAGGCCGTACAATGCAAACTCCGCAATGGTTCCAATTCCCTCTTTAATTGCTGGTGAAATGTTTCGTTAAAGCCCTGGTTCTTTGCACTCAGAAGATGGAAACTGGTGGCTGAATTGTGGCCTCACCAAATGAAGGGAAAACCAAAAGACTAAACCAAACCAAAATGGGAACCAAAGACAGCTTGGACTCATTAGCTCCGCATCTCGACCTAACAGGACTAACACCACCAACAAGTAGCACCAAGACTCTTCATCTTAACACCTGAAGCCGACCCAAGCTCTTATTTCTGGCCTCAGAGGAAGCAATTATTATTCTTGATGAATCTTGGATGTGTAGATCAGGTGAAAAGGGGAAAATTCAGTTTGCCAAACTAAGACAGAAACAAAACGTCAAGCCTCACTTTGCTCCTGCTAAAATGACCGGGGTTTTGAACACCGGTTCCCCAGGTGGCAGGAACAGCCCAGCAACAAAACCTTGTTGCCCAAATTGACCGTAGCGCCAAGAAAATACATCCCGGGCCACCTGGACCTGCTCCTGCTGATGTTTTGGTCATGCTCCCACTTAACTCAGTGGCCAAGGTCCTCCAGTGGCAAAGGGATTGTCCCCGGGGCTCCCGTGTGCCCAACACACACGGTCAGCTGGCGGCAGGGGCGGTTCCATGTCCCCGGCAGGGAGATGGCTTTCCCCAGAGGGTGGGATGACGTGGAAGAAACGCAAGACAGATCAGCTCAGTTGCACCACTGAGACCAAAATGGGGCCCACAACCGTGAAGATACCAAGAGTGTATCTAAGCCAGGTATATGGTCCTCTCCCAGTGATTACAAACCTGCCCATTAACTCTCACTGGGGCATCCAGGGATTGGGCAGGCGAGGGCAAGCCACTGCCCAAAGGCTGGGAATTTCCATGGCATCCAGAGAAGTACAACGGCCAGATCACCAGCTCTGAAAACACTTTGAGTATCCCAGCCTTGGCTGGCTTAACCCAATCCCCTCCTGTCTTCTAGCTTGGCCTTGAATGGAAATGATGGGCTGGAGTGTGGGAAGGGGATGGTCGGCACCCCACTTCCCACTGATGGGAATCACCTGTCTGCTCATGTAGCAGCTTTCTCCTTCCCCCCCTCACTCCCAGTCTCGCAGCTCTTCGGGATTCAGACTGTGCAGTGCTTCTGAGTGCAGTAATTAGAGCACAGTGAAATACTGGTTAAATGCGTATGTACAGTTGGATAACGTAAAAATAAGCACAAATAATACACACTTAAAAAAATAATCTGGAAAAAAAAAATAAACTCCACCCCCCTCCCCCCACAAACAACAATACACCAGGGGAAAAAAATACCTTAGCCTTAGTTCCTGGACTTATCACAAGCACAAGGAAAACAAAACCAGACAATGTTATAAAACCTCACGGTACTTCTAGGGAAATCTACACTTAAGTATCTAGCTCTCTACTCAGCTGGCAGAATCAGCGTTTTCCTTTCGAACACACAAAAATAGGCTTTGCTCTTCTTGAATTTGGATTACGCGGGTTTTCTTTTCTCCTTTTTTTTTTGTGGTTTTACTTTTTTTTCTCTTTTCTTCCTCTCTGTAAAGCTTTACTTGTTGTTACTTTTTTTTCCCCCACTTGAATCAGTTGCAGCAAGAAACTTTTGTTGGCTATTGGGCTTTCTTTTTTTCCTCTCTTTTTTTTTTTCTTTTTTTTTCCCTTTTTTTTCTTTTTTCTTGAACACAGGTAAAACCTAGAACAAACCGACAGTTACAACCAAGTGAAACCAAAACTGGAAGGGAGGTAGCTGGAACCCGACTCCAAGAGTCCTCTGGTGCCATCCTCCTTTCTCAGCCTAGGGGGTGGGGGGACAGTGGAAGATGCAAGAAAAGCAGGAGGACACCAGCTCAGCCCCTCTGCGAGAGGGTGGGGAGGGAGAGGGGTAGCAGCTGATAGGAGTTTCCCACCCCACCATACACCGTTCACCGCTTTCTGCTCCAGCTTTCCCTCCTGCTGGCTGTGGACACCACCCATAGCCAAGAGGCTGGCTGGTGGCCCAGGTAGGGTGCAGCCTTGGCTCCCTGTCTGTGACAGAGAAGATCTTGGCACTAATGTGACCTGGACTTCATGAGCAGCTAAATTTCATCAGCATGATCACCCTCTCCTGTTCCCCCAAACGTCTTGTTTGATGTTGTCCTGCACCACTAGCTTGGTGGGTGGAGATGGTGGGTACTGTCCCTCTCACCTCCCACCCAATGGCCATCACAGTCATGGGGAGTCTTTCCTAGGGACTCCATTGGACGTTCAAGGCCCTTAAAGTGGTAGAAGCCACAAGGCTCCAGCTGGCCTTGCTCCAGAGCTGGAGCACAGGGGAATAAGAGCTGAGCAGGTGTCCATGCCCCACGGCTCCCCTCTCTGCGTCCCCCTGGGTGCATGGTACAGCACCTGAAATGCAGAGGGCAAAGCTTTGCCCCACTGCAATCTTTTCCCAATGGAAAAAAAATGCTATTGGATTTGACATGACACAGAGCGGAACTTCTTCTGCTCTCGGTTCTGTCAGCCCCGTTGGATGAGATGGACAGTGCCAGCATGGCAGCTAGAAAAAAAAAATAATCAAATAGCAGCATGGAAAGCCTGCCTGTGAGAAAGGGAGTTGGATCACCCCCGGACTGCAGGAGTGAAGCTGAGGTGTGAGGCTGTGCTGGCAAGAGGCCACCGTTGCCCTTGAGGCGAGAAGGACTCCAACTCGGCGAGCAGAGGCTGGTCATGGCTGGGCAGAGGAGCTCAGCAGGCCCTGAGCTCCCAGGAGCCCACAGCAGCAAGTGGCAATAATGCTTATACAGACCTGCCTCTCCCGGGCAATGTCCTAGGTGGGAAAAGCAGATGGAAAATCTCCTCCATGCAGAGCTGCATAACTGAGAAGGAGATCTTGCAAACTGAGCTGCCATCAGGATGCACACAGGACCTGAGCTGAGGCTCCCTGGTGGGGCGAATCCCAGGTGGGGTGGAACAGGGAGGTCATGCCAAGATGCCTCAGGCATCAAGGGCATAATGCATTGGCAATCTGAAAGGCTTTTGAGGTTGTCAACTCTTCTGATGGGCTGCATGGCACATGAACAAACTACCAACACAACAGGGGAAGATGAAGGGACCAGAAGGAAACAACCTTTTCACAGTTATTTGCTTCCGTTGTTAATTAGATAGCAAGGGGCAAAAGCAGAAGTTTTGCCCAGGCCCAGGTTTTGCCACTGCTCTCTACACTGCAGGACGTTCTACTATCTCCATGGAAGGAGCCCTGATTCCACTGTGCCTCCCTGTCCTGTACAGGCACCCACCCCACCCACCCCCCCCCCGGCCCGGTGGGGCAGAGCCATCTGCACAGCTCCCGTGGCCAGGCCTCCTCCAGGAATAACTAGGAGCTCCACAAAACAGCTCCTCACCTTCCTATGACAATCATCTCTCCAGGCCTCTACATGTTAGTTCTCGAGATTCATCTCTAGTTTACTCCAACAGAAACCACCCCAAGAGTGGGTGACAAGAGCCTGCCTCCTTGCACCTGCAACTCTGTCAGTTTTCCATTTCTAGTTCTCCTACCCAATTTTACATTCATCTGCATGAGCTAAATGAGCCCTCCCCTTACCCTTCTGCCTTGCTCCAGTGCCTATATGTTCAATCAAGCAGAAGTAGGAAAAAAATCTTTCCAACCTGTCTTTACCCAGTAGATTGTATGAGTCAGGAGAGTCCCAAGGAACAGACAGACTTAACACTTGGAAGGATGCTCTCTTGAATGTGTGTTCTTCCTAGCAGGAGCCTGAAGCAGCAGGAGGAAAACCCAAGCCACACTGGAAAGACCTCTGGGATTTCCATGGGATGGGCTGTAGCAGCAGTGGCAGCACTAGATGTCCTGGATATCTCAGTGACTTATCACTATGAACCCTACGATGAAATGAGTCCTTAAGGGTCTGGCACAACATGTTCCCCTCTGGGCTGAAACAGGAGGATGGAGCTATATGACAGGGAATTGTGAGGTCTGCTGCAGCTAATGCCCTTCCTTCTGGAAGATTACAAGCAGCTAAGCTCCTGATCTATCAGAAGTGTCTGACCCACCGGCCTGGAAGCTTAATACTGACAAATATGGCCAAAATTCTAATACTGTCTCCTGCAGTCCTTTCCCCATAATATGTGCCTCCTCCTTCTCTTCCCCTCTCCTGAGAAAACAGGAGCATGAAGCGGCTGTTAGATATAGACCACCGTAAGAGGGGGGTGGAGAAGGTCCAGAGAACCTCTTGGCTGGGTGGAGACCAGAAAGCAGATTCCTTTGGCTGGCTGGTGTCCTGTTTTCTTGCCCCAATGCTGAGGAAGAGACCAGAGGGTTTGAAAGGCAGGTTGTAGGTAAGCTTTAAGGCAGACTGTTTGGTTGCATGGGGTTGTTTTTCACCCTGTCCTGACACAGTAAGGAAACTAGTTGTATGGGACATAGCAGCAGGAGTAGCAGCAGCAGACATGCTCAAATGACAAGTGCGGGCGCAAGTTACCCTCTCTGCTCCTCAGAAGCAATCATCCACATTCCTCGATGCCAGTCCTTAGACTCCCCACTCCCTGACTCCACCATGGGACCACCTGCCCATCTCCACACAGAAACGTCCCAGCAGCCCTGCAGCTTGCAGGCAGGCTACAAGGGGACTTTTTGTTGGCTTTTTGAGGGCAAGGGGAGAAGGAGGAGCTTTACAGAAAGGCCACTGCAGTCTGCTTTGCTCCCTGGCTGGAAGTAGCGTTCCTGTGAGGAGCAGACACATCCCATGTCTCGAGCTGGCTGGGCGTCTGGCAAGTCACTTGCCAAGAGGCACAGCCCTGTGGAGATCCCACCCCAACCTCAGTGCCCCGAGCATGCGATACCTTGGCATTCAGCATCAGAAAAGGCTCAGCTTGGAGTCCACCAAGAGCACAGCCTCTTCCATGAACGGTCTGAGTTGTGAGTGCTGGGGAGGGGAAAGTGTTTTTGCGTTGAACGTAATCTCTCACTCTTTCTCTCTTTCTCTACTTATTTCTATAAATATGTGTACATAAATAGCTTGTTTCTCGCCTTGAATCTAGATATGAACTGTTCAAATTAGGTGGGCATAACATGCTGTTTTGATACATGAAAGCCTTCTCGACTTGACTCTTGGTTGGTTGTTTCTCGTCATCACTATTTAAGATATAGTTAATACATAAACCCCTACTTTGAGTTCTCCTTGGACAAAACTTAAAGGCAGACTGGTTGAATTCTAAGGGTCCCTGGTGCAGAAATGCCATCCAGTTGAGCAGCTAAATGTTAAAAACTATACCAAAAGGGATGTGGTGTCTCTCCTAGCCTGCCTTGAGCAGTGTGGTCCTCCATTCCACGTCGCTTGGCATTACCCAAGACTGAAGCCACGGAGGTCTTTCTGATTGTGCTCTTGGGCGTTGGGGTCCCGGCAAGCACACTCTCCTTGTAGGTCACAGGACATAGGGAAGGGAGTAACCTGGGGAAGGAAACCAAAGACACAAAGACATGAAGTAGGGAACACACCTACAGCACCCTGGAGAACAAACGAGACCTCTGGAGTGCCATCTTCAGAGATTAGCTGCAGTTTTCGTCTATGTCATATTTTTACAGTGATTTATTTTAATGCTGAGCTGGTGGTGCACTGAGGACTCAGGTGAGCTACCTGTCCATAAGAAAGGCTGTCAAAAGTGTAAAGAAGAACCCATTCAACTCATGCAGTTACTGGTCAGGAGGTACTCCCTTGAGTTCACATCAAGCACACAAACATTGCTGGCTGGGGAGACTTGTACTTCTCAGGCAACCCTGGGGCTTTCTGGGGTACTTACCACAATGCTGGCATCACATTACACGGCCAGCCTCTTCTGAAAAGCTATCCTTACCCCAAAGGCTATGAACACAAAATGACAGCAAAGTTACAAAACCCTCATCTCACATGACCAACTCAAATAGTCACCAAATGCTACTGGGTTGAGCAGGTCCCAACTCCAGCCTCCCCGTAACACTCCTTACCACTCCCAGCTTGGGGGTTTTGGTGAACCCTACCCCTGGGCCATAGTGCCCCCTCTGTAGGGTATCATCCTGCAGTAGGGCCCTATGGCTTGGGTGCTGCTGCTATGCCTAAGTCCATTTGTGCATTTAACTATGAATGTTCTTGGCTTCAGTTCCTCAGGAACTGAACCAAGCAGTACCTAGCAGATCAGTGAAGCTGCAGTCCAGCAGAGACTTCTCTAAATACCTGTGGTGTTTAAGGTCAAGAGATGCAGCTAACGGGCACTGAGGAATGGCAAAGGAATGCAAGTGAGAGACTGCGTGCATGATCCGTCATCTGTCCGTGATCTCTCCGGAGAAGCGTAGGAAGGAGCTGAAAAAATAGCCTGCAGTGCCTGGCTAGTGGAAGTTGATTTTTGAGACTATTGCATCATAGTATTTACATAAAGAAAAGGGGGTGGCAGTGGGACAGTGTCTCACTTGCCCTGAAGTGAATTCCCAAGAATTTCTCCCATCTGCACAGACAGAGCAAATGACTTCATTCCCCTCCTTTACACAACTTCCAAGACAGTGCCACAACCTGTTCAAACGTTCCCTGCGAGGGCTGCACGCGTGCACTCCGACTGCTTCTCCTGGCTTTGCTGCCACATGTTTGCTCTCTCTTTCATGAACACGTTTCTCCAGGCTATGAAGCCTGGGTCTGCCTGTTCCCTAGGTATCATCAACAGCACATCTAGGAATGTGGACCAAGCACTGTGCGTGAACACATAGCTGTCATTTCCACCTAGACCTTCCATACGTGTCCCTGCACGTCCGTCTCTAGCATGCCTTTCTCCTGACGCACATAAGAACGGGATTGAGGGGTGTGGATCTTTATTTCACAACTGGGGAGCCTAAGGCAGGGACATGCTGACAGAGACATTAAATAGCCAACGCTCATCACCAAATCAGGGTTTAGAGAGCCTCCTCCCCTTGCTTTTGCCTTCTTTCCCAGAAGACCTGGCCCTCCAGGTAGAAAAAGGTGATGACACTTCATCAAGCCATGGCCTTGGTGACTTACGAGCTAAATAACCAACCAGTGAATAACCTGAATCTACAATTGTCCAAATGCAGAGGTTGAAAAGAGAAGAGAAGGTCCACCAAGTTAAAAGCAAATTCAATCAAATAATTGGAAACTAAAGTTTATAAACTGCAGAAAACAATAGGAGCTTAATGGTCACTTGATCCAACAGAAGCCAGCCAGAGCAGGACTGTCTCATATCACAGTGTTATGAATATTCTTAGATAGGAAAACAGAGAAGTCTGAAAACAATGAGGTTTGGGGAGGAGGCTGAGGAGGGATTGTTTAATGACTAAATTAAAATACTGGAAAGGCAAAAAGAAGAGAGACATGAAAAAAAATTTGACTTTTTCTGTTCAGTGTAGCAGAAAACATTTTGGTTTAGATTATCTGCCACAGTTCAGGTTTGACCTTTCTCTCCAAGACATCCAAGTAAAAAAGACTATTGCACAGCAAAAGTTATGTCTTGAAATAAAAACTTATTTCACTTCGAAAATGCTCAAACAAAACATTTACGTATGTCTGGAGTTTTTCCCTATTTTTATTTTTTATCCTGAACCATTCAGTTCAATCTGGATTTGGCAATGATTTTGACTTAAAAAATCCTCCCTGTTGTACAACGAAGCTACTGGTTGGAGGCAAGACCTGGGAAGCTGATTCTTTCATTTGTCTTGATCAAACTCACTCCTCTCCCTGGCTTGGATTCACTGCATTTGTCTGTAAGAGCCTAACAAAGGCCGTTAAGTGGCCCCTGCATTCAAAGGAGAGACAGGCTCGCAGGGAAGGTGGATACACATTTTGCACTGAAGACAGGACAAGCACACAGCCAGCTCTGGCATTTCTGAAAACAGCCATGACATCCTACTACACTTTGCCTCTGCTGTTGTCCATACGTAAGTGGGACAGCGGAACGTGTTCCAGGCACGGAGGTCCCAGCAATGCTGACATTTCACTTGTAGGAACATCAGAGCCAAGAGTGAAAGCCCTGCACAACTGTGTCTCCAAACTACCAGCTCACGTTCCCCTAACCTACTCTGTGGGCTGTGCTGGAATAGTGGCCTTAGCAACCCACACTGGCACAAGTCTGAGGCTGTCTTGCAGTGATCTACCTTCTTCAGTCCCTCTCCTCCCATTTCTCTGAGTCCCTCGTTTCCCCTTTGCTTTCTAACAGGTCACTGTAAGCGCGTGCCCAGCACTGGAGCAACCTGATCGAAAGGTGCATGTAAGAGACCCGAGAGCTCCTACATTGCAGCCAACTTCTGGTGAGACGGGGCCACTAGAAAAACGTCTTAACGCATGTTGTCCTCTAGAAACCCTCTGGTCTCCTAACAGTGGTCATGGACAGAAGAACAGAAGCCTCCCTGGGACAGAGCCATGGCCCCGAGAGCAGTTTCATGGCTCAGCAGCACTTCACAGCAGTGGGTAGCCAGAGTGTAAGAGGGTTCCTTCCTGATCAGATTAGCCTTATTCACTTTATGTCCTTTACAGAGTTTTTTCATGCAATTCGATTTTTACAGTGCTATTGTCCAGATAGATGAATTGTTTTGTCTTATGGCAGTGAGCTCCAGAGATCAGTTTTCTATTATGTGAAAAGGCAGAGATTTCTATGGGTAATGAGCACAACCACAGTCACATTAGACCAGACAAAATTCTCCAAACGCTTAGCAGTAATACAGGGTTTCTACTTTAAACAACACCTACGACAACTGAATTCCCCAAGGCCCTGATTTCCACAGGTATTTAGGCAATCTAACCCACACACAGCATCTACTAGGATTGTCACAAGTACCCAACTCACAGAAACCATAAAACCCCTTAGACGGACTGTCTGCTGCCTCGGGCGCATACGGTGGTAGCTTTCTGGAGTACAGAGCCATGAATAAAGCTGCTGGATGTGCTAGAAGTAATAAATGCTGAACCTTTTTCTGAATGATAGCCCATTTAAGTGTGGAGCCCAGATATACATACTCCAAGATTAACTGCTTCTTTTCTTTTTAAATAGGTCTGTGAAAGCCCAACTCATTAACAGAATATATGACCTGTCCTGAAATTTCCAGATATACCCATTGTAAAGCCAGTACTAAAGAACTGGCTCTTCTTCCTTCCACCCACCAAGTTCTGTGTTTCACCTACATCTATCTTCCCTTATAGAACGACTGGCTAATATCTAGGAGGGCAGGGAGAAAAACCTAAAAGTTAAGCTTAGGGCCTGGCTTGGTCATTTGATGAAGTAGTGCAGGATATTGTCTCCCCAGACTAAGTAAAATAGGTTGAAAAAAGCACAGCTGAAGAACACACCTACACACACTTCATACACACACATCTCCTGGACACAATCCAGAACAGAGCCATGGCATAGACTGACAGCACCGAGGGGAATGTGGGTCACACCTGAACCACGCTGGACCACAGACCTATCTATCTTCAAGAGAAAACAGACACAATCTAAACAATGTTCACCACCCCAGGAGCGTGCACTGCATGACATACCCTGCTCTGAACCTAAAGGAACAATTGCAGCAGATGTAGGTTATGGGCTAGGCAGGAGGCTAGCACAGACATCTGAGGCGTAATGCACAGGAGATCTGAGACTCTTCCACCTCAACCAACTCACCACCCATGCTGCACAGCGTATGAACCCATACTTCCATTCTCCACAAAAGTATGGGAGCCCTAAGCATCCTTTCCCATGCCAGGCGATGCAATCTTGGATAAAACACAAGCTCCCTCTTGGAAACAGGGCTGTGTTTGTCCTTGATGCCATGCTCCTGACTATGGGAACAAAGACAACGGTACAACAGAGCAGGGCAGAACTAGAAGCCAGGTCATGAAATGAGTGAGAGGCCACAAATCCTCGTTACACAGCACCTATCTGAAGAGGCTGGTGACATCCCAAGACAGATCCCTGCTGAGAAAGGCCAGTCTGTAGTGAACCGGTAGGAATGTTGACAGGAGAAATCCCAGACAGGTACAGGGAGGTATGGGAAACAGTTCTGCAAAGGGTGGGAGCTCATCCCTCACACGGGCTGTGTCAGGTTGACCTGGCTGTACCTCCCACCCAGCACACTTGGGGCTGGCTCACAGCAGAGCCAGGACAGGCAGAATCAGCCCAGGGAAGGGTCTGGACTGGAGGCAGTGGGGGAAGCAGGGGAGGAGGGCTGCAAAGTGTTGGGAAACAGCCTGTTGTTAGATTTCAGCCCTGAAGTGTTTGCGAAATCTCCCAGATGAGCCTAACTGGAAATGTGAAGGCTCCGCTGCAGAGGGAGCCTCTGCGGGCGAGCGTGGCGTGTCGAGATAAGCGTGGCAGGCTGTGCTGAGTGTCGCAGCCCCGCGCCTCCCCAGACCCTTGCAGCTCAGATGCCGGGGAGTATTTTGTTCCCTGACAAGGCCTTTGTGGGACAAAAATGCATCTTGTAAGGGTCTTCTCAGTGGTTTTCGGCATTTAGGTCACCAGGGCTGTTTTGAGATAACAGAACAAGAGCGAGCCCCCTTTTAACTCCGGGCGCTGGTATGCAGGTTCACACCTAGGGCACTGCTCCAGAGGGCCTGGGAAAGGCGAAGATGAAGCTTGTAGGAAACCCCCTCTCCGTGCAGCACATAAGAGTTTTAAAGGCTTGAATTTTTGTTAACTACCCTGCCATAAACCTGGCTTTCCCCCGCTGAAGCCAGCAAACGCGGTGTAACAAGACGTAGCTCAGCTGAACCCAACAGATGCTTCTCTCTCTCTCCATCGGGTATAAATCAGGAGCAGCCTCACCAGATCTGGTGGAAGCAGGATGGCCCAAAGCCAGCAGGGATCCCCGGGAAAGCCCTGCCCGCATGGATCCCCGCAACCCCGCCTGCCCGCTGAGCGGAGACAGGGAGCCCGTGTGCCAAACCACACGGAGCTCAGTTGCTCAGCAATCAGCTGTGCTTCCTACCCTCGTGCTACTGATTGTGCAAACATGAATGTAATTAGTCTAAATAATCACCAAAGATTTAATAGGAGCCAGACCACCCAGAGGCCAAATAGCTGGCGGGTGGAGCAGGGAAGGTTTGTTCGCTGCTTTTTGTAACACTTGCTAATGAAGTGAGGTCGGATAGCAAAGCAAACACCCTCTGCTAGCACGTCCCCTGGGAACGCTGTATGTTGTGGGAAGCCCCTTGTCCCTTGAAGCCAAGAACGTTCTCTCAGGACAGGCAACATGTGCTGCTACCATCACTGCTTTTAATTTATCATTGTCTGAAGAGCCTCCCTAAACAATTATGAAACCAAGCTCTGAGCCCCAAAATAAGCTCCCATCCCAACCAACCATGACTGAAAACGCTCCTCACACGGCGCACAGCTAGCCACTGATGCTGGGGCCAACAGCTCATGGGCCAGCGAGTTCACCCTCACGCCTGGATGAACCAGCACGCTCGGAGCACGCAGCAGGGCTCAGCCGCTTCCAGGGCCATGAAGCAACACTCCGCATTGTATCCTTCCTTCCTCCATGTCACCCACCATTCATCCTATCTCACCAGCTAATTATAGAGCTGACAAACACACCCAGCTGGGGACACTCAAGTTGTTGGGAGCAGCGTTGTGGCAGGAACATCAATGCTCCTGGATAAGCTGAATTTCCTCAGCCGGGGTGGTCACTTAAGCTACTAATTGCACTGCTGCCTCAAACCCATGTTCTGCCATTGGAGCAAGGTCTGAGATTCCCCAAGACAGGTTTGTGTCGCAGTTAGAGAGCAAGGAGAAGGCACTTATTTCTCCAAAATACCAAGAAGTGGTTATTTCTGTTGTCCTAGGGGTAGGAGTGCAGCAGACCTCCCTTTCCGGGGAGACAGGGACAGTCTCTGGAAATCCCCGCTGGAGCCAGCAGCAGCCCCTCAGTTCAAAGCTCCTTTCTTTAGGCCTTGAATTCTCGGCCATAAAGTCTCTGAAGAGGTTTTGATAACTTGCCTATCTTTTAGATAAGCAAAGCTTTGGATGAATCCCACATGGTCCTCTATCTACCACAAGTCCTCATTTGTTTTCCGCTGAGGCACTTGCTGGTTTTCCTCTCCAAGGTGTTGGACAGAAATGTCAAGGGGCTGAAGGGGCGGGATGATTCTTCTTTTTCTTTTCTAAGTGCTATGGGGCAAAGTGGTTAAGGGAAAACCTGAGTGATAACTGAGTGAGACAGGTTTTTCTCATGGGAGCTGTAGGTTTCCCCTTTATGCGACAAAAGGGAAAAGCAGAGAGGAAAGACAGATGAAAGTTTGCCCTTTCAAATGGTTTAAGTTGGGGGAATTCTAAAACAGCACATTCTGTGTATTGAAATCTGCAGGGACCAGGCTGAAGGATCTTCAACTAAGCAAATCTGCGATCTGAGACTTGAACAAAGTACATAAGCAGAGCCTAAAGAGAGACACTTCTGATTTCTGCAAGGCCTTTTAGACAACCTTGTCCAGGGAAAACTTGTAAAAGGGAAGGGGAAGAGAAAAGAAGTGAAGGAGACCAGCGACTGGAGAGATTTCCTGGAACGACTCAGAAGGATACAGCCACAGCCTCTCTCCCCGCAATGCCGCACACCCCAGGAGCTCCTCGCAGGCAGCCGCCAGCCCAGAGGCAGCCGGTTATGCCCAGGTTATTTAATTGTCTCACTTTAGCAAGTGTCACGTATTTAATGTTTTAAAAAAATAGTATCTTCTTTTATCTACGGCAGGATACAAAGCAAGAAGCAGCTTCCTACAGCAGCCAGGCAGAAGGGAGCTGGCAACCTGTGCTGGGTCAGGAGGGTAGGAAGATTAAAAGGAGATGGGATTTTGCTTTGTCCTTCACGGAAGACTTTATCCCCTCCAGATACACAACAGAAGCTTTCTCTCCCTCGGAGGCTGGCTGGCAATGGCCTTCCTGTCTCTCAAAGCTGCTCCTGGGTCACACACAGGGCAAGCTGCGAGCAGCGCAGCCCCGTCCTCTGCCCCAAGTGCAAACCCTGCCGCCAGCCCCCTGCTCCCCACGCAGCCCACCTGCCCGGGGCCGCACCGCCAGGCACCGCGGGATGCGCGTCCCTGCTTCCCTGGGGGCCACTGCACCCTGTGCCAGCCCTGGCTACTTGCCCGCTGCCGGGGGATGCTGATCAATTAGCGCACAACAAATAATTAAGCTGATGAATGTCTCTTTTTCCCGCTTGCTGACTGCAGTTGCCTCAGATTTATGCCCAGAATATGACTGAATTTATTCGTTGTCATTTGTAGCATTCAAAAGAGGTCTTTAATGATTTCTTTTAAGCTCTCTAGCCTGACTGTGAATAGTGCAGGGCAAATACTCATTATTTCCTATCTAAGCAGCAGCGCTGATTAGTCGGCGGTTGGTCAGATAAGTCACCCCGCTCTGTTCCCCTCTCGCTGCAGAAATGCACAAGGTCATTTGCTGCTAATGCTCAAATGCAAAGGGAAAATATGGCCTAAGCGACTGCTGCGTGGAAGTCTCTTGTGCATTTTCAGGGCAACAAAACAGAAGCGTGCAAAATCTCACATAAAGTAAGAGGGCTCGGAATTAAAGTGAACATGGTTTGAATAATTTTGCTTTCACGCAGCCCGGTTCACAGCATCGCGTGCAGCTGAAAGTGCGTTTGGGAGGGTAGTGGGATTGCAGTGAAACTTGTCTTGACAGTTTGTGGACATTAAAGACCTGAAGCCAGGTCTTACTTGACTGTTAACTCCTGAATCTTCACATGATGCAATGTTAATCTTCAGCCCTTTCCTAAAATAATGTGAGGAGTTGCTATGTTCTGTTAAATGTGAACCATGTGTCACCTCAGCAATGACTGCAATGGTGAAAAGATGATAAATCTAAAGCTTGTAAAATGTCCTGTGACATTTTGGGAGAAAAACAGGTGTTGCGTAAATGTTAGACATTTATGGGCAAACTTGCAGGGGCTTTAAAAGACTGACACATCTGCCACATAGTATGTAACCCTGAAAGAAAAGGAGCAAAGCAGTCTCTTTCATGTGTCTCGCTCTTTCTACAACCGTATGAAAATACATCCTCATCTGGTATTGGAATTAACAGAGCTGGACTTGCCCCTCCCTGTGTCTCCTCCAGGTTTTTGGCTTTTACACCCAATGTGTATTTTAAAAATCTGCCTTTTTAAGTAGGTGGCAAACTGTGCTGGAAGGATTTGGTATGCGGAGTATTTTTATTCAGCTCCCTTTTCTCTCACCTTTCATTGTTTTTCCCTTTGGAATATCTCCTGTAACGCTCCACTCATAAACCTCTTCAAAGGGAGGGCTGTATTTGAACAGCTTTGCCTGAAATCTGGTCTCAGTCAAAGGCCTCAGACGGGAAAATAACTCGCAGAGCTGAGACCTGCGGCCCCACGGCTGCTGCCGTAGGTGTCGGCGGCCGCTTTGCAGGCAGAGAGGTGCTGCCTGCCGCCTCCTTGGCTTTGACCCCGCAGCCCCGCCAGCTGGGTTATTATTCTCCCCTTTACCCTATAAATGTAATAAACTGGGACTTAGCATCTTGCTTTTGGCATGGAAGGTCCAGGAGAAGGTGGTTTTCTCACTCCTCCTGAGTGCCTTGTTCAGCTCCTGGGATGTTGTTGGTGTTTTGGGAGAGAGGAGGACTTTTTAGAAGCTGAGTGCGTGCCGAGGAAGCAATGGGCTCCGCGGGTCAGCCCTCAGACTACATGATCGCTAGGATGGGTGTTTCTAAAGTACAAACCAGGGCAAGTCTAATTCCCCTGGTCACAAAGATACAGCTCCCAGTGAAGTTGGTAGAAGCAGACTTATCGCTAAAGAGCTATAAAATCTCCCTCTCCACGGGGGAAGTGCATCAGACGTGTGACCAGCTGCCTGGCTCTGAACCACTTGCCCTTCGCATCGGGCAGTTTTAGCGCAGAAACCAGTAACTGACTGGGCTACAAAGTGCTTTCCCCCTCTTGGGTGGTCACTTCATTTCTGGGTGGCAGCAAAGCGGCAGATACTTTGAGCGTGACTCGCCTGGCTGGTAAGTGCTCATGACTCTGTGCAGATCCCACTCTGTCTCAACTCCCTGCCCAGCAATAAATTCTGCTCCCAAACTTTAATCCTATCCCTCTGCCCCTCCGTTCGGCACTCACATCCCTTGTGTTTCCCATCCCCACCCCAGCAATGCTTTTTGCCCTTAGCTCCTGTCTTGATGGGGCTGGTTTGGGTCGGTCCCCTCCCAGCCACCTCACTTCCACTCCTCTGGCACCTCTTGGGATTTTTCATCCCCTGCTCTCAAGCCTGGAGGCAGCAAGATGAATTTCCCAGGCAGGCTGTTGTAGAAGACCAACGCCATGCTGAGCTACTGGGCACTTCCAGTTCTGCCCTCCCAGCTGGTGGGCCTGTGAGGTCAGCGAGCAAGCTGTGCTTGCCCCTGGGCTGCTCCTCCCAAGGAGGTGGAAAATCAGCCAGAGACGGGAATCTCTTCTTGAAGATGACACTGAAGACAAGCCGCTGCCTCTCACCCCGCTTGTCTCTGCAGTGGCTGTTTCAGCAGAGAGGCCTGTTGGGGCTCCCCATGCCCTACTCCACCTTTGGGGAGCAGAGGCTCACCTGCCCACGCTTCCCTCCCAGCACATGGCTTGCAGGGCCACTTGCAAAAGAAACACAGCAATACGGCGGAAAATTTGTCCAAAAAAAGCACATTTAGGAAAACCACCTCTTCCCTTGTGGAGAAACTAACTCTTCCCACTTGCCGAGACAGGTCCACTTCCCTTCGCCAGTGTTCCCAGATGGGCCAGAGGCAGCCTACAGTGCTGTACTGGTAAGAGATCTTTGGCTGAACCAAGGAAAAGAAGCCTCCAGCCAAAGCTGTCTTAGAAAGGACTGGACTGGTCCCTCAGCTGTAGTAGAGAGGACCTTCTTCCTCAGACGGGTGAAATGGATGATGTCACATGCTAAGCCAAAGCTCCCTCAAATTTTGTTATTTATTAAGATACATCAAATACTGAGCATTGAGAGTGGATATCAGGGTGGGCAAATATACCCTTCTTGGTGTTTCTGGGTGAAGGTCTCCTGAGCAGTAGGTGCAGCTCTGCTAATGAAAGTGACCCAGGGTTTTGGAGGGAGCCAGCCTTTGCCTATAGAGAAGCTAGAGTTTATTTACAATAAGAATGAATAAATGCCTCTGACAAGTTTATTTAAGAACCTGCCTTGCACAGGTGTAAGGTGGGTTATGATGGGAAATGCACATGTATACCTAGAAAGAACTTCAAAATGAACCCACAAGAACTCACTGCCTATGGTGAGCTGATACCTGGACTGAAGGTCTTTCTGAGATCTTGGACCTCTCCTATTCCAGCAAAAATAATTTTTTTTTTCAGGTGCAAAGGAGCACTCAGCAAGGAATTCCCAGTGAAAGAGAAAGGGGCATCCCTACCTTTTTGGTCTTGACTGTTGAGGCACAGCAGTCCCCACCATCATAGTTGCAGAAGGCTCGGTTGTTGATGGAGTCACAGTAGTTGTCCCCCATAAAAGGCTGAAAAAGGAAAAAGCAGAGAAAGGCTGAGAGCGTGGACATGGACACAACCTGTAACAATATGTCAGAAGGAAAGCATGAAGACTTGAAGGAGCCATATAGTTTGTAACATTACTAGCTGCCCTGAAAAGCAAGAGATAATTATTCCCCTCTCCCTTCAAAGCGGACAGAAAAAAAAGGACACTAGATGGAAGGGAAATGAGCCCTTGTTGGCTTTTCACATCCCACATAAGATGATGCTTCAGGAATATTAATGTGACTAGTCCCAGAGACAGCATCAAGGCATCTAAAACTGCGGCACCTTTTGATAATTTTAAGCTAAGCTTCCAAAACTATGTGGGATAAGAAGAAGGTTATGTATAGCAGCAAAACTGGCTTGCTTTTAATAGCTGTACTTTCCACCACGGTTCTCCTAACTATGCAACATGTGTCAGCAATGAGGGCACAAAACATATCACAAAGAGAAATGGAAGCGGTCTGAGCTCAGCACAGGGACCACATGCTCTTGTTCTCCAACCAGCAGTGACTGCACGTGACCTTGGCCATGGCACATAATCTTCCACCACTCCACAGCTCAGAGCTGGGATAATGGCAATTATTCACAGGGATGTTGTGGAAAGCTATTAAGTAAAATTCATAAATCACCTTGAAAAAGAAAATGTGGTCACTAGTCTGTGCAATATGATCACTAGTCTATGTGCTGCACAGGACCTGAATAATAATCACGAAACTGAAGAAAAGACTTGACGTCTGTTTTTTCATTGCATATTGGAACCCTCTTGGTCAGCAAGTAGAGAATTCTTTCTTGGAAGTGAAAACTGTGCTTGATGCTAAAAAAGGCCTGTGCCAGGTATGAGAATCCCAGGCAGCAATGAAAGCTCAGAAAAATGGATGCTCAGCTGAGAGCAGAGTCATATCTCTGTAACACTTCTTACACACACGGGCTCATGGAGCCATTCCCATTTTATCTGCTCTTTGGAAAATTCATTTATTCTGCACTGAGAAAAACACACCCGGGACTTTCCTACAAGAAGGCATCATTGAAGTGCGGGTGGGGAGGCTTGTAGGTGTTTCCTGGGAGGATTTTGCAGCAATTGCAGTACCAGAGTCTCCCTGATGATAGATACCTGAAGAACCAGCCATAAGAGCTTGCCGTGCTCTCCCCAGGCAGAGCCATGGCCATGCTCATCAGTATTGAAATGGACCCTACGGAGTGGTGCAAATGCACGCTTTTACTGCTGATGTTCTGCAAATTTACCTATTTCTATCAGAGTACAGGAAAGCCAGGCAGTGACGGCAATATCACACCACAGTAGGACTACCAGGAGGTGACTGACTCACTGTGTTCACTTGTTTAGCTACACACAAATACCACAAATGCTGACAAGGAAATCAGAGTTACAGGGTGAGGCTCCCATCCCTGTAAACTGGCTTAGCTCCACTGACTTCCACAGAGATTGACTTATTTATACAGGCAAAGACTTTGACTTGCAAACTCCCTTCCAATTTAATTAATTAATATGCTAAGAGTTAAAAAGGAATGATTTATAAGAGATGGAGAGAGATTTTTATGCCAACCTGGTCGTATTCAAAAACACGAACTTTGCCCAGCCTCCCAGGACATCTTGTAGCCTTCTCCACGTTTCCCTTGTATTGCCTGGCTGTGCCTGCTCATCAAGAAAGGCTTGACTTTAATTTTCCCTGCCTATGCCTGTACCCTACACTTATGAACACTGGAAAATGAGTAAAACTTGTAGGAGAATTTGCCTTTTGCTCCCACTGGCACAGAGTAGGCAAGTCAGTCCTTTGGAGGAGAAGAATGGGACAGAGAGCATCTGTTCTGCTTTGGTACCAAAATCCTCATCTGGGAGACCTTAGAGGCCTGGCTGTGGAGGGTGAGGTCTCTATAGGTCTTCATGCATATCTTAGTGCTCTCCTCTGTTTTTGGAGGACTATACAGATAGTCCAGAGGGACTAGTTTTCCACTGAAACACCTAAGTCAGCTGCCGAGAAGTACGGGGCTGACTCATAAACCTCTATTCCTGCCACTAGGGAGCGACAAAAAATCACATTGCAGCAGCAGCCTGGTTACCACCGCGCTTACCAAGAGTAAATAACGCCCTGCTTACAGCCTCCTGTTTGGGAACCCTCCCTAATGCTCGGGGTATTAATACATTAGGGGTTGTATCAGCTTAATGGCCCACTATTATTGACCTACTGGCTTATTAATCTCTGTTTCCATAATCGTGAAAAAAGGCCTGGTGAAGATGGCATTTCTTCTGAAACCTTAATGCCAGAGAACAAGCTCTAGCCCATTCGTGGATCCTGGAAGAATCATGCTCTAAAAATGATGCTACAGGCCATTATCAATTGTCTGGGCAAAGCCTTCCAAGATGATAGATTGCGATGCAGTGACACTACTGGATGAATGATGAAAAGGAGAAAGTTCCTATTGATGCAGAGGGGTCTGGCAATTAACAATGATGGAAGGGAAGAAAATGCTGAGAAAAAGCATGTCAGTAATAATGGCTTCTGGTAAATTATTACATCATTGCAAAGTTTGCCTCAGTAACAACTATCCTTAAACAGCAGGAGAGTGGATACCCAATGGTGCATCAGCACCTGAATGGCATTTCTTAATGGTCACTGGATGTTATTTTAGCTCTTTGGAGAATAGGGGCGCCTAGCCAGCCTGCATGACTGCAATGCGTGAGATGGCTTATGACATTCAAAGCACTGACAGCAGAATGCTTTTCATTTAGGGAACAACTAGACAGAAACTATTACATTGTTGGAGAGTTATTACCCTCTTGGGCCCAACATTTGTATGCGAAGGAAACCTGTCTTTTACTTGAAGACAAATCACGTCGCACAGCAATGTGGTCTAGAGTTTTGTGTCAGATTTAGGAATTCTGTGCCATGTTCTGCCACTTCAGGCAAATAGCTTCAATGCGCTTGTAAGACTGGGTTACTGGGTGCTGAGAGCACAATCAGTGCCGCAGAAAGTCAGGAGATGTGGGGTCAAGACACAGCTATTCCACTACCTGTCCATGTAATCAAAGCAGCCATCTATCCCGCTGCCTGTGAGCTACCCCATTTGTGAAATGGGCATGAAGCTTCCCAACCTTACAGAGGTACCACAAGGATTGACTTCTTGACATGGGTAAGATACTCAAGGCACGAAGGAAACCACATGAACACCACGACCCAGAGACCTCCGGCCCCGTTTAACCACTGGAAGCGTCTTAAGACTTTTCAGACTTTTCAAACACTGTTGCCAGCAGAAACAACATCCTTCAAAGTAATTGCTGTTTTTAAATAGCATACAAGACTGTAAAAAAGTATCACAGCTGAAATGTCACTGCATTTTTCTGATTTATTTTCCAGTTCAGATGGAAGTGCACAGTGGAGGGATGCGTGATTTGCTCACTGTCCAGCTGTGCTGTCCACCCAGTGGTATCATTCCTGCCTCTGGCCTTCATAGAGTTTACCTGCACACACCAATGCCCAAAGCCTACCTGGCCTTGGAAAGAATTGGCCCTCTAGTAAGATGTCAAAATCAAGGAAAAATAACTGAAGGTTTTTGCAACTGCCCAGAAATTCCCAGATCCTAGGAAATGCTGATGGCCCACCAATGTTGTTGAGCTACTTGGCTTTAACTCCTGTGAGAATCGCCCAACCATCAGCTCTAGGAAAACCACCAACTTCACCGCTGAGTGTCAGAACTGATGCAGGTGATCACAGTCTGTTTGACAGGATCGTGAGGGCAAAAGCCTGTTTGCCCCGCTGGAAAGACAGCATTTACAGCCCACAAGACTGCAGTGACTGTTACCGTAACATTTGGGAGAGCAAGCACGGACCACCAGAGCTAATGCGAAAGCTCACCTCACAGCCTTTGACACAATGAATCAGGGAAGGGTGAGGGTACCACTTGAGTCCCGCCGTGCAGACAACACTCTGGAGGAAAGAAAAAAAAAAAACCCAACAGGTTAAGACAAAGAAATCAGTGTACAGAAAGTCAGCGTGCTGGCTCCTATGGCTCTCCTGTACTTAACCAATGAAGTTCAGTTCCTAACACCTCTTGTGTTCTCAGGACCTGGCTGTCCTCCAGGTATTTACAAGAAGTGTTGGACTTGACACTTGCAATAACAGAACATTTGAGATTAAAATAATATTTAAGGTTCTCCTAAAATATCATGTCCAATATTTCACTCATGGTGGGGGAACGTGGCAGGGAAAGGCAAAGGCACAGGTCCACTCTCTTGCTCTTGGGTAGGGGGGAGACATTTTAAGGATCCATTTAGGGATTTCTTTGGTGTTGCAAAGCATTGCTCTCTTTCACTAGTTGTTGTACCTGTGCTTCTTGAAGATGGAAACAGCTAAAGGCGGACTTTCAGATACATTTTTGCACCATCTTAAATAAAAGCACCTCCCACTACACACCTTCAGAATAATCCAGCATCATCTGCTACATTTTATGAGCTTTGTAATAATATTTGTACTAACCCTGTTTATAGATTTTCTAGATTTTGCCTTAGTTTTGGGCAGAAATGATGACCAGCCTACTCAACGATGACATACACAGGGCAGCCACTGTTTACCTGTGCATGTGGAAGCTTAGATTTTAGGAGTGGATGACAAGTTTGGCCGGTCAGTGGAGATGGTGGTTCAATACCATGGAGGTCCAGGAGCTTGGACTCCCACCCATTCACCAGGACGTCAAGCACAATGTTCGTTTTGGGTTATCGCCCATGGATGGAACACTACAATGTCCAGTTGGGCGAGATGAACACATACGTGCTCACCCAAAGACAGGGATCGGGGTTGGATGGAGGCCTGGGGAAGGAAGGGATTAACATTTGGGAAGACCTGACGCACAAGCCATCCCTTCCCCTGTTTATTTGAGGGCTAATTTAATCCATCTGCAGGGGAACCTCAGCATGTTTTTACAGTTTCTGTCATTTGAGGCTTACCTGGCGTGTGCTAGAAAAAGGACTTTTATACTATCTGACTTGGGCTGTTTATCTTTCCGATGCTCTCGGATTTTCCACTATTAGTCAAGCCCGGCTTGCCCCACCTGCCTCGCAACAGGGCCCGTCTGTGTGAGCGGAGGAGCGGCCGGGCGAGGGGGGAGGACGTTGTTTATCCCCGGGAGGGAGGCTGCAAGGTGCGGGGGCCCTGCGGTGTCAGACGTTCCCCCAGCGTGCTCTTGACAGGCAGCTGGAGATTTCCAGGCTGTTGCCTGCCACAAATGGTGAGATAATTTTTTTTTTCCCCTCTTCTGTTTATTGCACTTCAGAGGAAGAAGAAAGGAAACTTTTCTAGGTTTCAAAATAAACAAGGCCAGTCAACAAACCGGGAGGGGGGAGAGTAAAGGAAGCAGTTCAAGAGCATTTGAACCCAAGAATTAAAACAAAGCAGAAAAGCCCAGGCATTTGCCTCCCGTATCCAAGGCCAGCCAGACAATGAGTAGAAGTGCACTTACAAAGAGTGTCTCACATTCCCCTGGTAAGAAGCATCAATATTTACAAAACCTCTCGATATGTGTGAATGTGTGTGAGCACGTGGAGCTTACAAAAGGAGCCAAATAGCCCCGAAACAGGCTCTTAAGAAAGGAGGTTTCCAAGTGAGAGCAATCCCTTGCAGAAGATGCACCGACTACTTTCCTGATCCCCCAGTATTAAAAACCCAGCACCCTCCCTTAGAGGAACGGATGGAAGGTGAAGGCTTTGCTAGGACAAATGCTCTTGTCAGAGCTTTCACTCAGGGTCGTCCTCAATCCCAAGGGCTGCACAGCCTGGGGCAGGACATCCTCCAGGGAAAGGGACTGCAGCCAGAGTCGCTCTCCATAGTGTCGGAAAGCCTGTTGAATTTGTGCTAGATTAATCACTGGCTCAGTGGGACATTGACATTGCTCTGGAGTGGTACCTGCCCACAGCTTAGTCCCAGTTACTTTGCCCTCTCCTTGGGTGATACTTTGCTAGTGGAGACCATTAGAGGTGCTCCAGCTGAATTCAACCTTGCTAACATTCATGGAGCTGGAAGCAGGGTGCGCTCAGGGCTAGCCCTCAGCCATGGTCCTGGCTCCTCTTGCTGGTTTTTCAGACCCTGAATTCCCACCACCCAGCCTGTTTGTACGCTCAGGCTGCTGCTGTGGTACATGCGGTGCAATGGGATGGGAGGTGGGGGTGTGGGTAGAGGGAGAGACTGAACTGGAAGACTGAGAAATTGGGGATGATTTGGGTTGCTGGGCATCATCCCTGCAAACACGCACATAGGTGCTATAGGGTGCTGCTTGGGGCAACTGAGATAAATGTATAAAAAGCAAGCAAGGAAGGGTATAGGCAGCACTACTGCAGGACACAACCAGGATCTGATGGCATCAGTGCACACAGAAAGGAAGGTGGACTCACAAGGCCAACAAGGGATGCAGTAAGAGGTGGACAGAAGGACCATATGCAACACGTGCCAGGCGGTACATGGCAGATAAAGCCTATCTGGCTGCTGCCTCTGCGAGCCCCATCCCTTCCCCATGCTGCCACGTGCTCCAAGCCGCTGCAGTGACATATGCTGCCCTCATGGCCCCAGCTCCCCTTGTGCATCGGCTTCTGCAGCACAGCTGCCCTCCCGTGTGGGCCACGCTGTGCAGCCGAGTGTATTGACTTTGGTCCTGTCCCCATCCCAGAAACGCCATCCAGCCACATCTGTGGTTTGGTGGCTGTGACTCCATCTGCTGCGAACGGAGAGGAAGCTGGGATGCGCTCCCACAGTAGGTAACAAAGAGCCAAGAAAGCAAATCCAGCTGTCATTTTCTCCTTGTGAGGGAAGACCTAGTGCCTCCGGTCACAGCTCTTCCCTCCCATGGTGGGACTAACACAATGATGTCAACCATTTGCGGGCTGTGGAGGGGATTAGGTTTCCCCAAGAGAGGCCAGTGGAGAGCTCTCCTCCACCTTAGATGGGTCAAGTGTCCCCCAGGGCTAAAGCCCAGGGACTGGCATCTACTGGTCTCAGCTAACTCACTCTGCAGGCACTAAAAGAACAAAACAATTAACCACGGGCTTAATGTGGTAGTGGTGAGGGGATCGGCCACTGCTGCCGAGAGAGAAGAGACACTGGGCTTGGTGGCTGTTTCCTCCTGTAGCTACAGATGGGGTGGGAGCTCCTGCCTGCCTGGGTACTGAGCTACTGCACTGCAAGAAGTCATTTCACCGCTCTGTGACTCAGTTTCCCTGCCTGCAAAATAAGCCCAACACTCCCAGAAAGGGGAGAGGAGAAGGAAAGAGGAAAACTGCAAAGCTAACATGAATCCAGGAATTTTTAAGGAGAGTCCCCATTAATGACTTCTGGACATCCAAAATCCCAGGGCTTGCAGTGCATATGGGAAAACACATCGCCAGCAGTCGGGCAGCATCCCAGGCGTGTGGGGGGGCATGGTCACACTCAGCCCCGCTGGCAGGCAGAGTCAGACATGCCAACCCTTTGAAGGCTACCCGAGGCATGCACACGCTTGCACAGTGTTTGGCCTGTTCCTGCTCAGCACAAAGGCAAGAACCCAAAATTCAGACAACCTAAGAAATTAGGTGTCTGTCCTGTTTCTCTGCAGTCAATGGGAAAGAGCTGTCAAGCTGTCTTTCTGGGATATTTCACTTTTTTCTCTCCACTGCCTGCATAGTCGGACTTGGCAGCTCTATCTATAGGTGTCTTCAACAGCTCGCTGCCCCTTGCACACGCACAGTAAATGGGAAATCATAGGAGCAGCAATGGTTGCTCCAAACACGGCCCACTGCAGAACAGCAGATGCACAGAAGATTTCAGGGTTTTTGTTTTTGGGGTTTTTTTTCCCCTGCTGAAAATACTGATTTGGAAGACACTGCCAACTTACACTGATTTCGGCAAATTGTTTCAGACCCGACAAAGCAACTCAGCCTAAACCAGTTCTGAAAAACACAGCAATATTTACACGTTGTTTGAAATTAAATATCTGCTGTTGTTGTTGTTCCTTTGAGAGGACATTTAATTTCTAGTTCTTCATTTGCATTAAACAAAATGTTTAAAAAAATCCTTGGAAATGAAACGCTACGTTATGATCAAACCAGCATGTTTTTTTCTCCAATTTTTTGGTTCACCAAAAATCACAACAACAAAAGAGTCACTTTGATTAGGAGAAAACATTTTTTTTTTTAATTTGACAGAACTTTGAGTGAACCGAAAAATCAAGTGGTTTGTACAGCTCTGCTCTAAACAACCCCCAGAGGAGGGATGGTTCCTTCTTGCCGCTTTGCTTCCATAACAGCTATTGCTTGAACAGCTACACATCTTTTGTTATGTTTTTTTCCTTGTCAGCTCTCCCTGTGTTTTATCTTTGCCTGTCCTTTCAAAGGTAAGCTCCACAGGTCAGTCCCGCCTTTATCTGCTTCTCATACTACACTCATTTGTACATTACTTGTGCCTGAAATTAAGAAACTGTTTGCTTTGCATCATTCAAGTACTTTTGAGATCCACGAAGACCTGCCATGTAAACGCAACCAGCTGCTCCCATTCCTTGTACGGCACAACAGCAAGCTGTCACTGACCATAAACAGAGACAGGTATTATTAATGATATAGAGCACATTGCCATGGGGACCTTCCCCTTAGGCATCCCAGTCCCATCTCTCCAGGGTCTCCCCGGTCCCACCAGCAGCAGCATTTCCCCCAGTGACACCCCACGAGGCACTGCTCCCCGTGGGTGACATCCTCTTATCTGGAGAGTTGAATAAGATGGATGTTTTACAGCTACCAAAAAAATCTCCTCCAGCGTGTTTCAGCATCACTCGGCTCATCTCCTAAAGGCTCCTCTCCATCTCCCAACACAAGTTTTCAAGCCCAGATCTCACCCTCTAGTTAGAAAGTGTTTGTGGGGTTGAACTTGTATCTGCTCACAGCCTAAAACTCTTGCAAGATCCTCACCATCAGGGCAAAAAAGGTCTTATTTACCACTGTACTTTTGGAAACCATGATTTCTCCTCCACCCCTCTCTCCCCTTATCTCCCCCTTTACTACTATATGTTTTCCCTGCTGCCTAATGAGCCCTCCAGAGACCTGCAGGTATAAAACTCGTTACAGCTCCCTCTGCGTACCCGCATCAATAAACGAAGGAGCACAGCAGAGAACGGGAGGGAAGCTGTCACTTTATTTCACTGTGAATTACAAAACCACTTTAAAGTCTAGCACTCAGGAAAGGGCCAGTGAGAAATTGCCCCTAATACAGAGATAGGGGTTTTCTTCATGTTCCATGCCAGAAACTTGGCAAAGCCTAGGCTTAGCAGTAATATAATCTCGGTGTCTGGAGTGCATGGGAAGCTGGGAAGGACACTGCAAGCTTGTCGTATTCTCTGGATTTAGGTTCCCCACCCCTTTCCAGGATTTATTCTATTGCTCTGTGTGAAGTAGGGAAGTACAAAGTGGCAGAGATTTTTGGAGCGGCTCTCTATCCACAGCCAAGGCTAGATTTCAAAAATCCCAAACCTTGGGTACGTATTTAGGCATGTAGAGAAGCAAATAGACTGTCAAAGCTGCTCAGGACATGCTGGGGCTGTGTTGGCTGCTTGTTCTCCTTCTAAATGGAGTTCAAGTGTGTAAAACAGACTGCTGCAAAGCCAGGGCCAAGTATGTAAAAGCCAACAGTGTTTGCTCAAGCACCACCAGCAACCTGCACCCTGGTGACACGTGATGTGCCAGCGTCTTCCAACAGGCACTTAAGCATGTCCAGATAAACATCTGCACCTGCAGAAATACTGCGTAGGTACAAGCACCTGGTTACATGCATTTCTAGGCAAGAGGGCACATTTGTGTAGATGGGGTGAGGGTTTTCAGAATGGGGTAGATAAGCGTGTCCCCCACTGGTATCCAAGTGTAGGCATGAAACCAAGCAGCTATTTGCTGCAAGTGGCCTGTGTGTGCAGGGCTGAGCATGTGTACAAAGTGCTGTGCATGGGTGTGCATGTGCCTACTGGGGCAGACAGATGCTGGCGGGTGCTGGAGGACACACAGGACGGAGTGCCGTGAGCAGTTAATGCTGTCTGTGTTTGCAGCAGGCAGGAGGAAGAAGTGGTGACCTCTGGAAGGGGCTGTGCTGAGCAGGCATCTCTCGCATGCGGGCGAAGGGGCGGGGGGAGGACTCAGCCAGCTCTGCTGGTTCGGGAAATGAAATACCCTCTGTATCAGCTGCTTTTGTCATCCAAAAGCAGTGCTAAAAAATCCAGCCCTGCCACCAAAGAATGCAAAATACTGAACAGGAGGAAGAAAATAAAACCTGGCCAGTGCCCTTTCTCTCACTGTCCATCACATCTTCCTGTGTAATGAATCCTGTTTCCAGATCAGACCCACTGTAGGTGCTGGGTGGATCTGAGCACGCTGATTTGGGACCTTTACCTTGAACTGACTTTCACTGGGAAATCACAGAGCGAAAGCAACTTGGAGAGGAAGCCACCGCATTACCAGAACAATATGCAAAGACACAACAAACATCAGGCGTTCTTTTCTAAAAGGCAGGATGCTCCATGTATTCCCCTCCCTGCATGAACCACTGGTAGTGCTGTTCACTCACTGCACTTGAACATGCAACACGAGATATAGTTAGTGAAACCGGCAGGCACTGACCTTCACTCTTTGAGGGTTCATCCAGTGCTGGATGTCTTGCACAGTCTCATTCACGCGCAGAAGGATGGGCTCGTGACTGTGGTCCAGACATGAGGTGGTACACTCCGTGCCTGCACGAAACATGGAGAGGGTAAAGCTAAAGGATAAAGCAAGCAGCTTCTGACCCTTTCAGCATCCTTCCAGCTGAAGGACAGGATTAGGGCTCATTTTTCCTAAATTGCAATTAGCAGTCAACCATAACTATCACATATCTTCTAGACACACGTGAAATGCTGAGTACAACCCTGCATCTCAGCAGGAGATCGTGGGGGTGGCAGATATTCCAGGGTCTCTTTGTATGAGCTGCATATCTAGGTATTCCTCTGGCTATTACCTCCAAGAAGGGGATCAGGTTTTGTGCTTTCAGATCATCAAGAAAATGCGAAGGTTTTTCTATTTCAACTGCTCTTTCAAGCAATGGGACTGATTAAGCAGAGGCTGTCAAACTCATCTCACCTATGACGTGACAAAAACCTACCGTCTGATCTGTCAAATTTACAGACTTTCAATAATAATCTTTCAGAGGGTGACCAAGCCTAATGATATTGCAGACGAGCTATCACCTAAGTCCCACAGTCAATAAGAAGTACACAGAGAGGTAATGATGGCTTTGTTCACACATAAACCTGCTTTTTTTCTGATTAACTGTCATGCCCAGTGGGAATCCTGTCCTTTCTTTATTAAAACATGCTGTGATACTCTGCAGCAATATCCCAGAGCCCTGTGGTGACACAACCGTAAGCCCTAGTGCGTTGGACCATTACCATTTCCCCCCTGGAAAATCACTCTTGAATGGCACAGCTGCTGCAAACATGTCATTAGGATTTCTGCACTCCAATCAGCGCTGGGGGAGGAATTAATCTCTGCACTGGTTTGGAGAGCTGAACCTTTGGCTCAACACACACCTCAGCCTGGAAGGGCAGATTAGGTGTCTGAGGAATTACCGAAGGTGTGTGGGATTCATAGTGACCATGACTGGATGCTATTATTTTCCCCACCTGCTTCTGCCTTCTCACATAATCCCACATGGAGGAGGCAGCGGGAGCAGAGCAGACCTGGGCTGTTGAGCCAGCAAGATGGGGAGCGCCTGGGGTTTGTTTTGCTTTCCCAGCACACGTGGTAGTGGTTCCAGGGACCAACTGGATTAGGTCCATTGACACCAGCCCCACTGCGACTGGGTGGCAGAGGAGCAACTTCTTGGAAGGACATCGATCAGGCTTCCAAAAACTCAAAGAAGAGAAGAAAACCCCAACAATCTGATCCCAAAAGGCGATGTTGGACAAGCCTAACAAAGTGTGTGGTATGTCTCCATCTGCTGAGGATAAAAGCCAATGGCCGCTGCGCCCTCACTGAGCTATTCCTCTCTCCAGCGAGAGCCGCGCTTTCATGGAGGATCCAGACCATTAATCGTTCACCTCCTTGATGGCTGTGTGGTCCCATCCCAGGATCAGGCCCACTAGATCTTGCATCTGGGATCGGTACCTGCTGACAGCTGTCCTGGCAGGGCTGGGAAAGGAGCAAGGGCTGGCAGGCACCCACTGCATGGGCAGCTGCAGACCCTCCTGCTTCCAGCACCAAGATGTTCCCCTCCAAACCAGGAATTGGTATTTCTTTCCTTGCAAAAACCTGGCCAGCCCCAGGAGGTAGCCTCGTCTCAAGGGTAAAATGCCTCGCCACATTAAAAGTCACCACAGTCTCCTCGCCGCTCGCCCTCCCGCGCTCTGCCACGCTATTTACGCTTACGGAAAGGAGTGGGTCGGAATTGTTTTGATATATGATCTGTAATTGGCATCATTACAGAGTGGTGATCTCATCCAGGTTGTGTTCACCTCCCCAGGGAGGGAACACAAGGAGGCTCGTGGTCCCTTGCATGGCTGCGATATAATGAGGGAGCCGTGCAACGAGGAAATGTCTCCAAGTTCAAAGGGACAGGGGGAGGGAGGAGGGGGCTGGCAGGGGCTGGGGCTGCAGGAAGGGGCCTCGTGGGTCTGTGCGGGCTGCAGCCAGTGCAGCTCCCCTTGCAGCCCTTAGAGCAGGGAGACCTCAAAAACAGTGGCTGAAAATACAATACAGCGTGTAGAATTCAGTGTGCAGCCTATCCCTCCCTCTGCCTGGGTGACATAAAGCAGGACTGAGCGTAGGAAGTCACCACCCCTTGCGGAATGACCAGGAGGGAAAACATACCCTTACAACAGCTCCTAAACAACCGTCACACTGAAGGGGATGCTTGACTGATCTCATATTCTTTCTGGAGAAACCCGAATTATCCTGGTGCTGCGCTTCCCTGCCGGCTTCCTGCCTTTCAGCCTCGGGCTGTGCGTGTATGCGTGTGGTTGAAGGAGGGGGACCTTACAAAGGTGTAAGAGTAAACGCAGGTACAATCTCTCCCTGTGTTTTGAGGACTGGATGTGTCTCTGGTGTAGTCTGGCGTGCTGGCTGCCCATTAAAACCAGCTGGCCAAGAAGGGACATGATGAAACTGGAAGCACTGCAAGGAGCAGGCAATCAGAGCACGTTATATGTGCCTGGCCTCTCAAAGGTTCATGTTTTCTAAAAGCAGTTCCCCGAAAAGCCTCCTGCAGCAGCCTCTCACTCGGGCAAAGAGGTCCATAGGAGGTGACTTCAAGGACTGCAGGCTCCTTCCTCCCTCTCGTTCCCATCCTCATCCCTATCTCCCATCTCACTGCTCCCTGCTCCCCTCCGAGCTGCATCCCGGATGGCCGGCAGCCGGGGCTGGTGCTCACAGACCTATGCCGTAGCCGCCGGCACACTGCAGCTTCAGGTGGCTGTTGAGCTGCGTGGGCAGCGTGCACTGGCCCTGCATTTCTCTGCAGAGATGAAAGGAGCCGCTCCAGGTGCCATCCTTCCGGCAGTGAATCACGTTGCTTCCACGGCCCTGGGAATGAGAGAAGGAGATAAGGAGAATGGTCACAAAAACAGCAGCAAGGCCAGGCTGAGAAGTGAGAAGTGGGCAGAGCTGAGCTGGGAGCGAAGTTGTGCTGGAGCTGGAAGAGCCCCCGCTTGGGACTGCCAGCCCTGGGGCAAGGAGGAGTTTTCTTTCAAAGAATAATAAAAAAGGAAACCCCAAATGGCATACAAACACACATACATGCCCCTTCTGTGCAACGTAATGTCTTTACAAGGCCCTTGCGAGGTCTCTACCTTAAAATAGACCCACTCCAGGTGTGATAAAGGTGCATTCACCCCATTTGCCTTCTTTCCTGTTGTTGAGACATTACGTTGAATGCAGACAACCTTTCCCCTCTGCCCATTTTCTAACTAGTTGCACCATCTTTGTCTCGAAAAAGAAAGAATCCCCAATGGCCGTCTGAAGGAGGAAGGAAAGCGGGACACGAGCAGGGATGCTTAGCAGGGCAGAACGTGCTCTTTAGAGCTTGGCTGCCTTGAGTGACAGCAAGCGAAGAGGCTGAGACAGCCACGCACAGAGGCAGGTGGAAAGGAGAAAAAAATCCTCTGGTGTGGGAATGGGCAAGGAATAGAATATGACATTTCTCTTATAGAAAACATTCTCTGTATGATACTGAAGAATGAATACCGAAGTCCAAGGGGAAATATCATGCCCTTTAGAAACAACAAAGGAGTGCACAGGCAATCTTTTGTCAGATCTATCCTCGTGGCATTGGGGATTTCTGCGCAAGCTGTTCTGCAGGATCTGTGAGCCTAACTGCCATGGGGTAATGGGGGACATTCAACAGGAGGACGTCTGGTGTGGCTGGGCTCCAAGCCCCCCACGGGGTCCTTGCTGGGTGGGAGAACCATGCAGGATCTCTGCTTCTCCTTGCCCGTTTTACGTGCCAAGCATGTTTCCTGCAATCAGCCCACCCTGCTCTTGGAGATTGTGCTGGATATCTTTGGGGACCCTTTAGTGTGCTGTCCATGCTGGGATCCCAGCAGGGCTGCTGAACTTTTCTTAGGAGCTCTTCCCCACAACCCGTACCCGTTGCTGCACACGGATCTGCACAGGCCCCCGGTACTGATGTGGAAGACTGAGCAGCCGTTGGTGTTAGTCTTGTCCTTAATGTCCTAATGCCTTTTCTGCTCAGCTTTGTTGATGAACACAATGTTTAGTGAGATGCAAAGTGGTCTTATCGGCAGACTACTGCGTGGGACCTGCTTCCCCTTCTCCAGACATCTGGCCATTGCCAGAAGTAATAAGAAAATCATATGAAATGATAATGGACCAGATGGACTCAGGGTGTGATCCAGCTTGGTGACTCTCACCTAAGGGCCAGTTTGGCAGAGACTGATTAATTTAGATCTGACTGTTCATATGATTTGTGCACAATACTCAGAAATGGAAGACCCTTGCTCTGTGTGCTAGGGGAGGTACCTGCTTAAATGACCATTATGTTCCTGGTGATTAAGAGATGCCATATGTACAGCTGAGTAATGATCTTTCAGCATGGTGACAAATTCAGGAAGAAATCACTAAGTGATAATTGAACACAGTTTGCTGTTTTAGCAAGCGTGGTGCACTTCCATTGCAATTTGCATGCCAGGGTTCAAGCATGTTTTTTAAAGGTGAGCCATGAAACCTGATTTATGTTCCTGGAGCTGGCTGTGCTTGAGGGTCCTGTTGTATAGTTTCTGCAACATACTCAGAGATCCCAGGATATCCATTGCTATAGTAACATACTGTCCATCATTCCCTGACCTGCAAAATCTCTTGTGAAAATCCCTGCTGGGTTTCTTGCTTGGATGCAACGTGCATTATCACCTTATATAGCTGAGAGAGACTTAGTGGGGTTTAATCCTTAAATAATTAACACCTCTCAAGTGGTTCTGGCTTGTGCCAGGAGTCCTCCCTCTTTTTCTGTAGTCTATTTTCTGGGATATCTGGAAATACCTTTCTCTGCAAATCCCTTTCTCAAGATGTCCTTTGCTCAAGGTGCTTTCACAGCTGAACAGTCACTACACTCTTCCTTACAGTGAATAGAGACGTAGCTGTATCTCTCACTTTCCAGAGCTCACTTCATTATTGCTGTAACCCTGACTCCACTGCTTGCTCCTCTTCACGTCCAGCTCATTTAAAAGCAAACCACAAACCCGTTACACCATTTTCATCGCCCTGGTGGCCCTGGTTTCCCTGCACTGGCAGCAGTGGGTCACGTCTTCAGCCACACTGACCAGTCTGAGCCAGTGGTAGGTGCACAAAGCCACCGACGGCATATCCCAGAGCTCCCACTCCAACTGCACCCACATGTGCAACCTCTCCTTTCACAAGGCTTATAATCTCATGTAAGCCTTTTCCAGGTGCCCTGATGCAAAACCCCTGGGCTCTGCCTGTTTTCCCCATGAAGAGGACAGGCCAGCCTGGCAGGGAATAGGAGCAGCAATCGGCTCTTAACATTTGGAGCAGGTATCAGAGGTGTCTTTCTGATCCCTGGTCCTAGGGCAGCGTTGGTCCCTTTTTAATATGTCCTCAGAATGTGGAATTAAGTTAAAAGGCCTTTGACAGGGCACTCCCTGCTCTCTACAGTGCGTGTAGTAACAGCAGCTTCTACAACTCCCACTTTCTCTTCCCAAGTGTATTAAGCAGCAGCAGCACTTCTGGGAGAAGTTACTGATCTCACAAACTGTAATTACCTCTGGTGAGGAAAACTAAGCATTTCAAAAGTGATATTAAAGGCAAGACCTTCTCATGTCAGTGAACAAAGCTCCTAGGAAGTCAAAGGCAACATGCTGATTTATGCCAGATGAGGATCTGACGCCGATGCCAAATGACACCTTCACAGCCAGAAAAACATGACAGTTTAGAGACAGTTCACCTGAACAGTGGTAATCTGTACAAAGTTACATTATCATATGGCACACATACATATAATGATAATGAGAAAAAGAATTGGAGAGAAAAGCAAGGTAAACCAGAATGAACAACCAGGGTAAGTGAGGGTAACTCTCATCCTACTTACTTCCATTCATTACTTGTTATTTTCTAGCCAGATCACAGAGCCAAAGAGGCAGATTTTTCAGCCACTTATTGTCCAGAAACAGCAAGTCAGTCACTGCTAGTCCTCCACAGGTAATAGTTAATACCATTACTACTATCATAAAAATAATATTTCCAGGCTCTTTGCAGCACTCTCACTCTAATTATGTATTTCCCGTCTCCATTTCTGTGCCTCTGGTCTCAGAAGAGCTCAAAGGCACTTGGCCCCTCTAAGATCAGGGTACTTAGGGAACATATGCTAAACCCATGATTGTGTGGGCTGAGATAATTTAGATAAGAGAGACTCACCGACTGATTGTCATCATCTTCGCACTTGATCCGGCACTCACTGTTGAACTGGAAGCCGTTTGAGCACTGGTAGAGCCCGTGAAACTTGGAAGGCGGAGGGTCGCAGGTAACAGGCACGCAAGCGCCTGGCAGCCACGTGCCGTCTTGCGTGCACTGGATCTTAAAGGCTCGCCTTTTTGTGCAGAAAAAACCAAGACCATTTAGTGAGTGGCTGAGTCAGCCAAGAGCCTTTAAAGCCTCTGAGCTCTGCTAGCAGGTTGCAGGGGATGGGTGTGCTTGAGCTTTTAGCACTTAGGGAACAAGTTGTGAATCTGCATCATGAAGTCCCTGAGCAAAAATAATGATTATTTGCAAAGCCAACATTGAGCTGCCCAGCCTAAACTCCTCTTTTGGCCTTGGACACGTCTTCCAAAAACTCTGCTTCCCAGGCTTGTGGGCTGTGGTTGGTCTGAAGTGGGTTTGTGCAGAGTCAGGAGTATATGATAGCACTAACCCTTTCCCGCAGAGTTTCAAAGGGGACTCCCCAGGCTGCATATCAAAGGGGTATTTCTAAGGTAAGGTCTGGTTTTTGAGCACTGGCTAGGATTTTCAAAGAAGCCTAAGTGAGCTAGGTGCCTAAATCCCCTTGAAACTGCACAACTATCTGCGTGAAGAAACTGCTCAGTGATATCCCTGATATTATAAACAGCCCAACCCTTTCCCAAAATCATTTTAGCTCATGGCTCTCTGAATCACGCTGACTACATGGCTTTACTCTGTCACGTACTTTCTTGCTTTTCTGGACGATCCGGGGACATGGTAACCTGGTTTGCATTTGTACTTGCAAAACGACCCCACTTTGTGCTTATCTTCTCGGCAACGGGTAGTCTGGAGATCTGCATTAGGGACAATGGAGGGTGCTCGACACATCAGCTCACACAGGGCCTCTGGAAAGGACCACAGCCCATCCTCCATGCAGGTCAAGTTGCTGTTGTTTCCTGAGAAGAACAGTGAGCAAAGTTAACAACATTCAGCAGGACTATTTTTTTCAGAATATTGTTACACGCATAATATATCAAAAGCCACCTCGGTTGGTTTGACAAATTCAGCTGTGTATGTCCTATGCATTTTCTCTTTCTAGATGATGCCATTAAATCATTAAGGATTCTGTTTTCAGGTGACAGGCAGACAGTGCTTATTTCAGGAAATGCTCTAGCACAGGGGAAACCACACTGGCTTTGCAATCTTTTGTATTTCTCTTCCTTATTTTGTTCTTCTCTGAAAGGAAGCTTGCTTCATACATCACCCTCTCCTCTCCAAAGTCATGGCATTAACAGAGGGTTTGGTGCCATTACATTCTTCATTCTGCTTCTGTGTTATATCTCTTCCCTGAATTTGTCCTTTTTATTTCGATTTGCAGCCTTTTGGAGCAGCATCTGTTAGTTTTAGACTCACTACTCCAACACAATGAGGAGCCATTCTCAGCTGGGGACTCTCAGTCCTTGGGGACTACTGTGATAAATACGATTCATAACACTCATTAGAGACTCATTTTCCTTAGGAAGCTTTCTTGGCCGGCACCTCAAAGGTAAAAGGTACAATAGATCTATTTGCCTCTGCTATGACCTACTTGACTTCAGAAGGTTAAGCTAAAAGTAGCCTAATCTCAGTGTATTTTACATTCTTTGTTATTTTATACTGTATGTTGAAAAGGCATAAGCTTTTCCTAAGAAACAAAGCACAGCTATGAGCCACTAACCCTTCAAAAATCCCTAATACTTGATTGAAATCCCCGAGCATTGCTGCAGGAACTCTTCTCAACCCACAAGGCATATTTTCAACAGTAAGCCAACTTCGGAGTTATCCGAAATAATACTGACAAACTCCTAACCCCAGAGCAATGCCATCTCTCTGAGGGGGAAGGAAGACAGCCGGGACATGAGGCTGGAATTCAAAGAAGAAGAAAACAAAAGGCTCTGGAGGGCTCAGGAAGGTATGTGGAAGAGCCCTCCTGCCCTACCCACAAAGATAAGAGAAGCCGCATTAAATCAGCCCTGGCTTTCTCTCTCCCCTCCCCGGCTGCAGATGATTGCAAGACGTATTGCAGTGCGGAGGGGAGCTCTTTCCGAGAACACCGGCGTGCTCCTCTGCTCTGACTCACCAGCAGCTCTGCAGACCAGCCGTGGTGATATCATACTTGCCACTGCAAAGCGATAAGCTGTGACATTACCAACAGTGGCTGTCATGACGTCAGTGATTGAATTAGGCATGAGTCATTCAAACGCCATTCTCCAGAAGCTTAGTGGCAACATCTATTAGTCATCACCGGTGGCTGTACACCAAATGGTGCCTTTACCTCACAGCTCACAGAGTTTCTGGGCGAAAGTGAAATGATACTGCACCACAGCTGCACCCCCTGACCTGGGGGCTGGTTATCGTCCCTCCAGCTGCCCCTGCCGGAGTCATCAGCTGAAGCTCTTGTTGGTCGTAATGAGCACCACTATTTTCATCACCCCCTCAAAAAAATTCCAGGAATTTTCAATGTAAAAATACCTCTTGTTGAAGATGACCCTTTGAGTGTATGAAGAAAAAAAGGGAGTTCTTTGATAAAAACCTTTCTTTTGAGTCCTAACTGAAAGTCTTAACATTCACTGTGTGTTTGCTGCTTGCAGTTATTCTCCTAAATTGGAGTTATAAATTTGGTTATAAAAGAAATCAACATATCCTTTCACTGAAATGAAGAATACTTCCCAAGCCTCTTCTGGAGTTTGCAATGAATCCTAGTAGAAAAGGTGATACCGCATGTACAGAAAAAGCTTATACAGCATTTGTACTTGAGTTGACAACAGCAGTTGTCCACTGCAAGATGACAAGTTAATTTGGCTCTAATGTTCCTTCAAATTAGCAATGATATCTTTTCTTGTTTCCAGAGGACCAGATCAAAAAGGGTAATGTGCCAGTGAGCAGAGGAGTTGATGGTGCTGAGAAGATGATGGGGATACTAGCAGAAAAGCAGCAGGGAAGAAGATGGGGGAGAAAAGGAAAAAAGGCAGTAGAATGTGTTATTTTAAAGAAAAAAAAAAGCAGTGTGTCCCAAACAAGAAGAGGAGAGAAAGGTCAGAGGTAGAGCAAGATGAGTGTGGAAAAGGGGAGAGGTGATGGGTGGGTTAGGAAAAACAGTGATGGGGGACTGTGCCACTGGGACATGGGACTTTTCTGTCTTCTGCCTTTCCAAATACAGGGAGGAGGCATAGAAGGGGGACACAGAAAATAGAAAAGGCATGGGAAAGAAAATGAGAGAGTTCAATTTGATTTATCCCCATGACTTTTCCATGTTTTGTTTGCATGGAAGCAATATTCACTGTCGTTACTGCCTGGTCGGCCGTGATCAAGGAAAGGTCAAAGGAAGGTAATAGACAGATGCAAAGGAACTTAACTTCTAATATAAATAAACTTTCCCATAGAGTCTCATAATTCTTCATACTTAAAATATCATGAATAATTCTAAAAAAACAGCAACAGTAACATATATTACTCGGAGCAGTCTGTGTTAGCTGTGGGGCTATCCCCAGGTCACTGCACAGACACCCTCTGGTACCTTTCAGAAGAGCGGGAGGTCGGCAAATGAAGGAGCATTTCTTGCCAAAGGTGGTCCCCTCGCTGCAGTTGAAGGTGGCTGGGTAGACATGGTACTGGTCTGGGATGCCGCAGTCCACGGGTTCGCAGGTCACCTGCTTGTTCCACTTCCCATCTGTGCAAGTCATGGTGATGCTGGACTCCATCTGGGAAAAGACGCATGCCTACAGTCACCACAGCCAGCAAGGGAGAGATCAATATCATTTCAAGCCTAATAGCCCTTATTTTGGCTCACAAGTTAAGCAAAACTGGGCCTGACCACTACCATCATCATTTGGACAGCAGCTACTAAAACCACCAAGGTCCCACAAGAAACAGTGTCAGAGAACCAGCGTGTACTTCTGTCACGTCTGGGGTGAGACACCGAAGGGCTTCAATACGAAGAGTGGAGCACTACAAACCACCTGAACCCTTGCCTGCATCGCCTGCTGAGCCCAGCCGGGAAGCCCGCTGCCCTGCCCTGCGATCGGAAAGGAGTGTGCGAGTCTGAGCTGTGGGAGCTGCCAGCTGTCCCCGATCCTGCCACCTTTCCCTGACACAGCCACTCCAAGGGGATCCCCATGCACTTCTGAGCAGTGGAATCACTCCTGGGTTTGAAGTAAAAGCCAGCCTGACCTGAACCCATTTGGGACTCCCACCCGAGGCTGTCCCAAGAGGAGTCAGTCCCCCTAGGGCCGAGGTACCACGGGAGGCAGCCTGGGCCATGTCAGCGTTGTGTTCAGACACTGACAGCTGCTGTAATGGCTTCTACCATCACAGCGCCCCGAGGCTCCAAATGAAATCAGGGCCCTGCTGTCCCGGCGCTGGGGACGTGCACACCCGAGGGACAGACTTTTTCTTGGAGGAGCCTGCAATGGACGGAGCCAAGCGCGTCCTGCCCATACGTTCACCTGGCATTTGAGGTCGAATGCAGTCAGTGCCTGTGCTCTGACTTCCCTAAAGCCACTCTACCTTATAGCCACGCAGAAGCTACACTTCCATGGATGTGAGGAACAATCCAAGCAATGGAGCAGATTGAAGTCCTGAAGTGCCAGGGGAAGGGGAAATAAAAAGGCGGCTGGGGGTGGGGAGGTAATGGAGGCAACCCATCCAAAGCTAAGATGAAGAATTCACTGGGTGACTGAAGGAAAAACAGATGTTGGCAAAGAGAACAGAATAAACAAGTCCACTTTCTAATGAAAAAGGGAAAAATATTAAAAACTGGAAGTGAAGAATCTGAAAGTATGAATCTTCCTTCCATATCAGAATAAAGAGAGGGACAGAAGAAAAAGAAATGTGAGAAACCCAAACACAAGAAGGGGAAGATACCAGCGAGGAATCTGACCAAGCCATACAGCAGCACTCCTCTGCCTCCAGGGAATATTTTATTCAGGGCTGGTACACTCACAGGAGATTTGCACCGCCGACCATTGATCTGGGTTTATAAAAGGAAGGGGAATTTTTCTAGCACACATCAAAGGGACCTGGATTCCCTTTTTGCAAAAACACCCTAATGGTTTCAACAGAAGTTCAGACCTGTCTCCCTTTGATATATGGTTGCGTTCAGAATGGAAAAAGCAGTCCCAGAGCTGAGAAACTGGACACTTCCCAAGTGGGCACAAAACCCCTTTTCTAGACCATGGAGTTTGTTTAAACAGGGAGCACTGCTGATGGAAAAAAATGTCTTTTCTACAAATTCAGAGTAGCACATTCTGGGATTCTCGGAGCTCTCAGGTGAAGTGACACTCTGTTCTCATTCTCAATCATTTCGCTCCCCAGTGGCCATTAATTTTGCCTTTGTGGCTTAACAGAATATTCGCACCATTAAAATGTCTATCTATTCTGTAGACAGTTGATGACTTGAAGATGCCTGTGCTTCCAGGAAGTTACGGTCTGATGGCCACAGGAGAAGGGATGATACAGCATATTTCCATGTCTTTTTAACACATACATACAGCAGCATCACCACCCCATCTGCACTCCAGACTGGGCTGCTCCAGCATTCAGCAAAGCCGCCATTTCCCTTAACTGATGCTGTCATCAAATAACACTCCAGCACCGTGGCCGCTGGGCACCTCGAACAGCAGGAGGTTAAAACATAAAACCAAGCTATTGATGTCAGGGGCTATTCAAACGTTACGGAAAAGACATGGGTCTTGCACTGGGTCTTGCTGGATGTTGGATCCATGCTGAGCACAGGGAAACTCTATCAGTGATAGGAGATTCAACTCCAAGAATTCAGTTGTTAATGTTGGTGTGATCTAGTTTAGGAATAAATGATTGTTCCTACTTGCTGATACTGACTGCTGAGACACAGCATGGTCCACAAGGGAGTTTCTCTAATGACAGGGTTGTACATCAGATGTACCTCTGATGTACACCAAATAAACAGTGCAAATTCAGAATCCAGAATGTAACACACAATTTTAAACGGAAGCAGTATCTGTGCATGACAGTCACACCTTATAGAAAATGGGCAAGAACGTTTTGCCCAGGCCAACACTTGTGAGAGTATTTCAGCTGCAGCCGTGGTCTTTGTTAGCACAAAGCTGCAGGACACTACAGCCTGCTGGAATTGCAATGTGCCTGGGGTCACCTTTCCTCAGAAGGGATCCCTCATTACAGCTCTACCTCCACTGCACTTTATTTCTGCCCTTGTTCTAGACCTTGCTGGGAAAAAAGAAAAGGAAAAAAAAAAAAAAAGAGTCTCTCCATGTTTTCATCCCTGGGGTTTTCCCTATGGTCTTTCCCAACAAAAACAGTAACCAGTAACCAAATCTGGAAGAGTCACCTCCTTCCAGACCCATATGGCTTTTCTTCTTTCTGGCACACTGGCAAGGCCATTCCCATCCAGAGAATCTGCACCCATGTGGGCAAGACCCTGGCTTCTCAGCTTTTTCCAGTAATTTGTTCCACACTTTGTATGATGGAAGCTGAGGTTTTCAAGGTCAGACATAATAATGGCACATTTTAGAGCATGTCTATCATGTCATCACTTCAAGCAATAGGAGCACATGCGTTTCTGCAGCAGAACATAACAGAGACCATTCCCTGCAATGGAGACAAAGACTAGTGGCTTTGACTGAAAGCACAGAGGTCAGCCCTACCACAGAAATTATGGCAGATGGCACCCACCAGCTTTCAGCTTCTCCCTCTTGCAAAGTCCCACCTGAAGGTGGGATCGTTGCAGCGCACTGGGACAGGACCCCAGCCTGCTCAGCAGGAGCCCATCTCTCCCCAGCACCATGCTGCACCTTGGGCATATTTCCTGTTGACAGCCTCAGCAGTGCCGCCCTCAGATCTGGCACTGGATCTTAGTGGCAGCATCTGCATCTGCCTTTGCAGACCTTCCACCCGAAGCCTGAGCAGACACGTGCCTGTTTCACCTGTCTGATCTGACAAGGTCACCCAGCTCACAGCAGTCCCTACCAAGCACTTGGCTTTCTCGTCTGGTTTATTAGCTGTCACTTTGGGCACTTCGTGCTGCTGTGACTGGCATCACAGCAACCGCTTCCCTTCATGTCCTGCCTTCCAAAGAAGGCTTACGCAAGGAGGGAGGGCAAGCAAGAAGGAAAAAAAAGGGGGGAAAAAAGGGCCTCCAAAGATACAGTGTGCAGTACAGTGAAGATGATGCAAAGTTAAACAAATATGGTGCCAGAAAGATTTGTTCCTTGGGACTTTTAACAGCCTGGGAGAATTCATGTCTCCTTCCTGCTGCCCAAGATCCCAGCCGGCTCCTTCTTCAAGCGATGCTTCACGTGTGAAGTTTCCTCTCCTTAAAAATGAACAGCTGTGCCCTCCCCTCTAAGTATTCTTCCACTTCTGCCCACTACTGTGCCTCTAATTGAACCCACATGAGCCGCGCTTTCTTTTCCTGGCATGATTGATGACGCCTTTGCACAACATTAGGGAGCTGCTGGGTTTTAAATAACACCTCTTGACCAGAGCAGCAGTGGTGGTAGCTTCAAGGAGAGATGACAACAAGTAACTGAATGAGCGGGGCTTTCAGCGAAGGGCAAGGGGGAGGAAAGCAGTGAAAGACAAAGGGGGAAAAGGGGGAGAAGAGAAGAGAAGAAAGAGCGATGGAGTTGTCAGGAGGGTGGGAAGAAATCAGGGGGAAATGAAAACATCCCAAGATCTTCTTTGTGAAAAAGAGACACGAAGGGTTTTGCTCCATCACTATGCGAACCCTTTTCTGTTGTTGTTGCTGAAGTCCCTCAGTGAGGATGAGAGAGAGCCCGTGAGTCTGTAAACAGCTCAGCTTCTTTTAATTTTCAAACAGCAAACAGTTTCTATTGCACATAGTGTTGACGGTTTTTAGGGTTTGGTGATTTTATGGAGTTTTAACAGAAATTGGGAATGGGAGCTTCTCAGAGAGCAGAGATGAATGATTTTTTTGCCCTAAGACTGATTAAAATGGTGGCTTCAGAAGACACAGGGGCCAGAAAGTGCAGAAACTGTTAAGAAGATTTTCAAAGACCCCTCAGATATAAAAGATTGATTTGAAATGTGACTTGTGCCCCTACATCTCTGAGGTGCTTTTGAAAATTTCTCCTTTAATTCTCTGTTCACTCTTTTTTTCTGCCTTTCAGTGAAATACAGAAGACAAATGTGATTCAGATGCTAAACCAGGATGTTTTCACTGGTCTGCCCATCACCAGCAGCATGCAGTGGTCATGGGCCACCAATGTTCAGTTTGCTCTTTGAGACTTTGCACCTCACCTCAGCCTCCTTGGTACCCGAGAGTATGTGCAGAAACAGCATGTGCAAAGCTGCTTTCCTTCCTCCCCTTCCTCATGCAGTCTCCTCACACTGTCAGTTAAATGCGAAAAATAGTTCTGGGCCCTCAAATCCATCAAATAAGCAAAATATCCAATTAAATGACAATGGTGAAACAACCAACAGCTCTGTACAAGGTTCCTTGATCATGGCAGAGTCCCTCTGACTGTAGATAACAAGCCACATGGCCCGATCTCATCTCCAAATACTTGTGACCTGAAGAGGGGCCGAAGCTGGGAAGCAATTGTGGAAGGAGCACTGTGCAATTCAGTACAACACAAGACGAGGAATCCAAACCGTGGATTCTGGACATTCTCGGGTAATCCATTTCTTACCAACACATTCCACAAGTTCTGGCTTGAAGCACGTGACACAAAGAAATAAAACAAGATGATAGTGAAAGAAACTGCCCGATCCTTTTCAACAGATCTCCAAAGCACATGAATAAACTTTTAAAGCACGTGTTTAATGTGCTTAGCTGAACATGGATACCTTTCAGATGTTGCCCTCCTTCCCTGTGAACGCACAGTACTGAGCAAGAGAAAGCCACTGGCCTCAGGGTTTGTATCGGTGGAAAAAAGACAATGAAGTGCAATCGCAGACCAGCGCGAGAGGAAGCATGTTGTAATAGGCAGTGAATCACGTTAGCTAGGGGTGCTAAAATCCTCCGCTGCTGTCATATGAGTCTGATCAAGGCTCTGAAACCAAACCTCTCAGAGCAAAACCATATACAGTTGGCTGAGCTTCCCCAAAAGGTACTTCTTGCGTTTAAATAACGCAGTGCTGGTGAAACATGTTTAGGCTGTTTTGTTTAGTTTGGGATTCCTGTGTGCTCAATGTACAGATCCCTTCCAACTATTTCCTGGTTCAGCCATTCAGGCTCGTTTGAGAACTTGTTTTCTGTTCTGTAAAAATGCTCAGCTGGAGCTGGGGTTCTGGTGCTGATGCCAATTAGGATGGAAGAGGCCCAGCTCACAGGGTCCTGTATTTGTTTTGTAATTGAGTTGAAAGGGCTGACTCATTCCCCTCCACTCTGTCTCCCCGCTTTGCGAGCTTATGAAGAACACAGTATTTCACAAATACAGACAGGCTGCTGAGCGCGGCTGCCTGCCCCCAGGCCCCCCCGGCCCCAGATGTGTGTGCTGCCCCAGCCATACACCAGAAGGTGCCAATGGGGGAAACCACCCGCACGTTGCACTCACGGGATCCAGCAGCATTAGAGATAAAAGCACAAACTGGGGTGTCTGCCCTGCACCCACATATCCCATGCACCCTGCTCCCAGAGGCAGGCCAAGGCTGGGCCATGCTGCACATACACCTCATCCACCTCCCCCACCACAAAGGACCTGCATTTTTTTAGTGTTTAAAGAAATTGATAGTTTTCCTCAACACCCTGCTCACTGCATCAAGATGTGCTGCTGTGGTGGAACTGGATTATTAATGCATGGCTTAGAGAAGATGGGGAGCACTCCCTGGCACATAGGGTAGGTTTTCGGTGATTTGTTTGGAAGCAAAAAGGTTTGAGTGCTTTTCCACACCCTTGATCCCATGCATTTCTGCAGTGTCAGGGTGTGGAGAAGATGGACTGAAACACTGCAAAGGAGTTAAGACATCATTAGCCTCAACCCACGGAATAAAAACGAGATATTTTGCCCACAAACTGGTTGTGCAAAAAAACCTACCCGCCCCACCCCAAAAAAACAACCTAAGAAACACTGTTCGGCTGATTAGAGCCAGTGAGGTCAAAGAAGGCCTGAACACATATTTGAACATATTGGGATGAAAACTCCTAAATTCGGGGAACATCTGAGCTTTGCTTACTGTCAGTACCTCTTCCTACAGAGTCAGATGGCTCCTATTCTGATCAGAAGTATTTGGATAAGGCCTTGTTCCAAAGCTGAGCTGAGATTTGGGGTTTAGGCTGGGTTATTTCTCAATTTCTCCACATCTGTTTGCTCATCTCTGTCTTGCGGGTCATACAAAACCAGCAGAACAAACCTGGCTTTTGCTGAGATCATCATCTCGCTGGACTTGCAAAATGTAGCCTGTCTTGCAGCTCACGTTGCACTGGTCACCGTTGTACCACCCGCCACCGGTGCAGTTCAGCAGCGCGTTCTCGATCTCCAGCTTCTGGCAGTCGGTGGCTTCGCAGGAGTAGTGGACACAGCTAGATGGGAGACAAGAAGTGGTGCTTTCATTCATTTAATAATTCATTCCGCAAAAGCAAATGTGTCTGACTGGCAAACTCGTCACTTGTCAGGCATCAGGTACACAGACCGCAGACCCAACCCGGCATGGCAAAGGGCTCCTCACCAACGAGCATCCCCTCTAATTATGTCTTCCAAAGGACAGGGACAGTGGTAATGGCGATGACATTGAAAGCAAAGTACAGGTCTTGTGGCAAAAGGGAAGAGCCCGCCAATTCTGCAGAATTACTTTCTGTTCTGCAACATTCACCTGCACTGTAGCCTTTCTACTCCTGTACCAACATGCATCCATCCATCCATCCCACAAGCGCACTCTCCCTCCAAGAGCAGTCCTTACATCCCATCCAATTTAAAATCTCTGCTGAATTCAGGAGTGCCCGATATTGCTAGTGATAAGCGTGCATCTCTGTATGTGTGAGGAGGGGTTTTTGTGATAGACACTCTTATCTTTGAGAAACTCGAGTGAATAATGTGATTAAAATCAACACATTCATTTTATTCCACTTCACAGGGAACACCAAACATCAGCTGTGTAGCTGTGTTGATAAGCTCTTATCAAGCTCAGCAGCATGCTGTCATTTCAGATCTCTCCAGTTGCTGTCCTGCCATCCATAAAATGTTTCCCCAGACAGAAACTGCCTGCTCTCCCTACAGTAAATTATTGTAACATTTAGCACAACTTGTAAAAAGAGGGTTTTGGTTTGGTTTTGTATACACAGAGATGTCTGGTTGACACAAAATCTTTCACCATCTCTGATGACCTGAGTCAAACATTATAGCACACATTCAAATGTGAGTATGGGGCAGTCCCTCAGCTAAAGGGCGATGAAAATGCTGAGAGTCTTAAAGCATGAGGGTAGATTTAGACTAGATATAAGGAAGAAATTTTTTGCAATGCGGGTGGTGAAACATGGAACAGGATGCCCAGAGAGGTGGTAGATGCCCCACCCCTGGAAACATTCAAGGTCAGGTTGGATGGGGCTCTGAGCAACCTGATCTAATGGAAGGTGTCCCTGCTCATTGCAGCAGGACTGGACCAGGTGACCTTTAAAGGTCCCTTTCAACCCAAACTGTTCTATGATTCTACGTGCAAAGACGTTTTGCTGGATTAGAGACAAAATTTCTGAGGTTAAGGATTCCTACAAGGTGATATGGCTCTGCTGAAAATTAAAATGAATTTAAATTAAATACAGTTAAATTAATTCTGAGGAGGGAAAACCTTGACTTATTTCACCATCTATGTGGGTAAGGAAGAACCTGAAACAGACAGTTACATAAAGAAGGGAAAGCAATGCACCAATACGCATATTTTGAAGTGGATTACATGCAAGCTATTCCCGTCTCCCAGAAAAAGGGTTAACAACCACAAAAATCCCATCCACCTTAGTAAGCACAGGACTTAGCATGTACATGGTGTTTTGCTGTGTTCAAAGCATTGTGCAGACATTATCTAATTAATTTTCATGACACCCCTGTGAGACACTTGGGCTGGTATTGTTATCCCCATGTTACTGATAGAGAAGCACATCTGTACATGTCTCTACTGAGCTCTAGATCAGATTAAACGACAAAATGATTCTATGATTCTATGATCCTGTTATGTACCTCCACAACTCATTTCTCCGACCCCGACTAGTGCTATAGGGGAAGTGCCCGTTGCTTGTAATTTAAGGCGGCTCATTCAGTGGTGGCCCTTCCCTGGAGTGCGATGAGCCATAAGCAATTTCTACACGCAGAAAGGTCTCATTTCCTCATTGTGCACAGAGTATCACAGCTGACAGGGCTGAGGAAGGAGAGTTCCACCTCTGTCTTGGCCAACCTGATATCCTTCTATGCAACAAACAGTGCCCTGTCTATCAGCACTACAACTGTGACACTCCTTGCTTCTGCAGAACAGATGATCCTTTGCTAGAGCTGACCTACGCAGAGTGATTCTGCTTTCAGCAGGATCCCACCCCCCATACCAAGGGTTTCCTACATGTTTTCCAGTTACTGCAACTCACAGCCTAACATACAAATTTAAACTGCCATTGATTTCACTTTGCACCAATCAATAAGGCTGTGGACAAGACGGTGGAAGAGCAAGTGGACAGTATGTCCTTGTGCCCAGGTGGTCTTCTTTTCCAGAGAAATGAGGTGAGGAGAACAGCCATGTGCAATCGTCGTGTCAATGCCCAACATGAATCACCCAGGAGTGCGAACCACAGACTTTACTCTGTTTTGGCAGCAGAGCCCCGGCAGCCTCACATACTGTGGCTCCTCCAGCGGAGCGGCACCTTACCATTAACCTCACAACACTGCTAGCTAAGTCATCAACTAACATTAGCAAGAACATCTGAACATGGATGTTAAGTGAGAGCATAAATGATGGATGACGTCGTGTTGAACCATCCCTACATGTCCCAGCTACACCTACCCGTGAAAACTAACTGTCACTTTGCTCCCCTCCATTTTTCAGACAGTGAGACTGCAAAATGAGTTCCTCCCGTGCCAGGGCTTCGGAAATGAGGAAGTTGACTCATTGAGGAAAAAAGCGAGCAGTATTGCCAAGCCATTCTCAGAAGTACATATTGCGAACCTTGACTGCCCATTGCAAAACTCCCGCAAAATATGAAAACCTTTCTGCGCTAAAGTTGGAAAAATAAAATAATAGCAGACCTATTTAATTTAATACTTATGTGAATCAATGTGCTACACATCCATGTACCACTGAGTTCAGCCTTGAGCGGCTTCAGAGGGAAGGATGAGCCTAAGAAAACGTTTGCAATTTGCACAAAGGGAAATCTGGAGCAACGTCACCGCAGTGAGTGGCATTGCTTTGCGTTTCCATCAATGTAAAGGAGAAAAAGAATTTGGTTTCTTGAGTTCATATCAGGACACCAGATGAGCAAGCCTGGGTTTAAAAGTCCTACAGAACTGAAACGCCACAGACAAAGGCATTAAGAAACACTTATTGTGATGTTCTTCTTTCTGTTTACAAGTCCCCTTGTGGTCTTCTTAAATGGCCAGGGAACATTTTTAGCCATCCCCTCCAGGCTCCAGATTATGCCTCAGTTAGCAGATCATCTGGGCAGCTCGCTCTGTCTGTAACTCTATATGAATGACTTCAGTGACAAACAATACAACCATTCACTTTTTGTAAAAAAACAACCACTGCCACCAAATGTTTCCAATTTAAATATTTCTGGTTCTCTAGCTACTGGTTCCAATTTGGTATCAGCTACTGTCAGCCATAAATCCCAATGAATTTTGAAGTCACGATCCTGAATTGAGTTCTGCAAAGGCAGAATTAAGAAGGAAAACTGAGTATCTCCAAGTAGGAAGTTTAGACAAAGGACCCATCACATCCATATTGCAGAACTGTGGGTTACAGAAGCTCTTGCGTGGGTCCTGCCATTTAACAGTGGTTAATCATCACATGCTCCAGAAACTATGCATTCCTCAGGGAAGAAACAATATAGAGTATCTGAGACTGAAATCACTTGTACTTTAACTCATGTTGATTCCTGGCATAGGACAGTTTATCCCATTTTCCTGCAATTAAAATCAGGTGACTTCATCCAAAACTACCTATTGCAAATCATCCCTGGTCTATCCTAATTCCCCAAATGCACCTGGGAATGTGAGCTGGTCTGGACCAAGGCTATGCAAGGCACCCACGGACCACTCTAATGATTTTCTGACATACACGTAACGAACAAGTGTCAGTGCCTCAGATATTTCCTGACTCTGTTTATTTTACTGGGTCCCCTTCAGGATTCACCTGTTCTTGTTCTTGCCCTGGTAGTGTGTGGTTTCCCAAAGCAACACTCTCGCACCAAGGTGAGTGCGAGGAGCAGTGGATTTCTTGCACAAGTTCCCCTGCCTGCAGCGTGTTAAAAATACTGATCACGGCAGACCATTTCAGTGATGTAAAAAGCCCTGAACTGAGTCAGCTTCACATGTAGGCTGACATTCTGAGCCAGTTCTTACTTTATTCAAATCCATTCTGCCCATCCCTAATCTAAATAAGCTCAGTCATTAACCTCTAAATCTTTATTTCTCTGTGCCAATATTGGCCCCAATTCAGCAAGGCACTTAAATGTGTGCTTAACTTCAAAAGCACAGTTAAGTCCCACTGATAGATTTGACTACAGGGGGATGTAAGCAAATAGCTAAGGGCTTTGCTAAATTGGGGTCTTAGTGACACAAGCCTAGAAACATTTGTATTTTAACATGTTTATAGAGAATTATAACAATTAAGTGGAACTCTTCCCTCCTCACATAAAAACAATCCAGGACTTCCTCTTCGAAAAGCTTACAGCAGCCAAACTTTCTTTTCCTAACCCTGGGGTCAAGCACTTTTCCAAGAACTCATCATAATATAATGCCCTAATTATTTGTTTCCTTCGTGATAGCTCTGGCACGTATATATGCATAAGTGAGCATAAAAGCTCAGGGTATACACTCGTTACGAGAAAAGCCACACCATTACCTATTGTACGTAGGAAAAACTTCCTTCTCCACAGTCCAGGCCAGTCTGGATTGCAGATCTGAAGCACACTTTGGGTTTGTTCTACACCACCGCACATACAACTCACACACGTGTAGCCTGCTGATGGTTTTTCTAACAGATTTATCCTTACAGTGGGTTTGTCTTCTCCTCTGTAGAGATCCCTCTGAAGGCAAGAGCAGGTTTTCTCTCTCTAATCCAAGCATGTAAGCAGCATTTTGAAAAGCAAAGGCTGCTAGCCACACTCCTTGTTGCAGACCACTGTCCCCACCACTGGCAGGGCAACGTTCTCTTTGGGGACTGGCTCTGCCTTCAGCCTGCCTGCACCCCCTTATGGGAGGGATTCCTGCCTGGGGGGGTCCGTTCTGAACTGATAAAGCTCTCCAAGCCCCTTCACCCTCGCTGCCAGCCTGGAAGCGGGACTGTGTGCCTGGGCGTCAGCAGCCCTGCAGGTCTCCCTGCCAGAGTCTGTCCAGGCAAACAAAGAAAACGCATCGCCTTCCACTTTAATAAAAGCCAAATGATGCCGTTTGCCAATTACCAAAATGGGGCGAAGGTTAAAAACCCACTGAATTATAACACATGTCACGGACCAAAGCTTCTATGATTAACAGTTCTGTGAGAAATTCATTAATTTCACCAGAAGCAAGCTGACAGAGATTGCTCTTAATGACAGAACGCAGGGCAGGGGAAAGACGGCTGAATCGCAAAAGAGAAAGCTGCATTAAATCACACCAAAAAAAAAAAAAAAAAAAAAGATGAGGAAACCCTGCCCCCCCACCCTTATAAAAAGGGAAAAAAAGAACCGGAGTTATAAAGGGCGGTTGCATTTGTTCCGCTGCTGAAGATTTATCTTCATCATTTCTTGTTGGGGAAGCTGACAGCAGGAGAGAGCAAGACAAAGAGAAGAGCTGGAGTGGGCTGCGTCTCCCTGGGGCTTGCTTGGGGCAGCAGAGGGTGAAGCCCGGAGGACGGCCCCCCATGGAGGCCAGGGCCAGGGCAGGCGATGGCACGGTGGCCAGGAGTGAGCCTTGGTCTCCAGGGCTGGTCCCCCCCAGCTGTCAAACACCCAGATGTGCACACTTATGGAGGAAGGTAAGCCCAAAATCTCCCCTGTAGAAGCAATTTTGCAGCCGTAACACTGAGTTCATGCCAAGCTTTAACCAAATGAAAGAAAGGAAAATCTTTTTGCTACATTAGCTAGAGAGCACAGGGAGCTGCACAACGTGGGGATGCACAGCAGGGAGCTGCGGGCGGCCAGAGCCCGCTCCGGCGATGGGCAGGCTTAGCTTCATTATGAACACGGAGTTAATGGGGGATTAGAAAGCTGGAAACTCCTGAAATCCACAGTTCTGACAGCTGAATTGGGGTGTCTACCTGGTTTTTCACGCCTGCCGCCTGCAGTTTCCAGGAGAGGAGCAAATGGCACCAGGTGGGATGGAGGAGGGGACAGGGCTGGTGAACACGGCAGGAAAAAGCCACCGAAGGACAGCAGCACTTCACAAGAACTGCCTTGCCAGGGATGGGAGACCCTCAGTTAATGCTTCCTACATGGCAAAAAGGACAAAAGCCTGATTTCTGAGGAACTGCCGTTAAAGGCAGCCCCAATGCACCACGCTTGCTTCTTGCTGGAGTGATGCGGGGTGAGCAGTTACACCTCTGCCTCTGCACTCCCGATTTCACCATCCGCTCCATGAGGCTAAATAGGAAATAATAAAAGTATAATAATTTGAGCTATAAAGCACATAAGAAAAACTAACTGGGCCATTATGTCTGGTCTAAGGATGCAATGTGAAAATAAAGCGTGTTGTTTTTACAGCACATCTCCAGCAGTGAGGTAAACTTTTGCTAAAAACAAAACCGAGCCTGTGGTCAGCTGCAGCAGAAAAAACAACAACTGGAAAGTACAGAGTTGGGCATTTTCTTTTTTTCAAACTCCCTATAAATGTCTTCAGAAGGATGGAATGGATTTTCAAAAGAGGTAACGATGGCTGAGGACAACTACCTATAAAGTTCAATGGGACTTTTCCATTTAAGCTCCTTTTTCTCTTCTAAAATATTAACTTTAATATGTGTTTTAAGAGAAAAGAGTGAGTGCATGCTTTATTTTCAGTTATTAAGTTGTCACTAACCCATGGGAGTGATCCATTCACCCTCAAAATAAATGCTCTGTTAACTTTTAAGGGCCGATATATTTCTTTTCCCTCACATATTTAAAATCTGCACCCTTGCCTAGAAGTGTCTGTATCTGGCTATAAATCCTCTCCAACAAAAATAATTCTCCTTGAAGAGAGAGAAATAATATCTCTTGTAGAGAGAAGCCAAAAAGCAGGCAAAAATATCCATGTTGACCTAAGGAGAATGAAAGCGGTAAAATTGATGCTTACACATAGGAAGGAAAGTTCCTTTAAAAAATAAATAAATATTTTAAATATCATATTAGGCAAATGCAACTGTGGGGCAAGGGGAGAAGGGAAGGACAGGCAGGGTGGGACTGGCACTCAAAGGGAGTCTGATAGGAAGACTGCGAGCATGGGAGGCAGAAAACCTACATCCAGCTTCTGAACTGGTTAAGAATACATTTTAAAAATCCATCTTTCTATATTCTTCCTGGATTGAGTAAAATAACAAAGGAAAAAGATGGCAGGTGACAGCGAAGGCGTCACCTATATCCTGGCTGCATGACCTAACGCACAGCTGTCTCTGCGTCTTGGATACCTGAACTGCTCAGAGATTCTTGTACAGAAGGAAGCACATATGGTCACCCAAAACAATCCCATCACAAGGCAGACTGGAGGCTCCCCACTACAGCTCTGTCATCAATGGGAAAAATCCCACTGATTTCAATCAGCTTTGGACCAGGGCTTTATTTCAGAGAGTTTCTAGTTCCTTGACTGACATGGGAAACTTTATGATCAATCCAGCGTTGTAACCTGCAAGACCTAAGCCATTACTTTGAACGAGCGAGGCTCTGACGGGGTTTTTGAGAGCAAGAGGCTGAGATGGTTCAGTGCATCACGAAAACAAAACAATACCAAAAAAAAAGAAGAAAAAAACAACCAAAAAACCCAAACCAACAAAAAACCCAAGAAGAAAAAGAAGAGGCAAACGGCGGGTGATTCTTCTTCGAGAGATTTCTAAAGGTTAGTTTGCTGGGCTGCAGAGGCTTACTGAAGCTTTGCCTAAGGGGAATGAATTTTTTATTAAGGAAATAACTTTCTAAACAGAGAGCACTTCTAATTTCATAAGTGAACAAATGGTTCAATTCCTACTGAAAACTTGAGAGGGAAGAATGCGGTCCTGCGCCTCAGCCCTCTTGAGCTCCCTGTTGCTTCTCGCCATCTCCTTCCAGTGGGTCTCTCTCACCCTTTGTCTGTCCCAGTCCTGCACTGGGATTTGGCCAAACTTCCACAACTAGGCTTCTCCTCTGAAACTTGATCCTGCTGTCTTTGGGCCTCTGAATTTATACAACCTATTGCACAGAATGATCAGACTCCTTGAATCTAGGTCAGAACACACTGACTGGATTGATTTAGCTATAGATATACTCCTTTTCTTTTTTTTTCTTTTTTTTTTTTTTTTTTTTTTAATTTTCCCTTCCTTCTCCCCCTTATCACCCTCCTGCCTTTTCCTGGAATAAAAGCAGGTCCTAAAACCAAGCCAGAACATTATCAAAAAACCTGACAGCTTGCTTGGGAGGCTGAGCAGAGGTTTGCTGGGATATGCAACTTGTTTTACTATTGCTGCTGCTATAGCATGACGACTGCTCACACTTTGAATTTACAAAGGAAAAAAAAAAATTATTCTTTCAGGGGTTTTGCTAAATTCTCCCCTCTTCTTTTCACTGCCTCGCTGAAAGGATCCATGAAGCTGCCGCACCAGAGGCCAGGAAAGGTCACAATCTCTGTGGGATGCTGTAAAGCAGAGACTGAGAGGGGTTGGTGGTGATCTATTGATGTGTCTGTAATAACAACAAGAATAAAACGGTAGCCATAAACCTTTCATCCTGGGGGGTCCCACAGAGCTTTTCAGAGCATGGGTCAGATCCAGAGAGGTACTCAGGGCCTTTACCCAGCCATAAAAGCACCATGAATGCTGGTGGCCAAGCACCCGCCGCACGGGTCCGAGCACCTTGCAGGATCTGGCCCTGTCAGGGCACAAGCATCACTTTGTCTCCGCACGGCTGCTTCCGTGGGAGGTCCCTGTAGCACTTCAGCAGCACAAAGCGGTTTAGATTGAAGCCGGTGTGTGAGTGGTGAAAATGATGCCGTACTGGGGAATGTACGGAGAGTTAACTGGCCCCAATTCCAAGTTTGGGATAATGGAGGGAGGAGAAAGGAAGAGGAAATAATTCACTAACAGTATCCCATGCAGGTTAAATGTCTCATCCATCCTGATCAATGAGAACACTGCCGGTTTTTTAGCAATGACACAAAAGGGTCAGCAGGGTTCAGCTGCTGTGTCCCCCCTGCCTCCTCTTAACCCCCAGCGCAGGCGGGCGGCGCGGGGGGCGGTGGGTGGCGAGGCAGAAGGAAGCAAGCTGACAGGCTCACCTCTGCTCTGCCGGGCTGTAGGTCTGTCCTTGCTGGCAGCTGCTGATGGTGATGGGGTCGAAGTTGTGGAAGGAACGCAGGGCCACCCCGGAGATGGCCACAAACTGGGAGCTGAAGCTAATGAGGACAGCCTGGGTGTGATAAAAAGGGTGACTGAGGTCATGGATGACGGGGATAATCAGGGGATTGTTCCTGCAGCTCAGGACGTGGACACCTGCCAGAGGAGAGACAAGATCAGAGGAAGGGTCAGACTTAACACAATCACTTCCCGAAGCTGTGGGCACTTCAGAGGCATTTCACCCATAGGAGCGGTCCTATAGAGCTGAAAAGTTATGGTAAGCTGCCTGGAGGGGCTTCCCAAATCGCTCCGGAGAGCTTAGCAGAGAAGTATATCCCTCCAGACAGCTGAAGAAAGGCTGCCATTCTCTCCACAAGCACGGCAGGCTCTCAGAGCAGTTTCTTTAGACCACAGCTACGTTCCTATTGTGCTCTCTTAAATCAGGAGCAACCATCACGGAGGAAGCGGAGTCGCACTATTGTAAAACCGGTCTGAGAGGACAGTTGGACTCTTTATGCCGTGCATCAAATGGTGCTGGCAGGCTGGGTGGCTTTGTGCACTGTGGGCAGCACACCAGTGGCTTGTTTGTAGCTGTGCATGTCGTTAGCACTAAGTGTAAAACTTTTTTTGCGTGAGCTCTACGCTACATGTGCCCAGTTTTGATTTTTTTTTAATGGTTTTCAGCTTTAGGGTATCTTGTTCTTTGCTAAAAAAGGTGAAGATCTTCCTGGAGAGAGAAACAAGGGTGATAGACCCACTGAGGGTATTACAGGTCAACTTATTTGAGAAGAAAATAATTGTGCCTTGGGAAAATAAGTGTCTCCAGAAAGCGAGGTGCACAGAAGCACGAGAGGTGACAAGGAGACTTCTTAATCCCTTTTGTTCAGCAGAGAAGGTACTCAGGGATAGTTGGGAAGAAATTTCCACCTAGAGGTACAGGCAAACTGAATTCAAATGGGCCAAATCCATCTCAGGGGTAACTCAAAGGACAGACAGCTGTCAGCTGGCCTCAAATTCATTAATTGAGATTCACGGCCTGCCGGCTGCCGGCAAAGCCCTGCCTCCGCGGCTCCGTGGCATCACTCCGAGGATCAGCTTGGCTCCAGCTCCATTCGCTTCACTGGAGCTCCCCCAGCAACGGCTTTGGCCCAGGCCCTTTGGCTACCCTGAGAGACTTATGAATTTGAAAATAAAATAAATTATATTTGCATGTTTAACTGGCTCAGGGATTTCTATTATTATTATTATTCTTTTTTTTTTTTTCCCAGTTCAGGTTTCTTGACTCAAAAGTGAAGGAATAAAAAAGTTTTCATTTTTCTCCTTAGAAACTTATTTCCTGTGAATTAAGACAGACTTCTGACCACTCTCTTTAAACATCTATCTCCCACCCTCTACTTTAAAAAAATCTTCCTGTAATAAAAAAAAATAAAATAAAAAAGGAAAAGTCTTTTTGTTTTGGTCTTTACCTGACCCTGAAATAACCTCCCTGTCTACTTGCCTCCCACAGGTCTTTTGATATCAGCTCCTTGTGGAACGGTGCACGTTTCTCACTTACAAACAGGTGCAGTTAATACTTGAAATCCCGGGTTCCCAAATTCCTTGGAAGTTTCTGCCTTCTCTGATGGAAAGCCAAGAAAGACCTTATGGTATGAGGCTGTTTATTCACTTCAATTTCATTCCTCACACTCAGGTGGTGTCCACAACAAAACGGAACCTCAGAGCTGCGCTGCAGTTGCTGGTGCTTTCTGACTCCGACAAGTTAAACGGTGGCTGAACTGGTCAGGTCCATTTAACTAACCCGCCTTCATTAGCAAAAAACCACTCAAGACAGTGCATGTGCCCTTGGCAGGGGAGCTAGAGCCATCCCCATGCTTGCCCCTGTTTCTGTAGCTCTGTATCCACCTATTCAATGCTCAAGAGCTCTTGCAAAGTACCCAGCAGCTGAACCCCAGTGTCCGCAATGGCTCTGAGCTAACAGCGCCGAGGTGTTTGGCGTCCCAACCTCTCCACCTCCTACTGAGACTCAAAAGAAGCTTCTCATTATTTTCTGGGAGTCTACACGGTAAAAACTTGCTTTGATCAAGGTGGAAAACTGCACTTCTGGATGGACTGCATTTTGCTCATGGGAGCGTCTAGCACACTGAGGACTGATCAAGCCTTAAATTATTGCTGCTTCCTTCTGAACATACTTCTAGTTTGCCACCAACTTCTGCTTAAGGCCAGCTGACTGTCTGCAGTCAGTCCTGCACCCAGCACATGCCAAAGTCTGCATCTCAGCTGCAGTTTCTAGCTTGCCACTGTGATAATTCAAGCACATCGAATACAATATCCTGGACAAAGACTTAATGTCACACCCAGCACTCAGATAAAAGAGTGATTGGGAGCTCTGCCTGAGTGAGAACTGTGGGGTAGCCCACCTACACCTCTCTGCTCCAGGCCAGCCTCTTCTGGAAATGATGAAGGCAGCATTTCAGCTGTGAAGATCTCCAGGCATCAGTTTGAGCCATGCCAAATTCATGTTGCAACTTCATTGAGGATTTCAAAACCTAATCCTCAGTTTCCTCTTTGCTCCTCTTTCTTGTTCTCTTTCTCTCACAATCTGTCTGTCTCCATGAAATGTTGCATTAAGTGTTTGTTGGCATGCTTTTGTCTCCATCATTTATTTCTCAGAGGGAAAGAGCTATGTGCCACTGTTTTGCAAAAGGAGGAGGATAAGACTAATCCAGGGGCGCTGGCAAACTGGGAGCTATTTTGACTCAACCTGCACAACTTGCTATGAATTTTGGATTGTTCTCGGACAACAGACACCACACATATTTTCTTTTTTTTTCATCCACACCCCACCAAATTATATGTTATCCTGGACAGGTATCCAACACCTGTCAGCTGTGTGTGTCCCTTTTCCTTCTCATCACTAGCAGGAAGTTCATTTGAGTTTCAGCTTGTCAAAATTGCAAAGTTATTGTAAAATAGAAAGCTGGGGGAGCAGGGTTATGTTTTCCTTAAAAACTGCCCTTGGGGTGACACGGCCACTGGAAAAAAGGGCAGGGGACAGCACAAAAGGGATTATGCAAGCCCTGCCCTGACATGAAGTTGGGAGCTAGGGTAAGCCTCTTGGTCCTGGAGCTTAAATGCAGCCGGAATCAATGCAGCAGACACAGCATTGCCAGGTTCAGGCACCTGTGCCCAGGGTATGGTCCACACTGGCACCTCAGCACAACTAGCAGGTCCACAGCCTCTGCCAGGCACATCTGCCTGAGGCTGTGCAAGAAGCCTGCAAGGGCCCTGGTGTTAGACCTTCATCAAACCTGAAATGCTTTGCATGAAAAATGTTGGCCATTAAATAGCTGTGAAAACCTCCCTGCAAGCAGGACTAGAGATCCACCCAACGAACCCTTGTGAAGCACAAGAGTTTGCTGCAGCAGCTGGGGCAGGTTGCTCATCCCCTGCTACCAGCAGTTGCCTGTATCACTGTCAGTTCTCTCCAGGGGGATGCTGTGTGTGAAACATTGAAATAGTGCTTATTTAATGACTAAAGAGGAACTAACCACTTCTGAACACATAGTGAACAGGTATGGAAAAACATCTGTATAAAATGATGCATCATTTTCAACACACTCTAGTAAATTCAGGTCCTAGAGCATTAAGCAAGCACTTTTTTTTTGTCTGATCCTGGAAAAACTGAGCAGGAATATTGGTCAGTTTGTGAATGGGGTACCAACAGATTAAGCAAGAAATAAAGAGGGAGTTTAATAAAATACAGTCTTACCAAGATCATGGCTTTGCTCTTTAGTGTCAAACAGCTGCACACCGATGGTCTCCTGCTTCTGATCCAGGTAATAGGTCCCATCAGTGACCAAGTGAACTAGGACTGCCGCAGCTACCATAGGCTGGGAAAAATAAGCCTGGGAAAACAAAGGCCCCGCAAAGGTTGAGGTGGAGAACCATGGTGGGCTTTAACGAAACCCAAGAGTCAGTCCAGGACTGTTAAAATAACAATTTCCACCCCAGGTCACACAGAAGTCTTCTCTTCCAACCTCTCCTACACAAACTAGATAAACTCCAGTCAAACAGCCCTGCAGCTGGAGGCTGTACCCTCAGAAATTCAATAGCCTTGTCCCAGGAGGGCACTTCACCACTGACTCTCTAGACAGTGCTCAGACTTTGTTTTGCTATTTTGCACTAAACATACTTCAAAGAAAGGAGCAGCTTGGCCCTGGGAAGGCTGTCCCACGATATTTCGCTTGTTGAGGAAACTTTGTACAGACAGGCAGAGAGCAGACTTCTGAATGACGTGTGCACTGCCTACCTTCAGCCAGAAAATGGTCTGTGTCATGTGGGAGTACTGGAAGTTGGCCGTGCAGGGATACCAGGCATACTGAGAGACGCCATCATTCAAGTCAATTACCTTAGTTCGACACATCTGCAGGAGAAAAAACAAATGCCAAAACAGATGTAGATGACAGTAAGGAAGCATTATGACTGTTTAAAGTGGGGGAAAAAGTCCAGGTGCACTGCTAGAATAAAATAATACACAACAATGACGTTTCTAAATACCATGAGATTATTCAACAGTTACGTTTCCAGGTCTTCCACCTCAATAAGAAAAACTGAAACATGAAAAGGAGCTGAAGACTCACAGCAGCTGGATGGCAGCCAACAGTTTCCTCTCAATCTGGCACAAGGTCTTTGACAGCATTCAGAACTTTGCTCCCACCCAAATGGACCACGACTCTTCCCACCGGAGTCAAAGTGATGATCGCTTCTGAACGTACCAACTCACAGCACAGACAGTCTGCAGATGCTTTCCACACGCTCAAGCAATGCCCTATTTAAACCTGCATGTTACTGTAACCCCAGGGAAGCCACAGATGGCCGTGTAAACTTTGAGGCAAGTGTAGCCAGGAAAGTCCTGTCTCTACAACCCAATTTAAGCAGACTAGTTTCTTGTTTTGTTAACTAGTTTCTGCAAGTTGAATCACCTTCCCTTTACACCTACAGCACCTTCCATGGCAGACAGCAGCGAAATTATAAGCAAACTGCTCTTTCACTAAAGAACGAGTAAATGCATCCCAAGTGCTAGCATGGATGAAAAGCTCAAAGGAAAAAATGCCAGAATCTAAGTACCAGAGAGCCTTGCAGTGCCATCAGTGTGTAAGATGTGAAAATGAAGCTACAAGAAATGGTAGGATTTACCCTGAAAACACACTGTTCAGTGAAGCTGCTTCAAAAAAGAAACGTGCATGACCATAGCCTTTATCCCCCCAGCAAACACAAGAAATGCCCACCATGCAAGGGGCTACAACTGCTTTAGAAGGATGCCTCCAGCTGAGGCTCTCAGAGCATCTGATGGGTACCTGTTAAGACTCCCAAAGCTTTCATGAACTCAGTGACTGTCACAACCAGAGTCACGGGAACAGAGGGAACTCCCTGGGGTCAGGCAGTATAGTGGCAATGGAACTATGAATGTAACCCAGAAGGTCAAACCACCTCCAGCAGTTGTGTGAGCCACAGGAGAGCCTAGGACTAGGTGCTAACTGGAGCTATGTACTCTTGGGGACAGTATTAGATTTCTTTCCAAGACCAGAGTCTGAACTGAGCAATCAGGTGGTGACGTGCTGTCAGTAAAGCTGTTCCCATAAGCAATTTTCCTGATTATTAAAACAAAAACAAAACCCTGAAGTGAAACCAGAGAATTAATAGAGATGGTTTTAACCATTCAAAATCCTATGCCCACTTGGTAATTCTGCATGGAACTGCCCTCTTGGTCTCAGCAGGCAAAGTCTGGGCTATGCAAAAAGAGCCTGGGATGCCTGGGAATGAGACACCAGATTGGCTAAAAGTGAGGTAATCGCCTCTATAATCTGAGTCCCTCAAGATCCAGCACAGAGGAATCTATGGGCAAAACATAAATCAGCTTTAATGGGCTGGAAGAAGATTTTTAGTTTATTTATTTTTTGAAACAACTGGGACCAAGCTTCATTGAGGCTAGCCAGTAGATAGTGTTACATTTTACAGCAGAGCAAGGCTTTACATAAACTATCTTTGGCATTTGAAATCCAGGCCAGCAATTCGACATGTACCATTTCGCAATTCTCCCTTGCATTTTCAGCAGCCTGTCTCTTGTTGGGAGCATGGTTTTTATTTTAATACCTCTCCAGCTAGGGAATTTATCGTACCCACATCTGCAATTTATATGGTCAGAGAGCCCTTTGACACGAACAAAGGCCTCCTTACTTTTATATGATTTTGTTCTTACTCTTGTATCTCCTCCTGCTCTATTAGTCCAAAAAGGTGGCTGAAAGAAACGAAAGTACTGGTGTTTGATGCATTTTGAGTGCCACTTAATGGATGAGTGAAAACCTGTATTAAGAAATCACCTAGACCTTCACCAAAAGTTTGAATCAAACCCAAAATAAACCCCTGCTGAGGTGGGTTAGAAATCTCTGATAGCTTTTAAATGCCTTGTTTGATTTGTGTGCATTTCTACTTCTGCCTGAGAATATTAGCAAAAACCTTAATATTGCATAAAGAGCCTGTGTCTGAGACACGTGCAGCTGAGGTGTGCAGGCTCGGTAGACTGCCCTGGTTTGAACAGGTTAGATAAGCTTCCTCCTGCTGAGGCTGATCCATCGCTACTCAGACAAGTGCTTCAAAGTGGTACTGGGGTAAAAAGTTCTTTTAGGAGAGGAGTATAATCAAGAAGTGTGGGAAAAGTCTAACAGACACATTAGGAGTGGCTATAAGAGCCTTCACTATACTAGCTGCTGTCTAGTAAACTTAGCTAATGGCAAAAAATTTCTTTAAGATTTTGTAATAACAATAACAGCCCCTATCACCTACAGACTTCACCATCTCAACAGGCTTTAACGCAGACAGTAAATACATCTCCTTTTTAATTCCACCCCATCACCGAGTGCCACACCACAACTGCAAAGCCTGAGGAACCATTTGCTGGGAGAGTCTGTCACACCTCTAAGAAATCCCTAGAAGACAGGAGCAGCGGGAAGGCACTTACTGCTGCAGTACCACCACTTGTAAGCTGCAAGTTCCAATGGCCTGGAAGACAGAGCATCATCTCTCCTCACGGCTACAAATTCACAGGAATTCACGCTTATGAGACATAAATTATTTCCTAACATCCTCCGGTTTGCTACAGTGATGCAAAACAGCAGCTAAAGCACCTGACAGCTGCGGAGGGAAGGGGTAGATGTACTTTACATTTCAGGGTGTTACCAAACAGTGAAGTATTTTCTTTGAAGAATGACAGCATCACGCAGGACTCAAAAACTTCACTCACTGGGGCTTATCCAGGTTCTCAGATCCACACAGCAATTGCAATCCACAGGAGTTTAGTATCTGCTCCAAAGTATGCGGGGACTATTTGTGTCTGCTTACTGGAAGCCCATGTCATACCCCTCCCTAGGAAGCTGCTTTCAATTAAAATTGCTGATGTCTGTTCCTCTTGGAGGTTCTAATCCAGCTTGTCTCCCACCCACACATTTTGTACACAAACATCGAGAGACAGAATGAACAAGGCCAGAGAGCACTGTGGGATCTTCCCACAAGAGGGAATGCCTGGAGGATTCCCTTTGACTGATTTATACAACCTCTTGTCAATCACAGGGACAACATGTTCTTCAAACCGCCTCTCCTGTTTTCCTTCTCTTAATGGGACCGAGGAACGTGTCAGCAGAAAGGGAAAAGTGATATATCGGGAGCACTTAGTTCATTGCCACATCTAAAACGCATCCACTATTGCGATCAACTCCATTTCCTCATACCGTTTTCCTTCAAAGCAGCATGGGAGAATTTGCTGAAGAGCAAATTTTGGAAGGCACCCCGGTGAACGATTCCCAGCCAACCCACGGCTCCAGGCAATGTTAGGCTGTGCTGATGGGCTCCTCTTGCAGACAAACTACAGGTTAAGGACCACTGATCCTGCGGGCTGGGCATTGGAGTAGGTCTCAACCTGGCTGTGCCCAGTGCCTGGCCCCGTTACAACCTTCCGGGCAGCACTGGGCTTCTCCAGGTCTGAGGCCCTCGTCTGTAAGACAAGGATGATGTTCCCCCATGTCACACAGGTATCTGGAGCATAAAAGCCATTAGCCATAAAAGGTGCTCAGATGTTGCAAAGAGAAAGGACAAACTATCACATACATGTGTGAAGGATATACCTTCCCACAGGAGTGGGTTAAATACAGAGAGATGCCATCCCACTCTGTCCTTCCCATTGAGCAAGCACAGCCAGACACCACAGGCTTTGCATACACTGGTGGTTCTCATCTCTCACACTGTAACATCAAAATAATTCTAAATGCTGACAGGCAAAGCTGCTATTTAAACTAGGATGCTGCCCTACTCAGCTCTGGCATACGGCTGACGCCGCGGTTGGAGTGGACGTGCCTGTCTGCATGCCCACAGGCGGCTGTAAACACAGCAAATCTCCAGTGCGCAGATCTGTCTGCTCCCAAAATCCCATCTGTTGTCCCATGGTGGGGCTTCCTCCAGACTATGTCTTCAAGCTAAGTATGGCTGTGAAGGGCCGTCGCCAGCACTTCTCCCTCAGGCAGCAGGAAGCCACCTCCTGCTGGGGGAGGAGGGTGAGGTGGCTATCGTCCCCACGCACGAGGCTGCTGCCTCTCCCTCCCTCCTTCCGACTGGGGACTGTGCTGCTGCCCCTTCTGCACCGAGACAGATCGCTGCAGCTTTCTGGGATGAAACGGGCTATACCCTGTCCCATTTGCAAAACAGCAGCCACAGAACAGGCAGGAACAGGATCTATTGGTAAAACCCACAGTCCCGTCTGTTTGTGGAGCACGCAACATCCTGAGTGAGGTTGTACAAGTGCACGGAAAAACTCATGGAATAATATGGAACCTGTGAAGGCACAAACAGAACAAATTCTGTTGTTTGAAGATCCAGCTAAAGAACAGATTTCAACCATAATACTGAAACCTAATTAATCTACAATTTTTAGCTGGCTGCTCTGCAGAATGTTATTTATATTTAACTCAACACATGCCAAAGAATCCCAACCATGACATAAGCAGCATTTTAACACATCCCTTACAGATGAAAACTTTCTCTCTCCATTGCCAGACAAGGTGGCTGGCAGTCACCCAGACCTTTTATTCTTAAATATGTTATTGTTTTTGCAGACCTAAAGTTAATCTTACCAAGGATGAGAAACTATGGTGCAGTTGCTAAATACCAGAAAGGTTCCTGCTTGTTTATTGCCCAATATTATAAGGCAGCTTGACTGCCACATGGACACCACCCAGGTTTGCCGACTGCAGCACAGACCTCCAATCTGTTCTGAAAGCTGTTGCACTGCTCTTCTCATTTAGGCTGAGAATTGGGTTGGAGTTCCAGAAAAATGAAATTGCCCGCATTAGTGAGCACCAAACCATTAAAAAGGCCACCATTTGGGTTCCAACAAACACCTCAAAAATCAGCCAATTCCAACGACCATTTCAAACCTCAAGAGCCCACAGAGCTCAGATGGAAATTATACATACAGGCTTATTCAAGGGACTTCAGGAATTTTGCTCTGGGTTTTCTTCTAGGTTCTGGTCAGAAATGCTTTAGGACTAGTCTCTTTTATTAGTGTTCTGGATTTGTCCCATCAGAAGATCTGAGTCAACGGTTGTCTGCCCAACTATGAAAGTCATCATTGGGTCATTTCAGGTTGGCCTCTAAGACTTAAGGAAAGCATTCAAAGTTAGTTTTTCCAAACTGGTACATATATTATGTTTTTATGTGCACTAACAAGGAGTTTAAAACACCCTGTTGTTATAAAAAATAAAATAAAAAACCCAAAACCAAATCCAAGATTCAGCAGCATAGATTATAAGCATCAGATGATGAGAGAAAGCTGTGTACTCCCTCTTTCAACAGCCTTCTCACCTTCTAGTCTGCTGCTTCTTCCCCAGCAGCAACTTTCCCTTACTTCTGCTGCTCACAAACTGCAGCTTCTACTCCATACCTCTCCTTGTCCTCTGCGTCTGATACACAGCTTTACTAAGTTTCATGCTCTTTGTCTGCTTTTGCCTGTTTTCATTGGGGTACTTCAAGGTCTGATGGCAAAAGATGAAAAACTGCAGCACATCCCGCTCCAGGACAAAGGCATGCAGGCAGGTGATCAACAGAAAAGCTTGATCAACTGGAAGCTGATAAAACTCCTGGGGTAACACACTGATGCTATATTACTCCCAGATTTGGTTGGCTCAGGAGTAAGAGGAAATCTCATCTGTCAGTTTTACCTGTGTAATGAAGAACAGGATTTGGCTGTGGGATTGGGAAGCAGATTACGTCTCCTGCAAGATGAAATAAAGCCCCATTGCCGGGTTGCTATGTCCAGCCTCAGCACAGCCACCTCCCCTTTCAACCTGGAGCAGCTGATGGTCTCTGGATCTTGCAGACTTAGCATTCAATGAGCACATTACCACAGCTTTCTCAGCACAGAGCCCCAGTTTTCAGCTGAGTTGTTTAGTCATTGGAAAGTGACCTTTATGTGTATGAAAACGCTGCAGCCGATAAGGCACGGCATCAATAGTTTGTTTGCAATGTGACATGATGATAAATGCCTCTACTTGACAATAAAAATGATGGTGTTCATTTCCAAAGGGAAATTTCCTTGGATAGAGTTTTGGATGTAACACAGGGCTGTGATTCAGAAATGAGTGGGAGATGCAAGGGCTATTTTGTTTTGTCATATAAGCTGGTTTAGTTGCAGGAAAGGTAATGGGAGCTACAGGGATTTCCATTAGGTGATGGCCCAGATTGCATGTGTATTCAATGTGTGTTATTAACTTTAACTTTCTCAAAAAATGCAGTTATTCCACTTCCAAAGAGCCTGTATGAACAATGTATTTCCATTTTTAAATCATGCAGACCTGCATTCTTTGAGCTTTCCTTTGAATTTCTGTTATCTCCAGATTCAAAGCAAGCTTCATTTAAAACCGATGAGTTCAAATCAAAATCACATAAAACCATAAACTTCACATGGTATACCTGAAAAAACTGTAAATCAATTCTAACTGGCCCTATCCCAAACCCACATTGGCTTTGACATCCAGCCAGGTGTAATCAAAATAACTGGGATGCTAGCTGGACCTGTGGAAAAACCAATACGGACCCTAACCAGATGATTTTTGCATGGTTCAAAGGATCACCCCAAAGACATCAGTTGAGCCAGGGCCAGAAACTACGGAAAAAGAGTGAGAAAAAGAAGAACTAATTGCACTAATGGGATTTAATAACCAACTCAAATTTTATACAAGCCCACAAGTAAACACCAGCGTTTGGAGCTCCTGAGTGCAACTTGTACTTGCCCCTGCTTCATTCACCATTCAGGAACACACACTGAAAAGATGCAAAATCAAGCGATAGCTCCTAGTGCACAGCAGCGCAGAATACAGGCTCATGTGAAGCACATGAAAGTGTAGCTGAGCAATTTGCCATGTGCTCCTGTTTGTTCACATCAGACGTTTGCTATTTCTTCAACACAGCAGTAGGACATAAAGATGCTGCTCTCAAACAACCGCATCTTCCACCCAGCACTGCCGGGATCTCACCTACGAGGCATAATTCTTAGACTCAGCGCTGAATTGCATTCTGCTATTATGTTCAAATTCACAAATACATCTACCAGCAGAAGGAGCAGCCAAATGCAACCTGCTAGGCAGACAGCATAAAGAAACGGCACCCAAACAAGACCTTATACCTTCAGTTTTGCAAACATCAGCCTCATTTAAGCTAAAAGACATTTTCAATCTGCAGCAAAAGCTCCTGTCTACAACTTCCACACTGCTGCTCGCAAAAGTGTGAAGGCATTATAGACTGATAAGTGCTTTAACAGACTGTATATCCATCCACTGGAGAGCAAGGTTAAACAAATACAGTAGCCAGAACATTATTGTTGGCTGCACACTTGGGTTCCCGAACTGCCTGTCTCTAACTTGAACCAGCTAGGTCCACTCCAGCAAAGCTCACACACAACTGCGGGCCAAGGCTGGCTGGGGAGGTGCTGCAGCAAAGGAAAACAATCCCATCCCATAAGCTTTTACCACTGATGAGCAGAATGGAGCTCAAAACCTTTTTCTTTTTTTTTTCTTTTTTTTTTTTTTTTCCTTTGACTGGAGTGTTTCATTTGACAGCAGCTGGCATCAAAAAATCAAACTGTCAAAGGCAGAATGTCCACCACACTTTAGGAGGATCTTAAATGTATTTTTGTTTTTATATTTATATTAGCTGATCTGACTCACTGGATTCATTGTAGTTTTGCTGGTTTGGCACCCCTGCGAGGCAAAGCAGGATTGATCTTATTACAATCCACTCGGTAACATCCCCTCCTTCCTTTCCAAAACTGGTCCTATAAATTTGCTTGGATGAAGAAAGCACACAGCTAGTTAGAGAAAGCCCAAAAGCAACAACGACAAATCCCTAAAGAACTTCAGCTCGATGAGGAGCTCCATCAGGATAACACACTGGCTGAGGTGGACAGGGATGCTTAGAAACACTTGGGCAACATTTCTAGTAGGAAGAGAGACAAATTGGGGAAAAAATTAAGCTACACCTTTTTCAGCTAAAAGCAGGAAAAAACAACAATTTATTATTTTTTTTTCCAGCACGGTAGGAGTAGACCCTGAATGTCCCCCTACCTAGCGCCCCGTCCCCTGCACCACCCCAAGTGCACACGGGGCACGGGAGCAGCTTCCAAGAGACATGAGACAACGCAGGTGCTACCACGAGCTCTGAAGATTGCTCGCTAAGCTTCGCCTGCGGCTGAAGCAAACAGCCGTGCAGTGGTTAATGTCAGCTCGGACCACATGATCACATTCAGGAAAGGTCAAAAGAGTGATTTTTCATTTAAAAACATCTGTGTGTTTAAAGAACAAAACTTTCTCATGTGCAGAAAACCAGGGGTTTCCAGCGCTTTTATTTCCAGAGTTAAAGTCATGCTTTTCAGCTTTGTTTAGGGTTATGGACCATGTAAACATGCTGTGTAAACCACACGCAACCCTCATCACACAGTGTTTCCACATGCAAGGATAATTTGGGGCGCAAATCTCTCTCTCCCTGGCTCCTTTTCCCTCTCCTAGCTGCTCGGCTTCCCACACCGCACTCCCAGCGAGCCAGCCAGCCACCCAGTTGTTGTCCTTCCCTATATGAAGACGTACACATGCCTCTAATCCTAAGGGTATAAGTCTGCTCTGGGCTGTCAACAGGCCCTAATTGGATACATCCAGGGAGATGATAATTGGGAAGAGGCCCTGAATTTAACAGCGAGAGGGAAGGCTGTGGCAGGGCTCCCAGGGAGTGCGGCAGGGCGGCATGGAGCGGAGCTACCATGTGCCGTCCGGGGAGCTGACTGCAGTTACACCTCAGGAGGCGAAGCCTTCTGGTACCCCATCCAACTGGCCAGCCTTACATCAGCATGTATTAAGATTAAACCCTGTGGCTTCTTTTTCTTAATACCTGAAGGCATGGTGTGTGGTATGCAAATCAGAAGGTTCCCCACTGCTTCACCGTTTTTTTTTGCCACTGAAGCTGCAGTGACGAAACCACTGTCACACAAACTAATTCCTCTGAATGAGTTGGACCATCCAGAGCAAGTCCACAGAGCAGCAGCCAGTTGCTTCCTCCAGCCCATGCACATTCCACCCAAGTCAAGGTTTGGCTGCAGGTGTCTAGGGAAGCCTGTCGCTTCCCTCTAACCTCAGAACAGCCCTTGTTGCTCTGATACACCTCAAACTCCAAAAAATTAAGCCAGAAGACCACTTGGAGCATTTCATTCGTGATGCCCCAGGTTAGCAGGGGAGCTCACAGAAACTGCCAGCCGCTCCCAGAAGTTACTGGGGGATTCAAGTATGAGCATCATCTGTAAGAGGAAGCTCATGGCTCCTTCAGCCCCACTGCCCCCGGGAGCAGGCTCCAGGAGGATGGCATGGAGGAACTCAGAGCTGCTGAGGCTTGGTATTTCGCACCAGAAACAGCCACTGGGAAACAGTTACATTTCCACACAGTGAGGCTTTCCTTCCCAGCAGGTAAGGGCCTGAGTGCACAGTGCCGTGCACCAGGAACAGATCTGCTCTGCTAGAAGAGCAGGTTTTCCAAAGGTATTTGTATGGAGAAAGGTGGAAGGAAGGTCATCTCTACCCTGTGCTTCGGCTTCTCCTCCCTGAAAAGAGGCTTGTCTTCTCTGAGATCAATGATGCAAGGGTTAATTACCAAAAAATGGGAAAATAAGATCCACTGCCCAAAATGCTAAGAGTAAGGATTTTGGCCCAATGACCAAAATGGCTAAGCAGAACTTGATGTTCTGCTGAGGTGAGTGCTTCTCCCAGTGGGTACGTACATGCACAGGCAGATAATAGCACTGATCATGCAAATAACCATTTCCTGGCACGAATTACAGTTTGCAGCCGGACCCTGAGGCTACGGTGGAAACCCAGGCCCGGGGGGAGGCTCCTGCTGATAGCAGGGGGAGCTGGGCTCACTTACCAGACGCGTGAATCATTTCTTCTTATCAGACTCACCACCAAAATGACCTCAGAGGAAACAGCAATCCTCCAGCTTTACAGGCAGTATTTCCAAAAATGAGCACGGATTCGGGGTTCCTCAACAGTTACAGCTCCAACTAAGGCAGCATGATTCAGGAAAGATTTGAAGCTGCTCAAGAGTTTAGGCAGCATGATTCAGGAAAGATTTGAAGCTGCTCAAGAGTTTATCCAAATGGTCCCCAGTTTTGTTGTTGTATTTTTTTTTTTCCTTTTAAAGCAGATACTTATTTGCAGGTGGGGACAAAGGGATTGACTTGAGAGACCTTCAGGACAGTGCTGGGTATCCTCCCTATCCATCCTCCAAAAACCATGCCTTTTAGAGACATCTCAAGATGAACACCCTAAAATTCACTGGCATTCAAAATATGAGGTCTCTTGTGACAATGTGGGCTAAAATGCCTATGATACTCTGAATAAGTAGAGCAGACAATCCTTCATTTAAAATAAAAAATAAATTACGCACTCCTGGCATGAGAAAGTTTACTTTCAGCTTAAAGAAATGATCGTGTGGTTTTGGGGATGGCATTCCGTTCTGCTGAAGAATAGCACCCTGCCTGCCTGTCTATCTGTGGCTATGTAGCTACATTACAATCCTGGAGAGCTCTGTTTACATATTTTACATGTTTTCTTGTGAAGAACATGAAATCAAATTACATAGTAAAAGGCCATTACAGCTTCACTCTTCCAGCCTTTTCCATCCCCTCCTTCCGATCACTTGTTTTAATTTTATCCAAAATAATCAACTGGGTATTTTTAACTGCACTTGATCAACCGGCAATGCTTCAGGCAGGTTTATTTGCTGTTGCACAAGGAAATCATGTAAAAGCTGGTGAAGCCACATGCCAGGGGGGTAGGGAGAAGATGGCTGGGGTGGGGGTGGGATGAGAAATGCCGAGAACCCTTCATGCATGAACAAAGCAGACGTGTCGATGCATTTATGCAAAATCATTCTGCTCTGAATGGAGAGGGACCCAAGACAAACAACCCGGATGGGATGCAGGAGAGCTATCCCACGCTTACGGCTGGACATGCTCTGCATCTAAAGGCTTGTGAGCAGCAACAGCAGACAGAGAGACTGGCAGGTTGAGGGGCAAGGGCCGAGGAGGGGGGTCTCCTTTCAGAAGAGTGCATGCTAACGAGCACCGCCGCTGTCGTGGGGTCCAGCTTTCCAGTTCACTGATGCTTGGGGGGGGTCCAAGCTGTTTTCTATTACTGCATGTAATCTGGGTGGGTGGCTGGGTGTACAGTAGATATGATCATAAAATGGTAAGTTACTTCCTAAAGAAGCACATAATCCTCATTATTATCCAAGACAATATTCCTTTCTTGCCTTTCTTCTCGCTTCTAGCAACAACAAATGGCATGGAATTCTGCTCTCGTTTCATTAGTGGTAAATGTCTCCTGGTCCTAGGAAGACAGGACCAGTTTCCGGCACCTGAGGATTTTTGGTTTGACCTTCATCTCTGAAAAGGTCAGATTGAACCTCTCTGAGAGTACTGATGGCTGCTTTGCTCTCTGCATCATCCTTTGTTTCTTTTATCTATTTTCTCTACAGTACACAAAGGGAACACAGTGTACCAGCCCCTGGTACTCACTGTTCTGTTTCCCTTAGATGACTTGCATATGTGCTCTTGAAAAATTATTCTCAAAACCAAAGGGGGGGGGGGGGGGGTGGAAAGAAAAAAAAAAAATATCCCTTGAGTGTTTGGCAAAATTTCTTGGAATCTCCTCTGACATCTCATTGTGTTCTCTCTGTCCTCCCCTTACACAAATCAGCCAGAGGCTACGACATCAGCCATGGGGTCTGCTGGTTTACTACTGCCAGGAGCAGGGGAGCACTAGAAGACGTGGGGATGGAGGGGTGAGAGGGAGGGAGTCACTGTCTGCCATAGCAGGGAGAAGGCAGCCAGGTGATGGGCAGTATCCCCTCTTCTCCAGCCAGCTCTGGACTGACTTTAAGGGTAATGCTCTTTCTCAGCCATCTCTCTGCAACTGAGCCTTTTTTAAGCCAGCCTCCCTAGAAATCCCATTTTTCATTTTATTTTGCTTTACAGACCTCCCCAGAACACTGAGATCACTCCTGAGCAGGAGCCGTGGCACTGATGTTAGCACACATCTTTGTAGCATCCCTCACCTTGGTGTGGACCCTTCGCATGGACCACCTCCTCCAACGAGGCAAAGCAGCCATGCAAACGTGTGAGGAAGGACCAGCGGAGTGCCTTTAGCAGACAGGTTGCAAAATCCAGCTTTCCCAGCAAGACAGGTGGGAAACAAGGTTTCTAGCCATTAAAGCAAGGAGTTGGTGGGAGAGTTTTCCAGTCTTTTTGTACTGGGAATGAACAGCCAAACTGTGCTAAGATAAAGACTGATTAATTCACAAGTGGGAAGACATGAGGTGGCTGACAGAGCTAAAATGCAGATTTAATGACCACAAACCCCTTGCAGGTCTTTGCTCCCAGACAGCAACTTTCAGCAGGCCCTGAACGGTTTTCTTTTTAGCCAAGATATGAACATTTCCCTTTCAAGACATCCTGAACTTCCTCACCCTGGGTGGTGGTGGTGGCAGGGGGCTAGGCTCAATAACCCCAGTGCCTGCAACAACTCTGAAGGATATTGAGGTTTAATCCTCAAACAGTAGCTTTACCTTTCTGTGCTCTGGTTTCCACCTCTATTAAATGGAACAGAAAGTGAGCAGTGTGGCTGTGATAAGGCTTAATTAATCCCTGCACATTGAAAAAAAATATGTAAAATATCATCATTTAAGCCAAGGAAGAAGCATTCCAACTTGAATTTGCCTGATGGTCAGGGCCAGGCTCATGATGTAACTCTCCAGCCTTCAGGCAAAAGACCAAATTGGCTGGTCTGAAGTATCTGGGGGAAGGCTGAAATAAAGACGAAGTTTTGGACCCCCTTGAACTAACTTTAGACTTGGAGACTCTGTAAGCTAAGCCGAAGCCTTTTGGTGGATCAGCCAGTACTGGAAAGGAGCTCAGATGCGTACAGCAAACCTACATTCCTCTTGCAACAGCCTGTGCACAGTGTCTAGTTCATCTTTTTCCAGAACTGGTCTCTGATCACTCATGGTTCCTCCATTAATGGTTTTTCTTAGTGGGATTCTGCCCTCATCCTCCAGAGATTAGTGGTTCAAAGCCTGGCCTGGCTATAAATAACAAAGACATTTGCAAAGCAAATCATCTTATTAAAAATGGAGATTTTTTTATCCGTCCAACCACAACAAAACTCTTACCATTGAAAAGCAACAGGACTTGGCTGTGAATTGGGAAGTTCAAAAAGGGCCACTTGCAGAGCCGACAGACAGACACCCTCCCTCTTCTCAGCAAGAGCACCCCAAAGGAAAGGAATGGCCTCTCCATTAAAAGTTGCAGGTTTCCTCTCTTCCCACTCCTGTTCAAGATTACCCTATTTGTTGGCTTTGCTGGTTCTTTGGGGAATTATCTTCGGCGTTGTATTTATTAGACAGAATAAAACTGTGTGGCAGAAAATTTCATCATCTTTCTCGTCAATTTTCTTATGGTATTTTCTTACCAGACTTGGAGCCCTTGCTCTACCATGTTATTTTTTCTAGCATTCAGAATATTTTTGTGCTCCTGTCTTCTCCTTTTGTGGGCAATTTCAGACATACTGCAATTCTAGACATCTTCCTGCTGCTGGTGGAAGAATAAGTTTGTTGCAGTGGGTCTGGATGAGTGCAACTGTGGGAACTGTAATAGGGGCAGGAGGGGGCCTCTGTTTGTGGGAAAGATGTAATAGGAATCCTCTTCCACAACATCTTACTCCATAGCAGCCCCTGTGGGGTACCCAGAGGAGAACAGGGTGTGTTCATCAGTCCGGGAACGAAAAAGAATCCTGGGATCTGTCTGTGCCCAGCAGCCTCAGGAAAGAGTCCCCTTTCGGTTAACTGTGCCTGAGCTGTGTGGCTCTTTCCATACAGGGGAAAAGAAAGCTCAAACAATAGCATAGGGAGGAAAAAAATCCCTATTTTATATATGTGTATATATATATATATTTGTGGTTACTTGGTCTAAACAATTTCTGCACAACTGGGAGGAAATGCATGAAAGACATAGTTACTGGGGGACTGGCCCTCTAAATCAGCAATGCACACACCACCTTCCCAAGTCTTGAGCGCACATTGCTGGGACAGGAGTAACGAGGTCAGCAATAAGCCACCTAAAGATTCCTTAGTCCCTTATCACTATTACAAAGGCCCAAAAGGAAACTGCAGATGAATGGGTTCTCCAAAAGCAGGAGCGCTACCAGCAAAAAGAAAGGGGAAATGGCATCTCCAGCCGCCTGCGGCTGGCCTGCACCCGCCTCCCTCTGCTCCTCTCACGCAAGCCACGGAGCAACCCTTCTGAAACACGCCTCTGAGAAGCCTTCTCCAAAAGCACATCTATATGGAAACCACTCTTTAGCAAAATACCTAAATCCTTGCTGCTCAGTACAATTGACTTTAGAAGGAGGGACTAACATATAAGCTAATGCATTCACTCAGTGTAAACTGTGGCAAAACAGAATTGGTGTGCAATGAGGTATGGTGACTGAGCTGACTAAGGCTGTCGCAAGACCCTGGTTTCTTGAACCCTACAGGAAAGGCAATCTTTTACAGTAACCTGCATGTTCCTACTTACCACTCCTCACTGACACAGCTTCACCAGTGACGATACAACAGGGCTTGTCTGGGAAGGCCATGAGCTGGCTTTTTGAATTCGTGTCTTGTCAAGCCCAGGTGTGCTTAACTGGGTGCCAGGAGGCCATGCCCTACCCCCTCCGGCTGGTAATGAGAAGGTTGACCCTAGCTGAGTACAAACCAGTCAGGGAAATAAGTCCCTGGGGACTTCCAATACAGAAAAAATCGCAGCTATTCACAAAACAGATCAGCTGAAGCACCCTTTGTCTGTCTGTTTATGCCTACCAGATCTGTCCTTCAGCTAGTATAAATCTGCCCAGTGCTACTGCCTTTTTGTAGTCTTTGCCAGCATACACCAGCTGATGACTTAATGCTAGCATCAATAATCTTTAGCACAAGAAAGGCCCCGAGAAATAAACAGTGCTGTAGAAAACCCCACACAACCAGTACATCAACACTGATAATATTTCACACACAGTGGATGGCAAGGAGAGGCTGTTTACAAACTCACAGCAAGAGCGGTAGGGAAAAGAACAGTCCAAGAGTGTGCAAAGCCCTTATTGCTGAATTCCTCCTGCAGCTGACAACAGGTACTGAGCTGCGTCTGCTTCAAGATCTGCGGAGGACGCCAGATTAGAAGTCAAACTGTAAAAATACCCTGCATCGGTGCTTGCATTTCTGTGCTGGTGCAATGTTGCTGACTGGTCCTCTTTGGCTCTAAATATGATGCTGTCAGTACTGAGAATATTTCTTAATCAGCACTGAAGAGTGGCTGCCAGGAAAGTAGAAGTGGCTGTCTATCAGCCTTGCTTCTGCAGAAAGAGTGATTGTTTAAAGGGGGGTGGGGTGGGGGGGGTGGGGGGTGGGGGCTGTTTGACCTTTCCATTTTTCAAATGTGTATCTCTTCGCCAAGACTGTGTCATTCTTCGTAAGCATTTTGTTGTTCAAAACAAATCTTATACTGTGAACTTTTTTTTTTTTTCCCCCTCCCTTAGTATGCTGCTGTTCAGCAGCCTCATACTAACAAGTAAGGCACCGGCAGGTAAGATCCCTCGCAAAATAATAAGCAAGTGCAGGTTTCTTCTTCTCTACTTCTAAGGAACAACCAACTCTGCAGAAACGGGCAATGTCTTAGGTGAACTGAGCAAACAGGTGTGGGGTGGTCAGTTCACAGAAGCAACCCTACAATAATAAGAAAGTGTTCTCCTGCTTGTGCTCAGAAACCATCTTCCAACAGTACACAAGTGCACGCAGGCAGATGCGGTTGAGGAGCACCACAGTAAGAAACCAACCCATGATGCCAGCTCCTAGAAACAGCCAAGGGAAAACTATGACAGTCATGCAGAGGAACGGGTGTTAAGATATCTAAGGATGAGAAACATTTTAAATCACGAAGGACATGCTCAAAATGCTTTCAAGCACCTTGAGAGCACTGGGGCAATTTTAAGAAATGGGGATGGCTAACAAACAGGCAGCTTATGTATTCTGTATATTGCTGTGCACTTCACTCAAACATATCTTTCATGGCATTCTTGATGAGAAGCCAACACAAATACCACTCTGATTAATCAGGAAACTACCCAGCAACAACACGAAAAGTTTGCACAAGACCAGCAAGCACACAACCTACTCTGAAAGATATCTGGGTGAGGAAAGGTGCTCCTTTCATCAATACAAAAACTCCCTAAGGTTCAATGCTTGTGCAGATAATGAAGCCAAACATGTTTACACACCACTGATCATTACATGCAGTGATTAGAGGAGATCTTAGGTTAATTTTCATCTCCACTAGCTAACAGACTGGTGACCTGCTGCCCCACCTAACCTCTCCGGAGTGACAAGTCAGGTGCTTTCACAAGCCGATGAGGCTGTCTTGTTCCTGGGGAAAACAAAGACTTTCTCAACATATACGATTAAAAAGGTCAATGAACCCCATGCACTCAAACTGGTGTAATAGGACCAGCTGAGCTAAAGCAAAAATTCCTTTTGCTGGAAGTAAATAGCACACTGTTATCTCCCCAGGGGCCAGGCAATAACAGGAGGCATGTTCCCATTCACTCTGCTAGTGTGTGATATGCTAGTGCTCTGCCTATAAATACAACAGCCTTTTTTTTCCTTTTTTTTTTTTTTTTTTTTTTTTTTTACAAGGCTGTGACAACTTCATCTCATCTGGGTACAACAAACACGCCTGAGTTGTGGCTACACAGCAGGGCTTTCTGTTGTGTGTGCGCGTGGTGGTGTTTTTTCCACCACAGGACCGTATGTTACCTACTGCATGGCGTGGCTGCGTTTCTACCAGTATATTAGGAGAAAATCAGGGCAGCTCTCCATAGCGGCTGCCCGGGGGCAGAGTGCTGGGGGACATACACATAAAGCAGCACCTGAACTGGAGACAGTGGGCTTTGGACTATACTACAATACAGGGAGCTCAAATGAGAAAGAAATTACGAAGACACTGGTAGGGGTCCAGGGGAAAGTTCTTTACAGTGCAAAATAATAAATGAGGCCATGACAAAAAGGCAATACTGGGCTCCGGATTCTGTCTTGGTACTATGCCAGCTAACCACGCTTTGTGCATTTAAAACTGACCTGGTCATTAATTTGTTACAGACTTGTGCAATGTGAACAAGGCCAAGTCTCTTGCATAAAGATGTTTTCCCTTGCAAGCCAACTGGAAATGCTTAGCATTTACTATTCACGGTGAAATCTGCTTGTCATATCTGTGACACGGCATTCCTCCCTGCACCGCCCACTCAAGACACCTCCCAGATAATTCGACTGTAGGAACAACTTTGCTGCATCAAACCAGAAGTCCACGTAATCCACTGCTCTGTCTCTAGCCAGGGACAACAATGGATGCTGAAGGAGGAATATACGAAGCAGCTCTTACGTATGATGATCTTTTCCCTGCTGTACCCTCTAAAACACCAATAATAAGCAATGTGGGCTTTCCTGAGTCAAGTTGCATCTGGACTGTTGCATCTGCACCGTGTACAGCTCTGTTTTCCAGGCATTTATCTAATGTCTTTTTGAACTTATTTGGATCTAATTCTCTGAGGGAGACAAAAGGTAAAGTTATGGTAACTGGAGCTATTTATGTTACAAAGAAGACATGTAAGAAGGGGGTTAAAGCTAATGAATGGCTTTGGGAATGGACGGGACCTTTCTCAGAATAGAACAATAGGGTGCTTTTATGAAACTGGGAGACAGAAAACACAAAACTATTAAAAAAGAAAGAACGTTCTTTTGTGTTGTTCGGCATTAGCCTTCAGAACTCATCGCCACGAGATAGTACCCTATGCTAGCTGCAGAGTCTGTCTACTCTTTTAGATGATGATAGTCGAGGTGACTCCCTACACAGTCTATTGAACCAAGCAGGCCACAACTTCAGCCAGTTTTTAGCTGGGTGACTGGAACTGAATTTCAACTCATCGCTACCAATCAGGCTCAGAAAAAGGGAAACTGCTGTCAGGGGCCTTCCTTGGTGAAGCAGTAGGTTAACAGGCAGGGGCAACATCACAAACGAACACGGACCATCTAGCTACGTTCATGAATGTTCCTCCTTGCTGGACTTCACTTTCCCGGACAAGAAAAGGAGTATGCTTTCCTTACCTGGGTTGCTGCCGGCTGACCGATGACCACCCATCCTGGACACTGCTGGTCACTGTGATGTGAGACGGAGACGTTGGAAGCCCACTGGTCGAGGAAGCCTTTGGGAGTGTAAACACCACAGTCTTTGATGCTGGTCATTTGCTCAAATTCCTCGCATAGTCCATCACCATCGTGGAAATAGCACCTACTGGGTTCATCTGCCAGAAGCAAGCAGAGAAAAGAAATCAGAAAAGACTGGCTACACACGGCTGCAATCGAGTCGCTAGGACCTGATTACACCAGTGGTCGTGTATCTGTTGGACCAGGTCATTGGGAAGTGAAAGCGCTGGTCACTTTTAAGTAATAGCAAGGTGATTTTAAAAAAGCCAAGCCGCAATAGTTGATTTTTGTATTGGGCAATTCCCTCAAGATTTTTCCTAATGTAAGGGGGGTTCTGCTTTTTTTCATCTATCTCCATTTAAAAGGATAGAGACAGAAGAAAGCAGAGATAGAAAATTATACATAGAGAGACAATGTGGGTGTTGGCATAATTCCACCAACTTGGATGGAAAAATGCCAGCAGAGGGTCTGGTCTATACTGTTTCCCTTTTTGTTTTTAAAAGGTATCTGCAAAACAACAACAGCAGCAACTGTGAATTTAGGGATGGCGAAAACTGCCAAGTTCACAGTTGTAGTGACCAAAGGGCCAAACAGATCTGTTTATCCAGAGAGCAGATACAGTATACATAGTGTGAGGGTAAGCTTGCCACATACACACACGGCTTCAACCAACATGACTCAGATTTGACCTGAAAGGATCAAAAGCAGCAGGAGACTTTATTACCCTTGTCCATTTATTCTGTGGCTTCTCTAATGAGACTGCCAACAAAGATGCCAAATTTTTGAGGTTGTTTCTGTAACACTGGCCCATTAAAAACTGAACTGCGATCCATCTACTCTTTTCAAACAGACTGCATAGCAATAATGACTTTCAGTCATTAGAGTACTCTGTGAAATGGAAACCTTTGACCTGTTGGTATCCTATTTTGTATTGTATTATCATTGCCAGTCCCCAGAGGTATCCAGTTCTGACAGCCTGTTGTATTTTTGTCTGGCAAATAAGCCTGCTGAAAAAACGGTAGGAAATTAGCCAGAGCTGCTAGCTGGACTGATGGAAACGATCCCTAAGGAAAGTCCTGTCGGTAGCATTGGACTATCTCAAGCTAGGTGTCAGAAAATCCAACGGCTGCTCAATTTTGAGCTACTTCCAAACTACTAAATCCCCTGTTTATTTTTCCTCCTAGTTTACACAGTGAAATACCATCATGAGCCAGAAAAAATCAGTTTATTTGTAATTCAATTATTTAATGACTTTCACTCCTTTTTCCCTCCCTTCCTCCCAATCTCCCATGCAAAATTCCAGGTCCTTAAGAGAGTGTGAGTTTGAAAGAATGAAGAAGTCTACCAGGGAACAATACCGTTATGGTTTCATTTCATCGCAACCTCTGTGGATGACTTGTGTACGTGGGTGAGTGTGGGGAACTATCTGCTGGGCTAGTGCTCTGAGCGGGCGAAAAGGAGCCAGCTGAGTCTGGAAGCCGTTCAGCTGTAGGAGTGCAGCCCTGCGTTGGAGTGAATATTCCCGGGGTGGCCAAACTTCTTGACCCTACATGTCACATCTTAAAATCTTCATATGGCTGGGAGCCACCAAACATATACCACACACCTCGAAGAGCTCAGAGGAGGAGCTTTTGGGAGAGCGCTTCACAGACAAAAGATGACAATGGCTCCCTGGGGTGTCCCATTACTCCACGGTGGGAGGGGGCTCGGGTGGATGTGCAGATGGGCCCTAAGGCAACCCAGCAGTGCTGGCCCCAGCAGCCCAGCTGCCTTGCCTCCTCCCACGGCCGGATTGCCCAACAGCCTTGATGCCAGCAGGGCCCTGTTACTCCTCATCTGATATTGGCCCAGCTGGGAACGTGTGCTTGAACAGCTCATGAACCGTACGTGCCCTGACACCTCAGTCTGGACATCCCTGTAACATACCTTGTTTCTCTGCACAGCTTGTTATTGCTGGCACAGTGCTACACCATGGCTCATGCACCCCTGGGAGACACACGCTCTGTGTCTGGCCAGCTCAAGGAAGGGGCAGAGCCGGCATGTCACTGTGACAGCCATGGAGACAAACTCTCCGTTCCCTCACCTTATCCTTCTGCATCTCGTGTTCTGCTCCTCTCTCTGCAGAGACGTAGCAAAGCGTAGGCCAGGTGGACCCAGGAACAGTAGGATACAGCTAAGCGGCTCACCCACCTCAGAGCACTATGTCCCAGTTTGAGTGAGAGTCTCAGCAGAAATCGCTGAGAATTATTCAGCCCTGAAGAGACTGTGGTCAGCAATCAAAATCCTCAAAAACAAATCCCAAACATACGAAAATATGTATTTTTAGAAAAAGAGTTTCTTGGTCATTTTATGAAAAGGGGCTTATTTCTGTAAAAAGAAGGGAAAAAAGAAAAGAAAGGAAAATACCTACCATATTATAAAGACCTAACCTTCAGCCGATAAACATATGCACAGTCAGATACACACTTACAGTGAAACACCGGCACCCAAGCGCCTCCTGCTCCACACCCACACTGACAGAACCATTGACACACAAACACATGTACACTCTCTTTACACATCCCCAACGCAGCCACCCCACCGATGCGAACACATACCCAGAAACTCACAGCCTAATTTTAGGCACATGCATTCAGCCAGTGTTTCCCTGGCCTTCCCGAAGCACTGACTTATTTCCACGACAGGCACTGAAGTAAGCACAACATTTATGTAGCAACGTACTCCTGCACTGGCTCCAAATGTTCCCTCCTAATGCGATGATAAACGTAATGGGCTTCTGATAAGATCATGTGTTTGGGATAAAAGAATACTCAAGACCTACTCCAATCCGATGACTTAATTCATATTCACATGGATGGGAAGGCAGCCCTTGAATAGCTGTGATCCAGGCCAGTGTGTGATCCTAACAGAGGCTAATTTGTTCCTGATTATGCTTAAGACCCCAATAAATCTGTCTGCTCGGAGTCTGCAAAACCCGAGGGAGGAACCGAATGGAGAGACTGAGATGTCTGAATTAAATGGAGACTGCCTAAATGATTAACAAAGTCTTACTGAACTGCACTGTCACGAGCCCTTCAGCTGTGCTAGTCCGGGAGCGCTGCTGCGCCCTGCCCTCTGCCGCAGCCGGGTTCGCTGCCTGCGTGGCACTGCGCACAAAAGCAGAGAGATTAGGAACCCACTTGCTTTCCTGTGCTTTGGAAAATGATGGGGGAAAGTGGCTTTACAGCCCTAGTTTTCTTTTAAGGAAGATCTGTAAGTCCTACTATTGACATGCCATGCCAAAGTGTGCAGTGTCAGGCTTCGAGGGGAGCGCTGGTGAGAAGAGGGGAAGACCTTTCCTGCCCAGGAGCGTCATACTTCTGAGTGATGACAAAGAAGGGGAGGGCTTCTTTAAATCCTTCCCAGACACCAGTGAGTGGAGTGACGAGGGCATCAACCTACCACAGCTGAACGTGGTGCATCACTGGGTGTGCTGCCCACAAGCAGCAGAGGCTCTTCCTTCCACGGGTATAGAGCACCAGCTCTGACTCCTGATTCTTACTGTGGTCTTGGATGCTTGATAGGTTGCATGTTGGGCTTTACATTTTCATAAGCAAAGTGAAGAACGACCAGATTGTTTCTTCCTACGACTGCCCTCACAGAATAAAAACTAACAAGCTGCTTCCCTTTCCACAGTGGTGTGAACACAGCTCAGTTAAATCCGTAGAGTCCTACAGGCTCAAAGCTGGGGAGGGCAGTGTCAGGAATGGTGTATTTCTAGGGAGCAGTAGCTAACATCTTTATTTCCGTAGTGGTGCAAAATGCCTTTTCCGTTCTTTTTTCAACTAGTGCGACACGAAATGCACCCAGGGCCTTGGTAATACGAGAAAATTTTTGTCTCCACAGAGGTCTGTAGGCTCCTAGTGAAGGTCATGGTGATGTACTGGTCACGTATGCCCTGCATCATGGACTATGCTCATCAACACTGCGGACTTCTCACTTCGAGGCTGAATCTGATTTTAAGGAGACATAGAGGAAGGGAACATGAAGGAAATCTGGTTTGTCCTCAAGGAAAAATGACTTCAAAAAATTAAAAAAACAGTTGCCTGGAAAACCAGCTTAAATCTAGAACAGTAAAATGTCTGCAGGCGTAGCACCTGGCAGCAGGAGACAGCGTCTCTGGGGGACTGACAACAGATGCTGAAGGATCCTGATCTGAACTCGGGGAAGGTGCATTCATTCACACAGCCTGAGCTCCTTTTCCCTGACAAAGTTCTTATTGAAGGCACAAAATCACTGGGGCCAAACCAAAGTTCTTCTCTTGCCCTTGCTTTGGGAAAAGGCAGCGAAGATTTCTGTGACATCTGGGAACCCCTGAGTCCTCTGTGGCAGCCGTCAGCCTGGAGAAGGGGGATTTCTTAGGGAGACAGACTGGCAAGACCTGGCCTGCTTACTGTTGCAGCTGGGCTTCAGGATCAAGAATGATCTCGGGGGTCTCATGGGTTGCACCAGAAAATGATGCAAACTCTACTTCTCCTTGCCTCTTAAGCTGCCCGAGCACAGTGCAAAAGGCAGCCTCTTGTATCGAAACACAAATCCCTCCTCTGGGGTTCAGAAATGAAAGGATGCACAAGGTAAGGCAGAGGATTGAGGGAGCACCTGGGAAGCACCGGCCAGACCCGCTCTGGCTGAGCAGGTAACCCCCCAGCACAGGTACCTGTTCGAAGCAAGGCTAGCAAATCACCAACGAAACGAATGAAGTCTGGTACAGATCAGGAAGCAGACATGCAGGATATACACTTATCTGTGATAGGCAGCCTTCCACCTCATTAAAAAAAAAAAAAAAAAAAAAAAGAGATAAAGAGATCAAATTAAAAGCAAAGGGCACATCCTCTGACAAGGCTTTTAATGTCCGAGCCGCATAGTCAAAGGGCTGGGGACAGACACTCGGGGCGGCTTCCTGTTTTCAGCTGGAGCGCAGTGATTGGCATCAGCATAGTCTTCTTTTGTGCAATAACTACTATTTTTTTTAAAAGGCCAGACAAAAAAAGGAGTATTTTTAAGCTCAGCTGTTTACTTAGGGATGTTTCCAACTATAACAAGCCTCATGC
>JAVJGI010000065.1:10894524-10949770 GCA_035590275.1 Ibycter americanus | reverse complement strand
TTCTTGTTGCCTGGAAAAAAAAAAGAAAGAAAGAAAAAAAAAAAGGGGGGGGGGACACACAAAAATGCAGCAGCATTGTTTCAGAGTAACAAATTCTTGGAACAGAGCAAGCTTCGCATTTTAACCCCTGAAAGGTCTGTCCAGAGGTGTGCAGGCCTTTTCAGACACAGCAAGGGCCACATCACAGGCTCACCGGTGTCAGCAATTTCTACAGAAGCAGGATTTTACCACCGCGTCACTTGATCGGCATCTCCAGCACTGGTGTTTATGTTCACAGATGAGAAGAAACGTATCCAGAGTTTTCTGTCACAAAAGGAGAAATAATTCCACTGAAGATCACATGAACCCGGCTGCTGAGCGATCGCAGAACCTGCTCCATTTATTTCTATGGGAGTTTCACCTTTGGCTTCAGTGGGAAGAGAGTGAATAACATGGCCTGCTTCCAGGATATCTGCTAATCTCTTCTTTAATATTGAATAAGCCAGAAACAGAGATATTTCCTGCTACAGTAAAATATTCGAGAGTTATTTTCCTTCCTGGATGTTCTGATTTGAAAAGAGGAAAACCATTACACAGAGCTTGGGCAGGCTTTTCCGAATAAAGTTGCATATCAATAAATTGTGACATTTTTCTTCAATGAAATAAAACAGACACCTTGGAAATGAAGGCGACGCGGGTGTTGCAATCTACTGTGGAGCATCCAGGGGCCTCGCAGGAGGCTTTTTCTGTACAATATGACAATCGTGTCTGAGCATCTCCTGAACCAAGCAGGCGGGCATAATGCATTTGCGGATCGTGGCTCCCTGGTAATTCAGCTGCTTTGTGGAAATACATTCCTGGGCTTGTCCTTTGTCTGGCGTGACTCGGCTCATCGGTATGATATAGCGGTCGGAGCACAATAATTATGCAATTGATCTGCATGCTGCAGACAGATACAATTACAACTCCCTCGTAGAGCCCGGCACTGAAATTTGATATTTCACCTCCAAGAACACGAGCTTTTGTCACTTAAGCGAAAGGATATTTTCCATCGCTGGCAGTGGTAGTAAGACATTATCTGCTCTGTGGCTAGCCAACAGGAGCCAATGTGGCCTTCCCCCAGCCCCGGGCAACCAGGCACGTTATAAAAGCGCTACAACACGTGTTCTCTTCCCTCCTAATCCTGTTTCCCTCCCTGGGTGGTTGGATAAATCAAAAAAGTGGTGCTGAGAATATTTCGATATTTCCTCAGAGTTACACAGATTTATTAGTTAAACTTGGAGACTGTATGACTGAAAATCTTGAGGCTTCCATCAGACAAGGCAGCAAGCGCCACGACCACGAGAATGCTGGCCAGCGTGGTGGCCCTCCTCCACACCTGGCCCACTTGCTTGGGAGGCTGGGAAGGAGCCCGAGAGAAAAAACCCGGCGGTGCCATTCATCGAGGAAAACAGACTGCTTGTCTGTGCGTGTGACTGGATGTTGCCGCAAAGGAAGGTCTTGTGCTCAGCATCGCCCTGTAAGCACTGCAAGTTGCCGTTGAGTCATGGAGGATGCTGTAAGGAGGGAAGTATGACCAGCCGTGGAAACCTCTCTGACCCACGGACAGTAATGCGTGAGGGGTGCAACAAGCAAAGGAGAAATTCTTCTGCTGGGCTCTCATTGTAGCTGTGTCCTAAAAACCGAAGCTGGATTCAGCTGGGCTGGAGTCACTGGCCTAGGGAAAAATGCAGGCAAATACCACTCCAGCCCACATTCTCCCCCACAAAAAAACATCTGTCCTTTGTATGTTGCTGCCTGAGATGCCTGCTCTCTCTGCTCTGTGGCTCAGCTGGCCCTGCTAAGATTGCACTATTAATGACAACAGTCTGAAAATCACTTTAGGAGACTTTATGACAATGCTGTGATTACTAACTTGTCAAATGAGAGCCTGGACATTTTAGAACATGTAGCCACACTCCCATGAGCTGCAGGAAACAGTCAGCTTCAAAGAATTTGCCTTAAGCTGAAGGATTCACACAAATATCATCTGAATAGCCCCGGTCAGTAAATTCATTGCTATTTGCTATGAAATTCTTCTATAGAACCTCAGCTTCTTTATCGACAGCAATGCTCTTTCCCAAGCTCCTTGGTCAAGGCTTTAGTCTTATTGATGCCCTGTGAGATGCTGAGTTTCTCTTGCAAGGTGGCTCGGTTTCTCCCATGCTGTTGTTCTACTGAAAGCCCTCAGCAGGGTCAGCCAAGGCCTATTTAATCTTCGTGAAAGAAGGCAAAATCACCATTAGCTGCTGTGTGGGGCCACGGTTTCGGCAGTCAAAGCCGTGTTCCTGTGCAGGGGTATGAGGGAGGGAGGGGGAGAGGATGGGAGCGCGGTGTGCTCTCAAAGCATGCCCACAATGAATATGGATGGTCATCCATCAATTTATTTTAAGCACATTACTTCTCTGTCAAAAAGGGAAAAAAAGGAAAAAGAAAGAAAGGAAAGAAAAGACATATAAAATTAGGTTTGTGTCACTCATTTAACACTGCAATTTCCCTAGAGGATTATGCACCAAACAGAGATAGCAAGCTCATGAATATTAATCATTTCCCTGAATGCAATGCAGCCCGCCAAACAATAAGATTAGGGGAAAGTGCTATGCTTAATTTATGGATAATGGGAGAGGTAAAGGATAGAGCTCCCACAAAGGTAAGGCTCACAGCTGGAGGGAGAGGCCTCTGACAGATCCAGATTTGTAAGGTAGCAAAAAAAAAATTTGAGGCCAAGCAGGAGTGAAAGGAAAGGTGTTTCAGGATCATTGTCAAATTAAAATCATACTTTTCCCTGAACAACCACTGGTGACTATGCTTCAAGCATGCCAGAAATTGCTGGTAAATTCAAGAGCTAAATATGTTTTTCTCTTTTCCTCTACTCTGTGCCTTTTCTTTGTATTTTACATCCCTGAGGCCCTGATCCAACAAACCATGGAGACATGTGTCTAACCTGAAACATTCCTGTTCTTCAGGGGGACTGCTCACATGTGGAAGTTGGCAGAAGCGCTGCCCCGTTTTGCAGTGAAAAGGTTTTAGCAAAGAGTCCCTTATAAGCAAAGGAGATAAAGTGTAGCAATAATAACACCAATAAGACACAACTGAAACCCCCATAAATTACCAGGCAAACTTAAGGGTAGATAGAAGTTTTGAAGCTACTTCCCAGCTGTGTTTCAATGTGTCTATCAGCCTTTGCTCATCTCTTGCCATATTACTTTCTCTCCCCCTCCCTTCTTTTTTATTGATCTCTGCATCTTTTTTATTATATCCTTCTCTTTCTTCAGCACTGGTGAGCTAAATCAATGCATAATGCACATCACACTCAACAAAAGGAATGCAAATGAAAGCAGCGCTCTTTTTCAGCGTCCACACATATATCTAGATGCATGTGTACAATGTTGGTGTGTGGGAGAGTGCACACCAAGGACAAGGTGCTCAGCTGCCTGGTTAGACACCCATTTCTCAACGGTCCAGTGGGAATGGATCAAGCGCTAAAAAGCTTCGAGTTCCCACAACTGCAAATCATAACTCTTACGACCGGGGCCTGTTTTACACAGGACGCATCGGCTTGAACTTGGCTGAGATCCGCAGTAATCGCAAAAATCGGTTATCCCAGGAGTAATCAAAAGCAAGGTGAAAGAAAAGCAGCCAAGAGGTAGGAGAGGGCTGCATCAGTCACAGCGGACACGACTGCGATTTGCTCGTCTCCTACAAATCAAAAGGCAAAGTGAAACTTTCCCCGTGGAACCAAATTCTGTATGGAGGAGATAAAATGTGCAAAATCTGCTACACAAAAGGGGGGAAAAAAAAAAAGTAGAGATGATAAATTTCAGGATGGGGAAGGGTGAGTGTACTGCAGAACTTAAAAAAGGAGTACTGCCAGATGCTTTCATTAATTAATTAATTAATCTTACTGTCGCTCTTCAGCATGTTGCAGGAAGAAAACGCTATTAATCTTATCTGTTTTCTGTTACTCGGCTTTGTGTTCAGAGAAGGCCAGGACAGCCTGACAGTAAGACCACACAGTTTTCTTCCCTGCCTCCCTCCTTCCATCCCCCGTGCCCCTCCTCCCGTGGCAGAGCAGATTGATCCACTGTTATCTGATTAGAGAGGAAAGGAGGAGGGAAAACAAAACCGAGGGGGAGGGGGGGGGAGTCTAATTTTATTACAGGCACTAGTGCAAAGTGTCTTGAGTGCCCTGTGCCATTTATTCAAAGGAAAGTTGGACCGATTGAAAAAAACCATAAACTTCACAATCCTAAAAGGCAAAGGGAGCAAGAGAGGCACAGGGACACCTGCAAGAAGGCTGCCTCCATCCTTGGAGATATCCAGAACGCAGCTGGACATGGCCCTGAGCAACATGCTCCAACTTTGAAGCTGGATCTGACTTTGAAGTTGGCTCTCCTTGGACCAGAGGTTTCCAGAGACTCCTTCAAACCCAAACTGTTCTGATTCACGGCTCTAAACCTAAAGCTTGATGGTGTTTGCGGGCTCCCTTGTATTTACTTTCTACCAAGTGAGGTGACTTGCGTGGTCTCTGCTTTGGAAAGAAGAAACCCACTTGGGCTTTGCTATCAAACCTCCTGCTATGGACCGCCCCAACGATACCCCTTCGGCCCTGCCTTCACAAACAAAACGTTGAGTGATTATTCTCAGCCGTGTGGGACCCAATCCTGCCGACAATCTGTGACAAGCATTGCATTCACTGTTGTGGTTAGATTTGCTGAAGTCTAAAGAATGCCTTGTGGTAGTTCAGACACATGCCTGGAAGGAAGCATTTGCAAGATCAAACCCTGAGGCCCCCAATTCAGCAAAGCCTCTGAACATGTGTTTGAGGCTCACTGAATTCTTTGGTGAAGGGGAGGGATTCCCGGGGCTCTAAAGAGCTACATAATGCAACAAGAACATCACTGCAAAAATAACACTGTCTGAAATAATTACTTGTTGTCCTACAGGATTGTAACATGTGTTAGCCTTGTAAACATGGAAATAAATTACACTTATTTTTCTGTGCTTCTCAAAGAGGAACCCAAGCATTCTGTATTTTCCAAGAAAACACCCCACCAGTCTCAGAGATGACTTTTGTTTAGCTAAAGGCAGAGGATCCAGTCTGATATTATTAGGCTGGGGAGAATGCTGAATTTTGCTCTTTCTAATTATTATTTATTATGCAATATGTACAGCCACTTGCTTCCTCAACACCTTTATGTTTTCTGGTGAGATTTTAATGCTTGTTATGTTAAAGCAGAATACAAATCAGCACTGTTCGTCTGTCTGAAAGATGAGCCAGCATTTTCTCCCTCGCTCTTGATGTCCTCATTTATGGTGACCCAGCAGCTGCAAAAGCCAACAGGACCTGTTCTGCAGGTCCTGAACCTTTCCCTGAACCTTTCCCAGGGACTTGATGAAGGCAGTGTTTGCCCAAAAGCAATAGCAGCTGGTCTACCCTCACAGACCCTGCATGCACACCGAGACCATCACCACCGCAGCACTCACTCACACACACACACACACGCTTGTACAGCCACGCAATGAAACATTTGTAAGGTCTGTGTCCAGGCACCTTTCCATTGATTCAGCTAATTTGTTTCACCTGAGTCCCTGTATTCGGTATTTCACACACAATTTCATTTCATTTGCTTTTGTAATCCAGGACCTGTGCAAAACCACAACCTTCCAAAGCCCACGACAAACACACAGATTTTCACCTCTGGAATTCCCCTTTCCTTTTCTACACAAGCAAATCTGAAAAATCGCTTCCTCTGTAATGATGTAGAAAAATCTGTGTCTGGTTTAGTTGCTTCATTTTCTAATCATATTGCTGTCAGACAGGTTTTTTCCACACTCTTAACCAGCCCTGTTGCTGGTCCTGGAGATGAAGATGTACGCAGGCATAAAGCAGGCTCCTGCGCTGAGCTGCAGGATACCGCTGTGTGGTCCAAGGCTTGGGACACCCTGTTCCTGCACCAGCCCATGGACTCCTCTGAAGCATGGTGCTGTTCCTACCCAGCCCACACAACCTAGTTTCCTTCAGAACCAACAGACACAGGGGAGGACCTGGGTCACGTCCCAGCGTTACACTGAGACGTGGTCCAAGTACAGCCCTGGACCAAGGAACTCAGACCTGCTGCTGAGCAGGGTGATATAGATGCAACCATCCAGCTCCAGCCAGAACCCTTGCTGGAACCAGCCTCGCACTATGCCTGACTTTGGAGAGCCCAAAACATTTGCGTAAGTGTTTATCTCACTATCAAAATATTATGACTAATAACTTTCAGTGCTTGAGGCTCGAATGCAGCAAGTTACTTGAAACACAAACGTAACTTTCAGACCACCAATAGTCACAATTAACCGAGACCATAAATATGCCCAGATTTCAATAGAGCTATTTACATATGTAAATAAGTACATCACCAAATTGGGCCTCAGTTCTCCCGGTGTGGGATGCCGAAGTAAAAATGTAGCTGTTATTATGAGACAAGCAGCCCCCAGCTTACCACCCAAGGGAAACACAGTGCCTGTGAGGTCCTTTATATGTTGCTCCAGGCACAAGATTTAATAATCAGATTGCCAAAAAGAGCAAATTTCGGTCTTGCCAACATTATATTATCTGCTTAGGACTGATGCCCTGAGCTGAAGGCATGGGATCACTAGACGGGTATTTGCTTGGTCAGTCCGGATAAGGAATCTCATAAAATGTCTTGAGAAAAGCCCTTTATAAACATTAACTTTGGTTTCGGAAGCTCTGCCTGTTTCCGCCTTCCCCAGATCTCACTGAGCCCTGGCTGGGAAATGCAATCCCGCAGCACAGGGCTATCCCATGGAAGGTGCGGTGTAAATGGGTCTCCATTTCCCTTCTCTGCCCCCAGCATTCCTAGAGAGTTTAATAAATATGTAAAGCTCACAACTGCAGCCCTGCTATCCCTGATAGCTCGAGCATCTTCCGGCCATTGTGCTTACAGGTTTTGCTAATCAGAGCAAACCAGGCTTGCAAATGAAATCTGATTAAGTAGTTTTCACCTCTGAAAAAGGGGATTAGCTAGACCTTTGATCCTCAGATATTGATTTGCAACTCAAAGGAGGTGTGACCTCAGCTGGACTTGCTTCTGGTCTCAGTCCCTTCCCCTTTCACTCCCCCTCCTGTTTACCAGAAAAAAATCAGTTCATGTCTTCTCACGTAGCCAGATCTAAAGCCTATTGAAGGCACTGGAAAACCACCCACTGACTTCAATGGGCTTTGGATCAGTCCCACAATGGCTGACTTAGCCTTAAGTCCTGGGCTGTTTCAAAGCCAGCAGAACCAATTTCCCATCCAAATGACCAGAAGCTGGGAAGATATGTTCGCCTTTCAAACCTACAAATTCCACCGTTTTTTCTCTCTTCCATGACAGTTCTTCAGCTAGAAGTGCTGAAAATACTGTTCATTTTTTTTCCTTGCACTCTGCATAGAGTTGTTGCCCACCATGCGTAGAAGAAGCCAGACTTACCGATGCAATTAAAGGATAACTCCTGCAGGCAGAATAGGGAGCAGCCATCACCGTTGATCTTATTCATATCATCGCATTCTTCCCCCAAGTCTCTGTAGGCAGGGCACACACATGCAAAAAGGAGTCAGATGGCAAATGGCATCATCCCGACGATTGCTGCAACCCCCCTGCAGAACCCCAAAGCCCTGAAATCCAGTACAGCGGCTTTGTGTGCCGACCCTTAAAATACCTCTCCCTTTCTCCTCCAGCCCTGACTTTCATCATTCCTGGTTCACAGGCTTGCCTGGCCACTTCTCTCTTGCACATGTGGATACCACTTGCTGTTCTCTGATGAGGATGTGAGCAACTTCCTTCATAGCTGGTGTGGCTGCAACTCAGCAGGTGGGGAAAAAGAGAACAGGAATCTCTGAAACTCTTTGTATTAAATCTGGAAGGGCCAGCCTGTGACCCCAGCATGGGAATAACGAGGCATAAAGCCTGGTGCTGGGCTATTCCAGGTGACAGCACTCGGAGGAGAGCAGTCGGTGTCGGGGATGGGGTCCTTCCTGCCTTGTGCCCACCCGCATGGTTGCAGCAGCGTGTGGAGAGAAAAGTGTAAACCAGATGAGAAAGGGGCTACCGCAGCTGCAAGTGGGGCCACAACCAACCAAGCTGTGACACAGCCTGGTTCCTGCTCGCTCCTGAAGCAGCTCAGCTATTGTTCGACGCTTGCTGCAAAGCCACAAGTGATGTTTGAGGAATGTGCAAACATAACAGTAGGAGAAAAGTTATGGAAAGCAAAATTAATCTGTCTTTCTCCACCTCTCTCTCCAAGACTGTCCTGGATTCATGTCATTTGATTGTTCTCTTTGATTTCCCTGCCTGTTGGGCCTCATCCTGCAAATACTTGCTGCCAGGTATATCATCTGACAGAGTTGTACTACACAATTGCTGGTCAGCATTATTTCAAGCAAATAATACTGGCTGGATTAAACACTTGCTTGTTGTTACTTCCGTAGTTTAAATAATTACATTACCTAACGCCAGGAAGCTTTGAAGCAGGTAGCCTTAAGGACCAACATAGTAAAAGAATAAACTTCAACAATAGTCGTGAATGATTGTTTTATGTTTTCAGGGGTCTGGGGACTGGCAGCCAGCGAGAGGGAGCTGCTGATTGAGAACATGCAGTTCCCAGCGCTCTCCCTCAGGGGCCAAATCTATCACCTCCAAATGCATCCCAGCTCCAGCGGTCAGTCAAACGAGAGGCTGCACCAAGAACCTGGCCCAATACGTGGCAGGGTTTTGCCCTGACCACCAGCTGCCAGACACATGGGACTTCACATATAAGGAGAGCATCAAAGGCTGTGAGAATTTTTCCAGCACTTACTTCAGATCCTTATAGGAAATGTCATATACATGTATAAAGATACAGATACACGAACAAACAGCATAAACAGCATATAGCGTACTTCCGTATCGATCCTGCTGTCTGGACTCCATTATCTGTATCTCTGTCTGTATCTACTGGTGCCAGGATAACAGGGCCTAAGTTCCAATTAAATGTCATCATCCTGGTAATCATCAAGCACATGAGTCATTATCTACAGATGAGAGCCAGCCTAAACTAAGAAGACATCAGAGGTCATCAATTCCTTTCTAGTCTCAGATTCTGGCCATGTAGATGTGACCAGATTTATCTGTTTGCTCGCTCCAGACCTACATTTGGATAATCCCGTCTCCACAGTATCCACTTCCAGAGATATACACAAGCGCGGGGGAAGGCTCGCTCTCTTCCGTCCCGGAAACAATGACGACCTGGTATGTGTATGTGGTCCTGTCACTCAGTTCCCTGCAAGACAAAAGGAAATATGAAGTGATCAGTACAACCAAGGCAGTAACACAGGGCAGAGAATGAGGTACTGAAATGGGGATTGGCTGCCCAAAGAGCAAATTTTCGTTCCATCAGGTTCTCAGAATATTCCTACCTCTTTTTGGTGGGATTAATTTTTGGTTGGGCGTCTTTTTCTTGTGAGTGCAACCAGTGCTACTACCTATGTCCATGCTTGATTTGCGCACAGCTCTGCAATAAGTGCAACTCTTGACTATTTGACAGCTAAAGTATTTGCTGATGAAAACCACACAGCTCAGTCCATAGCTTACATCTATACCCACTGTAGAGTTGGCATTGCACTGACACCGTGGCAGGGTATCGAGCCTCACCAAATAGTAACAGCATTACTGACAGTCGGTAGTAGTGCAGCATTTGAGAAACCAGCCCTGTGCTTCGCTGTGTCCAACCTTGGACACTTTTGCTCCCGTCTCTCCATGTCAGGGACCGTTACCTGCAAGTTTGTGGCACAGTTCATTTAAGGAACTTAAGTTCCCTGTAAACACTCCTGAGCTTGATCCAATTGCTGCTGGAGCCAGTGGGAATTCGTCTATTGATTTAAGACAAAATTAGACTGGGGAAGTTTCAATGATGGATAAATAAGTTATCCACTTTGCATATGGGTATTAAAACAGTAGTGAAAAAGAAGGTTTCTTCCTATCCAGGAGAGCGCAAAAAATAGGACCCACACCACAGCACTGGATCACGGTATTAGCATCAAGATATTCACAGAAAGAATTAGCAAACTGTTACATATTTATGCAAAGCCACAATTACCTAAATCCTGTGCATCTGTAAATGAGGAATAATTTTCATATGCAATACAGAAATAATATAAGCCTAATATAAACATTTAGCTCTTTTACAATGTCTTTTACATTATCAGAACTCAAAATGTTCCACAAAAAAACCTCATTACCATTATCCTCATTGTGCTGATTTGTAAAGCCACAGAGTGGCAAAGGCAAAATGATTTGCTCGAAATCATCAATCAGGCTAATTGCAGAGCCCATAACACAACCCAGCTCTTTCCTAACCCATGCCAGTCTTCTACTTACTATGCTCATATTACTCCAATTACTGACAGTAATATACATGTCCTTTTGTCACAGGAACTTGGTCAAAAAGCATCTATTGATGAAGTGTGTACTATGAAGAGATATATCTACTATACAGTGCAACTAAGCTATTGAAGTAGATACCAATGGACTGTAGTTACTGAAATCTTCAAGATCATGAAATAAGTATCTCCTTACAACATTCATTAAATTAACAAGCATGACTTAAACCCCAATATCGTGCACTATATTTTATAACAAAGCTGTTTCTCATGGATGGTATACCTGCAAAATAACTGTCACTGAGTGAATTGCACATGAACAGCACTGGGATTTGATTCTTTGTTGGCGCACATGGTAGTGAAATGGGGAGTGAAATTCAGTGGAATGAAAACACGACACAACTGGCTTTCTCGTTGCTTCTTCACCTTATTCCTGTCAGCAACAGTCTAGAGCTCCTATTAGCTAAATTTCAGAGTTCAGGTAGCACACAGTTTCTTAATTCACCTACAGATTGGGGAGACATCTACCCAGGTATTGGTAACAGTGTTTATTCAAAGTGAAGAATTTCAAACTTCTGCCCTTGGGCCCTGTTTAAAAGAACAAAGAAAAAAAAAATATAGGAGGAAACTTCAGTGGCCAAACACACACTGATGTATTATACTGAGAGTTTCCTCTGGACTTCACTCCCAGATAAATCCACTTATTAAGATGGGAAGTTTTTGATATATACTGATGAAATCAAAGCAGAGGCAAGCTTTGATTATTAAAGAGCAGTTATTTCTCAAGTTCTTTCTCAAAACTATACGTAAAATAGTTAAGATTAACAAGTATACCTGCAGAAATGTGGATTTTGTCACTGGAGATCTGCTAACCACAAAAAAGGTTCAATTCTTCGAAAAGACTGTTAGCAAATGAACAGATCAGGCAGCTATAACAGCTACAAGATAAATAAACCCGTGCTGCTTTCTGATGCACTGAGATCACACGCGTGAGTGTAAACCAGTAGTTTTCAGATACTGATTTTTGGTGTGATTTCCACCGATACCCATAGGTGATGGGCAGGCATTCGGCTAACAGTAGAAAGTGTGCTTCTGCAAGCGTGTTGTGGGAGTGTTTGTGTTTGCCTGTGTATACATGTAAGCAAACGGAAAACAGGAAAAGTTCACATTTGTTTATATACAGGGCGGGAAGTTGGCAGAGCAAAATGGAAGAAGACATAGAACTAAATTAAGCATGGGAGAGAAGATGGTGTTTATGCATTATTAGGTGATTGGCGATGAATGTGTATGGGGGTGAATAAGACAGAAAACTGGAAATGAAAGCTATTAGGTGGGGAGAACTCTGGCATATTTAATTACATGGGTTGTGAATAAAAAACAGTATGGAGAGAGGACCCTGTGGACATCAGAGAAGAGTGACTGCTAGCTTTGTGGCAGCGGGCTTTGGTCTAATCCTGTCACCTGCTTAAGGAGGGGAGATTTCCAACTACAGCCTGCTGCTCAAAAATGGAAAGTTCTTGGTGTAATGATATGTCGTGACAGGCAAATGATTCTTCTAGTTTAGTGATACAAAAAAAGAAGAAAAAAAAGTCAATTTCTCCTCCAGAAAAGAAGCTGAACAAAATATCTGACTCCTTACATATGCATTTAGGTTTTTGCGCAGCCTGGTTTCCCTTACTTCTACCCAGTTCAAAATCACTATTAAACTATTTATGCTCATGATACCCCATGAACTATGAGGGTAATATCCTTGTCTCTGGTTAAAACACAGAGAAGGGGAAGACAAATGTCTGGAGACATATGGTCCCTGCAACAGCAGGATGGCGAGCCAGCTCTCCAGACCCCCACTGGAGCTGTGAGGCCACTTTTCCCCATCCTCATCCCAGCTCCCCTTTCAGACAGACCAGTCAAGAGCAACCTGGAGCTTCACAACCTCCCCCTGGCTGGGGACGGCAGAGGAGCCCCCGGCTGTCCCACCCAGGGCAGCACCAACAAAGCAGCCATGCCCAGAAGAGATCAGCAATGGGAGCATGCCTGCTCCAGAGGTGCCATCCAGCATCATGCAGTCGTAGCTGGAGACGTGCCTGGATGGAAGCACCAGAAAGCCACGTTAGGAGCTCAAAACTCAAGGCACAGCGCTTTCAGCTCACCCTGGCCTGATGCAACTAGTGGTAAAAACCTGACTGAGCTGGATGTGGCATTTCACGTCTCCACAACTGGAACTTGAGATACTTATACCCTCCTGAACTGTTAAATGCATCATATTGGCAGCAACTGAGAGTTTTAGCATTCCTTCACAGTACCCACATTTCGGAAAAATATAGCTGCTAAAGGCATGATATGTGCAATACTTCGGGCAGTAATCCAGTGCTATAGTGAGGGAGGGAGGAAGGAATGCAGGAACAAAGCAGGGGAAAAAACCAAAAAAAGAATTCATTCTCTCCCATATAGTTACAGGGCACCAAGGTCGATATTACAGACTATATCTGGAGATGTCAGTAAGACAAGCTCTGCTCCAAGTGTGATAAAAGTGTGATTTTTGACCATTTATTTTCTCTCCCGCCTTCTCTCGAAGCTGATGGCACTCTAGCAGTGATAACGTGCTCTTTCCACTCTGCTGTCAGGCAGGTCCGATGCACGGCAGCTTTGTACGATGCTACTTAAGGAAGTGAGAGAGAAGAACATCTTTAACATTAAGGATGTGAACAAACACTCTTTTAAATTTATATCTATGGTCTTTTAATGACCTTTTCGAGAACTGAGTAAGCCGCATTGATCGCTGCAGCTTCCGCCCGTGGGGAGGCAGTCTTATTAAAAAGCAATGACTCAAGCCCTCTGCTTAGAGGGGGAATTAGGACGTGCCGTGTGAAATACCACGAGGGCAACTTTCCTGTCTGCTGTGGCAAGTGACGGATGCAGGGTCAGGAACAGAAAACCCTCTAATTCTTTTCCTGTTTTTACTGGGGAGGCTGGGCAGCTGAGTTAACCTTGCTGTGTCCCCCAGGCAAGGGACCTCTGCTTTTAGTTTGGGTGTTCCTGTAAAACTTACAGGAAAAATTACACCTCTGGGAAGTTGTTTTCTACTCAGATCAAGGTGGGTTTAAAGGATCATTGAATTTACAAAAGCAACACGCATGCCCTCGAGTGCCAGCAGACCTGCAAGGGCCGACAGTGCCCCAACCACGTCTGCTCTGTGCTCACTGCAGGGCTTCAGCGTCTGAAGACACAGCATCCACTTGAGATGCAGTGAAAGCACCGAGGGAAAGCAAACATCCCATGCCTCTCTCCCTGCTACAATGGCATATATGTTTTTCCTACTACAAATAACATCAGGGAGGGTTTTTATACAGCAAAGACTGTTTTCCAGCAAAATTGAAAATAACCTTAAGGCTGATCCCAGCTTCTGCCCTATGAAAACATAAATGGCCAGAAAGCAATGAAAGCAGACAGCATTCCCATCGCATAAGGACAGGACAACAAAGTCTTAGGCATCCCTGATTAAACTATGGTTGTCACAGGCAGTGTCATGTGAAAGAGGCAAATTCCACACCTCAAGCATCCTCATGAAGGACCCATCTTTCTCTGACTTTAAACAGCCACCAAACTCTTGAGCTAAACAACGTTTCCTGGACAGCTCTCCACAGCCCGGAATGAGCCCCAGTCTGCCAGCAACATCCCTGTTGCCCTCCAACACTGTCACCTTTGTTCTTCTTCTCTAGCAAGGAAGCCTTGCTGAGCAAACCAGGAAATCTGCTGGTGGCAAACAGCAGCGACCCCACATCTTCACTTGTTGCAATGGTTTGGATCAGCCCCTTGAGGTGCACTGAATACAACCACATGGAAGAGCTGAAGGTCTACGCCACCTCCTGTCCTGTCCTCCGCCACCTGGAGCTGTCCAGTCCCTCCCCACATGCTGCTCACAGCCACCAAAACACCCAGCGTCATTTACAGAGGTCCTGGATTACCCCAAACAGCCACTAACTCAGTGAAGAAGCACTGTGCTGCTCAGACTTGCTTAGAGCCTCCCAGACCTAGACACTGAACCGGGGCTCAGAGTTTCTAGGTCGGAGGAGCTAACACCGCTCTCCTCATTGCTACTTAGAGAGTCGGTCATTAAGCTGTGCTGGGTTTTACCCCTTGGCAGTGTCACCGCGGTGTCTGCAGGCTCCCCCATCCTCAGGTGCTCCAAAAGCAATTGATAAAGAGTAACCCAGGGATGAGGTCAGTTTAGGACAACCCAAACAGATCTGCTCCCCAGCTCCCGTTCTTTTTCCTGTATTGCCACTGACTGTACAAATATGACTGTTTTCTTCTTTTATCTCCTCTCTCGCACACGCTCCCCCTTGCCTTGCCTTTCCTTCTTTTAATAAAAATGGCATGAGAAGCACGGCAGAAGATAATGAAGAGAATTCCTGCCTGGCTCTGCAGTTGGGAGAAAGGAGGGGTGGGATGCTGTAAACAAAAGAAGGACGTCAAAAATCCTGAGCTCTTGCGACGGGCTGTTTTTTCAGCTGCGGTCCGATCTCTTGCTGTTTGGATAAGCCCAGTGACATGGCAGGTGCAAAGGCCTCAAAACAAGTCTCCTGCCTCTCTCTCAGACACCGAGCTGACTCAGAAGACATAAATGCCAAGGAAGTAGCCTTGGAGAGGCTTTTCTCTCTATCCATGATGAGACAGCTTCCACAAGGGGTGGTGGGTTTGCTCTGTGCCCTCCAGCTTGTTTATGATTTGTTTACAAGCAAATCAAAAGAGGGTGGTTGAAGTACTAAATGAATGCTCATGGGCTGGATGGGAGAGTGGGGACTGTATGGTGGATTTCTGCTCCCAAACCCAGATAAACCTGAACCGGGTATTTCCGAGGAAGAAAGACAGAGCAGCCAACGACCTGAACAGACAATCTCAGCCAAATACTTGGTGGGGTACGTGTTGTACCATCAGGTGTCTCTACTGGCTGAAGCCCTGAGTCTCATCATTCAAAGCAGTGGCATCAAGACAATGTCCAAACTCAACTTCTCCTTCTGACTGTAGTAGAAAGGTATTTCTACTAACGCCTAAACCAACCACTTTATCCACTTATATGATACCATGGAGACCACGCGTATTTGAGATTGAAGTCAAGGGTTGAGGGATCCAATCTATTAGGAAAAGGGAAAAATCCTTTGCTCCATTAAATACTTCTAAGAACCAAAGTCATCACCAGCTCTCACCATCACCACAAAATCAAAACAGGCAATTAGTTTACAGGTATGCTCTCACTTACGCCAGTGTAAAACTCAAGCAACTTTAGGAGACCTGAGCAAAATAATCCAGGTTTAAATCACTGCAGCTCAGCTGCTCGCCTGTTCCTCTGAGTTGCAAATGTGTGTATCTGCTGCTCAGACCAGCTCCCTGCCTGCACAAGATGCCCTGGTGCAGGACTACATGCCTGGCTGTAGCACCTTGCTCTGAAACCCCGGTCCTGCTTAGGACCTCAAACACATTTGGTTTTGAACAGTTGTTTTTTACACTGATGGCTTTCTTCTGTCCTTCATGCGAGAACTCTAAGTTTTTTAAGTAGCAAACATATAGATATATATGCAACTGATTAAGTCCAGCAGACTTTGATATAATCGTCCAAGTATTTGTGCTGGTACCAATTTAAAACACAGTAGCATATTTAATAAAAAACTAAGTTTGCAGCCAAGGCCTTAAAGATATTTCTTGTCTTTTTCTCAAAAGAAAAAAAAATTGCATGTTAAGAGGCAATTTTATATTCATGTTTAAACAACACCACCATCATCTATGAATTTTTAAGGTGGATGATATAAATGGGGGATCTAAATGAGATTAGGTTACAAATCCTGGGATAAAGGAAATCCTGGAGGCCCAGGGCCTCACATGGGTGTTTGCACTAGACAAGCAATTTCACGGCAGCACACAGGTTAAGTGTCAGAGCACCTGGTTGCTATTAGAAGCAGGGAAGGAGGGGGAAAATCTGTTGTGTTTGCTTCTTCACCGCTGCGCTCAGACCTTAAGCTGAGGTGGGAGCGCTTCTCAACGCGAAGCTCAAATGCAGCCACCACGGGAGGGAAGGCTGTTCTGTTTTGACTGAGGAAAGAAAGATCTGGGACACGACATGCAGAAAGCCCTATTTCCGACCGGTGGAAGCCAACACTTCTCTATTGATTTCGAGGGAATGGTGCCAGCATCCACCACCCGAGGATAGCGCTCCAGTGCACCAGCGGGGCAGGGAGAAAACAGTAACCTGACTGGCAGGCAGGTTAGGACAGGTTAATTGCTTTAAAGGCCATCATCGTCACTGGCGAACACTTGCCTGTTGCATCGTGCCTCTCGATGAGCACTGCCTCATTACTCACAGCGTTAACGACATCCCAGTTGTGCCACGGCTTTTCCATGCAGGACAGCCAACAGCAGCATCCCTGCAGGCTCCAGCGCTGGTTCAGACCACACTGCAGAAGTGCCTGATGCGCGCCCTGCACAGGGTCTGGGACCCAACAACAGCCCCCCAGCTTTTGGATGTCGACAGTTCATCGCCAGGGCTGGGAGCATGTCGGCTGCCACCCTCAGCCCTGGGCCAGTTTGTCAGGTTCAGCTCTCCCTGTGGGCAGAAGCCTCTTCCCAATTTAGGGTTATCAACCTGGCAAAAGAATGTTTTTCAGCTTCTCTGAATCCAGACCTGACCTCCAGGATTTCCTTTCAACAGGCCTGAGCCAAGACCTGATTTTCAGAACTTAATACCCTCCCGTTTCCATGTAATCCCACCAAAATGGTAAACAGAGCCATGGGAGCAGACGCTCACAGCGCCTGATCCAAAGGCTCCTGAAGCCAGTGGGAGTTATTATGTGCATTTTCAGTAGGGCTTAGATTGGGCCCCAAGTGAACACAGATGTTTGCAGTTTTCTCTGGTTTCACCTCTACCATCCCTCCTCAAGGAAACTCCAGTTGGGAGGGTAAGGGCACGGGGGCTGGGGCACTCCTGGGGCACTGCTCCTCACAAGGAGGGAAGGAGCCTATAGGTACGTGTGCCTACGCGTGAGTGAGACATATGTGCTGTCACACACATCGCATAGCAGAGCCCACAGAGATGGGTGAGGAGATGAGGTGACTATTCCAAAGGAACAGTTTGTCATTGCCCTCCTTAGGGGCTCTGTGTTTTGCCTTAAGCCACTTCAGATTATGAGAAATCCTACTAGCTGGTCTCCAGTGGCATCTTTAATGGTTTAATAACTGAACATTACCGAACATATTTCCACTAGCCTCTTTCTAAAATCCCATCATGAGCTAATATTTCCTATTGTCATTACATCTGCAACTGGTCTTACAGTTTTTAAAAATCTCTACCACTGTGAATAACTGAGCTGGTTTACTGCACTGAGCTCTCAGGGCCAGTATTTTTAGTAGTGGCTGATAATTTGGGTTGTCCAATTCCAGGCACCCTTTCTGGGGTACAATTTTCAGAGAAGAATGAGCTCTGTTTCCAGCTTGCCCCTCCTGTCACGAAAAGCTCCAGGAAAACGCTGGAACTGGGGCAGCAGCAGGCAGATGCCCAATGTCACCACACATTGAAGAAGCTCCTGGCCAGAAAGGCTAAGATCAAGTTTGGGTGAAGCAACCACACGATGGGTGCCTTGGGCCCGCAGCGTGCTCAGTGCATGCCATGCCATGCGATGATACACCTAAAAGGCTTCTGTCTTGTCTGTCGCTGTATCCAACAAGGTATTAAGGACAGCTCAGGTATTTTAGTCTCACTGCAGCGTTGTTTCCAAATCCTTGCCTCTGAGTGTAGCTTCACTCCAAATTTAACAGAGAGTTGGAATTCATTTCCTAGGAAAATATATTAAAATAAAATGCCCAGGAAATGATCAGGCCAATAGTTCAGTAAAACTAGCTGAGAAAAGCTGTGCTGGCTGACACTGCTGATAAAAAGGTAGGTAACACATTTCTGCTTCTTCTGCGGTATTTGAGGCTCACTCCAAGTTTTACAAGAGAGTTATTTTTAAATTGTTGCATAACACATGTCTGTCCAATATTTCTTTCCTCAATCAAGCAAAGAAAATGCATTTGTTATTCCTGGGAGATTTCTGGTGCTTCTTATCTTATTTAGAGCCCAAAATAAAGATGCACACAAGAAGGCAAACATCAGAGAGAAATTATTGTCCATGAGATAATGCACAGACTAATTTACCACATATCTGAGACTGTTTCACCTGCAATAAATTATTTTGCCCAGCAGGAAAAGTCCTGTTTGACCTTCTTTTTTTTTTTTTTTTTTTTTCCTCCAGCTGAAAACTCTGCTACTACTTCTAGGTCGTGAGTTCAAATTCCACCCTGGCTGGGAGTGATTAAATATATCAGTTTCTAATAGTATTATTTGGTTAATAATAGGACAGCCATGAATGTTCGCTTTTTCAGGGACACTTGCATATGGCTAAGTTGTAGTCTATAGGTCTGTTCTCTCTACAGATCACGCAAATATCACCCAAGAGGTACAGTGGAGATGTGAATCCAAAGTGGCAGCAGTCCCTGGGGAGTCTTTGGCTGGAGCAGAGCTGATCCCGAGACCAAGTGTCATTCCCCAAATGGGGCAGTCCCTCTTTCCTGGCTCTTCCCATGCTCTCGAGTCATTTCTTTGTGAGAGGCAGCTGGGGGTCATTCAGAGCAATCTCACCCATCAAAGATAGACCCAGGCTGAAAAATTCCTCTGGGCTGCCCTGTTTCAGGATCGCAAACCCATAAAGATACAAACCCGCCCTTACTACCTTATTCTTGCATCATGTGCGGCCGAGCCAGAACAGGAGCTACGGATTTTGTCGAGTGCCAGCTATAGTTACAGCGTTACATAAGAAACCGCAACAGCGAAGAATCACAAATCTATCACTACAGCTGGCACCAAATGGCATCTTTGCACAGGCTTAGCAGAAAAGCTGCCTACTGAATTGGCACAGACCGTCAAATTGTTCTTTCTCTTCTCCAGGGCAGGGTTAAGGCAATTTGGCAGAGGGTGGTAAGGGAAAAAATTGCTCTGTCTGTTCTGTGTGTGGGGTCAGGAAGCAGGTTTTATTCTTTCACAAAGATAACCTGGTACCTTTAATGAAGAAAGCAAGAAAGAAGGAAAGCCACCAGAGTGTGGCTTCCAGCTGTCAAGTCACATCAGCCAAGTGGAGATGTATAATCCCCGAGAGCAGCAGCACTGCTAGCCTCTAACATTTAATTGTGAGCTCTTTGAAAGAAGGCACCTGGCGCATTTCTTCTGTAAAATGCCCGGCACGCTACTGGCAGCTATAAATAATAACTGCTACCTCAGTATTCAGCAGCAGAACATATGTGAAGGAAAGATGCAGGAACAGTAGATGGAAAAGGAGCTTCCCTCTTCCCGGCTTACCAAGCCCTCGGTGTAGAGCAGGGGTACACGCTCCTGTCTGGCACAGGGAGCAGGATCACTCACCCCTGCCCATTCCCAGCTCCCTGCTGCCATGCAAGCCAGAGGTGAGATCACACGGTTTGAGATAGGAAATAATTTTCAATGGATGTTAGCAGTGAAGAAGCTGCTAGGTGGAGGAGTCTCCTTCCTACCAGGACTTCACCTCCATCAGGGGCAGATGAGGCTGTGACCAGTTTCCCAGTGTTAGAAGGGAACATGTGGGACAGGCAATTGTCCCATCTTTTTATGTTCTTTCATCATGAGAAATTTCCAGGTTCATTAAGCAGAAACAGGGCAATCAATACTGGCTGCACAAGGAAGGAGCTGCCAAGGCAGCCGAGGCTAGACAGGGCCTTGGAGAGGCACGAAGACAGATGATGCTGGCTAGTAGACTGCCAACACCTCTGCTAAGCTCCAGGACTGCTACACTGTTCTACACCAGCTGAATATTAAACTTCACAACTTTGCCAAAACTGACCACAGGCAGCTCCGATACACTCTGAGCTCTACACTGACACACGGAGGCTTTCAGACTGTGACAGCACGGCTGCTAATCCAGCTGGGAAACTAGGGTCAGAGAGGAACAACTGAAACATTGACTCCTTAATGCAAGCACTCTGGATGAAGAACTAAACGAAAACTAGCAGTGCTAGTATTGCACCTGAAACTGGAAATTATAGGGGTAAACTAGCCGTGCTAGTATTGCACCTGAAATGGGAAATTATAGGGGTAAGAGAAATGTGGTGGGACAGAAAGGTGTTTGCTTCTTGGGAATGCTCAGAATAGCTCAGTCCATGCAGCACTGCAAACTAATCTTAGGGAAGCTCATAGGAATGAACAAGAAAGTGTGAATAAATTTGTTCCTGTTGAAGCTTGGTAAAAGTGTTTTTACTGGAGATGAGCTGTAAACTTTCATATGGATACAGATAGGGATCTCTAATATATTACTAGAGAGAAATAATATGAAGAATTGTGTAATTATGGAAAACAAAACTAAATGCAGACTAGAGAACAAATGCTTTTACTAATGGCATGTCTCTGGTACTGCTAGGCGTGAGAGCAGGTATCAAATACTTAGGGACCCAACAAGACATGACACTGTCTTGCTCTTAATTCTAGTAGCTGGAACAGGTTGGATTGAAAGAGAAATTTGAATGAAAATGGAATTTTGTCTTTCAGTTATCACTTTGAGGTTAACTAATCAACATTTCCTGCAAGTAAAGATCTGAACCTCAAAAGTCCAAGCATCCGCAGACAACACAGAACTGGTAAATAGGCTCAGTCAAGGCAGAGAAGGCTGGCGTTATAATGTAGAAATGACTAATTTACAGGACTGGATGTCTCAAAATGGTGCATATGGTGGTATAAGACAATATTATGCATGTTAGGATCAAGAAACTCAGAATAAGCTGGGAGCTCTTCATTGCGAGACGGGAAGAAGCAGTTGGTTGTTATTTATTCAATTGCAAGACAACTATGAACCATGAGTGGGATGTATCCACAAAAAAAGCATACAAGGTCCTTGCACGCATCAAGGCAAAGCATTTCCAGGGTAGCTGGTTAAGTATTCGTGCACAAGGACATCTGGAATACCATATACAGTTCTAAAGCCAGTTGGGAATCCAGATGTGTAGCATGCCGATATCACACGGACAACCTAGCAGCTCTTGCAGATAAATCTGGGCTTATAAAGTGCTTTCTTAACATTTCAGTCCTATCTTAGATACTCCCCAGTATTTCCTGGCATATCAAGAGAGGTTTGGCATGGTAACTGCGGAGGAGGGGTAAGCAGAAGATGGTGATAATATGGGCTTCAGCTTTTGGTGTTGGGAGAACATCCACCCAGTGATCTGTATCTTGTTTGGGTGGAAATATGGTATTAATTATCTTCATGACAGATGGATCTGGCAATTCATTTCAGCTGCTTTAGATCATACATTCCTCTGGCTGGTAGACCTTCAGAAAATAGAGGAATAGATCTTCAAGATGAAGGAAAGAATGCCATAATAAGGACAGATGTCACCATGAAAGTTTAGTGTTGTATTCAGCAGGGTCTCGAGTTTACGTATCATCACTGTGATATTCACATTTTTTCCAGTCCTCTGTTTGGCTGGACCTGTGTCATGTAAATGCAGTCTTCCTATTGAGTCCAGGGTCTAAAAGGCACACCAATAATTGGCTGTAATGAATTATTGCTCATTCTGAATAGCTACTGCTGATTCTCCAGCCTCTCTGCTTGTTCATATTTGTAGGAACCTTCAGACTAAGAACTGTTTTCAGTTCGTACAACTCCTTCAACTACTCATCATCTAGGGTTTCTGACAAGTCACTTATCATACGCCCTTCTGATTAACAGTAAAGGTAACCAGTAACAAATGGCAAACGCATCAAGAACGCAAATTTTGAAACAATTATTCTGGATAAAGTACAACGTTGAAGTGCAATGCTGAGGACCCATGATCAATGCCACAGCAACCCTCCAGCTACCCGCAGTCCTGATGAGGGTAATTTCTCAGTCATTCTGCAATCACACCCAGGAGCCCGAGTGACATCCACACTCCACTGTCTTAGGTGAGGAGTTAAAACACAGTGAATGATGTGGAGTTTACAAGCTTAGCACTGAATGGAACTCCTGATTCTAACAAAATATTTTAAAATACTGTATTTACTTAAACAACTGCTGTTTACACAGATGATGACCAGTCCCCTCCAACTATTGTCAAGCAACAGAAAAGGTTTAGCCATAGAATGTCGGTGTAAAATAGCCAAACTGAGAAGAGCATATTCCCTAATATGAGGAAATGCAAGTTTCTCTCTCTGCCTCTTTCTTTTTCAAGTATGAATGCAGTATCTCTAGGTGTCATTTAGGTACTAAAGCTCTAGCCAGTGTAGGAATGGCTCAGAGGAATGTATCACAGGACAGCACACTTGCTTCGCAATGACACTCAGCTCTGCGAAACCAAAACTCGTACCAGGGCTTCATGCTGGGATTCTTTCTAAGGTTATTTCAGTCAAAGCCTTTGTCTCGAAAAAAGCCTAAAGGTTGCACCACACAGATGACCCGATGCATCACCGTCCACCACATTTTGAGGTTTCCTACAAAGTCTGTGGCAGAAAAGTTGGGAAAATTTCCAGTTCTTAGAAACTTTTCCAGTTATTCTGACAACTTTCCAAAACTAACCTCAGTGTCTCTCAGCTTGGCCTGCCAGAGGGGAGAGCATGGATCTTGCCAGCACACCCGGCTGCTCACTGCTTGCAGATTTGGCTACTGAGAGTGCAATGGGGAACACAGGCTGCTCACCCCAGACTGTCCCAGTGGGACTGACACCTAACTGTACCTGTGACATCCTCAGGAGAACATCTCGTTATAGGCACTCACTTGTCACTGAGCTCTTAAAAAATCAGTGGTTGCTACAAACAAATGCAAGAGCAATGATTACATCCCAACTGCAATGATGTGAGCGTAAAAGTGCTACAGTGAGGGCAAAGCGAGGGCAAAGCAATTACCACATTCACCATTGTGACTATCTTGCACATTATTTCTAGAGAACAGCCAGAGTGCAACCCTCTATGCATGAGCACAACCCGCACTTTGGATTAAATTGTGAGCTGAGACTTTGAGACTTGCAGATGAGGCTCCTTCCTTATCACTCGCTGTAGTGTGAAGACTCAGCAGTTCTGTGCTGCACCTGGCCTGACCTCTTTTTTTCCCCCACTGATTTATTTAGCTTTCTGCTCTCTTCCTAGGCTCTGACTCTCATTTTGTGTCACAGATACCAGCAATTCTGGCTGTTCATACTCAGCGGAATTGAGTGTATCTTGCCTGGTTTCCGTAAGGTCCAAGGATAAGGTCCTGTCCCTTAGAAATGATTGTTAGCTTCAGCTTGAGCCAAGAGCTGAGATTAAAATCCAGCTTGAGAACAGAAGGTCTGGCATAATTTTGCATTTCTTAATAGAAGGTTTCCACTGTTCTAGTTATTTACTCTCCTCTGTGGAGCACCCAGTGCTGACTAGGCAAGGGCTATCCATTAAAGGCTGCCTCTCCTCTCAGCTTAAAGAGCAGTTCCCTCTCTTTGATGGGAAGAAGGTAGGAGAAATTAATTTTTCTTTCAGCATTGCCACACCTGGGGAAAGGATCTTGCTCACAGATAACAGTGCAAGCAAATATTTCCTTTGGGATTAAACAAGACAGTGAAGATCAAGGTCAGAGGAGGCAAGAGTAAAGATATGCGACTGCCTTCAAAATAACCTTCCATAGAACACGTGGGGGGTTCATTTTATTTAATATGGAAAACACGCAAAAGCATAAAGGGGTAACTGGCTTGGGCCTTACGGAGAGATAAAGGGGCTGCAAAGTCTGGTTGCACAGATATGCTGAATTCCAGCTGTACAGAATGAGACAAACAGGCAGATGCGAACAGGCTGCATCTACCTCCACACAAACACATACACGCAGGAGCACCGCCCAGCACCTCTGTCCCCGGCTTCCTTGAAGCATCTCCTTCCCCTCCTGCCTACGGAGTATAAGGACTGTGACTGTTCTTTGCACAAGGCGCTAACGGAAAATTCATCTTGCTTTTGCCTCTACCACGTAACCACAACTCCATGCAGAGTTTCAGTGAATTTGTCATGTGTCGAGGTATGGCCCAGCAGCAGGCTGGACAGAGAGCATCAGCCTACAGATCTGCGTGACTCCCCATCACCAGAGGATACGGATCAGTGCTGCGCACATATTAGGATCAACAAATCATCTCACTCTTCAAAATTTCAAACACATGCAGAAGTCTTCAATCAAAATCAACTACAAGTACTTAAGATTCTGCGTCTTTGATTCCTCACCCAGCAACCAAAGACTTCACTGTCCAAGCATCTCATGGAAGATCACTGGCAGGATTTTCCCTGTAGTCCCTGGAGAGACATAGGCGGCCTGAGGCCAGCTAGGCTGCAGGGTTTGGTTAGGGTCTGGCTGGGAGGCTGGCTGTGCCAGCCTCCAGGAGCATCCATTTCTGCCTCCTGATCACAGGTAGAGCCCAGAAAGACTAACTTAGATTTTATGTCTGGTTTTTAGCTGGCTATGTAACTAGGTGAGACGTACAAACAGGTACAGTGATGTTACCCCTGTGATTTATTCCATGACCTGCAGGAAAATTATCATTAATCCCTGTCTACTGATTTCATTATTAGAGCACCCTTTCACTTCAGCTAGCTGTAAGCTAGAAGTGACCCACAAAATCATAATAAAAGACAAGGGAATAGAACTCAGAATACAAGTTACGTTTTGGGCTTTTTTTTTTTTTTTTTCTTTCACATTCTGTTATGAACTCGAAACTGGACCTGTTTCTGTGGGAACTTGTGCTAAGGTATGCAAATATTTCAAACCAAACCAGTCCCATTTTCCAATGAGAGTGGGCCAGGTTTCAGGCAAAGATGCTTTCACAGCAAAACCATGGGAAAATTCACCATTTTCCATGTTTCCAATATGCCAATATTCATCTCATGTTAAGTGCCAGCAATTGTTGGAACAAGGCTACAGCCCAAGAAAGCACTTAAGCACATGCTTAACTTTCAGCACATGAGTAATCTCAGTGATGTCCTGGGTTTTTGCTTTTATATTCATTACTGTTAGTTACCTTGAATTTTTAAATCTGTAGGGACAATTTGCATCTTCTGAGCTGTATAATTGGGCCATGAAAGGGATGGTAGCTCATGATTACTGAATTGTTAATTAATCATTTTTATTATATTTAAATATGCTTTAGAAGACCATAATGATGTATGCTTCCTTGATATTAGCTGTACTAATTAGATCATCTTTTCTAAATTAGAGTGCAGTTTTCTTAGCAGGTTTCCTTTTATCTGGTGTTCATTTTTCAAAAGAGCTTCATGTTGTTCCCACAGATGAGTGAATCTTTTCTAGGGAATCATGTTATGTAAAAGATGTTTTTCTTGCTGCTGTAGCATACCTATGGGTAGATCATGGATCTCCTTGAAATAGTTAAATATTTTGAAGTTTTTTGAAGAATATTTCCTCAACAATCGTGCATTCCATGACTAGATGAGCATAACTGCATCTGGGATGAAACTCAGTCCCTACAATAAACTAGTGCATTGGCATGTTTACTATGTTAGAACAATCTCACTGCAACACAATTTGTTTCAGTGACACATGAAAGCAGAAAATGAAAGTGGTTGAAATACATTTATATACCTGAACATGCAAGTGTATTTTTTTGCACTCATTCTTGAGCAATTCATTGGTGTCCCAGCACTGAAAGCCATCTATCTCCTCCATCAAAATATTACTTTCAAAAGACATTTAAGGAAACGATGACCATGTTACTCCAGAGGTCCTCATTTAGGTTATCTTAAACATTTAACTTATCATAGCTTAGGGAGTTTGCACTATCCTTCTGGGTTAAGGAAAGCCTGAATTTCACATCTCTGCACAACTAGCCCCGAAATTTCTCACAATCATCTGTGAAATCTCAGGCTATTTCACCTGAGTGTGATGGTCCTTTTTCCAGAGAGAAACTATGAGAATATCCGCTCTTGGTGATACTTGTTACGTCTATCTAGTTCAAAATACTAAAAATCAATTTTAGTGCTGGACATTACAGGACGAGAAAAACAGGTTATTGTTCTTCTCTGAACAAGTCTACTCAGCTCTCTGGAAAGCCGTACTTACGTGTCGACAAATCTTCTGCTGAGGTTTGAGATGACAACTGGAGATCCAGACTGGAAAGGAGGGTCCCGAACCACTTTGTACTGGATGGGCTTGCAGTCCGCGCACAGCATGCTGTGGGGGACAGAGCTCAGCATGGCAGCATCAATTTCCAGGTGCTCATCCAGAGTGTAGATCTGGATCCCGTACACCTCCTCACCCACTTGTCCTGCATCCAGCTTTATGGTCAATGGGATGTCACAGAAGACGTTCTGCGGCCCGAGAGAGATGTTCTTCCCACTGACGGTGAGCAACTTGATGTCATTCACCGCTCCACTGGAGTCCCAGTCCGGGGAAACAAATGTCACCCAGACTGTGAGGGACTCTGGAGTCAGGGGATAACGAAACTCCAGCTGCAGGTAGCAGCCCTGAGGCTCGGGACAGGCTGGGGGCACCGTGTGTTGGTTGACTGCCGAGTTGGGACTCCAAGTTCTGACACTGGATTTACAGGGCTGCTCAACATCAGGGTGCCCTGGAAAGAAAGAAGGAAGCAAAGACAGAGTGCAAAAGAAGTTAGAGAACATGGATTATCATTGGTATCAGTCTTGAAAGTCAAACTGGTGGCAGGAGAGCATATCTGTCCAGGAAACTAATTATTTACTTGAGCAGAATGGGCATGGCCGGCATGGAGAGGACAATTATAATGCCAACATCTCCTGGCCAGGTGAGAGACGCAAATCCAGTTTAAGTGCCCAGCTGGACTGGACACCACACAACACACACCGTGCCAGTGCATCTGGCCCTACATTTCCTATTTCTAGTGTCTTCCCCTGTGCCAAACAATGATATTTTCTACTCCTTCCACTTGGTACTTTACCTGATAAACAGAGTCACTTTGCCTTCAGTTCACCTCAGTGCCCCTTACCTATTCCCTTGCCTCTCACTCTGAAATACAACCTTTCGCTCTTTAACAAAGACAAGAAAAGAGCTTTTGTTGATTCCAAGAAGCTGTTGCACTGTGCTGTTGAGGGGCAATTCCTACGCCATTTACAGGCTAATCGAGCACGCTGTGTAAGACCCCTTTCTTTGGAGGCACGTGGAGCGCAGGTCTGAGCTGTCTCTTTGTGCTTGCTGTGATGAAACAACAGGCACTTGTACTTTTACATTTCTCACCGTTGGCTATGTTCAACTACATGGGAGGTACTACTAAAAACTAATGAAAGCCACAATGCTTGCTGGGTTCCCAAATACTATGGTAACATTACAATTTGGCACGGAGTCATGGACTGCAAGATCCAGAGAGGTCAGATGGGTGGAACAGTTGGTAACAGAATCCAGTGAGAGCTATAAATTCCCTCTTCCTTCACAAATAATCACACGAAAAGGGAGCAAGCAGCCCAGGGAAAAGGCAAAGCACAGAAAAGAAGGAAGGGAAAAGTAGAGATAAAGAAAGGTAACGAGAGGAGAGAAATGGAGAGGGCAGAGAAGAAAAAAAAGAGAGCACAGCTGTTTGCAACTGAGGAAGAAAGGAAGATAAAGCACTGGGCAAACATGAACAAACAGGACATCACTACTAATTTAAAGAGAAAAGGGCAATGTGTGAAGGTTATTCTTATTGTCTGTGATCCAATGAAGTGTTAGAAATGTGCCTCTCTTGTCAAGGGAATTCTCCTGTTCATACCAAATGAACCCAGATGCAGAATAGATTTCCTGGTATCTCAGGCAGTCCCTCCCCGCGATCCAACGCAATCGTCCTGCAGAGGCACAACTTCTAACGCTTCTCCCTCACCCGCACATACCCCATAGCCCTCCTCTCCTACTTGCATGCCACAGAGCAGCGGGAATGCCACTAACCTCAGCATCTGGAGAGGCCATGGCAGCGATATATTTTGAAGAAAGCCAGAGTTCCATTTAACACGCTCAATTTTCCCCCCCCGGCAAGCTTGCAAGTACTGTGTATAATCATTTTGAGGAGCAAATACCCCATTCAGCTCATGTTATCTCACAACATTCGCTGCCGTCCGCATGTGCCTGGCTGGGACTCACAGCAAGCTCCTGACTGCAGCCCTAAGAAGGTGGTTTTTAACCCTGGTATCTCAGAGGGCTTCGGAAAGATCTGTGAATCTTATCGCTGCCATCTCACAGATAGGAAAATGGACTTGATTAATGACTCACAGCCCAGTAATGTTTTCAAAAATGGTCTTCACTTGAGTCCCTGCAAATTCACCTCTGCCAGTTCAAGGACTCTGTAAGACTTAAATAGAGAATAAACCTACATGTTTTGGTAGATCAGGGTGTGATCCCTGGAGTTACATGAATTGGACTCAGCCTCCAGGGACTTTAATGCAGATCATTACCCCAAAATGGGATCTTGATTGTAGTCATCCATAGACTAAAAACCTCATCAAAGTTGAGTTAAAGAGATCCTTTCTTAAATATCATCAAACACTTAGACCAGGGTAAGAAACATTCACTTAATTGCGGAAGAGGACAGAAACCTTACTCCATGTAACTAGATTTCTAGAGGTGGGTAAATACTACACAAATTACAAATATTTGTATATAAAAAGGAATGGTGTAGTATCTATTCTGCGCCTGTACACTCAGGTTCTGAAAATCCTTAGGCTTATGAGCTCATCAGAGAGATGGGCCATAGAACAACATCTCACACAGCATCATGTCTTGCCTAACAGAAAATGTGAATGTGAGGCTTGTGAGGATAAGCCTAATCTCACCTCCTGGTGAGAGAACAAGAATGGCAGGCTGGGAGGGAAGCTTCCCCCAAAACACTGGCCACAGCCACAGCCTGATGGGTCAACACAAGGCTTAATCATGCCGTTAAGTGAAGTGGTTGGGATGAATGCCCCTCTGTTGCCCCAGCACATGGACAGAGACTTGACACACTTGTTTGGGGCAGCCAGCTGGGATCAGCAGCCTCTCAGGATGCAGTCACTGTCACAGCTATGACTCACTTGCCATATTTCTTAGGTGGTCAAGACAGAGGAACCATCCAGTGGGACTCTAATGTCCAGCTGAGACAATTCCACTTGCAAATACAGAATGAATCGCTCTTGAGTGACATATGGACCACTGGGAAAGGCAGCACACTAGAGCAGCCTAAGGCAGCTGAATTTTTTATTATATTCTCACACTTCTCTTAATCAATAGCGAGCCAGGCAGTAGGAATTGACTGATATATGCATATATTGCACAGTAAGCAAAGGTACTTACTTGGGTTTGAGCCAAAATCACCCTTCATACATAAAAAAGTCCTTTGACAGAGTTGTGAAGGTGCTGTAAGGTTTGTTTATCTAGCTGGTGTTGCTGGTGAGAATCCAGGTAGGTTAGAGCTTTCTTGCTCTACGGTGAAGGCAAAGAGTAAATCAGAACTGTCTGATCTCCAGTGCATTCCCACAACCACTGCCAAGCAGCAAACAACCTCTCACGCAAGGGGCACAACTAGCTCTGAGATAGAATCACAAAATATCTCAGCCAAGGGGCTGGACCTCACCACACTGGGGCACAAGCAGGGACCTAGGAAGGGGACAGTCCCCACGGCAGAGTTTTGCAATGGGCACAGCTCACACGTGTTCCAGAGCACAGCTGGTGGCAGCTACCTGGGGTAACTGCGCAGCGTAACAACGCCATGAAACTTCAGGAAAACACAATCAGACCAACCAGGTTCTGAGCTGCTTCAGAGACACGTGAGAAATGTGGTTTTCTGGTAAGAAGCTGGATGAGTACTATGAAACATTTTCCATGACTGCCGTCTCAAATTTTAAAATGAGTTCATTTTGGCCATGCTTATGCCTCTTTTGTATTCACTTTCCATGAACATTCAAGCAGTGGAGATTTACACACATGAACGCTTGCAGAAAGTGAATTTAAAGCTTGCATGCTTGAGTACTCACAGATAGACAATTAAAGAAGCCAGACAATGATCTAACTGTGCTATTTGTAACTCAGACCGAGTGCAAATAGGCAGAGATCCTGAATGTCAGGGAGTGTGGTAGTGATGACAGAAAATTACAGAGCAACAAATACCATACGCTTGGTATATTCTCTACCCTAAAGTGGAGACAACTTATTAACGTAGTAAGAGGATAGGATTCCCAAATTTTCTTTCCAGAGCAACGGCACAACAGCAATTGAATGAGACAGATAAGGATCAGACTGCACCCTTCATAGTTAAGAACATGCAGGCACACACTGTAAGAGGAGGAAATTAAATGCAAAATGCAGCTGAGTAATAAATCTTAGAGTAGCTTAGTTTCTCTAGGAATGATGCCGCTGGCAAGACGTGTGAGATCTAGAAGTTTTCAAATCAGAGCTCGTTGGAGAAATTTTGACTGAACTGCGTATCTCAATGGAATACGCAGTTCTTTCAAAATCAAAACACTTCGCAAAATTGGGTTTATTTGGCCAAAATTTTACTCTGGAAGAGAAAGTGAGAAGAAAGTTCTAACAATATTGGAACACTGTGTTTTGACATTTTTGGACTTTGAAACACCTTTCATTCTGATATTAAAAGTTGCTTTTGCCCTATATTATATACTAAAAGGGGTTATTTTCAAATGTCATAACTTAACCAAAGTTCATGAAAGAGGAATTATATGAGCTAAACAAAACATTTTGGCCAGCCTCAAACACTTTTTGTTTTTAATTTTCCTTCATGGAGAATTTCAAAAGCTTCAGGTTTTGTTCCAAATGCAACCAGGTTTCAAAGTCTTGTAATCCTTGGCTAGGTGGAAATTCCACCTTCCACCCTGCACTACTACTGCAAATGATCCAAATTTAGCTAATCCTGTTTACTTGATAATCCAGTCACGCTTGTAGCCGGAGCACTGCTTCCCCGGACAGAGCCCCTGAACAACATCCACCCAAGGGGCAGGCTTGCTCCCTGTGGTGCCCAGCAGCCTTGGCCCTTGGATGTCCAAACTGGGGGGCTGAGTTGGAGTGAACCATAGTCTCTGTTGGGCACCCACCCTGGGAGATGGGTGCATGGGGCAGGGGATACTTGCTCACACATCTTGTCCCATCATGCAACTTTCTTTTGGAAAGAACAGATTATTATTTCAATCTGCCCACCGCAAGCTTGCCACATATGCTGACCTTAGGACTAGGGAGGGCTCCAGGGAGCCAACACTGCATATATCACCATATTAGCTTACAAATAATCTTCCTTGTAGAGTAACTCCCACGTGCTCTAGCTGCAGGACACAGAAGCCCTTAATGTAAGGAGGTATAGGTATAAAGAGTTTGCAAAATCCAGGGACTGGCCTTTTGAGGTCACTGAGCTCACCTGTGTGTTTACAGTGAAGTCTGGGCCCAGAGTGTGCTGCTCCCAGAGGAACAGCTTGTGATGGACAGATTGAGATAATATTCTACTCTTCCCAAATCGCAATTTGTGATTACTGACTTTTGCCCGATATAATCTTACACACTGGCTCTACCACATCCACCTACTTATGTCATAGAAGGTACGTATGGAGGAGAATTAATGATGGAGATCTAATGGCACTGTACCACCAGCTCTGCAGACCGTTCCCCCTCCAACATGCTCTAAGAGAAGCAGTAAGAATGACACCCTGAAGTAGACAGGGCTTGACGTAGTCACCTGCCTTCATGCTGCAGAGTACTTGCCCAGAGGGCCATCTCCTTTCAGCCTGGCTGCTGGAGCAGCCCACTATTCAATGGAAGGGAAGGCAGCAGAAATCAGTCCCAAATAAAAACCAAGCAATTCTTCACTTTTCGAGTTGGAGTAGAAGGAGTAAACAGCTCCCCTGAGGAATTCATCTGGCAGATGTGAATGATCAGCATTTCTTGGCACTCTGCTGCTTTCTGAAATTCAGGTTCAGCTCCCGGAATTCATTTAATTCATGGGGAGAGTCAGGACACGGGGGCCAAAACACAGGTATTTCAGCCAGTGGCAATACTTCAGGGCACAGTGTATTCCTCTGCTACATACAGGTATAATCAGTCAGTCACTCCCAGATTGTCCTGCTGTTTTGTGGCTCTCTTTTTGCTCTGGCCCATCTTGTCCCCCACCACATCTTGGTCCCCAGCCCTGTGACTCACCTTCTGCTTCTCGTGGGCTCCAGTGCCCGGAGGGATCGCAGGGCATCGGAGAAGAGGCGCTGAAGGCGTATTGCACCAGGACTCTTCCTTCTGCACACAGATCACATGCTGATCCCACTTCTCTAGGAGGCCAGGAAAACAGGAAAACACACCAACTTAGTAACAGCTGAATGAGCTGCTTATTCAACTATATTAAAAGCAATAAGACTTAGAATTCAGTTCCACTTAACCCTCTTTTCTCAAGGCACTGACAAGAGTGTTTTCTGACGGTGACCTTCTGTAGGTTTGGGCTAACAGCCTGTGTAGACAGCATCTGTGAGTCCGCCATCCAACATGAAATGACAGAAACCTGTGAAATCACACTCAGCTATATCTTTTTTTTCTCCTTCCTCCCCTGCACTACAACTGGATCAAACCTTGACAAAAGAAAATACGTGTTGCTTAGTGGTTAGAGCAGAGAAACTGGCCTCAGGAGATTTCAGATCTATTTCTGCTCCCACCATGGATTTATTGCCTGAACTTGTACTATCTGCAGGACTGTTGAAGGCCTTGGGCTTAGTGGTGATCAGAGAAGAGAGTGAAGTCCCAGGCTCTGAGAACATCAGACAGAGCTGCTCTGTGAAGCACAGCTTTGCTAAGTATGCAAGGACCTGCTTTTGGAGGTATATCACAGCCCAGATTACAAGCCTGGCAAAGGGGTGCATTATGAACATACAGAAAAGAACATCCCCTTAATCCTTTTTGCAGGGGAAACTGGATTCAACACCTGGCAGCTTTGGCACCAGTGGATGGCTCTTTGAACTGGAACATCTTATGGCTCCACGCCATCAGATGGCATGACATGGCATTCAGAAAGGCGCTTCACTGCCCAGCGCCAACGTTACTTCACCTGCACATCACGTCTAGTACCAGCTACAGGCAATACAGTACTATCAGCAGAAGTGGTTGAACAGGAAAACCCAAACACCGATTCGCAAACATTTCTGCTAATACACTCACAAGCTCTGGGTTTAAGCTGATGTCGACTGGAGTAACTCTATTATCTTCCATAACATTAAGCTGATTTATATCAGCTAAGGATGCAACTCACACAGTTCAGCCCTACGTTCCTCAGGGTCACAAAATTTGGAGCCATGTACAACCCAGAATGTGTAGTTATTCATCCCAGTAAGTTGCTTATTATTCAGAACTCATTGTTCTGCTTTAAAGAATGCTGCCACTCGAAAGGAAAAAAAATTAATTACCTTAATGATCAAAGGCACCTATGAAAGGATGGAAGTTTTCAGCAAACAATTTGTGTGTAACACAGTGTACTCTCTAAGCTACCCAAGTAAGTATGGATTGAGTCATCAATTATTATAATCAGCTATGCAAATTTTAAGTATCTCCCATTGTGCGATTTATTTCAGCACTGCTTTGCGAAGGGCACTGTGATCCTCAGGCAGAAGTTATTTTGGATCCTCAGCGAGGACACCAGGACTGTAAATCTACTCTCGCAGCCCTCCCAGGCTGTGTGATCTCCTTTCCCGTCGGTGGTAGGGATGACACATCAGCTGCTCCACAGCTTAGCATCTCCTGTTTGTTGACAGGGATCTATCTGAAAGTCAACTTTCTGTTGGCTTAATTAGGCGGAAGCAGAGATTGTCAACATGGGGGCCTTGGAATGAAACCGGTGGTAAAACTCATATCCATTTCAATATGGCCCACAGCCACCCTACAAAGAGACGGTAAATGACTGAGCTTGCAGACAGTGCAGAAAGGGATGCACCTGCTGAAAACATCTGAAGAATAAAATGTGGCAATGGGGTAGAATAAAGAAGAGGGAGGCAAAGGTGCCCTCCTCTTCCTTGCATGATCTGTAGCACCGGTAATGAACAAATTTGGGCATGTTGCGAATACCTTCTCTCTCTCTCTCACTTCACCCACCTGCACTATTGGTATGACACTGTCTCCCTACTTCATTTCTCAGCTGTCTATTCAGCAGTGCTCTAAGTGTCTAACTCAGCTTGTCTAAATAATATATGCAAAAGAATTCAAGAATCCAGAATAAAAGGTACCGAGAAATCAAAACGTAGGATTATTATTGTGCAGTTGTTTTTCAGATGCAGCCACCAACAGTCAGGATAGAAGTCCCTGCAATAGTAATCTTTCAGTTTCTCTACAAAGAGACTCCTGCATTAGCACTTGGTCCTGGATGAGGACAGGGCTTTGAAAGCCAAGTTTCCACAATTAGGACTGCTTTTTACTCAAATTAGCAGCTATACAATTTCATCACAGGCTGCCATGGTGGAAAAAACTGTAGGCTTATGGACAAACATTTCCTTTTACCAGCAAGAACTTGGAGGTAAGAGAAATCACAAGGAGCATCATGTGGGAAAGGCTATGAGCAAACTTTCTCTTTTTACTTTTCCAGTTTGGGAGCCAAACTCAACCCTGATGTAACTCCACTGGCTGAAAGGAGTTACACAGGGGATGACTCCTGGGTTAAAGTTTTTGGTCTGCAGACGCTTGCACACAAATCCTACAAACAGCCACGAATGTCAAAACTAATTATGGCATCACATTTACAGGCTTATGAAATTCTAAGCCAGACCCTTACACCTTATGCAGCCACTGACATCAAGCAAAATGAGCATAAATTAGTTCAAAACACTATTAATTAGTAACAATAGCATATCTGACACCTTATACACCGGTGCACATGACTCCCCAAAGTGCAGGGTAATGGAAAATCTAGACTTTTCTGTTTTCTAATAAGCCAAATACTGGGGAAATTCCAGCTTATGAAGTTCAGAGCGCAGGAGGAATTCATTCCTACAGCATGATATTTCAGTGTAGTGGATTCAAAATCTGAAGATTACTAGTGAAAAACAGACAATTCTCTTCAGGGGCCAGCACCAGTTCAGTGGGGAACTCAAACCAGTAAAAATCAATCATTCCTTTCATTGCAGAGTGCCTGTTTTCAGACTAAATTTTATCTGCTTACTTGAAATTCAGAATTGGTGCTCCCCCCCTCTAAGGCACTGAAACTTTCCAGCAAGGTTTAAGCAAGCGATTATCAAGCCCAGCCATCTAGATCTGGGACACCATACTGACCAAAATATTTGCTTGCTAAGAATGAGATAGCATCAGATTCATGGAAATGAATGCAGTCACCTCAATGAAAACTTGGAAGAGCAGATGCATTCAAACTTTTCTGTCCAAGCAGAATTTTCTGCAGAGCCCTATTACAATAACTGTTTACATCCTGCCTACGCATATCAAACAGGAGGCGCATGAATGGATGCTTAGCGACAGCAGATGAACACATCTAATAGATGCGGTCAGGAAATGAATAGAGTTTTCTTTTTCTCCCTTGTTTTCACTTGTTTTGTTGTCTCTATTATTATTTTATTATTACATATTATTATACGCACATGTGACATTTTTCATGCTTTTATTTAATGGGAGAATGGAGAATGGTAAGTATTCCAATCCTGTGTGTAGTAGCTACAAGAAGAAATGCTGGTTCTTGATATATTTGATTGTTAGAGATGTTTAGAAGCTCAATCAGCTGGTGGAGTTTAGGGTCAAACACATGTTGGCAAATTTATGTGCAGATAAATAACTCTCTAGAGTAATATAGTGGACATGAATTGAACACACCAAATAAGTAAGGATGCTCTGTCAGGAAGAAAAGCCCAGCACTCTGTGCACAGCTCATGTAGCTACTCTTGCCAAGGTGTGAGGACACAGGATAGCCAACCCCAAATTTACAAGAACTATGAGTTAGCATTACTCTCTGTCCCCAAATCCATGTAGTTAATAATGTAGTTCCTAGAACTGAGGCCCTAAGGAAAAAGCACCTAATATGTGGTACCTGTGACAAAGTTGCATCTAAGCAGGGAAAAGGCACATGGACTTTATTTCCACACTTCATGTCCCTTCAACTGCAAACCTGTCGGGATCTCACCCATACATGCAGCCAGCCCAGTGTTACATTTTTAAACACAAGGCTAAATTTTCCCTTCCTGACTTTCACTAAGCAGAGGTCACTGCCTATGCACAGCTCTAGAGAATAAAACAGACATAAAAGGAACTTGAGTTACACTGAGTGTGCCTACAGTAGCATTGTCATTTGGATCAGGAACGAGCTTTTGAAGCGAAACTCTTCATCTTCCCTGCTTAGAGCAGCCCTGGCGCATGGATGTTGGACCCAGTTCTGCCTGAATCCAGAGTGGACATGTGCTCCAGGACCACACCTGATGTGCTACAACTGCTGATGGGGCCAGGCTGAAACAACCCCCCGAAACCCCTACAGTGTTGACGTCAGGTCTTCATTAACAACTGTTTTGCGCTGCAGATCTACTTATATTGGGCCACAATACTTGCTAATGTAGCCAGAGCCATTCATCCTTTTAAGGCAGTTCTACACTGTCAAAACAGCATGGAAGGGGCCTCTGTGCATTAGAAACCAGGCCCAAGGCACTCAGCAGTTGAGTATCAGTCTTCTGTTTTTTACATGAATAGTCCCATTGAAGTGAATGAGTTTATTCATTCAAGTGAGGCAAGTAAAATTTGGGCCATGGTGTGCACTTTGTGTAAAAATATCTGCAAAGATTTACAGTATTCCCACACACAGATAAGATTATACTTGGCCAATTTTACCGCCTACTTGTCTTGCACAGTGACCCAATTTTACAAATTGACACAGGCATGTAGCTCTAACCGAGCGGTGCTGGGCACGTCGGTGCTGGAAGTTCAGCACGTGAGCTTTTCCAGTATTAATCACTATAATACTACCATCATCCTTGTTTTGATTAATATATCAGAAATGTGGGCATGTTTTAGACAGGATCATTTATCTATTTCAGTAACATTTTCACGTGGTCACAGCAACATTTCTGTATCTATTAGCATTGGGAATCTCATTTTAACAAGGAGTTGGACTCAAAGTACTTGAGGCTGTCTCTTTAAATCTTTTCAGTAATACTGAGTACACAGATTTGAAAACCCAAAGGACTTTTTTTCCTAGAAAATCGCTATTTATTTAACATATGATAACTCTGTTATGAAATTGTAGATTTACCACGCTATTCACTGTATGTTATTTAAGAAGCAACTAACTAGAGGTTATTAAGAACATATTGATTGAGTTATAAGAAATATGTAATAAAGACATATTTGGTTACATAACAATTAACGCTGTATAAATGTGTTTTAAGAGGCAGATGGTATTTATTTAACACACAATAAGTATCTCCTGAAATCTAAATTAAATTAGAGAAACTTAATTTACCTAAAAATGATTATGGGCTAAAAAATCCTGAATTAATTTTCAGAACTTCACGTAAGTCCTTTTCACACATAGGGAATAAAAGGATTCAGTTGCAAAACTGTAATTAAAGCTAACACTGTTCAGAGCGCGAGACCCCTCTTCATCAACTCGTAATATGATTTGATTGCCCTCCCCATATTAATTTGCAAAAAAGGTGGAAAATCTCATCTGGGCAGAAAATAACAGCTATCTGTCTACTCAGATAAAGTGCAGGCTGGCCACTGAAATGGCCATGGTGCGCTAGCAGTGCTGGAAGGAGTTTCATCCCTGATGGAGGCAGTGGCTTTCAAGGTGCTCTCACTGAACAAAGCAGCAGTGCTGAGACAGCTCTTTGGGTGCTAATATGCTTGTAAATTCAGCCTCCTGCGATACGTACTGCTACAGTCCTGAAGGACACTCGAAGTTTGCTCTCTATAAAATAACAAAGCAAAAACTGGAGAAGAGATGCAAATAGGGAAGGTGAGTTAATGGTACTGTGAGAATCAGTCATTTAGGAAGTTCTGTGCTAGGACTCCCATAGCTCCTGCGGCTCATCCAAGAGCTGCGTCAGACTATTTACATGAACTACCCAGTTGCTCAGGTCATCCCGGGGTAGAGCTGCTCCAGCTATGAACTGCAATGCAGTGCGACTCTCGTCCCGAGCCCTGCACTCAGTTAATCTTTCGTTACTGGTACCACATCGCTGCATGCCTATCAGACACGAGCACACGCACATGCTCTGACCTACAAGCTCTACTCAGGGTGCAGCAAGATGACGCACACATGATATTCAGGGGTTTAGGTCCTTGGCTCTGTCTTGCTCAATTCCCATCTCAGACCTGCAGCTCAGGGAAGGAGGCAGCATTTGTCCCTCTCCCTGGCCCTGCCACCTCCTTGCCCTGGGAGCCTCCACTGCCCATGAGCTCAGCGTTGTCACGGGAGTAGAAACAAGATTCACTTCGTCCTTGCAAAGGAAACATGCAAAAGGAAGAGGGGGGAACGGGCCGGCAGAGCTGAAGCTCGCAGGTATTTGTGAGCAGCAATAACAGCAGGAATCACAGGGCCAGAATTGTTGATTGAAAATTCCTCCCATAACATATGGAAAAAGATTTGCCCTTTACATGGCAAATCAATGGCCCTCAGCTGAGTGCTACAGGCTGAGAAAGGAAGAGCAGAAAACAGATCAATAACCTCCTCAGTATGAACCAGTTTAGAAAAGAGCCTTAATCCAGACTGAGCACAGCACATGATAAAGCTGTGCACAGGGTGTGGGGCCCCTGGTTGTCCCCCAATTTCTCCCCTTCCCATTCAATTCAGTGCAAGAGTACAGAGCAGAGCGTGATCACCTTTCGAAGAAGTGGCCATCAATGGGTGGAAACCACTCCAGGGTGACAGAGGTGGAGGTCCGAGCCACGATCTGGGGGGCAATTGCAACAGGAGCCGGTTTCTTTGCAGGCTGCCAGCTCTGATAGACGAGGTCCAAGTAGCAGTGCATCCTGGCCACTTGGTTGGGCGTGAAGGAGTCGGTGCAGTCATCGTCTGAAATTAAAACAGAAGCCACATCAACCACGTGGGAGATCAGGCAGGAGCAAGAGAGAGAATTACAACCCGGTCAACGGCAGCTCCTTGCAAGGGCCGGGATGGGTTCTCGCAGCACTCAGAAGTTAATAGCCTGTGAACAAATTAGTGCCCTCATCACTCGTGGAGGCAGGTGAAAGGAAACAAACGTTAAAAAGAAAAAAATAAATCAATAAACCTTCCCTCCCTCTGGTCCGGGATACATATGGAGCACCTAGAGATCATCCCTAGGTGAGACAGAGACACATGGAGGCGAAGAAGCAGAAAGCCTCAGTGCAGCACCTTCTGGTCACAGTTGGGGCTACCAGTGGACCTCTGGGCTTAAAAGAATTTCATGTCTAAAAGATTATCTCTAAGAGAAGATAAAAGGGCAAAGTACAGCCAACATTAGGATAAAGGATTGCCTGAGATACATGCAAACTGTGTGCAATAGACTTTGACAGATTTCTTAGATTAAAAGAACACAGAATTCCCAAAAAAATTTTAAAGTCCTCAAATTTTCTGATGAACGAATAAAAATGCTCTGAAAGATCAATTTAAAAAATCATTACTTAAAACTGTAAATTTTTGGTGCAGTAAAATAGCTTTGTTTCTATTCAAAATCTCCCCCTTTCTGAACTTTTAATAAACGTTTCTGATATTTCAAATTTGTTTTTCATTCAAAATGAAGAAATGATTTTGCTGAATAATTTCCCATAAATATCCATTTCTCATTTCATCTGTTTCTCCCAAACATGATTTGGCAACAAGAACAGATCTAGTGCCCTCTGAACACAAGTAGAAAATTACTATTTCTCTATTGTGCAGATCACAGAAGGAATAAATATGTTGTGCAAAGTCACCCAGAAACGCTGTGCTGAAGAACATGATGCTAGCTCTTTAACCATTTTTCTGGTACTCTTCCCATCAGATGGAAAGCTCTCAAAAACACGGAGTGTTTCTTCCCCTGTGCCCGCAGAGTTCCTAGCCCAGTAAAGCTCAGTCCCAGATGGGACCTCTGCATGCTGCTGTGATACAAATAACAATGACAGTTTTGCACAGGTCAAGTAATACACTTTTCTGGGAAGATGCAGGTCACGAAGGCTGCTCAGAGAGTTGCTTGCACGCGTGTAAGTTGGCAGTTCAATATTGTAATAGCGTTACTAGATGCTCTGATGTCTTCAGGTCCGTGGCCCTGTGGAACTCAAGAGGAACAAACAAATATGATTTTTTTCTAAAGAGAAGTGTGACTTTGCTGGCTAATCTAAAACCTTACCACATCTTCCCAGAGATGCAAGCAAAAGGAGACAGTTTCAGTTGGGATCCTGCTCAGACTACAGCCCTGAATGCCACCCTACCACAGCGAGGACACATCGGTTCACATGTTCTCCTGTGTCTCTCCTAATTCCGCTGAGCAGTGAACCTCCTCTCATCAAACAAGCACAGCAGATAGACAGACACCAGCAGCTTGAAAATATCTACAAATCCCTGTGGGTATGCAAAAAGCTGCTTTAGCGTGACATCTCTGGATTTCCTCAATAATTATCGATGGTCTATCCCTAAGCATGCTGTAAAAGCCATAAATATTCTTCACGGAAGCACAGAAGGAGACAAAGGCCCTTAATAGCCATCATAAAGGAACAATAAAATATATATAGGACAAAGCAGTGAGACAATGGCACAGGGGAAAGATGACCTGCATTCTCAATCTGTTTAAACATCAGCACAGGCTGTGTCCTGGTGGAGGGGAAGGGAGGGGAGGCAAGGGAGAAAGGGATCTCACTTGATCACTTAATTTCAAGAAAGTTTCAGGATCCTCAGATGAAGCAGTAACTTGAAAATTCAAGAGACGTTGCTGGGATGATTATTGCAACAGAATTCAGAGGCAGGACTCCTGCTGATTTCGTGAAGAGCCATCTAAAAGACTAACTTATCTTTTTATTTGGGAACACCATGACTATTTGGACTTGTAAAAATAATTTACAAGCCCAGTTTCTCACACTCCTCGATCTTCTGCACATTGTAACTTGTGATTTCAGGGAAAGAACACTTACTCCTTAAGTCAGTGCTTTGCTGCAGAGCTGGGGGTAACTGGACATCCACGTAGATGTTAGAGACAGATAAACACAATACAACCAAGCTGTATACAAGCAGCAAAACAGAAAGAAAGGCAATGTCTAGAGCTACATGACCTCAACCTAGTTGTTTCAAAGGTATTTCTACAGCAATTTGATATCCTGATATATTTTTATTCCACTGGCAACAACAGAAAAGCAAACAGATTCATGCATGAGCTCTAGAGATACCCATCATGTCGCTTCACTTCATTTTTCAAGCAAAAAAAAAAAAAAAAAAAAGGTTTCTGCTCGGAACACCAGCACATATGTAGCTCCCAAGAGCAGATAGGTATCTCTGCGGTCTGCCTCTCTCTCTCAGATCTTGAGAGAGCTGGCAAAGCAAGGTCTCGCTGGAAGAAGAGACCTCAGCATTCGGAAACAAGCGTGCTTCATCCCTCATCACACACACACAGCAGATTTGGTGGAGGGATATTGTCATCTGGAGTGGCACTGACTTATTCATGTGATGTTACCAGGTGGCTGTATCAGGCAGTAAGACTCTGCCCTACCGCATGCCCAGAAGTGCACAACGTGCTGAGGAACTGACTCAGTGTGTGTATGCTTGTCCCTGAAAACACCCTCTAAACAAATAGAAAAATAAAGACAAAACTAAGCATCGCTTTTCGCTAGTGCCATGAAGGGCATAAAAGCATTTCTGTTATAAATCATTTCAATCTGTGCCCCAGATGGCATTAAACACTTTGCTTCTCTACAGTTTTATTACAGAATAAGCACTCCTATGACCTTTTGAGTGGGCAATCTGTGTTTTCGCCTGGAGTATAAAGGTGCCCTTCAGTGGCTATAAGTATATTGGTCACCTTTAAAATGTTGTTGACGCTGTCAGCTCAGTGTCACAGACCTTCATCAGGGCTAGACCCTGTGACCCTAAATAAGGGGAAATATGACCCTAGGTATTCCCCGTTCTTTCTGGGAAATAACAGAGGATCCTTCAACTCCCCTTGGGCTTCCAGGGGTGCAGCAAGGACCCCACCCCATCCCCATGCAACAGGCAAGGGTCACAGGAGCTCATGCCCTCTTTGCGTTACGCTAGATTGAGGTTGAATGCCATGAACCGGCACCCCTGAACAACACAGTTGTGCTTACAGAAGTCTGCAGAGTTAAAACTACAAGATGAGGCTTTTGCTTAAGCAGCTTATTCCTCTTGGAGGGGTGATTTTATCGCACTGCTACAGAGCCTTTGTAGTCCCAGCACAAATCAGCACAGCACAGCACACTGGGAGTCCTTGACCAGAAGAGCAATCCTGATCCAGGTGCTATCCTAGTATTCACACTCTAACGATGAAAATCAAATGCAAGTGATTTTAGCTGAACCACAGTGTTTCCAAATCAAACAATAAACATGGTATGTGAATGGACACCTGGAGGGATGAGCAGTGTCTCATTAGATATCTACCTATCACAGGTTTGTCCTACAGCCCCGGTAGTACCAATAATCGTCTGACATTCAATATCTCCTTGGGAGAAGGTAAACAATCTCTGAATTTGGGTTTTCAAAGAAGACCTCATAGATCAGGCATCCAGATCCCAGGGGAAAAGGGTGTCAAATTTTCTGTAGAGCCTTTAGAAGCTGTTTTCTTAATGCTTATTTCATTTCTTCCCTCCCCCAAACCTTCTGCCTGGTCTTCACATGAAACTGTGTACAATTGGGGAAAGCTGGGTAAAAAGAACAGGATAAGTGGAAGAGGTTCCCGAGGCCATCAGGTTTGTTCCCTCGTCAAGTCTGGTCCTAGACCAATGGACACACATGTCAGCATAAAGCCCCGCATGAAATGGACTGCAGGAATCAGAGTTAATAGTGCTATTCCTTGTTCTTGCCCAACCACAGACACCACCAGCAAACCGAGGAAACCCAAGTACCTGCGTAGCTCATGAAGTTACTGAACGGTGTGTTTAGGAAACTGTGAAAACCACACGTGTCATTGCCAGGTCCAGGATCTCCACAGAGCTTGTGCTTAGGAGCAGGGTTGGTGTCACTGCAGAGGTCCCCAGTCTCGAAGGAGGGCTCCGTTTCCATGCACGGATCGCTGCAGGAGAGGATCTCTGAGATTCCCCGGAAGACGTGATAGAGCCCCAGGCTGTGCCCAATCTCATGGATCATTGTGTGTGTGTGGCCAGGGATTCCATAGAAGGAGGGATTCAGCACAATGCCACCTGCAAGGGGAAAACAGAATAGCTTCTACGTTTGCCTTGTCTTCCTCAGAACAGCAAGAGAAAGGGAAAGGAAGGCAATCCAAAGGGCAGATCCACTGGCAGTTCATCAGATTCTCTATAGCATAGACTGCTTTTTGCATGATCAGGCACATTGCTGGCTCAGAGAAACTACACAGCAAGGTTTCATCTCACCCTTCATCTGGGGCTCTAAGGATGAGGAATCGTGGGACAAAGCCCAACACCTTAAACCAAAACCAGTGACAATCAGTCTTTCAACTGAATATGTTCAGTTTTGTTTGTTTGTTAACTTAGAGAAAAATCCTACCTGCAATTACTTCATGCTAAGCAATTTCAAATAATTTAATGTGCTTAAAAAGAATGATTCTGCCAGATGAGCGTAAGCAATGTATCTGATACCAAGAGTCAAACAAAACATACACTCTGTGTATTATTCCACAAGGCGAAGATGTAAGAGAAGCCTCTTAATTTCTGAAATACCCTAAAAATTGCAGTAGGTTGCACCAATAATTGCAAACTAATAGCTGGACAAAGGAATCAGAATACATCCAAGGCTGAAACAGTTTTTGCAGGGTGTGCTCTGATCATACAGACAGCTTTGAAGAAACTGTCAGAAACACACTCTGTTCATATACCCAGACAAGCCTAGTTTGATCTGAACTGCACAGTCCACTAATGAATATGCATAAGTCTAATGTGTCGAAAAATATGAAATCCTGGAATGTGATAGTTCTAAAAGAACTGCATGGTTGTTAAATGTGCTCAAAGAAAACTAACGGTGATTTTTTTGTTGTATGAATTACAGAATGTGTAGATAAGCAAATAGTAAATTAGTGAGACTTTACAGTATATTGAATTAATCATAAGAATTATATTTTTAGCTCAGTTAGATGTACCTTTGGATTTATGATATGTTTCATATCATCTTTATTTAGCTTGTTGACCTCAACTTTTCCAAGCCTTTTATTTAAAACTGTGCATACTGCCTGCTATGACAATGTGAGACTGCTTTGTAAAAAAGATATAGTGGAAAAATAAATCTCAGATATGGTACACCAATAATTTAGTGACGATGAGGAGAAAAACGTTTTGGCAGGAGGAACTTTATCAGTGACTGTAGTGCAGGGAAGATGAGATCACTGGATTCTGACGCACCATAGACTCTTCCTTCTCATCTGCCTGGAGACCTGGTTGCAATAACCAGGGAATTAGTGAAAAATAAGACTGGAAAGATCTGAAGTCATCTAAATTCCACTCTCAAACAATGTAAGACCAATTAGATCTATACCATCCCTCACACATATTTGCCTAACGTCTCTTTACAACCCCTGATGACATGACTGCCCCAGCAATCAATTTCAGCACCCAGTATCCTTACAGCTGCAAGGATTTAACTCACATCTAATCTCAACTGATATTTTGGCAATTTAAGTTCACAACTTCAAGTCCTGCCTCACATGGATAGGAAGAGCCGAAGACTCTCCTCCGCTTTCATCAGCTTTTATGAGATTGTCATCATCTCTACTTCAGGATTTTTTCCTTCAGTCTGAATAACTGCAATCCATTCAACCTTTCCTTGTAGCACAATCCTTTTTCTGGAGCTCCCTGGCTGTCCTTCCCCTTTGGTTTTCCCAGTTGTCTCACATCTTTCTCCAAACACAATGTCCAAACACAATACAGTATTCCAGCTGAAATTTTATCAATGCTGAAGAGAGGGGAAGGACCACTTTGGATGTCCTGCATGGACACATGGATAAATAGCAATAGAGAAAAGACTTTCCCTTTGTGCATGGGCATGTGTAACTACACGCAGCACAGTGGAGAGGAGTCACACAGGCATGTACGAATACATACATAGTATGAAAAAAAATGAACTAAAAATCTAAATACAGACACAAAAGAATGAATAAAATCAATCACACTGCAACACACTGCCTATTACACCACACGTAGCATCTGCACATCCTTTTCACAGCACTGACTTGTTCCTTACACTAGTTCTCCACAATCCCGATAAATTGCATACAGATCCACCGGTACACAGCCACTGAGGTCCACATGTTCCCTGTATCCCTCTCTCGCCCTTTATACAATACATGCTCTGATTCCTCTGGTGCTTGGGCTCTACCCAGGTAGAGCCATTTACATTCAGAGGGTACCCTGGTATGTTTTGTGGGGGTGTCTTTCCCAAAAATAATTCCAGAGTTTTTTTTCCAATGGCAGGAGTACTGGTGAAATTCCTCAGCAGGATGTGCCTTCAGAATAAAGGCTGGGTAAATGGTTCTGGCACTGGACAGCCCTGAGGCAGCTGGAGAGGGAGATTTTATTTTTGCCTTTGTTGAAAATTTATATTTTTCACAGCTGTCAAGAATCTAAATCAATTGCAGTTTTACAGAAAAGATAAACTCCCTCACGCAGACAATCTCTATCCCAGCCTTTAGATCTGCACCACAGGACATATTTCATATTTTTTATTAAGTACATATTGGATTTATAGAAGAGAGTAAAAAAGATTAAAGATGAATTCTTACAGACCAAGCACAGGTCTGGGAGGGCTATTATGACAGGAAATTATGACCATTATTTATTTATTTTTACTTTTTTTCACTGCAAGTCAACTTTAAACTGTTGGCTAACATCTTTTTTTCTTGTGAGATCTTTTTTTGGTCAATGAATTCTGTCAATACACTGTAGGAGCTGAATTTAAATTGTTTTGCTCAGGCATGATGTTAACAATTAGCTTAACGAAGTGACAGAAGAACTCATCGGGACTTTGGGCGAGCCCCAGCCTTCTTACAGAAGGTTCTTCTTGGCGCTCTGGAGCTCTCCCCTTGTTCTTTGCTCCCTCCCATGGCAACACCAAGGGAAGCTGTGAAAATACTCATTTAGGGAAGGATCAGCTCTACTGCAGCTTCATTTCACTCCAGCAGTGGCATTAGGGCTAATGTTTCCCACCAGCAACTTATACTGTTGCACAATCAGAAGCAAACAGTTACTGTGGGGCTAGTGCAGGAGCTGCGGTACTACAAAGTGAGAGAAATCACATTGGCATGGGTGCTGGCTGAGGCTGGGATTAATATCTATCTTTGTTTTTGCCAGAAGATGTGCCATGGGGGATGCTCGCTGGCAGGCATTCACAGCATCTTCTGTTCTGGGTGCTCCCAGCAGGAGCCCGTGGAGATGGAGCTGGCGGCAAGTCAGAGTGGAAGTGGCTTCACTTCCAGCCTAGCTTGGCAGGAGACTGGATGTGTGTCAGTGCTGGTCCTTGGGAAGGGAAGTTTGCTCACACTTCTTCCAGAGCAGCTGCAGAGCTGGATGTCGTAATAAAACGTTTACTAAAGTAGGGCAGCCAGTTCCAACTGCTTAGTTTGACCACAGAGCCTCTCTCAGCTACGGAGACAGGTGACTATAAAGAGATGTTAACATCTATGTTTTGGGGTAATCTATTTTTGAACATGGAAAAGCCTCCCTGACCGATGGCTCGAGTTGTAGATCAGCTCTCGTAGCATGCTTCAGAATAATAAACACCATATTTTGTTCTCCTCGTCTAGGTTTACATTTGCCACATCTTTTTTGTTCTGCTCAATGTGGGGTTGGGTAATATGAAACCTGGCTGAAACAGCCTTTCACAAAGACTGAACTTGGCTGAAACTGGGCTTCACTTCCAGCCGAGGAAAGCCTGGACAAGCTGGAAAATATCTGGAAAACTTGTGAGAATCCCTGCTCTTGCAAGATGACCAGATCAGGTTTGCAGCCTGCAGGAGGTTTGCACACTTAGAAGGGGTACATACAAACTCAGTCGGTGCCTTCTGAACCTTTTGAGGTTCATCTGACATTTCACAAGGAACACAGGTCTGGTGGCACTGCAGGTGTCAGGGCAATGAGTCATTTGGGAGCTTGCACAGCTTTGTCTGGATCCCTGCGTTCCAGCAGCCATGCTCAGCAGCCTAGTTATGAAACATGCAGGGCAATCTGCAGGGTAGTGAACTCTTTCCAGTTCCACTCAAATGAACATTAGAAATACAATCTCTCAGCGGTTTGCTCTTTTGCACATTGGTAGAGAAAAATAGCAACAATTTTAACTATAGTCTGTGAGGAAAACTAATTGAACACTTACTAAATAATGTACTAAGGATTAGAACCTAACAGGCTAAGGTTAAAAATTCACTTCTGTCTAGCATCCCTGCACCTATCCCCCCAATCTTCTTTGCAAAGTGCTCCCATGGAGTGAATGCCCTGTAAAGTAGCTTCACTTAAAAGGTGAAATACTTTCAGCTTGACATCATCTACAAATACCATAATATGCTTTGGGTTTATAACCTAATATTTTCCTGGTTGTGAGCCAGTATCTGGGAATCGTGAAATACTTTTTTTCCCCTGACTATATATTAGAGGAATGATAAGAAATCAGAACAGAACTTAACGCATATTTGTCTTTCCTTCTTAGCGCCTCAAAAGAATGCTTTACAAAGAAGAAACATCTTTATCGCTCACCTAGATGCATCAAGGCTTCCTTGTCCCAGGGCCAAGTTGCCACTCCAGCCAGCTCTTCCTCGGAGGAATTGGCAAAGAAGATGTTGAGGTGTGTGGATCCATCCAGCTTGAGTATGTTCTTCAGTTCATTGACATCTAAGTATGCTCTGTAGAAAAAGAAAACCATTTTTTTCCTAAAGGTGACAGAAAAAGCAACAAAGTCTTGAAGAAGTGCTGCAATCCAGGCAAAGATCTTATAATATCCTGCATATCAGTCACCCGAAATATTTTAATAACCCACTCCCAAACTTCAATTACGTTGCATTCACAGAGTGAATCTCATCTAGGGACTTCAGGCCATTGATTAACTAAGGCCACAAAATCCCAGGTAAATACATAAAGCTGTCCGCATTCCTAAGATAAGTACAGGAATCTATTTATTATGAATGTAATTAAGCATGTATTATGGTCAGTAAATCTTTTTATATCAGCCGTTATCTTACACATTTCCTCTAAGCTGTTCATTATTGTTACCTCTAATTTTCCTTCACAATAACAAGTTTCACGTCTTCAGGCTGGCGCAACAACTAACACCAGCTCACAAAGTTACTCCTTTAGCACTGGTGGCAGTCGTGTGCCGAGATGCACATGTTCCGACCTGACATAGGATGGGTGTTTGGGAATTGTTATTTTCAGCAAGCAAAGTTGTGCCAAGAGGTCTCCTTGCAAGAGATCTCCGCAGGAGTGGTACCATACCATGACATAAATTCCTAAGGCTCCTTAGGTCCATCCCTCAGGTGAGCAGCATTTCTTCTTAGCTTTTGGGATGTCTGGAGATTACAGAGCAACCTGCTTGCAGGCAAGCAAAGCCAATCCCTTAAGCTTGCTGCCCATTGGAAGTACTTTTTGCACTCCTTTAAAGGAATAGACTTTGCCAATACTGGAATGCAGGAGCTACCTGCCGAAGCATGTACCATGCTGTCACATTGCTTTCAGTGGCACCGTGATGTTCTAACTCGGAGCAAAGCCGGAGAAAGTGAAGCATAAGAGTAAACCCATTGGTTCTCTGTTTCTACCTCACACTGTCTTTTGATATCAAGTGTCGTGCTAACACCAGATCTAAAACACAGCTAAGTTATACTATCTTCACTTGACAGGTGGAAACAACAGAGAGATCACACTGAGTCAAGCATGGTTGAGTAGCTTGTAAGGAAAGGACACCACGATGGTCTTGAACAGATTGATTCCTGCTTCCTGAAGTCCCCCTTTCCATATGTGTATGTGTGTGTGGGGCTCACACAGCTCTCACAAACAAAACGTGCTCACATTCAGCAAGTACGGTTCCTTGCATACTTTACAAGGCTTTTGTTCCCAGAAGGGTGAAGAAAAAATAGGGGAGTTGGCTCAGCACCGAGATCTTTCTGTCCTTCCCTGGAGGACTCCCCAATGGAAAACACATTCATATTTCCACAATAGCTTCCCCTGCCACTTGCTTAAGTCATTCCCTCCAAAATAGTTCATGGCTGGGTGTCCCCAGGCCCTCACTGACTCATCGAGGAAGACATGCTCTTTGGGGACACCAGTGGAAGGGTATGTTTCCATTCCATACAGTGTTTATCTTCCAATCAAGTGCGGATGACATCCTGAAGGACAGGTCAGCACTGTGACCCTTTACACATTTCTCATCTCTCCAGTGTTCCCAACACATCTATGGAAAATACACAGATCTTCCCCTTAGCTCCTCAAGCTTGTTCTGCATGTATCTGCACAATGTTCTGAGGCTGTGTGTAATCTATTTCTAGGATCTTCTTTGTGCCTTTGAAAACATCTTTTCCAAACACAGGCACATACTTATACATGTCCATGAGCAATAGTTCACAATTACGTATGGGAGCTAATGTGCATTTCCACATAAAAGTGTAAGTCCATCAGGGACATATGTGATGGAGGATGCATGCGTGTGAAGGGGACAATGTGTACGCCTGCATGTATGGCAGCATCAGTAAAAGACAGTGAGCAAAAGCGTAAAAGAGAATGTGGGAGCGATGTGATACTTGTGCAAGAGAGAAAAGGACAGAAACAGAAGCATTGTGTACCTTTAAGTAGAAAAATGCTTGTGTGTTTTGTATCACAGTGGGAAGGAAAGGCCGCCTGTCTGTGTTGAGACTGCAGTTGTTGACTCTGGATGCAGATGCTTTATGGCCTATGCAAATCCCTGTAGGAGTAACTATAATCACACTCCCCTCTGGAAATTACCATTTTTATCCCCACTCCTCTCTTATGGTTTCAAATAATCTAAACTAATATTTCTTTATTCTCAGCTGTCTCTTTGCTTATTGTTTACACTATCCAATCCCCATTTATAGCCTCAGTGCATGGCCACAATCACTCTCTCACTTGCACACAGGCTATGTGCTTCAACATCTAGGGCTGTTCTGTACATGGATTATTACTGCAGACAACATCCAGAGCAGACAGCATTTAACTAATTGGCCAGTGATGTCAGTGCATCACCGAGACTGAACTCATGTCTTACGTAAATCCACCGTACTAAGTCAATTGGACTTGGTTTGATATTATTTCTCCGACCACTACTTCTTTGCTAGCTGAGGAATGTCTGAGAACGAGCAGAATATATTCAAACGGTATAAGAGCAGAATGCTAAGAGGATTTTCAGCAAAAGGTTTGCACAGGAGTAGGTGTAAACAGGTCGTGCTTGGGAGGAAGTAAATGCAAACCTTTTTGTAAAAGCAGTCAGCAATTCCCAACACATAAACATGTTCAAGCATTTAGCTCAGGCAAATCCCTTGTAAGCGTGTGAACATGCGCCTGCATGTGCGTGCATGAACAGAGATGTGTGTAAGCAAGCGTTTGGATTGTGCACACATGCAAGACAGCCAAGAGTATGTATGCAAAGGAACCAGCGTGCGTGTGTGTGTGTAAGAGATAAAAACATGAGCTGGAATTCCATCCTCTCCTTCCTCCCCATGTTTCTAATAACCTCCCATCCCTATCCATCATCACCACATTCCTACACTCAAGGAGGCATAAATTAACTACTTTTGCAGTTCATGTCCAACTACGTAGCCGCAGGCAGCAGACCCAACAGTTACCAGGTCAAAATAGTTTTCAGTTATTGCCTTGGACTGGGCTGACTCCCCCCTGCTGCCGCGGCTGCTTTGTTATCAGCCCAGACTATCTGACCCAATGCAATCTGCGAGCATTGCTTACACTTCTCAAGGTTATGTGGGTCCCCTGATAGAGGACATAATGACTGTCACATGGGCTCGTGCCAAAGAGAGCCAAAGAGCCCAGCCTTTCCAGCACTGCCAAACTCGCATTTCAAAGACATGAGTGCAGTCTTGGAAAGGGATCAAAGCCTTTCCAACTGTCATTAGAATATTTCCTTTATGCATCTCTCCGTGAGTGCCAGCAACATATTTCATAAAATTCATTGGCTCGAGATGGTACCTCCAATATAAACCTGAATGAGGGAACTGTCAGGGCAAGTCTATGTGGAAAACAAAACAAAACCCAAAGCACAACAAAACACGTGTAATTCCTGTAATGGAAAAAACATACGATGCTGTAAGCATGCCTTGCTCAAGAAAGCCTAATGAGCCTATTAGTGCATCATAAAAGGTCTCCTTTGCTGGAATCTGTTTTAGACATAGAAATTCTATGGGCTGTTTAAGGCCATTTGGGACACCAAATCATATCAGGCAATGTGCACATTCCCACCCAGATCTTTTCATCGACTTATTTGTCCAATGCACAGCTTCAGTTAGCTTTTTTCCTCCACTGCAGTGTAAATAGCCCTCCGAAACTATACTGTACAGCAGCTCACCCTTATCCAGTAAGCCCCAGACCTCAATCAGTAATATGTATCCCGTACAGTGCTCCAGTTTCAGTCTAATGGAGTCTTTAGCTCATCCAGCAGCGTCTCGCGACTGCCCTACCCGCCACGCAGCCTGCCCCATCAGTCACACGAGCCATTATCCCCGTGCCTGTCTCATCTCTCCAGCCCATTTCCTGTCCATTTGGGCTGCGGCAGCCGGACTCGTCCCTGGGCGGTGAGGTGACCCCCCCGCCAGCAGCCCCACCTGCCCACCAGGACCACTGCGAGGAGCTCCCTTCTGGCCCTCAGTGCCAAAGCCAAATCCAGCCACAAATCTCTGCCACTTAGCTACAAACACATTTGACAATGGCTTTGAAACTCGGTTGGCATTGGGTCTAATCGTATTAAATCTGGCCTTGGTGACTAGAGTCGAGCAGTTTTGTAACTGGGTTGGAAACTCTTCCCTCCCCTGTTTTCTTCCAGGTCAGAGAGTGGCTTTCCCGTGTTTCTCTAATGTGTCTGGGGTGCAGCCTCTTGCACTCGTGGTTGTTTTTGCAAGGAACACAAAGCCTTCCAGCCCTTATTGTTAGGAAATGTTTTTTACTGTTTGCTCGGAGTTATTCTCTATCTGACTGTTTTGGTTGGGTGGTTTTTTTTTTCCTTCAAAGACAAGTGTTGCTTTACAGCGAGGAAACAAACAGGGTACTTAAGGGATTACTTGCAAGACCGCACCCAAACACAGAGTAGGAACTTTGCTGTCTGCTCACTATGGAGTATGGTCTCCAACTGCCTGATGAGTTTGTTAGCAATAAAAGGCACTGCATTTCATCATTAAAAATAACAAACAAAAAAACCCACAAAAACCCAAAAATGCCAGCATCTTCTGAATTGGGAAGTCAGCCTTAAAATTCTCCATTTTATCTCTTGACATAAAATGTCCCATCCTTTACCTAGTGGGGTCAGCATATGGCAGGACAGAGTAAACCTGCTGGAATCACAGGGACCCAGTACATCACGCTCCTTCCCAAGACTCCTTGTTTCGGCTTTCATTTGGTGCTCTCAAAAGAGCTGTCAGCCCAGCTTAAACCATGGCATACAGTTTAGCAGACAAAGAGAAAGCTTTTCTGGACAGCCCTGGCAACACTCACCAGCAGCCTGTGACAGATCCAGGTGTGGTTCCCAGCGTGGTGTGGCTGATAGCTCTCAGTGGTGTTCCCTTTGTCCCACCAGCTCTGATCTTGGCCCCAGGATCGACACTAGCTCATTAGAGCAGCAAAGACCACAGCAGTTGGTATCTGCACAGGCACTCACCAACTGTCTGTCCCGTTTGTTCAAGCAACACTGCGGGGGGCAAGGTTTTAGGGTGCAGAGTCTACCTAGAGATTCCCAATATCTGCAGTCAACAACAAGGATGGTCTGAGATACGTGATATTCTTCCTGAAGACAGTGGCACGAGCAGTGACATAACAGTGCTGAAACCTGACTTTAAAACGGGGGCAGAAGGGCACAATTGTAATTTATCTTTTCTCCCTGTGATTTCTCAGTTTTGGGGGGTTTAGACATGGGACTCTCCTTTTGGAGACGAAGTGTTGATGCCAGTGTACAAGCTGCCTTTCACCTTCTGTCACAGAGTCACAAGCCTGGAAAGGATGTCCAGAGACCATTGCTGCTAGCCCTCCACCCCAAAGCAGGGGCATCTCTGTATGTCACACCAAGTGAATTTTTACCTAGCTCATACTTCAGACCACAGATGACAAAGGCCTCTGCCGCTGCCCCAGCAGCCTGCAGCCCATGGCTCAATACTTTTACAGTCAGGAAGTTTTTCTGAATGTCTACCTGAACATTTTTTGCTGCAGCAGATGTGCGTGATGATTTGTGCCATTCCTCACAGACAGGGAGATTAGATGATTCCCTTCTGCTTCACCAAACCTATTACTTACTTAAAAGATTAGTATATCTCCTGTAAACCATCTCATTTTTAGGCTAAAACCACCTTATTCCTTCAGCCTCTCCACAGTGGTTATATTTTTTAAGATCTCTGGTCATTTCTGATGCTGTCATCTGCACTCTCATCTGCACTCTCCACATCTTTCTCAAAGGCAGGTCATCAAAAGAGGACACAGTCCTCCAGCTGAGAGCTTATCAGTGCCATGTAACTGCTACATTTGTCCTGTCTATCACCTCCAACCTGACAGAAAGTACACAGTAGAGATTTCAGACCGACAAACATTTCTAACATTTTTTTCTTCTTTTTTTTTTTTTTTGCCTAAAGTGCTACAGGTCTATCAGAAAACCTGAATAAAAAAGACAACCTACAAACCCTCTCTAGCAGTGGACTTACACTAAAATTTTTGTCTGACTTGATGTTAAAGATCTGACTTAGCTGGCAAATTTAATTTTGCTCCTCATTTCAGACGGATTGCCATAAATCATGTGAAGCAGGAAGCGTGCCTCATCTACATTTAGTTTAGTGTTAATTTAAGACAGTGGTGTAAGTGTAGTAAAAGTCACGATAATTTATTGATAAAGGTATAAATCTTTCAGCAATTGGGACAGAGCCTGAAATAGAGTGGAGCCAGAATATTACAAGTGAAAGGCTTCAGGTCCCAATTTAGATTCAGATCTCTGCCTGCGTTCACACTGAAATCCAAATGTGTAACTGTCATTCCGACCACATCCAAACCATGCAGTCAGTAGGTCATGTCCACAAGCATAAATTGCAGACACTGTCAGCACATGCAGGCTTGGCAGCTTTTAAAGCATTCTGGTTTATCTGCTGCAGCAAAGTGTCCACTACAGCCCCCAAATTTGGTCTCCCGTTGCAAGAAAGGAATAATGTTTTGGCAAAAAAAAATAATAATGATAAGGATCCAAGAGAAGACAGTTAGGATAATTGTTCAAATATAAACCCAGCTTCTTGGGTAGGCTTGGTAGCCTGTGCTGAACTTTGCATCACTCCCTGTGACACTGCTAATGCATTCAGGTTAGCTGGTTAAAGCTGTACGAGGTTCTTTTACATCAGTGGCAGGTCCTATGGTTAAGACTGACCCTAAGCAACACATATTACAAAATAAAAGCCCAGGTGGTTACAAAAGTCTGGGTGTTCGTTGATCCTAGGGTGCCCTCTTTTCCAAACTGAATTATTTCTACCATTATGCTAGTGACCCAGGCTTTACTCACCCTATCAAAAAA
>JAVJGI010000065.1:10872332-10894424 GCA_035590275.1 Ibycter americanus | reverse complement strand
AAAAATATTAGAAAAATATAGAAAGAAAATAAAAGTTTTACTGTGCAAAATATGGGAAACTTTGGGTCTGGGTTTTCTTTATTCTGCAACAGAGACCGAAAGCAGCTCCTTGGTCTACAGTGGGGAATTTTTACAATTGTCAAGTCATCAGTTTCATTTCATTTGCTCTGAAATGCTGGTTTTCCAGCAGGATAGTCCTAGGACTAAGTACATTTCTACTGCAACGTTTTGCACTATAAATAGGACTGCAAGGAAAAAAAAAAACCAAAACACCCACTCCATACATAAAGGAAATTATTTGCTACTAAGTTCTAAAAATCAGTATTATCATCTCTAGAACCCTAATGGTGCACCCCTGCTCAGCCCTATCTGACTTTCTCATAAAAGACCTCTAACAGACGATACAGCTTTATTTTATGCAATTGCTTATAGATAACTCCTGGACGTTGCAAATTCAGTATCTACTTCATAGGCTGAGCAACAGATTGGAATAAACCTGATGGCTGGGCTACTCCAAACCTAGCTCTGGGTCCTCTTTTGGTTTGGTTCATGCGAGCTTCTACTTTGAGCCAACTTCTGTTCTCACTGGGCTGCACACAAGCCTCAGTGCTGACTGTGATGTAGTTGCTCCAGTGTACATCTAGAGTTAGTCAGAGCAAAATCTGATTCTCAAAGTGCAGCTTCAGGTTCATATCCAAAATCTCAAAGGAAACCTCAGTTGAAACGACCAATTTTTGCCCAATTTCTGGCCAACACAACTTGCTTTTTTAAGGAGGGAGGCGGGTTTCCTCAGATCTCCACACGGATTCTCTCAAAGGTTTGTAAATCCTTGCCAAATCCTTCACAAACCTGGGCTGAGATTCAGAAATACAGTGAAAACAGATTATTTTATTTTTTTTTCCCCGGCACTTTTGCTGCTGGTTCTGGCCAGGATAAGAAGGAGTAGAGGCTCAGGGAAAAAGAATGGAGAAAAAGGTGATGCAAAAATTTTCAAATGTTAAACATGTTCTGTCTGAGCTCTGGGCAAAAATTTGGGGTGGCTGTAATGTACACAAAACTATTTGTTTCCTCTCTCCCTTTATCCTTCCAGGCTTTCCTGCCTACTTCTCATAGCAGAGACCCAACCTTTCTATAACCTTTAAGTAGGTTTATGAAAAGTTGCCGTGCTATAGACCAGAAATATGTGACCACTGAGCCTTTTCCCTTTGCAGGGTCTATGTCCAAGAGCGGAGCAACATTTGAGTTCACTCGTGTAGCAAGAACTGAAAAGCCCCTTTTCCTCGCATGACCATAAAAAATGATTAAGCTAACCAACTACACAGAACGAGGAAAAGATATGCTGGCTGGCCAACTTGCAGGAAGAAAAAAGAAAACAAAGGAAAAGCCTTGGCAATGGAAATTGTGATCTTACTGTACAATTAACTTCTGAGACAGTGAGTAGGATTAAAGCATGGAACATTTCAAGATGCATCTCTTTAAAACAGCAAAGCATTATGAAGTATACATGCACATTTCACAGACCTTTGAAATCAGCACCACTGGCAGGTTTATTTGTTTTGATTGTCTCTTTTTCTTTCTTTTACTACTCCGGGATTTTTTTTTCCTCTCGTTTTCAAGACTAGAGCCAAATGACCCATGAGAAACGTACTGTAATTTGTCTCTTATCCATCCCTCATCTCCAACTGATATTCCCTCTGCCCTGGTTACCCTGATGTTTTTCCAGACTCTACACGCTGAACCATTGTAACAAGGAGAAAAGTCAAACGATAAAGAAAGAAGTGGTGTAAGGATATTTTCAGGAACCCGTCCTGTTAAAACAGATTTGTCACTTTATGAAAACCCCTTTTGCCTGCAGCAAACCTCATTCACGTATACGCAAGAATTTAAATCAGTATAGGAGGGTATATCTATTTTAAGCTATTTTAGCCATCAGTTAAATTGCTTGGCACTTCCACGACGCTTCCCCTCTGGGCCTCAAAATACTTCCTAAACATGAAGAGAGAAATTCCACTCTGGTCAAAGCCCCGACACAAGCCCTCTGCACCGCTCCAAACCCCATCCACGGGCTTAAGCAATACTAACATGGGACAGGAACCCTTGCGCCGGGCCTCCCCTCAAGGAATTTTACCATGACTGAAGAAGCCATGAAATAGGTAAAAGGAATAATTTTCCTTGTCTTCTGAACAGGAAAACTGAGGTAAATAAATACAATAATTTGTTCAAAGCAACAAAATCATTCACTGTGACAGCGAGGATTAGAAACTCGATCTCTTGAGCCTACATTCTGTGATAATATGGATCATCTTTCTTTTAAATAAGCAGTGGCTTGTGTTGCTGATCCTTTAAGTTTTCTGCTGGTGGCCACTAATCACATTTTATAAGCCTTCACTCATATTTTACAATCTTTTACTCGTATTTTACAGTCTCCAAAAAAGTCCTAAAGGTCCAGTGCTCAGCAGATGGAAAGTCAAAGCTCCCTACAACAAGCTGGTCCTTCCTGCATCCCTCGGCTTCACTGTTCCTGAAGACAATGTAGAACATTTACTTCATAAACAGATTTTCTGGTGGAACCAGGGCTCTGCTTTCAACGAGTGAGCAGCCACCGTTCTAATAATATTTGGCATTTACATACCACCTCTCATCCCAAAGCTTCCAAGAACAACCAACAGATACGTGCATAGCACACTTCACAATAGTTCACGTAAAGGACATTTTGGGTTCAGTCACCAGAACAAACCTGATTTTTTTTATGAAAAGCACCAGCAACCAGGAATGCAGCTTGTCATCACTCCCTTGAATCAGGTCAAGAGTTAGGTAGAGTCTCTGTTAATCAGACTGGAAGTTAGGGATCAAGAGGAAACTTGAGGCTTTGATACAGAATTTTCTTTAATTATAGAAGTAGCTCCTAGCAACTCTTTATATTAAAGTTGTCTAACAACTTCCACTACTAATATTCAACTCCAGCCTGTCTTTCTCATCTCCATCCTAGTGGCTGTGGGGTCATGCTTGAGGTCACATTTACAGCCTGCCCAAACAAGTGCCTTGCTGGCATGACCCTTGGGAGTCACGGCTGGAGTGACCCAGGTTTGGGCACTTCTGGAGCACCGGGAAACGCTTTGTGTCCCCTTTTTAGAGTCTGGGGAAATCATGGGGTTACCTTACTGCATGGATACTGCTCTGTCCTGAGCTCCATCTACCTGCACCATCTGCCCTTGCAGTAGGCAACTGCGGGCAGACAGGATGGGTCAGGTTCCTGCCTGAGTGGGCTCCGGTGGGTCACCTACTGTGGGAGTATTTGAGATTTTTAGGAAGCTGAACACAGGTCAGGGTAGAGAGCACTGTGGCCTTGGGGTGCTCACGGTTAGACTGCACGGTCAGACAGCAGGAGCTGTAGCTCCTGCAGAAGGGTGACACATGGCACCATCCCTGCTCGGGTGGGCAGCTGGGACTTTAAGGGGCTGGTCCTTTAGCATCTTCTCTAATTAATACACTGTAAAAAATGCAGGATGAAAAAAGAACAAGATCAAATTCTTTGCTCCTTTCATCTCACTTTTTGACACTAATCCTCCCTACACATAAACCCCGTGCCACAAAGTGAGATATACGTTGCTATTGGAATGAAGAGCAGCTTGGAATCAGGCCGACATCAGGGAAAAAAAAAAAATCATATAAAACCACAAAGGACCTAGTATGTTTATTACAGATACTTCTGGAGTTGATGGGCCAAAATAACCAGTCCAAATATGCATCTTGCAAAACATCACTTTTGCTTTGGAGATGCCGCTTCTTTTCTGTTTTTGTTTTTATAACTCATGGACTTCCAAATCTCATTTCTTAACCTCCTGGCAGGGTTGTACATAAAGTTGGTCCTGCTGCAGTGGGCAGATCATCAATAGCTTATGGTTAGGATAATCCCAATTTTCCTCTTTTCTGAGAAAGAAGTGAAAACCTGATTCAAACGAGACTGGTTGACATTTCCTCCTATTTCACCTTATGCAGGAAAGGGTAGGAGACACCAAAGTGAGATCACAAAGAACATAGTCTGGTGCTGGAGACTTCAGTTCAGGAAAACCAAGAAAAACTTGTGCCCTGGCACTAAAAGCCTCGCGTTTTTAAAGTTAATGAGATTTTTTTTCTCCCTGTTACGGCAAAGGACTAATATTTAGCTCTTTTTATTTTCTGGTTTTTTTTTCAGGGGGTACGGATGGATCATACCAGCAACTGTTTACCTTTAACAGTGAAGTACTGAACACATTTTTTAAGAAAAAAAAAACAACACCAAAAATATAAAACCCAACAACTGAATAGTCAGATTCAAAGAACTACTAAATATTGTAAGATCTACGAAAGCTGGTTACTGTTGTTCTTTCCCAACAATGAAGAGATTACAAGGAAACAGAAAATGTCAGCCGCTGAAACAGAAATTTCATGTAAGAACAGTTAGCTTTGAAGTTCCCGGAATCCACAGTAAATTGCCAGGTGATCTGGTAGAAACACCAACACACCTGCAATGAAATTAGTCCAGAGTTGCAGAAAGAAAATATTGTGGACAGTTTATTTTCTAAATCCAAATTTTTTCTTTTTTTTTAATTTCTATTCCTGTTCACTAAGAAGACAGAAAGAAAGGAAAAGAAAGGAAAAGAAAGAGCAGGAGAGAGGATTTAGTAGATCAGGACTTTGTCAAGTGACTACCGTTGGGAGATGAAACATGGAAGCAGTGGCTGTAACAGATACTGCTAACATAATTAACTCCCTGACATCAAAATCCTGTCCCTTGATTCCCTTTGTTGAGCCAGAGTTAAGCAGCAGGAGGAGAGATGTAAACAGGGCTTTTTCAAACACTCAAGAACTTTCAGACTTCCTCGTTTTTAAACCTGTGCACGACCTGCAACCTCTGCATAGACGCAAGGTAAAGCAAATACCATTGTACGTGTGTGCTTCTGGGAGCAGACACTGCTTGAACTGAGGGATATATCAAGCAGAAGATCCTCTACTCCTTAATAAAACAGTGGGCAGTAGGGACATCTAATGCCCAGGCTGTTAGTCGGATGGAAGGACATTTGGGTTACCTCACATATGGATCTGCTAAGGCATGTAACCAGAAAACAGGCACTATCAGCCCAAAACATAAGACTGATTGTAAGCATTCCCCAGAGGACACATTTCCCAAGACCCTACAAAATTGGACTGGCAGCTTATGAAACGTACAATACTGATCCAGCATGTAACAGTAAACTATAGGAAATCATACCCATATATTTGGCCTTCAGACATGAGTGCAGAAATTGCCTGTTTTGGCACCACAAGCCTGTGGATCCACTTGAATCAAACGCAGACCTCTAGCAAAGGGCTGTGAGAATGCAAAGATCTGTTCTCCATTGTCAAATACTAACAGAAGACAGGGAAAACTCTAATTTTCCTTTACAGCAAATTTCTTGACCAACTTTTACCACGAGTACGACTGCTATAGACAGGCCCCGCAGTTTAATTTCCCCAAACATTTGCACCCTCTGTCACTCTAGTTGCATATCACAACCACACATCAACTGTCGCCCTGGTTTGCTGCAGCAATTTATTGATAACATGTCACTAACAACTACTAGAGAACTTAAGATCTTGATGACTACAAAACTAGCTTTGCGAAGGATCCAGCAAAAATTGCAGGTTGTCATTTTTGTCCACCGTTTCCCACACATAAACCCTGAATTATACAAACCCGCATTTATAAAGCATATGTTAGCATGAAACGTCTTGCAGCTCCCTGTCAAAGGCAGAGGGGGGTGTTATGAATTCCCTCACTTCCACAACTCCTCTGCTGCCAGCGCAAGTACATCTCAAGAACTTTGCAAAACCTGACAACCTGCCTCACTCAGCTGCGGGGGAGAGCAGCCATCCTGGAAGCACCTCTTGGACTACCTCCTCCTGATGGTTTTCTAGATCAAAACCTGGAAATGCTTCAGGTATTGTTCCCAGCCGGATAAAAAAAAACACCAAAAGAACTTTGTGTCTGATCAAGATGAGGATAGCTAAAGGTTTGAGCCTGCATTTTTAAGACAAAATAAGACATTTTGAAGGAAAAACACAGAAATAAATCTATCCCCAGAAGTAAAACCATTAGAGGAATTCTGAGTGAATGAAGGGGAAGCCAGGAACTCCTAGCCCTTTTCTGAATTCAGCAGGGGGCAGGGGGAAAATTAAACGGCACAGATTTCTTCAGGCAAACTGGGAGAAACACTCTGATGTGTCTGACGGAAGCATTTTACTCTGTGTTTGGAAGTTTATCATGACCGATCAATTCTGGAAGAATTAGTGAGTGAGTTCTGGGTTTTGGCACTGACACAGTCGTGGTAAAAAGGCTGGAGGCAAAAGGGAAGTAATTTTCATAATGCTGTGAACTGATGCCATCAATCCTTACCCAAAACATTTCTTTTACTTACTCTAGCGCAGTGCTGTTCTGTAGGAGCTTTCCTCTTAGCTGTTGCCCTTCGTCTCAGGAAGGCTCTTGACCTCACTTGTGCTCTGGATGCAGAGATCCAAGCCAAAGACCAAAGTCTTTGGGAGTTCAGTCCTTCCACAGACTTCAAAGAGCTTGGGATATGTGACTTAGTCCAGACAGAAAGCATAACATACGTTTGGAACAACATTATATACGTAAAAATAGAAAAGACTGAATGACTGTTAAGGACTGCAGTGATGGGGAAGCCTGATGTAAACGGTGCAGGGCATTTACATACCTATTTCCAGCCTCTAACCTAGGTGCTCTGCATCCTAGTGGAAGCACCTACCTTTTCTCCAGCAATTATAAAGACTTTAAGATTTAATTCTCTAAATCACACCTATGCTGTGTGTCTATACCTGCTGTGAGCAGATGGCATGACTGTTCCCCTAAGGAACTAACAACAACTACAAATAGCCAACGCTTATCCTCAGCACTTAGTGCAATAACATTGAGCCTACACATTTTGGGAGGAATCAGCGACTTGCAGAATTAGTCCTTAACAGAAAGCAAACCAAATGTGAAGGCAAAATAAAAACCCTGAACCAGAAATGCCAAGCCCAAACATATTCAGGTATTTTGAATAATATAGGTTTATGTAATTCTTAGTATTTCTCAGGCATGACTATGTTTGTCTCCATTTGCTCTTCCTGGGATTGAAGACAGGAATAGAGCATCATCGAGCTCGGGGACATCAGAAGATCACAGAAAAATGCTGTTTTGTAATTGTTCTACACCAGTTCTGCAAACCTAAGCAGTTCAGACAGTTTGGAAACATTTCCATACGCTCTGGTGCTCACGTGAAGCAAACTAAGCTCTGGCCATTTTTACGTCTACCCAGATTCTCTAAAGGAGTGTATCATATTTCTTTATTAATTTAGATTTTTTCACCAGTTAATCTCTCCCTGTCTCATTCTTAATTAAACAATACCAATAAATAAATCAAGGAAACACAAAACAACTTAAGGCAAAGCTTTTCAAAGTGTAAATGGGATTTTGATACCCACATGTTACCGATAGTCAGTGGTCTTGTCTTGGGAATGTAATTCCCTTTTGTGCCTTTGGAAAGTGCACAAAAAGATGTGTACATGATTACAGTGATGAGCCTATTAATTTATATAATCTGGATTTTATGTTATTTAACCAGTATCTGAGCTCTGACTGCAAAAGAAGCTTAAATTGACACCCTCACTCTTTCCTGCTCAATTCTCCCTAACCTGTCGTCTTTGATACATGAATATAATTTGCAAGTCTGAGAAGGGCACAAGTCTCATTACATCGTATCATGGAAATTAGCAATGAATCAATAAACAAAGAGGCAAACTCCTGATCAGCTTGTTCCTACCACGTAATGTGGAATTCTTCACATTTTACACCTAATCCCATGTCTGATCAAACTGAAATGTCTTCAGGGTCAGGAATGCCTCTGCTTCCTTCTGGTATTTCTTTCAGAGTCTAATCACGTCTCAGGAAAGCTGGTATTTTGTGCCTATGTACCCTATCTTTATCCTTTGTATAATCTGTGTTGTTTAAATGCTCAAGGAATAATTCAGCAACATACTTCTTGCAATGGGGCAGATCCTTAATGAAGGACAAATGCTGGCATGGCCCGAGCAACAGGCTAAATCCCCCTCTTGGCATACTCGTTTTCACTGTGTCTTTCACTATAATTTCAACATGGAATTTTCCTGGCATAAATCACACAGGTTTCCCTCTTCCCCTCCACACCATGCTGCGTAGCTCTGTGTTTTGGTAAATCTCATCTATTAATAGTTGCCCTCTGTGGCTATAAAAAAATACCTCAGTAGTCAAAAGCCAACCCTTGCTAGGGAACAGCTGTGGATGCCTGAACGCACGCAGGACCCGGCATCACACAGCAAAGCCCTTTCTTGGCTCCACGTCAGAGCAAACCGATTAAATAAGGCCATAGTCAAGCGAACGGAAAAGGAGCCCCTTCCCTGCAACAGAGGGAGAGAGAGGCCGACTCCAGCACTAGGCTGGAGAAACATCAGGGTATTTCCATTTTCTCACTGACATTTTCCTTTTTTAACTCAGCAAACCCCCCTCCCGTGTCTTCCTCACTCCACCCTTCTGCCAAGTCCCAATAAAACCTTGCACTTAAAGAAATAGGACAAAGACGTCATCGCAGCGAGTATCAAAGGTCGCGGGGTAAATTTTAAGGTCTAGTCTACTTTTTTTGTTTGATTGATTTAACTGATTAAAGCATTTCTGCTCTTCCTGTACTTTCAGCAGCATCCTGGGTAACTCAGGGGAAATTCAAACCAACCAGCTGTGATCTGTATTACAAAGTCAAGGCTGGAAATCCAACACAAAGATGTTGATGGGGCCATACTGGAAAGGGTGAAAGGAGAGAAATATTGTCTCCTGGTAAAGGGACAAAGTGCTTTTATGTGCCAGAATGAGAAATATTCAGCTTAGCAGAGGATACAGGGAGTTTCTCATCCTCTCAGCAGTGCAGGATACCAGTCCCATCACAGAGGGTGACAAAGTACCTGGCTCCAGGCAGCAGGAATCCTCCCCAGATTTCACTTTGAATTTTCATTTGCATGAACTAAAGTTTCTGAAAATCTGCAAGGACTGCTGAGTTTCTGGGACTTCCATGCAAAGTGTGCAGTGCCACAGCCATCACAAGGGTCGGCAGGGAAATGGTAGGAGAGCCTCAAGTCCTCTGGAAAACAGGCTCCGGCTCTCCACACTTAGCGCACACCTGGTCTGAGGCTGCAGGCACTTACAAAGCCAATGCCACAAACTTCAGCACTTTCCAAATTTCCCCAGGGACAATTCACTAAGATAAATTCTCCTTGTGAAGCTGATGGGAATGATTTGAAAAACCAACAGTCTTGTGCTGGGGAAACTAACTACCTCACTGAAGTCCTCAATTTATTGACACGACAAGGTTATAGCATGAGAAGCAAATTTATTCCATATTATCTACTGGCAATATAGCTCAAAAGTTGCATTTTGAGGCAGCAGAAAGAATTTTATTCTCTAAAGTCTTGTAATTCAACCCTGCTGAAGCTGCCCTCACACAAATCAGTGATGACACATCTTTTCAACATCTAGGGCCAAAATTATTTTTAAAAGCATTGCAGGTAATTGCCACTGCTGTCATTCCAAACCACTGCTGTTTCCACTATTTTACCATCCCTGATGTAACCCAACAAATGTCAACAGCAAACACTAGCTGCTTCTGCAATTACTGAATTAATGGAAATAATACATTTCACAACAAACAGCTCATGCATATCAATGGCCATGACCAGATCTTTAACTAGAATTTACATGAGATGCTCTGTGTTTCCAAGGTTTGTTACATACTACTCAAACATCTGGGTACCTTCTAAAATAATTGGTCTGCGGGGTGCAGATTTTATCAGTCTCTTTCACTGGAGTGGATTGGCCACGAGAGCCTTTAAAACAACTGTAGAAAAAATTTGCTGAACCTAGTTCTCCTGAAGAATTTCAGAAAGATCAAATTAGGCCAAAAACTCTAATTTTGGTTTCAGTGAGGTCCCTTTTTAGCAGGGGTCCCTCTAGCAGGGTCCCTCCTTTAAAAGAAAAAGGAAATTAAAAATGAAAAACAGCACTGGGGAAAAGTTAAGCGTGTACTTCAAACTCACACATGCCAGGAAATTTAGAGTTAAAGGTGAAACTCCACCCTAAAGAGCTCCATACTGGAGATATTTCAGTGAACAAACATAACGTGTTCTGAAATACAAAGACCCAGTAGGGTGCACTAGGTATGGAGTTTCAGCCTTCACTCCAAATTTCCTGGCTTTTTGGAGGTTTATTAGAGTTTCATACTCCAAACATTTAAGTACTCCAAGAAGTTTCCTCAGTGCAGTTCACCCTGATTCTCTTGGAAGCTGAGAACAAGCCCTCCGAAGGTGTAGCCACCCATTACTAATGAACCTGAAAACACCTTCTTGCAAATCTATGTTAATTTGGAGTTGCTGAAATTATGTGCAAACTACGTAGTTTCAGTTGAGTTACCCTGAGAAACTCCAAAATTGCAAATTTACTCTGAACAAGACTGAAGGACAGGATTTCACCGACCCCAGCAGAGCATGTGCTCCTAATCTTCCTCCACTGCATGTGGGTCCTGTAACTCTGCTTCAGCCAGGGCTGCAATCAAGCAAACACAGAACTGCTTTTGACAGTAGTGGTTTGTATTCCTGGTCTAAATGCTCTACCATGTTGTGGGGCGGAGACATATCCATCTTACTTCTCAATGAATCTGGCTCTAATGGATGAAAAATGACTATGGCTATCAGCATCATGCTTGTTTACAGCACAGCTTTTATGGACACGTTACAAATATTGAAGTGATTCCAGCATAACTCAGTAATCCTAAAAGGTCTGTTCTGAGGCTCTGCATCATTGCATTTCCTCATAGCTCTAAGGAAATCATTACCAGCAACTCTCTGTAGCCCCTCTGATCACTCACACTCTTCATCCTTCTCACACACGGACACAGAGAAAGTTTTAGGACTCTATGACCATTTCAGTAGGTGTCTTAACATGGAGAAGACATCACATATACTTTGAAACTGGCCTCACCAATCACTCTGCACAAGCGTATCTTGGTGGTGAACAGGGCAAAAAGTGATGGGACAGCTCCACACTGTCCTGATCCTGGGGTGTTTGAGGGACAGTTAATTCTTCTTGCTGCAGTTAAAAGCAGATAAACCAAGACATGCACCTCCTGGATTTCCCCTATCCCCAAACTGGGCAGAGGAGAGAGCCTATACTGGAGGGATGATCTGCCTTAGGGAAAGAAGGAAGTCAGAACAGGGAGGAGGCAGACAGGGACTTAAAACATCAGGAACTAGTGCCAAAAAAGTTCAAACAAGGGCCATAGACAGACTGTGCTCCATGCTGCTGCTTACAGATCTACCTCTGCATCCTTTCTCCTTCAATCTTTTCCAAGCCCTTCCTCTTTTCCATCACCTTTCCATTTAGTTAATCCTCTCCTCACTCTGTTTCAGCTATCAAATTTAAACATACATACATACGCAAATCCCCTGACGTACACTCCTCATACCTCTGAAATCCCCTGACAGGCCAAAAAACTAAAAAAAGAAAGGCTAGCAAAAAATCACAAGCAATAATTTCTTGGGAGAATTTTTTTTTTTTTTTTAACCAGATCAAGTGATTAATTTAGGGGTAAAAAAGAACAAGTTTTCAAGCTCTTAAACCCTTCTTTGTATTATAACCTTTTTCTCCTAGCACGATTAATTGCCTTAAGAAAAGACATCCCCCCTGCTGCTCAAACCTGCCTTGCTTGTAAGCTTCAGCTCTCCTAGCTACACCAAGAACATCATTGCTTTGAAAATCATAGCAGTGGCACGCTAACACCTTTGTCAGTGACATGGACAGTGGGATGGAGCACACCCTCCCTCAGCAGGTTTGCTGACCACACCAAACTGTGTGGTGCTGTCAAGGCGCTGGAGGGAAGGGATGCCATCCAGAGGGACCCTGACAGGCTTGAGAGGTGGGCCCTTGTGAACCTCATGACGTTCAACCAGGCCAAGTGCAAGGTCCTGCACGTGGGTCAGGGCAGTCCCAAGCACAAATACAGGCTGGGTGGAGAATGGATTGAGAACAGCCCTGAGAAGGACTTGAGGGTGTTGGTTGATGAGAAGCTCCATGGGACCTGACAATGTGCGTTTGCAGCCCAGAAAGCCAAACAAATCCTGGGCTGCATCAAAAGCAGCGTGACCAACGGGTCGAGAGAGGGGATTCTCCCTCTCTACTCCGTTCTGGTGAGACCCCACCTGCAGTAGTGTACAGCTCTGGGAGCCCCAACATAAGAAGGACATGACCCTGTGGGAGCAAGTCCAGAGGAGGGCCACTGAGATGATCAGGAAGGAAGAGATTCTTCACTCTGGGAGTGGTGAAGCACTGGCAGAGGTTGCTTGGAGAAGCTGTGGGTCCCCCATCCCTGGCAGTGTTCAAGGCCAGGCTGGACGGGGCTTGGAGCAAGCTGGTCTAGTGGGAGGTGTCCCTGCCCATGGCGGGGAGGGGGGGTTGGAGCTAAGTGATCTTTAAGATCCTTTCCAAACCAAACCATTCTGTGATTCTATTACTATTATCTGTTTCTTCTGTTCAAAACTTGTATGTCTTTCCCCAGTCTTTCCATCACGTCTGCTGAGGTTGCAGGTAAGTCCTCTGTGGCATAAAGGTATCTTTCTACAAAAATATAAACTACTTACAGAAACTGCTATTTTCTGAGTAATCACATTTTTTGCGTTGGCTTTCTCCCCTGGCATTAAGTTCACAGATATCGGGCAAAGGCAGAGCTGCTAGGCCAGTATTCATGCCCCTGCTCACATCAACATTTTCAGCTGAGAGTAAATAAAGAAAATTCACCTTATCCTTCTCACCCTTTCTCCTGAACCCTGTGAACCCACTACGTGAAGGCCCCAGTAATGCTGAGGGTTTGAAGTGTGGCTGCAGAGAGCAAACTCCCCCAGGACATAGCACAAGTCAGCATCATCTCTTCTGAAAGATTTCTGTACATTCCCACTGGCAGCAATAGCGAAGGGATCATTAGGCAAAAAACCCCCAACTGAAGTTCTCTTTGCCCAAGTCCAGCAATCCATGTGAGAGACAAAGTCAGATGAATCGTGTTCACGGATGCTGTAAATGGAGCACGGCAGAGGCGGCTGCTCTGTAGTTCCCCAAAAGGCAGCTATTGCCTGCAAGAATTGGACTTAAATTCCTATCAAAAAAGAAGATTGAATGATAGAACAGGAATTGCAAATGTAAGTATAGCACCTGGCTAAGCCTGACACAGCAATAGCCCATGCTTTGCATCTTTCTGTGTGAAAGGTGCAACGTCCTGAATTTACAGAAGGTTTCAGCTGCTGCTAATTAAAAACGCAAAGGGCACCTCACACCCACTACTGAAGAGAGGTTGTGCACAAATGGATATGGGAGGAAAATAGGGTGATTAATGCAAAGCCCCACAGCACTTGAAAGAGGCATGTTGGACGTGATCGAACTGTGGGTCTGTGTGAGAGACGGTATAATCTGAATTGATCAGCAAAGAGAATAAACCAGCTTACATACACTGCTACTTTCCAGAACATGGGAGGGGACGAGCTCCACCTTGTTTGCTTAAACAGAGGCTGGTAAGGGGTTGCTGGAGAGCATCAGTGGGGCAGCTGGTCCTGGAGGCTGCAGTGCTGCAGAGCATCGAGGGCCAAATTCAGTCCTTGCCAAATCCACACACTCTGCACTTGCAGATCTTCCATGTGGGCTTCCAGAGCCAAGTGGGTCTGCATTAGCACTGGAGAGTATAACGATACTTTAATCTATTGTCTCCCACAAGGATTCTTAATGATCTCTGATAGTTTACTCCATAGACTTTATAGGCTGTCTTCATTCCAAGCATCCTGCAGTTTGACCAGACAGTGATCTTTTTACATAATGGATAATGTCCATGAATGAAACCATGAGTCCTGTGAGTCTTGGGGAAAAAATGTTTCTTGAAAAGAAACTGTTGGAAAAGATGACTGTGGGTCAAGCTAAATCAAGCAAACTCCTACTGTTTCTAGGGTGTGTGATCGTATATGTAGAAATAGTTTCTTTAGTACTGAAGTCCTGTCTATATCAGAATTCAATAGTAGACGTATAAATGTCAGTTGCTAGGATGGGAACAGATGCATCTCCTCCCAGCCGATTAACATCCCTGACATCTGCAATAGAGGACAGAATAAACAGAGAGAACAGAGGGTTTCCTGTTGGGACTTGGCTTTTGGGTGACAACTACCACAGCATCTCTGTCCTTTATAGTGTTACCTCTCCACCCGCTCAACAACCCTGGGGCTGAAAATTAAAGAACTGGACATTTAATGCCAAATCCCTAGACAAAAAATCAGGTATTTGCTATACGTCTGTCTAATACCTGTGAGAATGCAGGAGTCCTTGATGTCAAGAGTTGCACAATGATCTCTTCTAGGCAGGGGATTAAGTTCTCAAACTTCCTGAATTGAAGAGCTTTGATGAATTTCCTCTGTTCTTTTTAGTGTTTAGGATTAGGTGGAAATTAGTCCTTTACTGAGAAGCAAGGAATATTTCTTACAACTCTTCTAGCTCCTAGAAAAGGGCATTAAGTATGCCTCCTTCCTCCAGATTAAGTTAGCCATATTTTGCAAAGAAGCCTCATGAAAAGATTTCCAGTGGAACAGAATGAAAAAGAGATCAGAGGCTGATCTGATCAGAAACTCCATCAAGGACCCTTGAAGTGCAGCCACAAGCTCAGTTACCTCTGCAGGGTTGACCGAGGCTGTGGATTAGCCAGCCACCTCCTGATGGTACTGCTGTGGTCCGTATGGTCTAGCACGGCGTGCTCTTCATACAAGGCTCTGCCGTACCCATCGCTCTCTAAAACCACTATGGAAATTCTTACAGATTGTTCAAACGTGTATTCAGAGTCTAATTTACGTGTGCCTGGAATGTGCTGATGCCCTTAATCTTGAGTGAACTGATGTGATGCAACGCTAAGCTGTGCTGAACTGCACGAGTGTTGGAAAAGACCACAGCAAAGGGTGGGATCAGCAGGGCACCGGGCCTCAGCTCTTTGCTTCGGTGTCACCCCGAGCCTTCAGGCAGGTGCTGCAAAGAGGCTCTGGAGCTCGTACAGCTCATCCCTGCCCCCTGTTCAGGCAGAACTGAAGGGTTGCAGGAGCCTTCAGAGCATACATGTGGATGTTGAGAAAGCCAGTCCCCAGGGTCAGTTATTCTGAGGGGATTTCCAGCAAGTATTCAGTAGATTGTATGAATCGAGGGTGTTTGAAGACACTCCAGTAGCTTTTACTGTTTCAGGAATTTCATCAGCCTTTTCCTAAGGCAGCATCAAGGGGAATGCTTTCTTATCTGTCCATGCGATCCTGTGGTGAAGCCCAATGTGCAAGCCCAATATTACATAAAAGGAACAGCTCAGTTAACCATAGGATGGTGCAAGAATTTGCCACATCAAATGGCACATACAGAGCATGATTTCCTATGATCCCTTGCTGTTTGTTTCAAGTTTTTTGAAAAGGAGCCATGGTAGGTGTCATGAGCTCAAAGTCTTCCCTATTTTGTAACCAGCAGTATCCCAAATAACACAAGGAATATGTCTTTCTGGCAAGAGTGTTTATCCTTTCTTCTTCCCTTTATATTGGGCCAGACTGTATGATCTTAGCATGTTCTAATTTCCCAGAATTGCAGAAATAAAGAAAAGCTGAACAATATTTGCAAATCTTGTGCTGGGACTAAATACGTTTTGTCCCACTCTCCAGAAATTAATAAAAAGAAGTGAGGCACATATTCTTGGATAAAGCCTGCTGTGTGGCTAATGATAACCAGTCTTGTTTTTTCCCTGTAGGCTATTAAAAAAGAGGAGAGATGATCTAGTTGGTACGACAATGTTTACAGCTTTTCTGCTGAGCAGCTCTGAGAGCAGAGTTCCCATCTATCAGTGCGGTCCCTCTCAACTGTCCCTCTGGCAAACTTCTTTATGGATACATCACTGTACTTAAATCTTTATGCACCAACATCCCCGTTACCTGACTATGGCACAGAATCTCAGGTCTTTGGAAGGAAATATTTTTGAGGAGAGAGAGAGAGGTTGGAAATAAAACAAAACCCAACAAAACCAGCTCTGCTGCTGGGATCAGCTCTGAAGTCACCAGAGCTGCACCACAGCAGTGACTGAAGGACACCATCCAAGTACTGGAGCACTTTGCCCAAGGTGCCAAAAGGATCACAAGAAACTTAAAAATCAGATCCGAGGTGTCTTGAAATTGTTCCGCTGATATCTCATCTGTGGTTGCACTTAGCCAAGAAGCATCCACAGAGCTTTTTGTGACAAGACTCATGACAACTTTGTCCCAGGATGGACAGTCCCAGGCCTGACAGACTGGGACCGAGACAGAAGGAGAGTGACTGGAAATGGATACATCTTTTTTAGGGCTAAAGAGGCACTGAAGAGGGTTCCTGTTTATAAGAACATTAATCAAGCATCAGCACTTTTTGGTTGGTTCCAAAAGACTAAAGTGTTTCAGGAATAAACTCTGCATGGTGAACAGCTGGCTGCAACTGCTGACACTAAGGATGCAGAGGAACAAAACCCAGTAGCATCTGAAGGCCCCCCCAGTACTAAGAAAGACTGTGAAGTCTTTACAGCCCAAAGCTTAGGAAACTTTTCATTGGTACTACTGCATCTTCTTCCCCCTCCTTTCCTCACCAGACTAAAGGCTCTTTTCCTTTTCTTTCACTATTGTTAGACCGAACTTTGGCAGAGGAAATACCTGGAATTAGATGTGAGTTTTCAGTGGCTGTGGAGATGTCTTCACTGATGTGGTGCAAGGCCTGCACTAGAGGGGACTGAAGACTCTTTGCCAATGAAAGTGATGACAAGAGGGACTGGTGATGCAAAATGGGCCCAGATGGTGCCAACTGAGTCACAGATTTTGACTGAGTCACTAACTGGCATGGAAATGTCTCTCAGGGGATGGTGCTGAGGGCAATACCAAAGCCAAACATAGGGTTTGAATCTTCACCCTTTTAGTCAATGAAGGCTTTGCTGCCAAAGCCACTGCCCTAAACCTGTATTTGTTAGCCTAAATACTCAAAGCAATGTTCAGCTTTACAAACCTCATTAATAAGTCCACAGAGCTAACTGCTCTATTTTGCCACACTGAGTACAAGGACCCATCATAGTGGTGGGTATGAGCTTAGCCTAAGCACATCAGCCACCAAAGGCTCCAGAGAGATGGAGTGTCTTCTACTGCCCTTCTTGGTTTCATTGCCAATGATCAATGCTGCCTTACAATGTCTGTGCAAAGACAAATAAATGAAAGTTAACTGTTGAAAAAAAAAAAAATAAAAAATTTGGAGGATCCATGGATTTTCTCAGGCTCTACACTGTGGAAGAGGACCTTCAGGCCTCCCTCAGTGACTTCAGCGTGTCAGTCAAGAGGAGAGGCTTCTCCCTCTGGAACCTCCTCAATGAACATAGAGAAGATCTGTGAGCTCAATGCGGTGAAATGCAAATCTTTCAGACAGGTTCAGAAAGGTGGTTGTCTCCAACAGGAACACACAACGACATATAAAAAGCAACTTTGCTGTGTTAAGGTAACTTCAGATTTGGGAAGTAAATTTCTTGCTCCCGTTTGTGCAAGAACAATCTGTGCAGCAAAAAGACTTCATTTGAAATAGAAACATCTCTGTACATCAGAACAACATGAAGGCACAGGCTTAAATCTGTCAGCTAAAATTTACAAGGCTATTCTTGTTTCATTTTGTATGGGTATTATGTTGGTCACAGAACAAGTGATAAAAGGGTACTATCAGATTAAAAATAAAGTATTTTTCTAAAAATTGTCATAGCTGTTATAACTAACACCTCGAGTTCTCAGAACTACGGTGTTAAAACAATCCAATTTGCATTATGCCTTTGATGATATTTGCTTAGTTGTGTTCCTCTCCAGTTGAACATTATTAAAAGATTGGTATTTTTTCCTTTCGATATTTTCAATCATCAGTATTTAAAGTATTTTCTCATTTGAGCTTTGTTCACTGGTAACTGACTGAAGTCAAGCTGAGCTGTAAGGATTTTTTAAAAAACAACCTCACTGGAGTTTAAAAAAAACTGGAAAGGAAGCATTTCTTTGCAGCTTAATTATGTGTATTTAAAGCTCCAGTAGAGCTGATAATGTTGTTTAAAAACTTCTCTCTACTAAAGAAGTTACAAATATAGCCGAAATTGCTATAATGGAAGGAACTCCAGAACAGCTCATAGTTTCCTTCTTAACCTGAACTTCAGTGTTGACAACACAGGGTGTTCTGACCATGTAGAGGTTTTCCCCCATGACTCCATGAACTGCCCTAGAAAAACTGTAACATGGGATACAGACAACAGAATTTCAGCTTTAACCTTCATCTTCTGTGTGTTTATATTTCAAACTCATTCACAGGGAACATCTTTTACTTAAACATACTAACCCATATCTGAAGATGACCAAAACCAAACTGAAGTAATTGTAGGTATATAGTACTCAAGTGATGCAAGTTATTCAGGGGTGCCCCTCTTCACATTACAACACAAGGAAGCCTTTAGCTGAGGATCTCAGGATTTTGTAAACTCACATCCACCCACAGAAGGTTTCCCTGCCATTTACAATAAGTGGCATTACCCCCATTTTCAGATATATATAAAAAGGGGTGCAGAAGAGTTCAATTATGCACCCAATGTGCACAACAGCAGTGCCAGGAGCCTGGTACCCACGTCCCTGCTCATAATCCACGGACTCAGCTGCCCGTCTGGCAGCAGTGCTTACAGAAGGCTCACAGCGTTAAGAGTATAGAATAACCTACCTACCTTCAAAGAATTCCTGCAGAATTAAAGTCTGCCTAAGAGTCTTTATGTTCAGTTCCATGCCTGATGGGTGGTTCTCTCTCCCAATACATGCGAGCTTTCTATGACATCTAATCCCTACTCCTAAGACTCTGTGGTTAGGATAAAAACTGTGCAATGCTACAATATACTGCTCATTACCAACAACTATGGGTCTCCCAGAGTTAGCTGCTTTGGTCTTTATTAGCCTAGATGGAGAATACCAATTCAGTGGTAAGAGACTGTTGAGGCCATTACTGAGATTGTATTTAGGTAACTGTAACATGAGTCAAATACTAAGGACAAAATAAATTAATTACAAACTCAGAGCCCATAATGGCAACAACACAAGGCCTCAACAGCCAGCAGGCTGATCAATAACTAGACAGATATGCATTAATATGATCATAACAAGCCTGTTTAAGAAATTGCCTACCTGTAAGGAGAATATGGGTCAAAGCACGTCTTGGTGACTTCTGTTATCTCTGGGTTACAGCATTCCCCGCCATCAAAGTTGTACCTCTCGTAATTACAATCCATGTCACACACACCATTCTGCTTCTTCTTGTTGAAGAGCGTGTGGCGTACGTGTCGGCAGTCTCCACCATCATACCCAGTCAAGGTGTGGTTGCACTCAGGATCACAGTTCTCGTCCCCAATCTTGCTGATATCACAGTTGGCCAGGATGAGTCTGTGTCGAAGGGAAGAGTTCTTCACCTCCAGCACCTCCAGCTCCCAGGTGATGTTGTAGCGGCTGAAAGCCTCATTTAAATGCTGATGCTGGAACTCAATCTGCTGCCAGCTGACAGTGGGGTTCTGGTGCTTGTCGTCATAGAGATTTACCACACGGTAGCGAACAATTTTGTTGCGGCGGAAGCTGGGGAGCTTGTTGTAGCTGGCGATTACATCCGTGTTGTCACAGACTGTCTGTCCGCAGAGAGGAGGGTCTAGGCTGGTATCCAGCAAATAGCCGTGATGATAGCTAAACTTGCTCTGAGGGCTGCTGCCATCCTTCATGGGAGACCAAGTGTTTTTCACATTCAGTAAACTGTCTTGAAGAACTAGCTGAGGTAGAGGCGTGTCTTGTCTGTGAATTGCCTGGCCCATGTCCAACAAGATCTCCTTCTGAGACCGGGCTGTCCTCCAGAGGCTGAAGTGCTCTATGTAACCCCGATAGTTCTGGTTCAGGGCATTTCCTCCAACCATGAGCACCTTGCACTTCAAGGTCAGAAGACTGAAGATGCTGCCCACTTGCTCTCCACTTGTGGCCACCTGGGCACCATTCACATAGAGTTTCATCAGGTGCCCATCATACGTGGCAGCCAGATGCACCCACTGGTTGGGGAGGTAGCTGCGATGTGCTGCAATGGTGGTTACTTTGCGAGCACGGTCCGTCTTCAGAGAGAAGAAATAGCGGGGGTCTCTATTCCCCTGGTCACTGACGGTGTTAATCCCCAGGACCCATCCTCGGTCACGGGAGGTGTAAGAACATTTGTCATATAGTCCTATGTGCCCCCAAAAAAGAAATATGAGTAAATAAGGATGACAGAATAAAAAAATTAGTCTTTAAATTACATGAATATATATCTATACGCATGTATAGACACTCACCAACATATGTTAGAAAGTTATGTGTGCAAAAAAGACATTAAATCATCTAGTGCATGATTGTGGGAGGTTATGTTAAGACTTGCTATTAAAGGTCAAGATTTGCCAGTGGTGTGTACAAACGAGATTCCCCTTTCCTGACCAAAGACCAAAAACCTTTTGCAAATTCCTATCAGCAGAATATTGTACTGAGCATTTGGTTCTTACCTTCACCCAAGCCATACATCATTGGCTGAAAAAAAGAACAAGTCTTGAGAAGCCATCCTTGTTGATCTCACTCCTACCCCATACCCCTGAACCCTGTATCCAATAAGGTCCAGAGAAAGATGAAGTATAAAATCTAAGTACTGCACAGTCTGAGAAACACTCAGCAGCTGCAATATTCTTGATAGGTTCAAGCACCCAGATCCTACAAAGAGTGAATGGGATGTGTTCAGGCTTCAAATCCATACCTGTTAAAATCTGGTGAGGAAATGGCATACATTGGTACAGTGGAAGTGCTGAACAAGGTATATATCACGCCAGAAAAGGGCAAGAAACATGCACGGATGGACTCGCACACTCAGAAAGATTCCTGCCCCCTCTCACACACACTTATTAACAATTTGGTGCACTGCAGGGAATACACGCTAATGATGTCTCCCATAGACGAAGTGTGGATCCACACCTAAACGCTCTCTGCCAGCCTTCGGACAGCTCGGTGTGGTGGGAAGAGCCCACTCCTCAGTGTGGGACATGAGGTTTGGCAAGTTAGAGATGTACGTTTCCGTCTTTCAGTTCTCAAAGGCCAAGGGCTGCAGGGGCACCCCTCAACTGAAAAACTAATCGTTAGAGCCTTCAGCACCAAATGGCTTTTCTATTATCAGCATATAGAAAACAATCCTTCCCCCAAGCCTGCACTTCCAAAAGCCTACACGAAAATCATAAATCTCTGACAGTTCAGTCCTCATGAAAAGGCTAAATATCCCCTTACCTCACCCCTGCACCCTAACCCTCCCAGCACTACAACCAAATAACATCTTCTGCTTCTAAGTTGCTCAACAGCCATCTGTTAACAATCACTCATTAACAGTGCAGTCTTGTCTAGTATCAACAGAGCAAAGGTTACAGGAGCATTCACTGTATTTTTCCTCCCCTCTCCCAGCATCCACCTTCCCCCCTCTCCTCACACCCTTCCCCTCTCCTCCTCCTACCCCTGTAAAAAAAATCTTCTGATGGGAAAGTTAAAAAAAATTAAACAGGCCTTTTTTCTGCATGCTGGTATTTTGCTAAGGACTCTGAGCTCCCCCTTTTCCTGTTTCCTTTGGAAGAGAGATCCCAGGGTTCGGAAGGTAATGTGTTTATTCATCTGTAGGGCGCACTAGGTTCAAACCCTTTTCGAGACCAGCTTCTAGTTTATACTGCTACTTCTGATCACAAGAAAGGAGAGGAGTAGAACCAGGCAAGGAAAAAAACAAATATGGGAAAAAAAAAAAAAAAAAAATACAAAAAAAAAAAAAAAACAACCAAACCACCCTCAACCCAAAACCAGTAACCGAGAAAACCCCACAAACTTGGCATTTTAAACACCTCCATGAAT
>JAVJGI010000065.1:10847517-10872232 GCA_035590275.1 Ibycter americanus | reverse complement strand
TTGAAAAAAAAAAAAAAAAAAAAGAAAAAAAGAAAAAAAAGAAAAAGACATTTGCTGGGATGGATATTTACCCGGGAAATTTGTGATATGAAAGCCAAAGCTACCAATGACCTTCTGGAATCTGTTTTTTAAGCATTTTGTAATTTTTCTTTATGGAATAAATACTTTTACAAAGCATTCATTTTCAGATGTACGAGAACCCATAAAAATCTGCATTTTTATGAATCTCAAAAGAAAGTATTGTCCAACAATATTGGGTGGATAATACTGCAATGAACAAGAAGACAGCTGGCAAAGCAAGTCCCTCTTCCAAATAAGTCATAAAAAAAAAAAAAAAGAAGCTATAAAAATCTCAACTTATTGTAATAAAACCATTAGAGCTGGTCAGACATTTTGTAAGAGCTCTTGCCTGCCAAGAAATGCCAACATAGCAAGAGCAGAAGAAGTGATGCAAAAATGGGCTAGTCCCAACAAACCTCTCTGAGAAGCTGCAGGTCTTTAACATGGCCAGGAGAAGCTCAGGGACGCCTTCGGCTGCTTTGACTGCAAGCTCAGAAGGTCAACCCGTCCCAGCCACGTTCCCCACCATCTCCTGCCCCCTTTGCTGACTGAATTCCCCAGGCCTGCAGATGACAGGGCAGCTGCACACACAATAGCTGCTCCACCTGTTTCTTAAGGCATCCAAGATCCCTGCTATTGGATGGATGGCTGGAAGTCCTGGCATAGGTTTCTGGGGTCTCCAGCTCTGGGGAAGTCCACCATACAGTCTTTAAGGGTCAAGGTTTTTGGCTTTTTATACTGACCAGGGCTGGAAATATTCCCTCAAAGAACTGATAAATTGTGGAATGGAAATTCAGTTTCCTAGCCAGCATTAAAGAACATCTTCCTCTCTCTCTGAAGTGCTGCATGATGCTAGTGATTGACCTCAGCTGAACAGATGGAGCTGCTGGAGGAATACTACAGAATAGTAGCAATCCTCCCTTGCCTTTGAGCATTTAAACCCTGATGTGATGCAACGTGTCTTGAGTTTGGCTCAAACAGCTGCCATCAATTCAAGATTTACAGGGAGCCAAAGGAGGGCAGAAAAAGGAAAAAAAACCCAGTGACAATAGGGACACCACGGAACATGCCAGTATGAAAGCTGCTGAACTAAAACAGTCTACTATTCCAGTTCCTTACATTTGCTAGTTTAGGGCAAAGTTCACTACTGAATCCATATGCCACACACAGTATTCTTTTCTCAAAACTTTTACTATTACAGACATCCAACTCTTGATGAAAAGATGGACTGAACGCAATCCTTTCAGCAGCAAAAGTTGTTTTATTCTTAAGAGAAAGGAAAAAGAATAAGAAAAGGGATAAGAAACCCACACTCCCTATAACTTGCAAGTTACACCGCTTCTTCATGACCTTCTTTTGCTTGTATGCGGTACTTACTTTCCCAATCCTTCACTTACTTTGGCTTTAGACTAAGAATCCTCCGGCTAAGGGAGTGTCACTTTTCCGTTTTGTCCCCAGCACAATGAAACTAATTTCAGCTGGGACTTTGGATGTCATAATAAAAGAATTTATTACTTCTTCTGTGACAACTAATAAGGGCAAAGCAATTGGAAGAGGGACATGTGAAATAATTGCCAGAACTTCTGAAAACTGAATAATTTGATGTTTTCACAATTTATTTCAATTTAGTAAAAGGTTCCATAGCCATGAGTTATTTCTTAGACATAATTAAGAACATTTTAAACAAGAGGAGGCCTCTTTTACCCCAAGCAAGGCTGGTTTTGAGCAAAATCACCCCTCACAATGGTTGACACTCCGAATTTCAAAATTCAGCTGTGACCATAACCAACATTTACATGAGAAACATACAGAGTTTAGAGTCTCATTTACACTGAGAATTCTTTACAATAATGTGGTAAAGGACATTTTTAGCTACTTAATAGCCCTTTACAAACCAAGAGTGGTGTGAAGAGGCCTCATGGTAAATGAGATTCAAGCCAATGACTGCAAAACCACAATTTGGCAAAAATGCCTGTAGTTTCTGAGCCAAGAAATGGTGCGAAATAAAACTGATGTTTGTTTTCCCCACAGCAATTAGATTAAAAAAATATGTACAAGTTTCATACAGCAGCAAACAGTTTTCCTCACTTCTGCTTCCCCTGAGTTGCTAGAAAGGGATGGAGCTAAAGCTGAGAAGAATACTGACAGCCCCTCTAACTCCCTAGTCTGAATAGTTTTTTCCCTTCTAAAGCTCCTGTTCCTGAAGACCAGGGAGCTAGTTCAGCTTTCCAGTAAGAGGCATTGGTAACCTTCCTTCCCCACAAAGGAATGAGTCACTTTGCAGACAACTTTGGAGGAGTGCACGAACAGAGCAAGATGCCACGTTCCCGTATGCTTGGTCAGAGACAGACTTCAATGGCCCATGAGGCTCCTTCCAGCACCACTATGCTTGTCCCATATAGGAAAAGTAAATTCCTAGGCATCAAAAGAGTAGGGAGAGCTGGAAAATTAAAATCCAAAGGCTTAAAGCCAAAAGCCAAACATGGAAAACCAGAAATACAGTTTCTCCCTTCTTTTTTTACAAGTGAAATCTCAGTTCTCCGGCTACTGACCCACAGCTGGTCCAGCATAGAACTGTCCATCTGACCTCCTCCAGGAGGCCCTAACCAAGGCCAGTGTATGACTTATAACCCAGTTTGTTTTCAGAACTTTGCTGGGGACTTAAACAGAACCACATCCTCACACAGACCCTACACACTGGACAGGATTTGGCAACATGAGCACAGTAGCATCAGCTGCTGAACTTCTGGAAGAAAGTCCTGGGTGAGGACACGAGGCATTGCTGTAACCAAGCTTGCGATGCTGAGATTGGAGCAGATGTTTATCAGCAGCAGCCACAGAGAAACGGGAACTCACAGCTAGAGGCTGTGGCTGCTGGAGTCGTAAGTAGCACTCTGTGGGCAGAGTTTGAAAGAAGAGAGGCCGAAGTTGCCCATGCAAGCTGCTGTAATCCACTTTAATATTATCAATAACAGACTCCAGGCCTCCCTCCCTCACTTCAGTGCTGTTTCTTGCGTCTTGCTAACAGCAATCTTCCCCACTTTGCTGAGCAACGGGTAGCAAAAAAAAAAAAAAAAAAAAAAAAAAAAAAAAAAAGACTTGTTATGCTTTCCTTTCCAGCAGCTGAGAGGCTGGGGGAAGGGGAAGAAGGAGGTCAGTTTGACTTTGAACACATCAGGTGTGCTGCGGAGCCCGTCACAGCCGTGCAAGGCAGAACGGAAAACAGTGCCCTGCACTTCTGAAAGTTGGCTGTGCCTGTTTTGTTGGGAGACTCCAACCAGAGGTGACAGGACTCAGTTATGAAAGGGGAATTTAGGTCAACAATCAAAGCTGCAGTCAGGGGGCCCAAGAACAGGGAGCTAAAGGTTGGGGCTGTTTTTTTCTTTAGCATGCTTTAATCGTTTAGTATCAAAGCACAGAGGAACGCTTGAAAGAGCAAATATTCTACAGGAACCTATAGAAAGCTTTTATCTGTCCAGAGGAAAATAATTAAAACCGACAGATTTGGGTTAAGTATCCCCATGTTCCATGCAATTGGATAAGTCAGTGAAGATCCACTGGAGCAGTTCTTGAGTTCTGCACTGGATATTTCATGGTATGATGTTGAACCCAATATAGAGGGGAGAAATAATCTCTCCTTTCCTTTGCCATGCTTCCCACAACCCCCACTTCCCTCTACAATAGTTAAATAATTCAAAGTCCAGAGTACTTAAGGCAACATCTCTGTCTATACCATTTCCAACACAGCTAAGAGGCCTCCTGAGGTCCCCCCGTGAGACGAGGAGAGGCTCAAGCAAACCACCTGAGACTTGCTCAGGTGGCAATGTACTACTTAAGTGAGCAAAAAGGGGATGTTTGCTGCTGCTGCTGCTATCAATCTAGCTGAATTCACACCAGATAGTATCGTTTACGAGCTATGCAATAAGATTCAGATCTAAGACAGAAGGATAGAGTTCTTTTTGTTTTGCCGTGAAAGACAAGATCTTCATGTAGAAATGCAGAGTCTAATACAGCTATGCCTTGTAACATTGAGAATTTGGCCTAAGGCTCTTTACAATATAAAAATCTTTATATCTTTGCCATTTAGCATTAAATTAAGCATATATTCTGTACTGTTTCTCAAATTCCCAGTCACTCATATGCTCAATGAGATACCTTGAAGCTTGAAAACAGGGAGACAACCAGGGCTAAAACAGCAAAACATGAATTTGTAGTGGCTGGTTAGTTATGAACATTACATAAATCCTTCCCTTCTGATAACAAAATCATGTAGGCTGCAACAGAGCAGCCGCTGGCATGGACAATCATATTAGTGACACTTCACTGAGCCTATTGTGAGAATATACCCGCAAACAGTATATAAGAACTTACTGCAAATGGATCTGATAGGCTGGGGTTAGTGAGAAGTTATTAGATTGTGAGGATTTTGAGGTGTAAGTGAACACACAACGCTGCATAACCAGATGGCACAGAGAAGTGAGCTTCAGTCCTTGCCGTATTATAACAGGGTCATCCTTGGACCGGGTATTGCTCTCGCAAGGGCTCCTTCATATACAGTATCAGCGTAAACAAGTATTAGTGGGAAGGCTGGCTCTTATCTAGATCTCCTTAAGCATTTCACAATAAAGCTGCAGAACCAGTGGAGACTGGTACTTGGTTAACAAACTGTGGCTGTGTATGATCTAATAACTAGGTTTAGGCGGGCTTTAGGATGGATAGCAAAAAGCACATCCTTCACAAGGGTCAAACTGCAGTCCCTGCTATAAAGTCTGGGACCACGGGAACATTCCAGAGAACAAGGGTAAGGATTTTCTAATATCTGTGAAACAATTTATTTCTCCTGCCTTGTTCTCTGAAACAACTGAATATATTTGGTTGAAGCTTGGAAAACCAGTATGTGTCCATGTTATTAGGGATGATCATAACATGCAGACATAGGGACAGTATTAAGATAGTACAGGCAGGCTTCATTCGGATACTACTTAGAACCATAAACTCCGCAGTCATCAGCATGCTCCTTCAGAGAATCACTGGTGTATGTCATAAACATGGGAGGCTTTGCATCAGGCTTGATTCGGACAAGAATTCAGGTTGGCGGCTGCCAGTTGTACACACTCTAGTGTGGCCCACTGATAATAAAGCAGAGTTTAGTGTTTATGAAGACCCAGATATCCTTCAAACATAGGGAACGGAAAGCCCTCCATAAGTTTGTTGGTTTGGCTCAAAGGGGCCTTAACACACCTCTCAACTGCCAAGCTTATCTATGCTTACTGATCAGCAGAACCAGGTTACGAATTAACCATCCTATTGTAGCCGAAGCAGTGCAATTCACCTTTAGAGAAATCCAGCATTAACATCATTCTCACTTTAAAAGCAGATGTTGCCAAACACACAGATACGGATCGAGACGCGTGTGTGAAAATCCATCTTTCACAGACGCGTGCACAACTCACAAAACTGGAACTACACATGAACCTACAAAAAAGGACGTAAATACAATGGCACACCAGCAGAAGGGTCACCCTGCACGCACAGATGGATGTACCCAGCAACATGCTTGGTAGAACAAACGTCACCTTTGCTTCCACGTTGTCTTCTTCCTCTGTGAGCTATTAGCCAAATACTGATTAGCTATCAAAGCTCTACAGAGAAATTTACTCTTGTGCATGCTAACACAGAGTGGCTTTCCTCCCTTTTGTAAGAGTTAATGCTTGACAGCAAACACAAGGAGTATCTTCTATGGAAGGAACAGACACGTAAGTCCCATAACTTCCGGGCAATCTAAATGATAAAGTGATATTTCTGGGCTCCTTTTAGAAAACAGCAGAGAGAATTGATCATAAACTGGGTCAAGATAGGTCAGCATACCTCAGAGCAGATCAGATGGCCAGAGCATCCCAGGAGGAAACGCTCTCCTGGAAGGATTATTAGGGGCACATCTGTGCCATCAGATGACCGTGCACAATACCCATCAGCTCACTAGGAGTTCAATATGGCATTTCCTTTCAAAATGTGCTTTGTGCCTGACAAGCACTGCAAGTCAATCAGCTGCAGCAGCGGCCAAGCCTGTAGTTGTGCTGGAAAAATGCCCAACACGCTGCCCTACGGAACCCCCTCGATGGCCAGAAACACCGAGCAGTGAGAAGTGGAGGTCTACGTATGAGACTGCTTGTGATGCTCGTCAAAATACACAGCCAGGATTGAAGGGGGGGACAACAACGCAGCTTGTTTTGCCTTTTAGAATTCCCTTGTCTCTGACCTTTACAGCAGCTTTAGGGCAGCACTGGAACCAGCTGAGCAGTTACTACTCCCAGCTGCAGAGAGAAGAGCTTTTACACCATTGCACAATGCACGTGTGTTTGTGGGGGGGAGGTTAGGGCTAGAGAACAAAGAAGGAAATCTAGTGGCACCTAAATCAAACATTATGATCAATGAGGGAGTGGGAAGAGGACCTGGGGAGCGGGGACAACCTTACAACCTTTCCAGGATCAGACAGATGGCCAACATCCACATTATTACAAAACCAAAACAAAAACAAAAAATTCCGTGAATGCAAACTAAGGCACCCTGGGAGGAGACTGTAAAAATCACATCATGATAGCTTAGACTTGTCTTTGTAATTGAGGGGCATTTCCACATGAAACAGTTCTAGTTATTTAATTGGATTTTGAGAACATTCTTGGGCAGATATTTTGTGAGTGCAAAACTGAGTAGTTCCAGCATGTTTACACTGATTTATACCATGCAAGGTCTTTGCCTCTGTGAGAATTAAATATCTTATTGTGAAAATATCTTAGATCTTATCCAGACTCAAATATCTTATTGCATCTGGCTTTCCCATATGACTGCATCTTTCCTGTACCAATAGAAACAACTGAGGAATTTACCAACCTTAAAAGCCATGTCTCCGATGCGGTGCACGGAACAGCATGCAATAGCAGCAGGCAGAACGGAGCTGATTGTGCCTGTTTTCTGCTGTCGCTTCTGAAAGGGATCCGGGCCTTCTCTAATCATGACTATTTCATGCCTCAAATTCCCCGCTCCATACTTGCATGCAAGTTCCAAACCCATACACAAACCACAGAGATATTTCTGCTTTCTAGGAAACATCCTGCTGCAAAAACCTGCCACTCTAACATGATATAACTATTATAGTGTGCATTCCAGATAGGCTGTAGTCACCACATACTAACCTAAGTATATAATTTTAGAGCTCTATTTTTCTGCTCAGTTTGAATCCAATTTCATTTGTTTTGTTATGATTTTCCTTCTGGAAATACCTGAGCCTGTATTTCTGCTCTACAAATATCAGTGATCACTTGATCTGTGAGCACAAATAAACAGACATCTAAAAGAAAATTCTCAGACAGATACTCACAATGTCTTAGAAGTGTATGGAAACAAATTCACACCTATTAAACTGAAGGCTGTAGCTGAAAATTCAGCCTTTAGTTCTTAAAGGACAAGATGGGACAACGATGGGCAAACCTCCAAAAGGTCATAATTCTACTTTGCTTTCCATAAGCGTTGCCAAAGTCAAATGCTTCTCAAAAGTAATTGACCTTCTCAAGTCTGCAGAACTGGGAGAAAAATGTAAAAGAAACAAGCTACCTTGGAAGATTTTTGGCAATTCTTGTGTTTAGCTGAGCAGCAGGAAATATCGTATGTCCAACCTTTCTTATGTTATTTCAGCCCTTCCACTTCTGGTTAAATTTGGAACCAAAGGAATGAAGACTAGCAAAGTAGCATCTACATGTACTACCTTCTCTGTGCATAGGCCTATATATACATGTGCACGTGGGTTTGAGGGAGTGAACTGGGGCATTTTGAGCACTTGGCTTACATTTGAATTTTGAGGAATGGTCTCCAGCTGGGGATGGCTCAAGTGAACTGAAATCCTGTCTCAGAACACTCATTACCTTCGATAGGTCTTTGGTCTATATTTTTTGTTTGCAACTCAGCCAAAGTCACAGGAATAGGTCATTTCAGCGTACAGCCTACATACCCTTCTGGACTGCTGCTCTGCCCTGAGACTGTGAGACAGACCACCCAACAAGGAGATGACAAGCAAAAGTCACCCCAGGCTTAGTTTCTTTCATTCACTTTGTTTTTAAGGGATGTCTGCTGTGTTAGCTTCACAGTCCTGACACTGTCGATGTTCCAGCTTCAAGAGGGAAACCATGATTTTGCTCCCCAAAGTTTGTATTCTAGAGCTGAATTCTTGGCTTCATTGAAGTCAACTACCTTCAATGAGAAAAGATTTTGTTTTTCAGCTAGTTTTCAGACTAGCACACTGGACTGTTTTGAAGGGGAAAAGTCAAGTCACTGCTCAGCACACCATTCTGGTTAAAGGTGACAAAATCTAACCAAGATTAACATCATCATATGAAACTGACCCTGACAATTCAACTATAGTGACGCCAAGGAAACCCTACAAAGAGCTGGAAATATGGTGATTAGAATGTCCTCCCAGTGTCAAGGAGAATCCATAGAAATACTGGAAAAATAAAAGATTTGAAATTAGCATCCTAGTGTTACCTGTGCATTACGGTTGGCTTCAATTATTTTTGCAGTTGTAGCTGAAAACCCCAGAATAGTCTGCCATTAGAACTCAAGATGCTCACACGGGTAATGACTGAATTGACTCCTCTTTAAAGACCTCGCAGTTTGGAAAAACACTGAATTTTACTTCGAAATTTCTGGTGCAGGGTATTCCATTGTTCTAACCAGAAAAGTTTTTTCAGTGATTGACTACTCTCAAGGCTAAAATACTGTATCTTCTCGCTGTTCTGAAGTTGCTTAGTCTCCATGCGCATCCACTGGATTTACTCATATCCTCTATTATTAGATTGCCAATCTTCAATTATCAGATTAATATTTCCCAAACATATACTTAAAGATCATGATGATCAAGTCACCTCTTAATCTTCCTGAGGCAAATACTTTAAGACTTGCTACAAATCATGTAATTATTGTCATGGCTAATTTTTTCCCTCCAAACCCTCTCTCATACAACATCCTTCTTAAACTGTAGACACCAGAACCGGACAAAGTACTTCAGCAGCAGCTACTCCAGTGTCAGTACAAGGATAACACGACCTCCCCAGTCCTGTTCAACGCTTCCTTGTTTACATAGCCAATGATGACTCTAAACCTTTGGCCACAGCAACACATTGGCAGCTCACATTTACACGCTTTATCTATTCCAACAGGCAGTTACTCCTACACATCCAGCTTCCAGGTGAAAGACCCTTCCCCCACCACCCATCTTTTATGTATGACCTGCCGCCTGTCTTTCTATATGTATGACTTCACATTTGGCTTTATTCTAATGCATACTGTTTGCATGTTCTCAATTTTTGAAAACACCCAAATGAGAGTCCTGTTTTGGTCATTGTTTACCACTCCCTGAACTCTGCAACATCTGCAAATTTTACCAGCACTGATTTTATGTTTTCTTGCAGGTTGTTGACAGAAAATATTAACTAGTAAAAAGCCAAGATTGCATTGTGCTGAATAGGAGGGAATGTGGCCAGAGTCACACTGTTCAGGCAACAGCTCTGTTTTTCAATAGGGAAAAATAAATACCTGTGATACTCATGAATACGAGCTTACACAAGTCAAGAGAAAAAAGATGGGACAAATAGATAAGTAGGAGATTGGCAAGATATGCCTCTGTCTTTTTGTCTCTTTGGCATTCCACAATCTCAGTCTTCTCTTCGTAGCAGTGCAGCACTGCAGGCACACCTAGCACAACCCTGGGCAATGGCACTTCTGGGATGAGCATTCCTTCTTTTTGGTACAATGAAGTGGCATTTACAATTTACAGCATCATACATGATCAAAGTACTGCTCTGATGATATTACCTCATTCTTACAAAGAGCATCTCTCTGAGGGCTGCTGAGAACCATTATCCCACCTTCACAGATGGGAAGGACAGAGCTGGAGGCACCTGAGAGCAATTGCACAGTAGCAACTAAAACCCCAGAACAACCTGCACACCTCCAGCCGCTATGCCACAAAATAAGCAGCCTGAACTGGCAGAAGAGGGAGCTGGCTTCTCTCACACAGCGGTTTCATCACTGCTGAAACAAACACCCTTTCTTTCTCCAAAGCTTCTTAATTTATCGCTGAAGGAAATCTCTGCTCTCTTCCCAAAACCACCAGCCAAAAAGAAACCTCTACCCTTTGCAACTGCCTCTGTTTTCCTCTCTGCCAGCTAGTCTGTCTCTCCTTTCCTTACAGAACATCTTGTTGCAATGCCCTTCTATAATAATTTTCACATAAAAACCTGTCCCTCGTCAAGCTTGCCCTGTCACCAGTGTTTGACAAGTGTCAGAGAAACCCCATAAAAGCCAAACTGCGAGTTTGTCAGTGCAAAGGACACCATGTGTTGAACACATTGACAGTTCTCAATAAATAACATCCCTGCTGAACAGCTGGTTGGATTGCTTGGGTTTGGAAGAATGTTGGCCACATTGCCTGCTTACGTGCATCATCCTCAATGATGCACAGAAGATCCTGAGCATGGGGAGCGGAAATACATCACTTCCAGAAGATACCAAAGTCTCAAAAAAAAATAAAACATATCTGAACACAAGTTTAGATCCTGACTCAAGGTTTATAGCTAATTTCAGACGTACAGATGTGCAATAGTGTTGTTTTCTTGATGTAGGTGTAAGAGACATTCCTTCTAAGGGAAGGGAGAGACAGAAGATGGTAGGATGGTAGGAAGAGCTATCCTAATCTTGTTTCCTTCTTCCCTCTCTCTCATGAAATACATAGCTCCCATTTCATTTAGTGCCTTCTTAAGTATCAGAGCACAGAAACTGTTTGCCAAAACCCTTTGGCCTTCACAGTGTAAGACCAAACACATGACTGGGGCAGAAAGGCCATTGCTTCTCTACAACTGCCATCAGTGTTTGAAGCAAAGGGAAGAGTTTAGCCCTCTGCTCAGCCTCCTAACACTGCAAGGTGCCTTCCTCTACGATTATAAGTGCTCCTGGCCCACCTTTGCTGCCAAACTCCAGCCCTTTAGAAACCTTTGGAGAAGAAACACAGACCCCTGGCAGTATCATCTTGCCTCTGTGTAATGCAGCTGCTGTTGCTTCCCTCTCTGGCCTGTTCCATGGAGCCTGCAGGTGTTTGGATACAACCATTTCCCAGTAAAACTGGTGCTATGCTGATGTTTAAAACAAAATAAAATAAACCCCTAGTATTACAGCGTATAGCTGAAGACCACCCCTGTTTGAGCATTGCCTCTGGTGAGGCATAGAATGTAAACAGACTGTTTGATTAAGCCATCTCTAGCAAGAGGACTTCGGGGAATTCCAGTCTTTCCCAGCGCAAAGAGCAGAAGACACTCTGCTCTTCATTAATTCAGAGCTCTTCAAAGGGCAAGAATGATTCGCTCAACTTTCCTCCTAGGAGAAACTGTTGATAGCTATCCTGGAATTCTTGGGGGATGCTCACCAGTATAAACCAGGTCCACTTCCACCACCACCCTGCCCCTCTTCCTTATTTAATCTCTTCACAGGCAAAGGGATTGTGCAACAACTGATAAACTCTGCCCATGCTACAATACGAAATGTTCACTTCTGATTGTCTTCCCCCGCATTGGAGTGGGAGGTGGAGAGACCACACTGGAATAATCTTATAGATAAGACAGAAAATATTTGTACAATAAGAGAAACTGCTCTTTCAACAAAAAGCAATAGATAAGGCTATTTTAAACCATCACAATTTAAGGTATGGAGGTTCCACCAGCACTAGACACCTTTGGTAATACATCTAAAACTTCAAGGCTCTTACAGCTAAAACTGGGACCACAACTTTCACGTCTGTTATGTCGGTAAAAACTCTTCTATTTCTCCAAAGACATTGCTTATGGAAGAGGGGGAGCCTAGCACAGTGACATGAGCACTGCATTGATACCACACCTCTGCACAAGTGAGGAACCACAGTCCTGACCAGCGCTGCTTCCCTCATTCCCAGAGCTTTTCTTTATCTGGCGATTCTCCCACACAATTTGAGTAGCCAGAAAGGTCTTTTAGAGGATCCCAGTGTCTCCTGGAAGGAAACAAACACATAATTCCCTCACCTCCTATCTAAGACCACCAAGGTGAAGTACTAAAGGCACAATCCAAGGGCAGTCACAAGAAAATGGATTTCTTCTTGAGTTCCCCCTGTGCTGCAAGGGGTTTGGGGGACCTCTGGAGCAAGTTCAAGCATTTTGTGCTTTCCAGCCGACAGCACCATTGCCATGGTGATCTGTCCCTTGCTCTGAGCTCATGGCGGCTATATAGTCCTGTGTTACCTACTTACTTGGGTCCTGCTCACTCCTACCTCCTTAAGCTGGTAGTTCTGTGAGAATGATGTGCAACGCCAGATGTATCAGCCTTGTGCTCAGACTACAGCAGGACAATTATCCTTTGGGCTATTTTAGTCCTTTTACAGCCTTTGCGCAACTCAAGAGCAACAGTTTTGCCAGGAGCCAGAATCTAGATTTCAGTGTTTAAAAAAACACGAATAGACAAAATCAGTGGATATATTAAGAAGAAATTCTACCAGTTCATTGATGTTAGCCTCCCTGCTTGGGTTCCCAAATACTGTCCATGCTGATTTTAAAGCAAATCGAGACTATAATTTTACTCCCTCTTTTTTCATATTTTCCATGACGAAGGGAAAAGAAGAGAAAGACGCATAGTTAGACAGGCAAACATCTCATCAAAGAAACTCCTACAAGCAGATGCAGCATAGGAAACATCCAGCAACCCTGCTGGCTTCAGCTCACAGCATGGACCTGAGTGTATCGTTGATTTTCATTAAGTAACATTTCTTCCTGTGAACTTCCTCTGAGGGTGTTTGTTTATAAACAGAGGAGGGGATATTATTGCTGGAGATGGGACTGTATGGGAGGGGGTGAAGGAGTTTAGGGCCACAAGACTGGAGAGCAGAGTTCAGAAGTGTTTGTTGCTGGAAACACAAACACTGTAAAACTCGTGCATCGCCTAATTTCACAGTCCACAGGGATTACGATAGGTATACGCAGAAAATGCTCCAAAAAGTAAAAACAACCCCACATTGTACAAATGTTTCCCACTGCATCACCATAACCATTACACACCCAAATTAAACTATCAACAGCGGTGACGGTGGTTGGAGGTTGTGCTCCATGACATCCACTTCTCAGCTTGTTCATTTTCCCCATTGCATGCGCTCTGTCTCTGCCCCAAATTCTACACGTTCATCGGTCTGGAGCAGTCCCCCTGATTTCCTCTCCAAAGGAGTTACTCTAGGTTTACATTGGTGTGTTCAACAGCAGAATCTGGCTTGTACTTCTCACCCTTCCCTCTGCCAAGTACATGTTTCAAAATCATGTGCGTAATGCATTTAGTTAACATTTGCTTTTTCTCCCAGTACTCCTTTTCTCCCTGAACATCTCCATTCATGAGCTACAGCACAGGAGGCTTCCAATTCTTGTCTAGTTTAGGCTGAAAATAATTCCCATTAAATTATCACTGGTGAAAGGTGCTGTTTTGACCTCAGAGAGGCTGCTCTGTTTATCCACAAGACAGATGCAATGTAAGACAGTAGTAATGCAAGCTCCAGATTTCAACCTCAGCACCTCAGACTTTACAAGCACAGATGCTGCTGAATTCAGAACAAAACCGTGTGGACTGTATGAGGTACAGCCTCCCTGTTGATGCTCCCAACAGAAACACTGGTTGTTTAGACATGAGGGCGTGCACGAGATGATGATCCCTCCCCAAAACAGTCTGCAGCACTAACACACTGTGTGCAAAGCCCCTTCTGCAGCTTGTCACCTGGTCCATGTTTAATTGGGGGGTAAATGGATTGCTTTTGCCCTTAATTAATAACCCAAGATATCCAGAGACAGATTTTCAGCATTTCCTAGGAAGATAAACAGTAGCAACTTACACATTTCACAAGCTGTTTCAGCAAGTCAATATATTAATCAATGTGTAGAAGTATCAAAAATATCAAAGCATTCCAATTTAGAGTACTCTGAACTAAGGGGCTTCAGTGATATTTGCTTTTCTCTCCCATTATGGGCTGCCTAAGCTGTTCCATTTGAGAAACACAGTAATTCATGCTGATTCAAACATCACCAGCATGTCTGTTCAGAGATAGTAATTCCAGAAGATCTGATTTTCTGCCATGTCCAAAGGCCTCATGTCACAAACACCAGCTGCCTTCTTCACCCACCCCTGTGTTGCCAGTACTTTCAACAATGCGATACCAGGTAAAAGAACTTCATCACCACCATTAGCTCAGCACAGCAAACAAAGAACCCTCAGCAGTTACAAGGGAACATCCTACAGGAATTAGGGTGTGTTGGCTTCACATGGAGAACAACCTAGGCTGAGGAATAACCGTCATTGCCCCTTAAAAAAAAAAAAAAAAAAAAAAGTTTGAGAAAAGGCCAAGCCTGCTGGGTTCTGTTTCTAACTCTGTCACCAACATCCTACCACATCTTGGACAAATCAGAGCATCCCTCCTTTCCTCAGGTTCGCTGATTGTAAGGGCGATGTTCTCTCATGCCTAAGAAACTCATCACCACTATCAGCAGAATGCTTTGAGGCAGTTATTGGGACCACAAAATCACAGTCTTACTGCAATGATAAAGGAAACAAACAATACTAGGATACATTAGTACAGGAGAAAAAAACCTACATTCAAAACTCAGTAACACTCATAACATTGAAGGCCTTTCCTTTCCATTTTTTTCCCTGTCTTAAATAAAACAAACAAAATAATGGTGATAAGATCTGTTTCCTCAATCCAATGGATGATCTTTGTGAATATGCTTCCAACACTAACAGCAGAGAATAGGCAAGGAAGAAAATGAAGGAGGAAAGGAGCCTGCAGCTGATGCTCGGTGTCAGGAACAGGGCTGCTCTTCTCCCAATTCCATGACGACAGAGGACTCCCGGGAATCAGCTGAGGGAGGGGAAGATGGGTCAGAAGAGAGAAATCCATATGGGAAAGTGATTTAAAGCAAATAAAGAGGCAATAAATTAGATAAGGAAAAGGAGAAAAAACACAGCAGAGGGGAGGAAGGAGACAAGATAAAGGAGCCCTAAGTATCACTCAAAGGGAAGACTCAAGGAAAGCCTACCAGACCCCAGGAGTTGATCAGCAAAGAACAGAGTGTTTTCATCTCTAACACAGCAGTTCTTTTGCTTTCATGAGTTGGTATCATGTGTCTCAGATGCTGCTTCACCAGGCCAATTCCAGATGCTTCTCAGTTTCACTTCACCCTCACTCCCTCTTTTGTGAGAACAACTGCTCGCTCCTTGTCTGTGTACTGCTAGGATGGATATTAAACAGAACAATATCAATAATTCCCGGAAAATATGCATGAGCATATGCCTGACTAAGCACACAAACACATTGCCTGCTTACCCTCTGTTCCCACAGCTCTTCCAACACGAGTTGGCTGAAGCGACCAACCTGGTGCCCACCCTTGGACTGCAAGGAAGGGATACCACCCTCCCGCGGCAAAAGAAGATGAGAATTACAGAGAATGCAGGGTTACCCGTGGCACGCACGTGCTGGGGAGGAGGAAACCAGCAACTGTTCAGAGCAGGAAGAAGAGAAAGACGGGGGAATCAAGGACACCAGATAGTAGAGAAAGAACTGAGACTATGATGGTGATAAGAGAGGGTGGAGAGATTGGACGGGAAAGTTGCACACTTACATCACCCAGCAAAACAGAAAACTGGACAGTGTGTTTTGAATAAGTGCTCTTTTTAACACCGGGAAAAAACAAAAAGAAGAGAAAGGTTGAAAGAGACAGAGGCCAGAATTGGATTCGGAGTATACCAAAAACAACCAAAATAAACATGTCCCCTTCCCTTGGCCAATTTCTCTGACGTTAGGGCTTCGGTTTTTTTCTTTTTCTCTTGTATCCAAAGCAAGAGGGGCAGCAAAAAAAAGTACTATGGAAGGGTCCAGGCTGTAGAGGATGGATACAGAAGACTCTCCGAAATCAGACCCTAAGCCACGGTCAGCCAAGGTCAATGGTATTTTTCCTATGATCATGAACAAATTTAAGATCAAATCCATGCTGCTTGTGTAAATCTAACATCATGAATCCAGCCCCATTCTCACCAAGGGATAATCTGACTTGTATTTGTATTCACCCACAGTTTTAACTGTGATATATACTGCACCCTCACTTGGTGCCGGCAGCCTTATGGATATTGAACAATCCCCAACTAAGCAAATTGTTCCGATCACTACGAACAAGGACAGCAGAAAGCAAAATTCTGGAATAAGATACTCTTGCTCTCCTTTTAACTCACCTTTTTGAGTTCTGCTCTGGTCACGTTCAGAGTAAGAGTACTTTAACTTCATGGATGGCTTTGGGGAGAGTAAATTTTATAACAGGCACTAACATCAAATCAAAGCAGTTTACAAGATCTGCCACTTGTGTCAGAATATGTGGGGAAATAAACAAGCTGCTCTTCCTTGATCATTGGAGTTTAAATGCTCTATTGATCTGGGAAAAAAATCAAAGGTGCTTTGGAAATTGTGTGCGTATGTGCATGCTTGCTCACACCACAGAAAAATGAAGAGAAATGTAGGGACAAGCAAAAATCGGCAGAAGAACAATCAAGCATTTCTTCTCCCCAGAAACCTGAAACAAAACTAAGCATCGTATCCAGGTGTCACCTACCCCAAGGTAGGGAAACGCCCATAGAGCAGTGTAAGTGTAAGGTCAGAAGAAAGGTAGCCCGTCGTTTTCAGAAGTCTCATTTTTGGGAAAATAAACAAACAAAAAGGACAGCACAGTCAATTGTTCTGTGGCCAGAACAATGCACGAAGCAAACGAACAGAACCTAGGAAATAGAAAAGTCCAAAGTATCTTGCATATTTGAAATAGAAAGAATAACATAAACCGATCCTTTAATGTCTATATTAAATGAAAAATTTGGTAGCATTGAGAAAGGAGGTTAAATGAAGAAAAAGGTGATATTAAGACTAGCTGTTACAGTTGAGAGAAAAATGTGGAGGGTTTTGATCAACCAAGACTTTTCTGATACATTTTCAGGATAATCTGGGATACAAGATTTGAAGAAGTAAAAATGTAATAAAGTGAACGTGTTCATTTTTACTATGATGGTATGTAGGAACTGCCACACAGACCAAGACCAGAGAAGGGTGGGAAATGTTTGATAAAATATTTTTCTCAGGAAAAAGGGAAATTAATCAAAACAGACTATCTGTGGGAAAGGATCAGTTTTGGCAAATATTCTAACTTAAAATTTCAATAGAAGTTTCATAACTCTTAAAACACCTGATTCTTTTTTAACTTTCTGAAAATAAGAAAGCTGATATCTTTTACCAGCAAATGTTTTTCTTTCTCATACTTAACAGTTTTCTAAAAAAATGCTTTGGATCTTAGGTACTTAAGATGTTGTCAATCTGTCCTTCTCTTTTCCTGTCTTACATTATAGTGGTGACTCCTGGTCTTAGCTAAAGATCTTTGGTTTATAGTAGAGCACTGGGAAATTTTCTGTGGCCTGTGCTATATCAGAACCTACAGAGTGGATATTCTCTGAATGTTTGGACTAATTATCTGCTGTTATATCCCTGACACTGCAGGGGACTGAATTTGGCAACCCAGGTGGTCGCTTCTCTGCTTCTGCTCCCATAAATTCTATCAGAGAAAAGAAAAGAAGAGTTGAAAAAACAACGGTTAAAATTGGAAGCAAAACTATTATATGGGAACATTTCAGCTGACCCTAGCCATGGAAGGGTTTATTTTTGTTTTTTCAATATGTCTTTTTGAAAAAAGCCACTATATTTTGGCTCTTTTTTTCTAGCTCAGGCCAGCACGAGCAATGAAAATCCAAGGTGAAAACGCTTAGTTAATCCTATGGTCTTGACAGCACCTAAAACCCATCGGTCCTGCAGTATTTTTGTGTTAAACTGCTCAGGCAGGTGTCACAACTGCACCTTTCTTGTGCCAGACTTGAGGAGCTTGGCACCTATGTCCTGATGGAGTCAGACCTGGGCTCCCGAGAAGGCATTTCTCTACCAAAAACCCCTGCCCCAGCCAGCTGGGGTGCCCCTGCGGCCCTTCACCAGGCAGGTGCCTGCCACAGTTGGGCTCTTTGCTGTTCAACGCACCCAGCCCAGGGTCTCTCCTGCCCTTGGCGAAGGCCGATGAACGAACACACAACGCTCATGGAGCAGCATCAACAAACTCCTGGGCCCGCTTTGAAAGTGGAGACCTGGCCTGATCTTCATGAGAGAGGTGAGTGGCAGCTGCCTTCATGGGAGGGTCTGAGTTAGGGTTCCTGGGGAGCGAGTGTCCCCCCTCCCAGCTGCTGCAGTACTAAGTGAGACCTCTGGGATTTGGGATTTAAGCGCATCCCTCACTATGCCACATGTAACTAGGGTGATGGTGGGCACCTTCACTTCCACTTGGTATGGCTGTGGCCTCGGTGTCCCCTCGGCCATCTGCAGTCCTCCCCTGGCTCTGCATGGGAAGGTGACATGAAGGCCCAAGAGAGCAGCTTCAACCTGATGCAATAACATTCAGACATCTGAATGACCAACCAGGTCTGCCTTTCCACAATGGCTCAGGGTATGAAGGCTCTCCAAGGGCTTCTTTTCACCCCATCTACGAGGCCTGCCCGCCACTGCTCTGCCCTGTGCTTCTCCAGACGTCTCCATGAATCCCTGAGGAGAGCCCTGCTCCCCCTCTCTCTCCAAACACCATCCCCTCAGCTTGCTTTCTGCCTCACGCGAGTTCTTCTAACTGAAACAGGCTGGCTTGAAATAAATCAGGCCGAAATGAAGCTCGGAGAGGCAAGTCTGGGACGCATCTCTGTGCCTACAGGAGACAGCCATGCATCATTTAGGAATCTAAATTTACCGTCCTTCACACACACAGAGTCAAATTTCCCTCTTCCTTTTATTATCATTTTATTAATTAGAGCAGCCTACATGTAAGTACTTACAGGAAAAGAAAAAAACCCAACCACCAAACACAAAACTTTCTTCTGATTGTGCTGTCCTGACTCTAGTGTGTAGTTGATCAACAGAACAAGAGTCGTTAAAATTGCAAATCTTATGGAAAAAAAATATTCTTTTTCTTTTCCAGTTTCTGACTATTGTCCCGGCTTCTGCAGGCTGAAGGAAATGTGCTGTTCAGTGCAAACACGTAGGAAATGGCAAGATACGCTGTATTTTTTCAGCAGCCTGTTAGTCAAGCCTTATCCAGATCCATAGTCATGAAGTAGCTAATCATTTAAACCCATCTACAGGGAAGCCAAATGCACACAGTACATCCTACTTGTAGCCTTCAGCAATAGTGTATTGGAGGCTTCTCACCCAGAAGGAGCATCTGGGCAGGTGTTCGAGATCCTGTCACTGTGGTCCAGCTGTTATTCCACTCTGCCCTTCATGCCCATCACCCTGGGACGTGGCACATGCCAGTGCTAATTAAATGACAGAACTACAAGCTTTACATTTGACTTACTCTATAGTCCTTCATTCTAGTACTTCATTACAGAACAAAACAAGAAAATTAATGAAATTAAAAGACAACAGGCTGCAGAAGATCAGAAATCGTGCCATTATCTATCTACATATTACTTTCATGCCAGTGAAACTCAGAGTAAACTCTCTATTGAAAACATCCTCAAGTTCTCAACACACCAGCTACAAGGATCGGCTCCAGGGACAGGACCTACCTCACTGATTCTACCTGAAGTGCATTAAATCAACATCAGGCTCCAAAAGTTCAGAAGGGAACCAAATTAACCCCCAAAAGTAAACATATATTCTTAAATCCTGTGGAGGGAACAGACCTATGCAGTGTCAATTACATATCTTTATAATTGCCCAATTATTGGGCCCCAACACAGATGTTTCTCAGTCTCTTACATGCAAGAGCTGTGGCTTTAAGTGAGCTCCGCTCTGCTGATTTTGGCATTTCTTTCCCTTTGGATCCTACTGCAGTTTTATGTTCATCAAGGACTGAAGCTGGGAAAACATAGGCACTCCCTTACATATGAAGCTTTATTAAGTTGGGATCATGCTCTCTGTTGGCAGGCAGAGGAATAGAGAGACAGAGGAGAATGAAACTGAGAAGGGGGAAGAAAAAAAACCCACACCAAAACAAAACACAAATAACTTTCACTCTTCAGAGCAGGCACGCCTTCTTACTCCGGCTCCCGCTGCCAATCATTCATCCCGCTCCTCTCAGCTCCCAGCCAGTAAAGAGTCAACATCGCATTCCCATGAAAACATGAGCCATCCCATTCCTGAGCCGTATACCAGAAAACACACTGACAGGGACTCAGGAGGATCCTGTTTCTTAGGATGGAGTTGCATTTCCACAGTAGGACTGAAATATCTTTGATTACAACAGAAGCAAGGTCAACCGTGCTTTGAAGCCTCTGATTTTGCACGGCATGTGTATTACCTAACTTGAGTACAGTCTGGACCTTAACTCCTTCCTTCACAACTAGACATGGATTCAAAGGCTCTGCAGGGGAAAGTGCACAAACTTGCATGATTAATACCATGTGCACATGTGTGTGTTTATAAGAGGGATGTACTGTGCTGTGTGGTAGGTATGCACATCCAAGGAGTGTTTGTCCAAGAACTGTGTGGCCCAGGGAGGGAGGCAAGTACGCAGGAGCTGCGAGCTGCCTCCGCTGGAGAGCTGCACCGCGGGAGCCGCACAAAGGAAGCACAGCCCAGCTCCGAAAACGCTTCTGAGCTTTTGCGTAACACAGATCAATGGGTCAGACTTCTAGTTTCCCAACAGCCTTCCCTGACAAATGCCAGAACAGATATCAGTGAAGTCAAACAGGGCAGCAATAACATCACTGCCAACCAGCGTGAAAATTGGCAGAGCCTGGCACCAAGGACTGCCTATCATCAGAGACAGGGCATGGCCCGGCACAATGACGAACCCACTTAACAGCGCCGTAAAATTAGCCATTTATGAAAACAAATTGAATCCTGCAGCAGAGGGTGACGTAAGGAGAGTTGGCTCCAGACAGAAACTCCTGTAGCCTGGATTAGCAGAAGAGCTCCGTTATAGCAGGGCTCAGGCGCAGAAGCTGATAACAACTTGGGTCCCACATAAGATTTTTATCAAACACAACAGGCTTCCCCTATAGGCGCACATATGGCTCCTATATGCCTTGCAGTGACTACTTATATGCCAGGAAGGAGGGATGGAAGGGGAGCAGTCAACACAGTTGGGGGGGGGGGGAGGGGGGAGAACGTAGTGGAAGGTACAAGATGGACCCCAAAACAACAGTTGTCTTCCAGTCAGTCCTGCCCTCTCCCTCAGATCTGTGCAATCACACATTTTCCCACTTTGCAACTGGGGCAGAAGTTGGGGAGAAACCCACTTCTGGCACTGTCAGCAATTTTCACCCAGCCCCTGCCCCCCCGGCTCCTAACACCCAGAAGGGCTCTTGATTTCAGTGGGGTCCTACAGATGCAACTTCAACAGCAGAACCAGGCTCCTGAGTCTGTCACATCCCAAAACAGTGAAAATGAGAAAGCCAAGAGTTTTGGCAGCCAGAACCCTTGATTTCCTCATTGAGGGAAGCATAATCTCTCCCTAAGCTTGCTGCAGGTCTGGGAGGCTGTGGTGTGTGGAGGATACTCCAAGTGAGTTCCTCTTGGACATCTTCCAGGTGTTTACACACAGAGCCAAACCTGGCTCCTCTTCAAGAGTGCATGCGAGGGGGATAAGGGGAGCTTAAAAATAAAATAAAAATCACAAAGTTCTCCCAAGCTGAGCTGCAAGCTCTGTGGTGCAAAACTGGGGCATTTCTTTTCGTTTTTCACAGTGGAATGTTATTTCCATGCATAAAATGGGTCAAGTGTTTTATACAGGCAACAACTCAACCTCCCCCATCCAATTAAAGTATTTTACTACAAATGATCTTTGTGTGTTTTTGTCTAGGTTCACTATTGTATGAATTAGAGATACTTGCACCAAAGATAGACATGGGGTCTTAGGTGTTGGATTAAACACATTAGAAAATACACTGGCTGTGTTTTGCCACTGATTAGATCTGTGTAAACCCAAATTCCACTTTTCCTAACTTGAAAGGGAAACACTTTGTGCCCTGGGGTTTCAGTTCAGACTGGGAACCAGGAGAGTGGAGCATGAGAAAGTCAGAGGAAATAATGCAAGTAATAATCTACTTCACCTATGAAATTACTCATCTGCCTGTCCTACTGAAGGCAGAAGGGACCAGCCCATGCCCGGCACCAAACACACACCGCGTCCCCCTCCTCGCAAGCGAGCAGAGCAGCTGGGATCGGGGGGAAGTTAAGGAAAAGCACTGCTGAGTTCATCTTAGTTTTTCTTTTCCTTAGGACAAAGCAACTTTCTTGTGAGCCCAGAGTCGCGCAGGTCAGGGCTGGGACAGCGGAGATGGAGACCAGCGCTGCAGGGAGGGTGGCAGGGCAGAGGCGAGCGGGGCTGGCACCGGGCAGCCACGGTACCACCAGCACCAGCATCCGCTGCCTCCTGGAAGTGACTTCAGTTAAAAGGAAAGGGGAAATCCTCCCTGTCTCTTTAAGGCATCCTAGGACATGGAAACTTTGTACTTTCAGGGAATCTCCTTGCCAAAAGAACTGTAAAACATGTCCTCCTCCCCCCCCCCCCCTTTCTGACTTGTTTTCTTTTTTTTAAGGGGCATTTCCATTTTCTATGACTTCCTTCAGAGCAAAGATGGATGTGGCGACATTTATAAGGGTTTGTAACCCTCCGAAAAGTATCCAATTTCATGACAACTCCGCTGCACTTTATCACTAAAGCGGGGAGAGGGCGGGAGGTGGCGGGAGGGAGGGTGAGAGGGAGCGAACGCGGGGGAAAAGGACCCAAATTCACGATGGGCTCATAAAATTTAAATAAGAAAAGTGCAATATTCCTCATTATTGTTCAGCTCAGACAGCTTAGACTGGTAGCTGCTTTGAGTACTAAATGATTTTATAGGGCTATTTGACCTTACAATCATTTGTGTTACACTTGCCATTTCTAAGTGGAGACAAAAATACTCAACACATCCTCTAGCTGCAGTGCTAGTCCCAGCCCTAGCTGAGTGTCGAGGGGTTGGGAACTTTATAAACTCATTTGATTCATTTGAGGTTTCACAATAGCCAAAAGTTCCTTTATAGCTTTTTGGAAACCACATGCTAACATTGCATCTAAAAAGGTAACAATGAAGTACACTAAAAAGCTAATAAAACTAAGAAAATCTTATAGGGATCTTAGATGTGTGTTTCTTTGCAGCCACACACCAGACACATACATTTCTTCTCATACATACATCAAGCTACTTTCAAATACTCTATGTACACTTTTCCAACCTGAAAATTAGGTAAAAACCCACCATAAGAGCTCTCTCTCCTATCTGCATCTTGATCTGTACAGACAGAAATAAAGAAACTACCCAGGATACTGCCATTTCCCTATGCAAAAGTTTACATAACTTTTTCTGCGAGCATATACTTTCAGGCAGTTTGCCGAGCTCCGGTATTTCACCAAATATATATATGACAAACGCACCCCAGCGTGTTTACACATGCACTCTCACACAGATGTACGTTGCAAGGCACACACGCAGATTTAAATGTACACACACGTAAACTATACACACGCACGCCTACAGCTGGCTGCTCTGCCGGCTCCCGAAACGTAAAAGGGATGCTGCAGCCACAGGCACGACGAACTACCTACCTGCAATGACAGCCGGAGATCTCTGTCCTCCTTCAGCTTTCAGCCACACTTGCAAAGTGAAGGCATCTCGGGGCAGCTCAATATCTGCCTTCAGCCGCAGCTGATCACCTTGTCCACTGAAATAGAGCGCCCTGCTCGGGGTAAGGGACTCCTCTTCGTCCTTTACCTCCCGCTGTTGCCTCCTGCGGGGGACATGCCCAGGCTCCAGCCCAGCAGTGGAGCGCCTTCCTCGGGCTAACCTGGTGGCACAGGTGCCCGGGGCCGTGTAGCGGAGCTGGCGGCTGTGCCTGGTGTCCCTCCTCGCCCTGCGGGAGCGCTCGTCCATCCCACATTCGGGTCCACTGGCTAGGGCTGTACAGAGAAGCGCAAGAGGCAGCAGCAAACTCCAGAGCTGCATTTCCAATCTTCCCCCCCCTTCTCCCCTGCAAATCCTCCCGATCTGCCAGCTTTGGGCTCCTCCTTGCCTTGACTTTCTTCTCTTGTTCACCCTTCTTGGTATTTGCTCTTTTTATAACCCTTCTCAGTTGCTTTTTCTTTTCTTTTTTTCTTTTTCTTTCTTTCTTTTTCCTGCTTATAGATTTTTTTTCCCCCTTAAAACAAATAAAAATAAAATAAATCAAAACTCCTTCTTGGTGGCAATGTATTTCTCTGTTCTTCCTCCTCTATCTGTCTTCTTCTCCTCTATTCCTCCACAGCTGGAATTCCTCTCCCTCTTCTTTTCTCTGCTGGATTTTCTTCCCTTTATTTTTTTTTTTCTTCTTAAAAAAAACACACACACACACTCACACCAAAACAAAAAAACAAAACAACCCCCCCAGCTTTCTCCAAGACTCAGACCCACTGATTTCCCTCCCCCCAAATGATGCTCTAATCTATTTATTTTTTTGGCCTCCTTT